>JABACO010000006.1:12577918-12694854 GCA_013339895.1 Ephydatia muelleri
CCTCCCCCCCCTCCTCCCCCACACACCTCCTCCACACACACCCCCTCCACCAACACATGTACATGAGCACGCACCACACTCCAAAACACACGCACACACAGTGCTCCACACACACACTAACCTGATATTGAGCCTGGCCTCTGGTCCCCAGGCCTCTATTTCCCAGACCTCTGGTCCCCAGGCCTCTGGCTCCCAGGCATGTGATTCCACCACACCTCTGGTCCCCAGGCCAGTAGTTCACACAACTTGAATAATGTGTCCTTGAATAGTAAGCGTTAGAGGCACATGCATAGAGAAACGATGGGGGTGTGGTCTGTTCCACATAATGTCTGCACTGTTTTCCAATGCAGGTAACCAAGGCAACATGTACCAGGAGCAGTCACTAATGGACGGGTCCAGGCTATCATCAAACATCCCAATGCATCCCCAGCTGTAAGCCACACCCACACCTTCATGATGTACACCTTCACCTTCATGATGTCCCTTCATCTGCATGCCTTCCATGGCATAAGAATGATGATGAGTGTGGGGTATCTTTAACACGGAGGGGTCACGCCCTAAATGCCTAGCCCACTTCATTGGCCCCAGGTTTATGCAGGAGTCTAGGTACCATGACCTGAAGACCAACAAGCTCTCACGAGAGGCCATGCTAGCGTACCTGAAGGAAAGGAAAGATTGTACTGTGATCATCTTGCACGCCAAGGTGGCCCAGAAGTCATACGCAATGAGAAGAGGTGGGTGTGGTGTGGGTGTGTATAATGTGTGGGTTCATATGAGAAGAAGTGGGTGTGGTGTGGGTGTGTATAATGTGTGTGGGTGTAAGGTGTGAGGGTTCATATGAGAAGAGGTGGGTGTGGTGTGTGAGGTGAAGACACACATGTAATCACCACACTTCAAAATGGACCAGGTGTTTTAGCATCAGGTAGGATCTTGGTATTCACAATCCATACAGATTCAAGTAGCTACCAATGATGGCTGTATGATCAACTCCTATCAGGAATATGTGTGATGTGTGAGGGTGTGCCTGTGTATCATGTGCTGTAACACTCATCACCTACACTCATCACTCATCACACAACACACATCGGTTTCATGGAGTCTTACATGTACAGGTACGTGTGAAGTTTTAGTAATTCATTTGGCCTTCTGCCATCATTTCCATGGGAAGCAGCCATAACTGGTGTTACCATGGGAACAAAAGATGCCTGCAATTAAGGAGATAGGAGGGAAAGTTGGTACATGTGGTATCATGACCCTGTCAGGTGATCATGATCTTTAGAGAAGGGTGAAACCACAAGGGGCAATGGTGGATGTTTCCCATTGGACAATTCATGTCGCTGTGTACACACTCATGTGCCTCTGTGGTGCACCCACACAAACACTACAACTTCCCTCCATTAAGCCCTGTTTACTGTCAACACACCTAACAAACCTACCCTACCAAAGCTACCCTACACACCACTGGCATCCCAACATCTGGTCACAGGGTTAATAGTGCTTTGAACTATCTGCTTAAGTGTGCTTGCATCCATACACGTTAAAGCAGACACCTGACACTGGGCAAATAGATGGAGTCTACTACTAGTCAAATGTGGTATATGTGGTGTTCATTCAGAGACCTTCAAACATGATCTACCTCCGATACATAATTTGATGCCCAAATGGTCAACCATATTGCTTTGGTGAGGGACACTGTTCTCGTCACACTGCAATACCACAGACACACACACATACACACACTCATATGGCACACTGCAATATGTCACACTGAGGAGGAGTGTGGGTGGTAGCCACTAGCAACCAAAGCCTGTCATGCAGCTTTGGCAAAAAATCCCCACATCACACACTACACGTACACACATGTCACACTCTAATGAAGAAACAGCCCACCCGATCAGTTGAACAATTATCTCCTTCCCTCCTTTTCCCTCCTTTTCCATCACTCCTCTCCCATCCCTCCTCCCCTTCCCTCCTCCTTCCCCATTGCAAGCAGGACATGGTTTTCTCTTGTGGAGTGGTCAGTGTGTGTGTCTATCCAACAATGCACACATACACACACACTACAACACACACATACACACACACACATGCACACACACACATGGTCACACACACTCATACACACACATATACACACACACATGTGCACAGACTCCAGAACTGAGCAGCTGATTGGGCCCTATGGAATCCACTACATGGGAGAGAAGCTGATGCCCCTTATCCCCTTCCCCTCCCCTCCTCCCTCCTCCCCTTCCCCTCCTCCCTTCTCCCCTTCCCTCTCCTCCCTCCTCCCCTTCCCTCTCCCTTCCTCCCACTTCCCTCTCCATCCTCCTCCCCTTCCCTCTCCACCCTCCTCCCCTTCTCTTCCCGCCTCCCCTTCCCTCTCCTCCCTCCTCCCTTCTCCCTCCTCCCTCCACCCTCCTCTCACGATCCATTCTTTATCTTCTTCTCCAGACATAGAAGATCTCATCTCCAGGACCATTCTGGTTGGAGTCATTCTCTTACCTTCAGGAAGATGACTCTACAAGCACTCCACCATGTCTTGGAGTATCGCATTCCATTCCTCCTAAGCACAATCAAGGACTTCAAGGTACCTAGAGGGGGGGAGGTGCCCTGCACTATCAATGTGGTCTCTCATCCAGTGAGCTATTCCATTTAATTTAATGACCATCAATGGGCAGATCAGTTATCTACAGTGGTTAGCAATAACATCCAGGGGAATCATAGTGGTATCCTCCATCCCTCTGGATGGTCATTAAATGGAATGCCACAATCCTCATTGTTATTGCCACTAATCCCATAGTCCTGCCATGGTTTGAATATAATGAACCCCTCCCCCTCCCTTCCCCTCCCTCTCTCCCATCCCCCTCCCCTTCCCTTCCCTCCCCCTCCCCTCTCTCATCTAGCACCCCTAACAGGTTCTCCTCAAGCCATGCCCAGTCAGCTTCTATCTCCTGCTCACTGGTTCCCACGGCGATGACATAAGAGAAGTCAGCTTTAGAGATCTGGACGAGGATACGGAAAGGTGAAGACTTGGCTGCCCTAAGGGAGTCCAGAGTGTTCATGAGGGTGCTGGACTTCTTCTTCTGAAGACAGAAGAAATGATTGGAACGTAGTGTGGTCCTGTAGGAAGATGGGGGTCGTAAGAGGTAGGACTGGGGAAGAGTGGGAGGGGAAGGGGTGTGGCTGTGACCATGGAGGGTGTATTGGGAGGAGTGATGGTGATGGTGTCATGGCAATGGTGTCATGGCAATGGTGTCATGGCAATGGTGTCATGGTAATGGTGTCATGGCAATGGTGTCATGGCAATGGTGTCATGGCAATGGCGATGACACTGGACTATGAAGCCATCCATTGGAGAGCACAGTAATGAGGTCTTACAAAAGTGGGTGGAAGGGTGGAGGCGTGGCAGTGGGCGTGGTAATGGATGGTAATGTTGTTTTCATTCAATTGCTGTCACCTTCTCTACCACATAAGCATTCAGAGATCCAATCACAGCATGATGCACACAAACATCATGTCTACAACAATACTCATGTCTACAACAATGACGCTTATTTTGCCACAAAATGTGAGTCTGGGGATGAGGCTCAATTAGGACTGGGTGTCTGGCAAACTTTAGGCGGATGGGCTGGAGAGTGTACAGCTGCTGATTTTAATTAACAATTTGATTCTGTCGTGTATTATTTAGCTAACATGATTCAAGGTACAGTAAGGAGTAAGGAATGCACTAGACAGTTTGTCAGGTACCATATCACAGTGTACTTTTACACCAAACCCCTAGAAGTCGCTGCTCCCTCCCCCCCTCCCCCCCCATCCCTTCCAACACCCATTCCTAAGGATGTTCGGAATGGAGGGTGGACAGGAACATTCCTAACATCCTTAGGAAAGTTATGTACCTACAAGATACACACACGCACCATACTACACACACCATACTACACACACCATACTACACACACACATGCACACACACAGCACACACACACACAAACTCACACACACACATATACACACAGAAAGGTGATACAGTTAAGTTGCACACAAGACACACAGGGTTGTTACCATAAAAACACTCCATTCGTGAGAGATTCGTGTGGTCTAATCCACACCATGTTCGCCGGCCTAGACAGTGGAAAGAGAAGGAGGGGTGGGAGAAGGATAAGCGAATGAGGCAGTGTGAGAAAGACAAAGGGCTGAGATAACGAACACGGCATTAGACCACCTTGCGGCTTTCCTCCACATTAACGCTGGCTTCTTTCCTACATGCCATACGCACACATGCAGTACACGGGACGGTATCTCTGTTAGAATCCGATAACAGTTTGCCGTACCTTTCTGAATTAGCTCATTATCAGTTGAAAGGTGCGCATCATACAGCACACCATATAACCCGCACACCGGACACATGGAGTACGAGGCTAACTTTAGTTTCTATGGCTACATACACAGAATATATAGATGCTACGCGCAATTATATATATATATACCATACTGCGTACAGTACGTGCGTCAAGATACGTCCCTGTTCCTTCCAGCAGTCAGATAAACCCCACCATTGTTATGATTCGACCATATGCTGCACGATTTGCGAAGGACATTTCGGTAGTACATTTTTTGTGAACATTTTTTTCTTCACACACTGGCCTGGGTACTAGACGTAATAAAAAGTGCTATACCCCATGCAAAGGTTTGAAGAATTTTTCTTCACGTGAGGTTTTATAGGAGTGCTATACCCATGTGACAAATGATTGTCCTTGCATTAAAAACTATCTCCTCTTATTGTACTAATTACATGCACATGTAATGCCACATGTGAAATTGTTGTTATTTAGCATTACTGATTATGAACATATATATCAAATAATTTACATGTTATTTTTCTTTCATTCTGGAACAATAAACTGCAAAATACACTTTACTTGCGTGCATGATAGATCACTTTTCTTCACGTGAATATTCACAAAACATGTAGCACTGAAATGTTCTTCGCAAATCGTGCGTACTATCGATTCGGCTATATATGGGAAAAAAGTAGGCGGTACCGATTCTTCTCGGTGACGTCCTTCCTCGGCCGCAGTCCAATTAGACACAAGCGGTTGTAGGCAGCTACGTACGGTCCTGCATTTAAAAAAAGAGCCTTTTTGTTTTGAAGTGCATGCATGCAGCTCTGACTGTCTCACTGTCTGTCAGATTGACCATGGATACAATAGCTTACATGGATTGAGTGTGTGCAGCAAGAAGGTGTTGAGGCTCATCATGGTGTGCATTGCCTCCTTGCTCCTGCACATGCCAGGGCGAGATGCCCGGCCCGCTCGACTCTGCACATTTCTGACTATGCAAGCGAGCACCCGATTGCATCATTCTAGACCTTGTAGTGGTCGTTGTACAAACTATACACTCCTCCTCCTCCTAGTCTGGGGACCAGACTGATGGTTGATAGTACAACCATCAGTCTGGTCCCCAGACTATCCTCCTCCGTGCAATCGTCTGGCGAAGCACAACACTGAGAGTAGTAAGCCACCCTGCTGGCTGGGATAGCACTTCACAAGACCTACAGATATGCTCCAAATGTCGTCAACACAGTTCGTGCATCAAGTAGCTACACTGATGGCATTGCTGTTCGCAACTTCTCGTTCCCAGTCTTGCTCAACCATCGTTCATGTGCAAAGCTTGCCCTCTGGCTTGGCGCGGGCCACGCAGTTGAGCGTCGATGAGGATGTCTCGGTCATAATCGGACAGAACTGGAACGTTTCTGATGCACAGTGCGTTGAAATTCAGTTCTCGTCCGGACTCTACCGTACCACACAGCGAGGCGTGAACGTAACGTCCAACGTTGTTCTTTCGTCCAGTGACAGTGACGTCACAATAGCGTGTACGGGAGGATTCAAAGACGACTCCTCGTACCTCTACCGATTCTCAAAAGGCCAGGGTTCGGTGAAGGTACTCGGGATCAGCTTCGTGAATTGTACTGGGTCTCTTAAGTTTGAAAATTTAACCAGTCTCAAGATCATCAACTCCACGTTCAGGTAACGCATACACGCTCCGCAGGTATATGTGTAAGTGCACTAGATAATAATGGGGGGCCTTAGAAATGCAGGCTCGTGTGTATATTTATGGATCGCATGAGCTTACACAGCCATCTACCAACAGCAATTTTACGGCTTCTCCGCTCAATATATTCAACTGTTGGAATGTCAACATCGCCAATTCCATATTTGCGAGTTCGAAGGTAGCCGTCGCAGGCGAGATATTTCACGGCGATTCTGGGGGGATCTCTATCGCCTACAAGAGCGTGACGACAAACAGCCTCGACTCCCCTCCCTACTTGAGAGTTGCGAACTGCACCTTCAAGCAGAACACCGCGTATCTCCCGTACCACGAGGCAAAAGTACATTACTTGGTGACCAACTACACCTATACGGGGAGAGGCGGTGGGATGGCGATCGTGATAAGCGAAGACTACTACAACATCACCGTCTCCACTGATGGCTGCACGTTTGTCGACAACACGGCCGGCTACAGCGGAGGAGCTCTATACTTCAGCCTGCGTGGAAAGAACACGCATCACGTGATCACTGTCTCCAACTGCCTGTTCGAAGGCAACTCGGCCGTCATTGGGGGAGCGACCCACGTGGGATTCGCCACAGGGTATTCCGCCACGCAGTTCACCGCTATTGGCTGCACGTACCGAAACAACCAAGCGGACTATGGCGGCGCGATCTCAACCTTAAGGCAATACGAGGTCGGCCTGCAAGGAAATTGGTTCAGCCTCATCGACACTATGTTTGAAGCCAACAGCGGCAATGAAGCCGGGTCGGCTGCCGCTTTCTTTTCCTACCAATATCCATTCAATCTCGTGAAGCCCTACCCCTACCTTATAAACAACTGGTACGTTCCAACGACGCGTTTCATTATACCGGCGTCACTCGCAATGTGGACTGGGGACGTGAGTCCGCTGCACCAGACATTATGTTCTGCACATTTTGTCGATTTGCTAATTTTCAAAATGAGTTAACCCTGCGCTTTGTTTTATGCCACTTGATTTATCAGTTTTAACTTAGATTCTCTTGTGCTGCTCAATTTCCCCCGCGCAATTTCGAAATTGCACTAATTTACCATTCACGGGCGGAACCCGCATGGATCATAACGTGTTATCCATTTGCACGTGTGATTTTCCATTTACTCTATTTGACGTACTTACATGTCGTTTTTATCTTGTTTTCAAATAGCACCTACATCAACAACCGATCACCACAAGGCGCCCTCCTCACATCGTTTGTTGACCTTGATTTGCAGGGAACCATTTATTTCGGAAACAACTCTGGAGCGGCATTAATGGTGCGTTAAATCCACATCGCTAGTTAGCACGCCATGCATACATCTATACCTAGTTCCGTCTGCTTAGGAAAGCGTAATGTTTAAATGGGTCGCGGGTTAGCCAACGCGTTTAAATAACGCGCGCGCGATGCGTGACGTCACGAGGAATTGCCCAGAACACAACCCCGCCAGCCCGCTCACTATGTTGAAGTGGGCTGGGAACGAGACTGCAATGGATCAAATATAACTACTAGAATGACTGCAACAATAGTATAAATAATAGAATGGGCAGCTTAATATCACGTGATGCTCTAGCACAGCCGCCAGAAGAGGATCTTTACTCTCCACTAAGTGACCACAATGCAAGTTTTTGCCAGCTTTGCATCCATAAAGAAATGATGTATTGATTTGCTCCCTCAAGGTAACTGTGCTCTTCCAGGGAAACAGAGCAAAGGTTGGAGCAGCTATCTACATATCCAGCCTCCAAAGCTGCTCGTGGATCAACAGCACCCATGAAATGGAGAATTATGACCTGAAGGAATTTCCTAATTGGAGTGCATTTAAGTTGTAAGAATATCATTTCTATTAACAGTAATCATCCTTATATCAGATGAGTTTTTAATTCTCTGATTTCATATCACTCATTGCCATCTTGCAACTTTCATATGGTACTTACTGGGTCACTATAGCTTGTTTCCATGCATCCTGTTCTGAAGTCCTGCATTCTAGCAATTATGCACACTGACTGTTGCTTCTTTAGCATGAACAACACCAACACAGACCACACCAATCAAAGCAAGGCGTTCGATGTCCAGACTGAAGCTACACAATTGTATGCAGTCTCTGTGAATGATACACATGAGGTTCGTATACTGTTTACTTCCATTCTTTCCATTCTTTCTTCCAGCCATTGTGCATTTCTGTTGTGATTATGTGATTCAACCTCCTTTTTCACTGGGCTCTCGACAACCCCCCCCCCCCCCCCACCCCACCCCACTCTCCTTACCCCACTCCAAAAAAAAATTTATCTCCACCCTAATCATCATGTACTATAATCTTCCTCATTTAGGCAGAGGCATATCCAGGGCAATCTTTGAACCTAAGCATCATTGCCAATGATCAGTTCAACAATCCAACGTCTGTAATAGCTTGGCTGAGGGCTGCAAGTGTTACCAACCTCACTGACCAAGATATCATAGCTGATGCAGATAGCTCAGTGAGTCAAAAGCTGTTGAAACAAGCATCATATCTACTTTTTTTTCTTGCATATTAATCTGATTGCATACAGAATGTAGCAAATGAATCTGTTGTCCTGGATCCAGCACTGCTTCAAATCCTACCAAATGAGCACATTGTTACCATAGTTCCTCTCATCAGACAACTCAACTTCACTCCAAATGATACAGTGTCCCTCATAGTGAATGCTCCCTACAACATCCGGGATGTAGGTTACTACACAGAAAACAGTACTTTTTATGATCAAATATTCTGCAGGTACCTCTGAAGTCTGAATTTGATTTTTATCTCTCGATTAAAAACTGCAAACCAGGATATCAACTAGATCAAAGTGCCCATGGTACTTCATATATGTGTATGTGCGTGAACGATAGCGAAGTCCTTGCCTGCGAAGAAGAAGAAGGAACCATTATTCTCCAAGCAAGTTGTCATCTGCACCTTATTTACATTTTTGTGATTCATACAATATTTAGGGAGGGGAGGGGAGGGGAGGGGAGGGGAGGGAGGGAAGGGAAGGGAAGGGAAGGGAAGGGAAGGGAAGGGAAGGGAAGGGAAGGGAAGGGAAGGGAAGGGAGGGAAGGGAAGGGAAGGGAAGGGAAGGGAAGGGAAGGGAAGGGGAGGGGAGGGGAGGGGAGGGGAGGGGAGTGGGGGGGAGGGGAGGGGAGGGAAGGGAAGGGAAGTGATGGGAAGGGATGGGAAGGGAGGGGAGGGGAGGGAAGGGGAAAGGAGAGGAGGGAAGGGGAAAGGAGAGGAGGGAAGGGGAAAGGAGAGGAAGGAAGGGGTAGGAGTTAGGAACACAACATCTAATAATTTATTGATTAGTAATCTGCAATTTAATCTATGATGATGAGCTATAGAATATAATACTTCCTTGGTGTCCTTATATCATACACTGTTATGGTCTGACATGCGTACATCCCACATGGGCTAATAAGATTAATAAATTAATAGCTTCAGAAGTGACCCTCTGTTACCAATATTTTCACAGGGTTTTGTATTTAAAGAATAAAAATAAACCATAAGTAACATAATGCTAGAACGATTCAATCATTTACAATAACACACCCTATGCTTAAATTGTTTCTGTTTTTGTAGGATGGCTACTGGGCAGGTGTTGTTGAACTTTCCATATCTCCCTCACAACTCATCTTCTTGCCATGTCCAGCGGGCTACTGCAGCTGTCGAATTCAACGATCAAGGCAAGAAGTATGTTCGAATGTCTTTTTCCAGACAGACATTGATAATTTGCAGTGCCATTCCACAAGGAAAGGTTAGACTAATGTTAAATGTGTCAGACTCGTGCAATCCATCTCTCTACAGGGTTACTGTGTGGAGAATGCAGAGATGGATTGTCAGTGGGCATTCTTAGGCCCAACTGCAGGAACTACTGTGGAAAATACCAAATACTCAATTGCCACCCTTGGTAAATTCGTTTTGCATTGTATCAACTAATTAGCTTAACATGCAGTTTACTTGAAAGATCTCATGCATTTATGCGATATGCAATAGTCGTTAAACACACTCGTTTCTCAATTAATGATGGAAGGAACAAGCAATGTGTTGTTGCATAGCACATCAAATCACAGTATGTTGAACATCATTCTTTCTCCATTCAACCGATGCAAAGCATTTGCTGATGTCTTCTTGACAATGGCAGTACTTTTTGTGTCAGTGAAGTATCAGGTGGTATTTCCAGCAAGTCTAAAAGGGTTTCTTTTCTACATACAGGTAAATCACATGTGGAGAGGCATATAATCATAGTCCTCACATATTTGTTGTGAGGTTAAGACGGGCCTAAAATGATAACTTATGCTTTTTCTCCCCCTATCTGTGAAGACCATTTATTGGTCAACAGAGTTTGTACCTGCGTCATGGTGGGATATACGACAATATGTAAGCCAATTGGTACATCCTTCTCACATTCCATGGCTGTGTTCTGAAAACACCAACAGCTCCTGTACGTTAACAGTGCTCTGAGCCTGTACTTCCCTTGGGATTTTTGCTCCCATCCTGGAGCTAAAGCGCTGGAATTGGCTGCTTTGAAGTTCATAACTCCAGTCATTGTTACCATTACAACTGTTGTTGTATTCTCGTTGTTCAAACGGTATTTGTATTGCATGTGGTGATCATTCGAATTTGTGCCTCAATTAATAAAGATTGGATACATGTATGCTCTATGATTGTAATTAGTTTGATCTGTGATTGTCTGTAGCATAGGCAAGTGTCATTGACATTGCAGCTACAGCTCTTTATGAAGAAGTGACACTTTCCCTATCTCCACAGCATGGATCTCCCAAATCACACGAGCTCGTATTAACCTGTGTGCCATATGAATTAAGGGGTGCTATTATATCCCGCAGATGGAGAGGTCGGATGTGGAATGGCATCGTCACATTAATCCTCCTCCTTTATCCTTCTCTTGTTCACAACTGCACTTCTCTTCTACATTGCAAATATATTTCTGATGGGAACAGCTACGAGCAGGTAACATTATGACAGACTGCTGTATTGATTTCTTTAAATAATATACAGGATTGATCCCATTATTTTTCATGTAAATTGCTTTTTCATCTAGCGTTGGTACCAAGATGGCTCAGTCCGATGCTATGGCGATTGGTTGCACACAGTCCTTGGAGTTGTGTCCATTATGTTTCTGCCCTTATTGGGAGCAATGATTCTATTCATCATACTAGTCGTGGTGTACACAAGCATCAAGGCTCGACAGCAGGCTAGTTCCCAACTCACATACATTTACATGCAACATACCAATCACAGTAGTTCCCACACACCAAAGGAATGTCATTAGCTGGTGAGAGTTTGAGCTTTACCTATATTTGCCACCATGCTAACTGATTAGCTAATTTAACTTTAGAATTCTCATAATTATTTTGAGTTATGTACACGTAAGCTTTACACAAATCTATGCTTACATGACAGTACTGTTCTAACACTTATTACATTTCTTTGGACACAGTAGCTATCTACCTTTTCCATTCAATTAGGAAGATACCAGGTTTTATAACCTTTCAAAGGCCTTTTCCGAAGGGTACAAGGACATCACAGCTTGGTGGTACCCTGTTGATCTTCTCAGAAGATACCTGCTGTTGGTCGTGCTACCCTTCTTTCCTGGGAAAACAGTAAGAACCTAGCTCTCATAGCTGGATACATGGCACTTTAATATAGACAATTAATAATGAGTGCATCATAATATGATGCATTGTATGATGGCGAGGTCTGCCATTGACAATAGTCGTGTAACCAGGCCAGTTCTTAACCAATTCGTTAATTAAAGTGTTTGTAAATTCACGCCCATTGTCAGATTGCAATATTTTGGGTAAACCAAGATATGCAAACACTTTTGTAGCAAGGTTCCAAGCCACCTCTGTGCCAATCTTTCTCTGAAGAGCAAATAGTACATGGAATTTTGACCAATGGTCCATGTAATGTCCTATCCAATTATATGGACCATCTGTCTATTAGGTCGACCTTAGAGAAATACAAATAAGTACAGCACCCTTAATCTTATTTTGCAATACATGAAATTAATACACACTTGGCCTCTGCTCATGAATCCTGAAGCTATGATGGGCTTCAGTGGCTTGATTGTGCTGCAGTTTTTGAGAACTGCAAAGAGGGCACAGGCTCACAAACTTCTGCACAGCAGATCATGGAAGACATTCATAACATGCTGAAATCTGTAAAAAAAAGAAAGGTAATATGACGCCTATAAACAAAAATTCCATCAGCATACCTCTGCAAGAGTTTTTTTGTAACCTACATGCCCTCGTTCTTGACAATGCACCCTGTGAAGTATATAATAAAAGTCTTCCACATAAGCCACTCTCCTAAAATGGCTAAGCACGGTGGTGTCACTAAAATCCTGCACAGAAAAAAAAAGTTATAAATACTTACATCTATTTCCAATGCTTACCTTTTTCTTGGCTGGCAAACAGAGTACATCAGAGAGTCCAGGCGCAGATAGGACATTAAGCGAAAATTTGCGTGACTTTACCCAAAACTTCAAACGGGGATCGCTATCGGCACAAGTGATTAGTCCCTTTTAAAAGTGCAACGATCTTTCTGCCCTTTGCTCTTGAAACAACTTTACTCCCCGCTTTCTTCCCTGACTTAAATACATCCACCAAAAACTTCTTCGATCCTTCACTTGCACTCAACACGATCGAGCCCGCTCTAAATATCGCAATGCCTATATGAGTTCCTTGATCAAGCTGTACACAACTTACACTCCCAAACTGCTTGGAGACCCAGACAGAAAGGTTATCTGAATGGTTGTAGCGTAGAACAAACAATTTCTGCCTTCGTGAAAGTTTCGGTCAGTAATTCGAATTGCCAGTTAATAATAAATATTGTAGGGCAATCTGAGGTTTGTACCACAAACCATGGATCCAGGGTTTGCGCAAATCCAAGCTTTGCGCGTAACATGTATAAACACAAAATAAGGGAAGGTGATCAATGTATAAATTAACATAACTTGATGCCAAACACTGCACGGTATACAGCACACCTTCTGATATCCAGATGGGACAGTTTCCGCGAAAATGTCCTATGTTTTATAACATTATAACTGACTATAAAAATGCTCTGCGTGAATCGTCGTAGCGTCCGAACGGTTAATGCTGTCGACTTCCTATTTTCATCACATGATGCCACACCATCTCTCTATGGATAAATCGAATATAGTCTCTTAGCTCCACTCCCTGAGGAAAATACAAGAGGTCTTACCTCCAGGGTTTCGAAACACGAGTATTTCCCTGCAGGAGTGTCGGCATTGCCTCAAATTCGGTTTCCAGTTAGAGAAGCTCTTGATGTACTTAATACTTAAATACCCTTTTCGTTCAACAGGTGATAAGATTTTTGCTTTCTAAGTTAAAGCACATTTCCCGCTAGTTTCGCGGGTTGGGTCGAATATTGTACAGTGTATATGTTAGACCCACCCGCGAAACTAGCGGTAAATGTGCTTTAACTTAGCAAGATCTGAAAATCATCTGATTAATTCAATTCCAGTAGCAATATTTACCTTGCACATTATCAAGACCTGTTGGGATGCCTCCACTTCTTCTCATCAAGATGCATGGAGGTCATAGATGGAAGAAATCTGCTTTGATCCATACCGGTCTTCATCTCCAATTTCAAGAAGCACACCATCAGTACTATTGACCAAAATGACATCATATACATGTAATAATCACAAAACTGCCGGATGCGGAACAATAGTTTGTTGCGGGGGGGGGGGGGGGGGGGGGGGGGGGGTGGAGCAGAAACAAGAATCCAACTTACACACTAATTAACTAACACAGCGAGATTATATCTTCTGTCCGAATGTAATCCAATGGCTTGTTCACCCCCAAATTTGGGACGTTATAGGTTTCAGAGTTAGTTCGAACGTAATTCATCTTCAACAAATTGACTTCGTGAGATATAGCTACGCTATGAGTATTTCAGTAAGCTTTGCTAAGCTATATCTTAGTCATGTGATGAAAAATCATCTTGGTACCAAAAGATTTACTGTTTGAAGCTCTATCTCTCGTTGTACCATTTACGGCTGGAATTGTTTGAAGCAGTTCACTGATATGAATATTGTAGCACATGTTGTGGCGGTATTGCAATTTTTTATATAAGATCATAATCATTGTAAGCAGTGTTCCAAAAAAGAAAATAATAAACACCCGCCTGAGACCCGCCCACGATTAAAGTATTCGTACAGGCCTCGTCTGAAAGCAGGAAAATGCTTGATCGAGATGTTGAAAACACACTGATATGTTATTTGGACCGATGGGCTTGGTCGTTCACTGAATTTTGCACTAAAATAAATATTCCTGGTTGGGCTACAATGCAATAAATTGATTAGAATTTTATTGGAATCTTGAAAAACGAGGGACTTCATCTTAATTTGGTTTTGAAGTTATAAATTAGGTTTAACTAACGACTGAAAATCTGTTCTACTTTGTAAATAAAAAATCAATTGTGTTATGTATTGAATAAAGACGAATTATTCAGTGCCATGTGCAGATTTGATTTAAGTAATATTAATTCTATCAGCATTATTTAACTACGCATGCAGTTGCCAAATTGATGCAGCGGTGGGGGTGGGGTGGGGGGGCAGGGATGGAGTCAAAATTAGAGCCACGCCCAAGATCGGCAAGCCCCTGGGCCGTTGCTTATTCACCGCTAGGTCGTTACGAGTAGCCCGAATTTTTTCGGGGCCCAGACAGTTACAACCAATCACCGCGTTTTAGCATGTAAAATGAATTTACAACTACCTTCGGTCGACAATGTCAAATGCGAATTGATATCATTGGGAACTTCGGCTGTGGAGTTAGAGTCGGCGAAACATGCAGGTTAAAATGTGTACTTTATATCTTCATTGATTTTATAATTACACGTCGAAATATCGACTCAAAGATCACTTCTCTGAATCAAGTAGTGCTTCAGCTATACCAGTTGTCCCAATGAACGAAATGATTACCGGCCGAATTAATTATTCGCAATTACATATTGGTTCTGTTTAGTAACGAATGGTGTCTGTCTGAGCTACATACAGGATCTGAAAATCGTCTGATTACTGATTAGGACTGCTTACGCCTCGTCTGAAAGCAGGAAAATGCTTGATCGAGATGTTGAAAACACACTGATATATTATTTGGACCGATGCATCGACTTGGTCGTTCAACTGAATTTTGCACTTCAATAATTATCCCTGGTTAGGCTGCAATGCATTGGTCTAAACAATA
The DNA here is from genome assembly GCA_013339895.1 of Ephydatia muelleri. Taxonomy (NCBI): domain Eukaryota; kingdom Metazoa; phylum Porifera; class Demospongiae; order Spongillida; family Spongillidae; genus Ephydatia; species Ephydatia muelleri. The sequence continues at coordinate 12,593,227 of JABACO010000006.1, forward strand.
TAGACAATAAAATTATTAGAATTTTAGACTTAATCTTGATTTGGTTTTGAATTGATTAATTACGTTTAACTAACGACTGAAAATCTGTTCTACTGGACGCGTTATGTAAATAACATCTATTTGGTTATGTACTTAATAAACACGGCTATTAATCAGTCGCATGTGCAGATTTGACTGTACTTGATGGAATAAATTAATACATGATTGTAATATTAATTTAATCAGCATTTTTAACTATGCATTCTCGAATCATACACAAAACAAACACTCAGTTGCCAAATTGCGAGACTCTTGTATATGCAGCGTCATTCGCTCCTCTGGAGTGAAGCGAGCGCAAGAGTGAAGGGCACTCTTTGCTTAGTCTGGCGTAGCCACACCCTCGCGTAGACACGTAGGTGTCTACGCGAGGGTGTGGCTACGCCAGACTACTCTTTGCTAGCTTCACTTTTTAGCAAAAGAGGGAAGATCAATATCCGACAGAGGGACGTTCATTCTGTGGGATTTAGTGTCAAACTATTGGTTGAATTTAGTGATAAAAAGGGGTGCCTGATGACACTATATAGTGACGCTATAGCGCATGCAGGATGATAGATATACTTATTGTTCAACGCATCACATGTGTACTTTGTATCTTCATGATTTCATAACCATAACATTACTATGTCACGTCGGTAAAAGAAAACATCCACTCAAAGATCACTTCTCTGAATAAAGTAGTGCTTCCCAATGAACTAAATGATTACCGGCCGACGCAATTAGGGTAGTCTCAGGTAAGTTCGGCAGGGGGGAGTGTTCGGCAATCTAAGATTCAAACGAGGTGCAACGGCTTAACCGAAGCGCAACAATTCCAACACAAGCTGGAAAATATTCTTCAATGAGTGTGTTCGCAACGAGCTAATTGTATGTTCTACGAAAAGATATTATTCGTGGATTATAATTTTTTTTGTTTACCTATGTCTAATTTTCTATCAAAATGGCGCGTCAAACAGTGCGCAAGTGTTTCGAGGTACAAAAGGGGCAACCGATCATGAAGGAGACACGCTGTCCGAAGTCATATCTCTATGCTACTTTGGAATAGAACAGTTAGCATGCAATACAATAAAGTATTTGACAATACAGGATAGTGATACTTTCATCAGTGAAATTCGTAGGATGTCGAACACTCCAAGTACAATTCGTATTACGCGGGAGTCTTCGGCATGGGTGCCGAACACTCCAAATCAGGCAAAATATACAGTTATAACTTAAAATATCATCCTGAAACTTGGAAAGTTGACATGAATCTAAGCTGTGCGCGGCAGGTGTATCTAACGGTGGAAGCAGTGTTCGGATTGGGGGGGGGGGGGGGGGGGGGGGGGGGGGGAAGGGCGTGGGTCATTACAATATGAAGCCTAAAACTGTTGTGCATATCACAGTAGATGATAAGATGTTTTGAGTTTTATATGTACTTTTATTTTCTTAGAGGACAGCTCTGGAGTCTTCCTGAAGAGCACAGCTCTTCCTGAAGAGCACAGCTCTTCCTGAAGAGCACAGCTCTTCCTGAAGAGCACAGGCTTGGACTATGCATATAAAGTAAACTGTTTATTGTTTTGTGTGATGGAGACCCATTGTATACGTGTCATTTCATTTTTTTATTACCCTGATAATTAGGGAGTAGCTAGATAGTACTGCATTGCATTTGCCAATTCGGTTACTACTGCACTGTATTGACCAAACATGGTATGTAGTAAATTGTTCTTCACTGTTGAAAATTCAGGACTGACTGTAATGGATCTGTATGTGCTACATAATAAACTATAAGTTGGCAAAAGAAAGGCCTGCATCTGATAATGTATTAAGCGTCAGCCTGCATAAACTGGCATAGGCCTGCCTTTGCCACACATGTCTAGAATATTCTTAGCTAGTACTATTTAAAGCTTTGAAATAACAGAGAGAGATGAGTTAAGGTTTTGTGCATAGACCTAAGCAGCTATATACAGTTATTGTGTTCCCAAGGGTGCAAGCCGCTCTTTACAATGGCCAGGCAGCCATACCTGAAATACTCTCTAGAGAGTATGGAATTGGCACTGAAAGAAGTTCGTGATGGTCGCATGTCTAGAAATGCAGCTTCAAAGCATTTGGTGTGCCTCGGTCCACACTGTGTGACAAGTTGGATGGAAAGACCCCAGAAGATAGACGAATGGGCCCACCTTCAGTGCTTACAAAAGCTGAGGAGGCTATGTTGGCCAATTTTTGTATAAAGTATCTGAAATGTGGTTTTCCAATTAACAGAGAAGATCTTTTCGACATAGTACAAAGAATTATTCAGGTAGATGGTCGCCAAACCCCTTTTACCGATGGAAGGCCAGGCTACTATTGGTTTCAAGGTTTTATGCGTCGAAACCCTGCACTCACTGAGCGCTCAGCAGAAATTTTGACAGGGGGTAGGGCTGCTGTCACAGAAGCTGCAATTAGAAAATGGTTTAATGACATTAAAACTTATGTGGTGGATGAAGAACATGCTGGGGATGTATTCCAGGATCCTTTAAGAATATTAAATTTTGATGAGTCTAACTTCCTTCTGGCTAGGAAAAAGGGGAAAGTCCTGGGACCAGTCAACTACAAAAGTTTTCTCCAGTCTTCCCAAGAGAATGATAAAGAAGGTTTAACTGTCCTCATGGGATACTCGGCATCTGGAAAAATTGCTCCTCCCATGATTGTCTATTCATACAAACAACACATTCCACGAGACGTTATAGAGGCTGTAGAAAGTGCTGATCCAACTTGGGCTGCAGGAAGGTCTGACACTGGCTGGATGACAAGTGTCACCTTTTATGATTATATATCGCAGGTATTTGAGCCCTGGTTAACAGCAAATCATGTGCCACGACCTGTTCTGGTTTATGCCGAAGGACATAAGTCACACCTTTCTTGGAGATTGCAGAGTTTTTGTAGAGAGAAACGTATTCTGCTAGTAGCTCTCTATCCAAACTCTACCCATCTCCTACAACCATTGGATGTTTCAGTGTTTAAATCCTTGAAGAACCTGTGGACAACAGCAAAGAACTTGTGGAAAGCATCCAATCCCCTTGCAAATATAAGCAAGAAAGTTTTCCCTAATGTTTTTAAGAAAGCAGTTGACCAAGTGAGTATTGCAACAGTTGTGAATGGTTTCCGAAAGACTGGTCTTTACCCATTGGATCCAGAGCAGGTAGACTACAGCAAATGTGTTAAAGACCAGCAGGTTCGTGAGATAGAAGATGCAGAAGAGTTGACCATAGATGATTGTGGTTTGCTTCATTTAAGAACTGGTCGTCGTTTTCTTGAAGAAAGGATTGGACATGACAAGTTGCAGATGTTTGAATCACAATACGGTGGTGAATGGCTCGGAGATGTTGAAGACACCTCATTATTCTTGTTATGGTCAAAGCTTCAAGATGATATTAGATCTTCTGAGCATGATTTGTCAAGTGAAAATCTTCAAGAAGCAAGCCACCCAAGTGATGCCCTTCAAGAAGCAAGCCACCCAAGTGATGCCCTTCAAGACGCAAGCCACCCAAGTGATGCCCTTCAAGATGCAAGCCACCCAAGTGATGCCCTTCAAGAAGCAAGCCACCCAAGTGATACCCTTCCAACTGAAGATCTTGCAGCTGAACTTCTTCATTCCAATGATTCATGTTCTCCATCTATTAGCAATAACATGGCAGATAACATTGAATCATCATATGAAACCTCTGCAGCAATTGATCCTCCTTGTGACTCATCCAATGTTACTTTGACATCTTTTGTCCCAGATGTGTCTGAACCACCAATCACATCTGGACTTTCAAATGTCAAACAATCACAGCTGCCTTCTGCAGTCACACCAATTCTAACTAAACACCTGGTCGAAAGACTCGTTTCTCTTTCCAAGCCAGCCAATAAAATAGGGAAAAAGAGAAATTGACCTTTGTCCTGTGGTGTATATGCTCTTACTAGCAAGAGATGGAGAGAATTACGAGAAGCTGAAGAGCAAGAGAAGTTACTGAAAAATAGCAAGAAAGGAAAAGCAAAGAAGGAAAAAGGAGGTAAAGGAATGGTAGCAAGCAAGAAGAAGAGGAAAAGAGAGGGTGGAAAAGCAGAAAAATGACAGTGACTGGGAATGCATAGTGTGTATGTCAAGTTTTTATCAAGATGAGGAAAGGGTAATGATTGCAAGTGGGTACAATGTGATAAGTGTAAAGAAGCTACACACATTGATTGCATACCAGAAATACATAGGATGCTTTTCCGATTTGACACAGATGAGGAAGATGAGTATTTGTGCCCTACCTGTTGGTTTATTGAAAGTGAAATAGATGCTTAAAACTAGTCGCACTTAATCTTTTCAAGCTGATCGCGCACATACACTGTACACATGCTGCTTATTTTTTGAATGCTTCTCTTGATTTTTATTTCAAATTTGTGTGTGTATTTGTGTGTTTTTAATCATGACTTCAATCGTGCATGATAAATAGATTCGCGCTACAGCGTCAAATCATAAGATTTTGTACTATCTATATATCTGTTGCGTCGCGGTATGTGAATAAATTGCTATGCCGAACACTGCCTAATTCTACTGCCGAATATACCTCGTGCGGTGCCGAACACTACCTAACGCGACATCAATTGATTTCAACCTCTATAATATTTACAACAAATGGTAAATTGATTAAGTACTAATTTTTCAGTATTCCACGATCACTAAGGATCCCAAAGCACTAGCGTACTTAATTTAATAAGCTCCTGTATCCGACATAGGTAAGTTTAACACTATGTCATACCGCGCAACTGCCGAACACTCCTGATCCCACCCTACATATTGGTTCTGTTTAGTAACGAATGGTGTTTGAGGTACATACAGGAGAAAAATAAAGCGAAATGTGTGTCTGCAAGTTACATTCTATCATTTGTGTACACTCCCTGCATATGTCATTCTAAGTGTTTGGTCGCGATCGCTCGTTTTGTATCGGTCGATCGCGCTCGTGTGGTGAAACCAGCACTACTTTGGCAGAGACGCAAAGCTCAGTCAGAGTACAAAGTAAGGGGTCATTTATTTTGTTTCTTGTGATAAAAATGTTGTTGTTTCCAGCTAGTGTTTGGAAAAAGATGACAGCCGTTAACTCATTTTGAAGTAAGTTCCAATTATAGCGCGCATCCAATTTCTACCTGCATACGTACGTACCTAGCTGGGTTGTTGGAGGTGGTGTGTAGGGTGTGTAAGTTTTTGGAGGATTATATGAGTGTTGGGTGTGAGGTGGTGTCGGATGTAGGGTTTGCATCCGTCGGTAAATTAACTATCCGGATACCGAAATCCGATAGATTTTATTCCGGACTCCGGTATCCGGATTATCCGGTTTTTATCCGGATTTCATAACATCTACATTGCACACCATGTTTTTAGAAGTGCTCTGGGATTCTTAATGCATGGCATATAACCATCTTCCTGATTAACAAAAACACCTCCCATGAACCATTTCCTTCGTTATGGTTACCCAAGCGCACTGGCAACCACTGTCCTTCTCCTTCAATTTCTTCCTCCCATTTCGACAGCATAAAATCACCTGTTTTAAAGCTCTTCGCTTCTGTCGCCATAGACGCCAGTCAGCAACCACGTGACAAAACTGCTCCATGCAGTCCCGTGACTCCGTCACGCCCAATTCTTGATTATAGTGTACCAATAGATTTAAATTCATGTAATCTGCGTCTGACCAGAGAGACTGCAGTGCAAACACTACATACAACCCTATAAGGATTAAACAACCTTCAGCCGATTTGAGCCGAACCAATCGGATTCCATTACGCAAACTATCCGTGTCAATCCGGATTTGGACCAGGTCGGATAACGGATAACGGATTGATGAATAACAAGGCGGAATCCGTAATATCCGTCATTTAATCACTATCCGGATGCAAACCCTAGTCGGATGTCAGGGTTGGAAGTAGGGTCTTATCTACACACAGTCAGTCTAAAATAGTCTATGACCACCACAATTCATGACCAGTGGCTGTACAGGTCACCAGTGGTGATCTTCTTTCTATCCCCACAGGAGGAGCTGGTGGGAGATGTTACCATAGCAGTGCAAAAGAATGTGTGATCAAAAAGAGAGAGTTTCGTTCTGCATAGGTGGGAGAAGAAACTGGTGGTCATGCTGGCTGCTGATGGAAGGTAATATTGGTTTGAGGTGTGTGTATGTGTGTGTGTGTGTGTGTGTATGTGTGTGTGTGTGTGTGTATGTGTGTGTGTGTGTGTGTGTGCACGCATGCGCGTGCTTACTGCTGCATGTACATGTACCTCCATAATATTTATAATGTGTTTAACATTAGAAGGTAAACACTAAAAGTATTATTGAAGAAAGGAAAGCTAGTCCCTCCCATCCATTGTCCACAGCACGCCCACCACTAACCCTCCCATGACACTGAATTGGTTTAGCGTCGTTTTGCACACCTGCAAACACTTACAGCCACATAGAGAACCAAAGAACGGGTCAAGGTAGAATACCCAGACCTTTAGACACTTTCAAACGGCGATCGAGAGAGTCTTTCATGTAACCATCTTTGGCTGATTCAGACTTCTAACGGCCATGCCTCTTGAAAAGTCTATCTTCCACACCGGCGTTGTCTGCAGATGAGGCTCCTCACTGAGGTGCTGTACAGCACCAGATGAGGCTCCTCACTGAGGTGCTGCATGTACAGCACCAGATGAAGCTCCTCACTGAGGTGCTGCATGTACAGCACCAGATGAAGCTCCTCACTGAGGTGCTGCATGTACAGCACCAGATGAAGCTCCTCACTGAGGTGCTGCATGTACAGCACCAGATGAGGCTCCTCACTGAGGTGCTGCATGTACAGCACCAGATGAGGCTCCTCACTGAGGTGCTGCATGTATAGCACCAGATGAGGCTCCTCACTGAGGTGCTGCATGTACAGCACCAGATGAAGCTCCTCACTGAGGTGCTGCATGTACAGCACCAGATGAAGCTCCTCATTGAGGTGCTGCATGTACAGAACCAGATGAAGCTCCTCACTGAGGTGCTGCATGTACAGCACCAGATGAAGCTCCTCACTGAGGTGCTGCATGTACAGCACCAGATGAAGCTCCTCACTGAGGTGCTGCATGTACAGCACCAGATGAGGCTCCTCACTGAGGTGCTGCATGTACAGCACCAGATGAGGCTCCTCACTGAGGTGCTGCATGTACAGCACCAGATGAAGCTCTACACTGAGGTGCTGCATGTACAGCACCAGATGAAGCTCCTCACTGAGGTGCTGCATGTATAGCACCAGATGAAGCTCCTCACTGAGGTGCTGCATGTACAGAACCAGATGAAGCTCCTCACTGAGGTGCTGCATGTACAGCACCAGATGAAGCCCCTCACTGAGGTGCTGCATGTACAGCACCAGATGAGGCTCCTCACTGAGGTGCTGCATGTACAGCACCAGATGAGGCTCCTCACTGAGGTGCTGCATGTACAGCACCAGATGAGGCTCCTCACTGAGGTGCTGCATGTATAGCACCAGATGAAGCTCCTCACTGAGGTGCTGCATGTACAGCACCAGATGAAGCTCCTCACTGAGTTGCTTCATGTACAACACCAGATGAAGCTCCTCACTGAGGTGCTGCATGTAGCACCAGATGAATCTCCTCACTGAGGTGCTGCATGTACAGCACCAGATGAGGCTCCTCACTGAGGTGCTGTACAGCACCAGATGAGGCTCCTCACTGAGGTGCTGTACAGCACCAGATGAGGCTCCTCACAGAGGTGCTGCATGTACAGCACCAGATGAAGCTCCTCACTGAGGTGCTGCATGTACAGCACCAGATGAGGCTCCTCACTGAAGTGCTGCATGTACAGCACCAGATGAGGCTCCTCACTGAGGTGCTGCATGTACATCACCAGATGAGGCTCCTCACTGAGGTGCTGCATGTACAGCACCAGATGAAGCTCCTCACTGAGGTACTGCATGTACAGCACCAGATGAAGATCCTCACTGAGGTGCTGCATGTACAGCACCAGATGAAGCTCCTCACTGAGGTGCTGCATGTACAGCACCAGATGAGGCTCCTCACTGAGGTGCTGCATGTACAGCACCAGATGAGGCTCCTCACTGAGGTGCTGTACAGCACCAGATGAGGCTCCTCACTGAGGTGCTGCATGTACAGCACCAGATGAGGCTCCTCACTGAGGTGCTGCATGTACAGCACCAGATGAGGCTCCTCACTGAGGTGCTGCATGTACAGCACCAGATGAGGCTCCTCACTGAGGTGCTGCATGTACAGAACCAGATGAGGCTCCTCACTGAGGTGCTGTACAGCACCAGATGAGGCTCCTCACTGAGGTGCTGCATGTACAGCACCAGATGAGGCTCCTCACTGAGGTGCTGCATGTACAGCACCAGATGAGGCTCCTCACTGAGGTGCTGCATGTACAGCACCAGACGAAGCTCCTCACTGAGGTGCTGCATGTACAGCACCAGATGAAGATCCTCACTGAGGTGCTGCATGTACAGCACCAGATGAAGCTCCTCACTGAGGTGCTGCATGTACAGCACCAGATGAAGCTCCTCACTGAGGTGCTGCATGTACAGCACCAGATGAAGCTCCTCACTCAGGTGCTGCATGTACAGAACCAGATGAAGCTCCTCACTGAGGTGCTGCATGTACAGCACCAGATGAAGCTCCTCACTGAGGTGCTGCATGTACAGCACCAGATGAGGCTCCTCACTGAGGTGCTGCATGTACAGCACCAGATGAGGCTCCTCACTGAGGTGCTGCATGTACAGCACCAGATGAAGGCTCCTCACTGAGGTGCTGCATGTACAGCACCAGATGAAGCTCCTCACTGAGGTGCTGCATGTACAGCACCAGATGAAGATCCTCGCTGAGGTGCTGCATGTACAGCACCAGATGAAGCTCCTCACTGAGGTGCTGCATGTACAGCACCAGATGAAGCTCCTCACTGAGGTGCTGCATGTACAGCACCAGATGAAGCTCCTCACTGAGGTGCTGCATGTACAGAACCAGATGAAGCTCCTCACTGAGGTGCTGCATGTACAGCACCAGATGAAGCTCCTCACTGAGGTGCTGCATGTACAGCACCAGATGAAGCTCCTCACTGAGGTGCTGCATGTACAGCACCAGATGAGGCTCCTCACTGAGGTGCTGCATGTACAGCACCAGATGAGGCTCCTCACTGAGGTGCTGCATGTACAGCACCAGATGAGGCTCCTCACTGAGGTGCTGCATGTACAGCACCAGATGAGGCTCCTCACTGAGGTGCTGCATGTACAGCACCAGATGAGGCTCCTCACTGAGGTGCTGCATGTACATCACCAGATGAGGCTCCTCACTGAGGTGCTGCATGTACAGCACCAGATGAGGCTCCTCACTGAGGTGCTGCATGTACAGCACCAGATGAGGCTCCTCACTGAGGTGCTGCATGTACAGCACCAGATGAAGCTCCTCACTGAGGTGCTGCATGTACAGCACCAGATGAAGCTCCTCACTGAGTTGCTGCATGTACAGCACCAGATGAGGCTCCTCACTGAGGTGCTGCATGTACAGCACCTGATGAGGCTCCTCACTGAGGTGCTGCATGTATAGCACCAGATGAGGCTCCTCACTGAGGTGCTGCATGTATAGCACCAGATGAAGCTCCTCACTGAGGTGCTGCATGTACAGCACCAGATGAATCTCCTCACTGAGGTGCTGCATGTACAGCACCAGATGAGGCTCCTCACTGAGGTGCTGTACAGCACCAGATGAGGCTCCTCACTGAGGTACTGCATGTACAGCACCAGATGAAGCTCCTCACTGAGGTGCTGCATCTACAGCACCAGATGAAGCTCCTCACTGAAGTGCTGCATGTACAGCACCAGATGAAGCTCCTCACTGAGGTGCTGCATGTACAGCACCAGATGAAGGTCCTCACTGAGGTGCTGCATGTAAAGCACCAGATGAGGCTCCTCACTGAGGTGCTGCATGTACAGCACCAGATGAAGCTCCTCACTGAGTTGCTTCATGTACAACACCAGATGAAGCTCCTCACTGAGGTGCTGCATGTAGCACCAGATGAATCTCCTCACTGAGGTGCTGCATGTACAGCACCAGATGAGGCTCCTCACTGAGGTGCTGTACAGCACCAGATGAGGCTCCTCACTGAGGTGCTGCATGTACAGCACCAGATGAAGCTCCTCACTGAGGTGCTGCATGTACAGCACCAGATGAGGCTCCTCACTGAGGTGCTGCATGTACAGCACTAGATGAAGCTCCTCACTGAAGTGCTGCATGTACAGCACCAGATGAGGCTCCTCACTGAGATGCTGCATGTACAGCACCAGATGAGGCTCTTCACTGAGGTGCTGCATGTACAGCACCAGATGAAGCTCCTCACTGAGGTGCTGCATGTACAGCACCAGATGAAGCTCCTCACTGAGGTGCTGCATGTACAGCACCAGATGAGGCTCCTCACTGAGGTGCTGCATGTACAGCACCAGATGAGGCTCCTCACTGAGGTGCTGCATGTATAGCACCAGATGAGGCTCCTCACTGAGGTGCTGCATGTACAGCACCAGATGAAGCTCCTCACTGAGGTGCTGCATGTACAGCACCAGATGAAGCTCCTCATTGAGGTGCTGCATGTACAGAACCAGATGAAGCTCCTCACTGAGGTGCTGCATGTACAGCACCAGATGAAGCTCCTCACTGAGGTGCTGCATGTACAGCACCAGATGAAGCTCCTCACTGAGGTGCTGCATGTACAGCACCAGATGAGGCTCCTCACTGAGGTGCTGCATGTACAGCACCAGATGAGGCTCCTCACTGAGGTGCTGCATGTACAGCACCAGATGAAGCTCTACACTGAGGTGCTGCATGTACAGCACCAGATGAAGCTCCTCACTGAGGTGCTGCATGTATAGCACCAGATGAAGCTCCTCACTGAGGTGCTGCATGTACAGAACCAGATGAAGCTCCTCACTGAGGTGCTGCATGTACAGCACCAGATGAAGCCCCTCACTGAGGTGCTGCATGTACAGCACCAGATGAGGCTCCTCACTGAGGTGCTGCATGTACAGCACCAGATGAGGCTCCTCACTGAGGTGCTGCATGTACAGCACCCGATGAGGCTCCTCACTGAGGTGCTGCATGTATAGCACCAGATGAAGCTCCTCACTGAGGTGCTGCATGTACAGCACCAGATGAAGCTCCTCACTGAGTTGCTTCATGTACAACACCAGATGAAGCTCCTCACTGAGGTGCTGCATGTAGCACCAGATGAATCTCCTCACTGAGGTGCTGCATGTACAGCACCAGATGAGGCTCCTCACTGAGGTGCTGTACAGCACCAGATGAGGCTCCTCACTGAGGTGCTGTACAGCACCAGATGAGGCTCCTCACAGAGGTGCTGCATGTACAGCACCAGATGAAGCTCCTCACTGAGGTGCTGCATGTACAGCACCAGATGAGGCTCCTCACTGAGGTGCTGCATGTACATCACCAGATGAAGCTCCTCACTGAGGTGCTGCATGTACAGCACCAGATGAAGCTCCTGAATCGGGAAACTTGGCACTCTTTGCCGGGCTTCTGCCCATGTCTTCATCTCTGAAATGCTCCGAGGTACTTTTTGGTGGTGCTATTCGCCCTGCATCTCAGCCCTGTTGCTGGCAGGGATTGTGCCAATCTCCTCAGGTCGGGGTCTTCTAGGTTGCCCAGTAATGGCCAAGCTCCTGTTGCGAACACACCTATGTTGAAGAACAAATGGAAATATATATAGGAAGTGCACCATTCCTACAAAGCCCAGGTTGGCCTGCCAGCATCCAATGCTGGTGATCCAACAATCACAGTCAACCTCAGCGATCGACATAGTCACTTGACATGCCTGCTGAAGTAGCGCTTGCTGAATCCATAGTACAGTACTCGCTGGGTCTACTGGCACCTGACTTGTCTGCTAAAGTACCGCTTGCTGAATCCATAGTCCAGTACTCGCTGGGTCTACACACCCAACGTGGCCACCACGTGCTGTCTGACCAATCGCATTGGGAGGGAGCTTAGTTTCTGTCTAATTTAACTCCGAACAAAGGACAGAAACATATATCTACCATCTTTGGGCATTCCCTCTGGAAATGGCCCGGGACACCACACCTAAAACAAGAATCCACTGGGTACCTGGGTCTGGGCACTCCACTGCTCCCATCCTTGGGCCCCACGAAAGGGATCTTGGGCTCCAGTGCCGGCTCACTGCTGGGCCTTGCCACATCCTTCCCAGCATCTCTTTCCCTCTGCTTCCCCTCCTCAGTGCTTCAGCGTCGTATTCCTCTACGAGTGCCCGGAAGGTATGGTTCAAGGTCTGTGTGTGTGTGTGTATGTGTGTGTGTGTGTGTGTGTATGTGTGTGTGTATGTGTGTTTATGTGTGTGTGTGTGTTTGTGTGTGTTGTGTGTGCGTGTGCATGTGTATTTGTGTGTGCATATTTGGGGTGTGTGTTTGTGTGTGTGTTTTGTGTGTGCGTGTTTTGTGTGTGCATGTGTGTTTGTGTGTGTGTGCGTGTGTGTTTGTGTGTGTGTGTTCTGTGTGTGCATGTGTGTGTGTTTTGTGAGTGGTGTTTGTGTGTACGTGTGTTCTGACCATGTAACCTGACACCATTTCTGTTCTCTTGCACATGCGGGGTATTTAACACATACACCATGTGTTCAAACTCACTTCTTTGTCTCATTTCTTAGCGTGCACTAGCTATAGTAGTTAGCTGGCTAATAGTTGTGTCTGTACTGTGTGTGTGTGTGTGTGTGTGTGAGTTTGTGTGTTGTGTGTGTTTATGTGCATGTGTGTGAGTGTTTGTGTGTGTTTTGTGCGTGGTTTGTGTGTTTTTGTGTGTACGTGTGTGTGTGGTTTGTGTGTGCATGTGTGTGTGGTTTTGTGTGCGTGTGTGTGTTTGAGTGTGTGTGGTTTGTGTGTTTGTGTGTGTGTGTTGTGTGTGTGTTTGTGTGTGCTGTGTGCATGTGTGAGTTGTGTGTGTTTTGTGTGTGTGTGTTGTGCGTGTGTGTGTGTGTATGTGTGAGCCCATACACACACACACACATGAGGGAAGATGAGGGATTGGCCTCAGCACGATTCTATACTTTTAGAGCATTGGTGGCTATCTCTCTCTCGCACCCCTCCCTCCCTCCACCCCTTCCTCTCTCTCTCTCCCCTCACTCTCTCTCTTTTTCTCTCCCTCCTCTCTCTCTCTCTCTGTCCTCTCTCTCTCCCCCTCCCCCCTCTCTCTCTCCCCCCCTCTCTCTCTCTCCTCCCCCTCTCTCTCCCTATCTCTCTCCCTCTCCCTCCCCATCCCCCCCTCTCTCTCTCTCTCTCTTTCTCTCTCTCTCTCTCTCTTCAGTGATGTCACAGTACAGTATCCATCATAGCAGACCAGTCACCACCTCTGGGGCCATGATGTCATCAGGTCTGTACCATGAATGTAGGTTAGGTGTACATGGTATTAGTCTCGTACCCAGACCCACATCGCAGCTGCGGATGGATTACATCACCGCTACGGTACTGTCGTAGCGGTGATGTAATCCATCTGCAGCTGCGATGTGGGTCTGGGTACGAGACTAACATAGTATGTGTGTGTGTGTGTTTTCATGAAGTGTGTCTTTCATGTGTTTGAATGTGTGTGCCATTATACCTGTGACCACACACATACACTCACATAACATTATAAACATACACACACACACATACACACACACACACACACCACACACACACACATACACACACACACACACACACACCACACACACACTACACACGCACACCACACACACACCACACACACACAGAGATCACACAACACATGTTTTCCTCAGGCTATCTTCCCATACCCATGTCCAGCCCTCCTCCCCAGACCCTCCTCCTGTCCCCTACCTACATGTACAATGGTGTGTCCACACACACCCTCCTCCACACACACCCTCCTCCACACACACCCTCCTCCACACACACCCTCCTCCACACGCACCCTCCTCCACACACACCCTCCACTCACCCTCCTCCACACACACCCTCCTCCACACACCCTCCTCCACACACCCTCCTCCACACACCCTTCTCCACACACACATGTACATGAGCGCACACACACTCCAAACACACGCACACAGATGCTCCACACACACACTAATCTGATATTGAGCCTGGCCTCTGGTCCCCAGGCCTCTAGTTCCCAGACCTAAGGTCCCAGGCCTCTGGTCCCCAGGCCTCTGGTCCCAGGCCTCTGGTCGCCAGGCCTCTGGTTCCCAGGCCTGTGATTCCCCCCACCGCTGGTCCCCAGGCCAGTGGTTCACACAACTTGAATAATGTGTCCTTGAATAGTTTTCTTATTAAGTATCAAAGCACACATGCATAGATCTGAGAGTAAGGATGGGGGTGTGGTCTGTTCCACATGAATAATGTCTGGACTGTTTTCCAATGCAGGTAGCCAAGGCAACATGTACCAGGTACAGTCGCTAGGGGGCGTGTCCAGGCTATCATCAAACATCACAATGCATCCCCAGCTGTAAGCCACACCCACACACTCTGTATGTCACACCCACACCTTCATCATGCACACCTTCATGATGTCCCCTCATCTGCATGCCTTCCATGGCATAAGAATGATGATGAGTGTGGGGTATCTTTAACACAGAGGGGTCACTGGGGGTCACGCCCCTAAATGCCACGCCCACTTCATTGGCCACAGGTTTATGCAGGAGTCTGGGTACCATGACCTAAAGACCAACAAGCTCTCACGAGAGGCCATGCGAGCGTACCTGAAGGAAAGGAAAGATTGTACTGTGATCATCGTGCACGCCAAGGTGGCCCAGAAGTCATACGGCAATGAGAAGAGGTGGGTGTGGTGTGGGTGTGTATAATGTGTGTGGGTGTAAGGTGTGAGGGTTCATATGAGAAGAGGTGGGTGTGGTGTGGGTGTGTATAATGTGTGGGTGTGGGTGTGAGGGTTCATATGAGAAGAGGTGGGTGTGGTGTGGGTGTGTATAATGTGTGTGGGTGTGAGGTGTGAGGGTTCATATGAGAAGAGGTGGGTGTGGTGTGGGTGTGTATAATGTGTGTGGGTGTGAGGTGTGAGGGTTCATATGAGAAGAGGTGGGTGTGGTGTGGGTGTGTATAATGTGTGGGTGTGAGGGTTCATATGAGAAGAGGTGGGTGTGGTGTGGGTGTGTATAATGTGTGGGTTTGGGTCTGAGGGTTCATATGAGAAGAGGTGGGTGTGGTGTGTGGGGTGAAGACACACATGTCATCACCACACTTCAAAATGGACCAGGTGTGTTAGCATCAGGTAGGATCTTGGTATTCACAACCCATACAGATTCAAGTAGCCAATATGAGAAGAGGTGGGTGTGTATAATATGTGTGGGTGTGAGGTGTGAGGGTTCATATGAGAAGAGGTGGGTGGTGTTTGGGTGTGGTGTGTGTGTGTGTGAGGTGTGAGGGTTCATATGAGAAGAGGTGGGTGGTGTTTGGGTGTGGTGTGTGTGGGTGTGAGGTGTGAGGGTTCATATGAGAAGAGGTGTGTGGTGTGTGTGTGGGTGTGAGGGTTCATATGAGAAGAGGTGGGTGTGGTGTGGGTGTGTATAATGTGTGTGGGTGGGAGGTGTGAGGGTTCATATGAGAAGAGGTGGGTGTGGTGTGGTGTGTATAATGTGTGTGGGTGGGAGGTGTGAGGGTTCATATGAGAAGAGGTGGGTGTGGTTTGTGAGGTGAAGACACACATGTAATCACCACATTCATTCAGAGACCTTCAAACCTGGTCTACCTCCGATACATGATTCAATGCCCAACCATATTGCCTTGGTACTGTTCTTGTCACACTGCAATACCACATGCACACATACACATACACACACATACACACCTACACATACACACACACTTACACACGCATACGCACACATACACGCACGCACGCAAATGCGCACATACACATACACACACATATGCATGCACACATACACACACATACATACACACACATACATGTATACATACATACACACACATGCAACACACACACATGTACACACACATACACACACACCTACGATACACACATACACACGGACACACACACATGCACACACATACACACACATGCACACACACATACACACACATACATACATACATCTTGTGGTTGTAGCTAAATCAAGTGTGCCCAGATGAAGAATCAATTTTATGGATCTCTTTCTGATGAGCTCACATGGCTTCAGGGAAAGGACAGTATGTTCCCTCTTATGATCACCTGACCTCTATATGAGTGTGGGTGTGTGGGTGTAGATGGTGTGTGGATGTTGGTGGGGTATGTATGTAGAACATAATCCCTCCTCCCCAGTCTCAAGGACAAGGAGAATCAGGATCTCATGGTGGCCATGAACTCAGTTGTGGTTCGCTCACGTTTTGTAGACAGTATTGATGAACTATTCATTGAAACATGTGACCTTTCCTTCATGGGATGAGTCATGTGATGTTGGCTTCCCTTAACACTGTGGCCACACCCCTACCCCTCCCACCCTACCCCATTCTCCCCCACCATTGATTCATTTGCACTCAGTTAGAGGAGCTGTTTGACAAGGCTTTGAGGGACACCCATCAGTTGCGTTACATCATTGCCTTCCCAATGGTGTGCACAGAGTTCCTGAGAAGCACCTCCCCCTTTGCACTAGAGGAGGTGGGCGTGGCTAGTAGTGGAGCTTTGTCCCATGAGATGACACAACCTAACCTGATGCATGCACAACTCTGTGTGTTATCCAATCTTATGTTTACTGCTCCTTCCCTCTCCCCTTCCCTCCTCCCCTTCCCTCTTCTCCTTCCCTCCTCCCCTTCCCTCCACCCTTCACTTCCTCTGCAGTGAACATTTACATGCAACGTGTCCTCACATCAGTGTTGCTTCAAGAGACCCAACCTCTTGACTCTAAGGGAGATAGGACCATCGCAAGTGATTATACTACATGGTGTGTGTGTGTGTGTGTGTGTGTGTGTGTATGTGTGTGTGTGTATGTGTGTGTGTGTATGTGTGTGTGTGTATGTGTGTGTGTGTATGTGTGTGTGTGTGTATGTGTGTGTGTGTATGTGTGTGTGTGTCTGTGCATGTGTGTGTACGTGTGTGTTGTGTGTGTGTGTGTTGTGTGTGTGTTGTGTGTGTGTGTGTGTGTGTCTGTGCATGTGCATGCGTGTGTCTGTGTGTACGTGTTATCACATTGCAAGCAGGACATGGTTTTCTCTTATGGAGTGGTCAGTGTGTGTGTCTAACCAACAATGCATACACACACACTCACACTACAACACACACATACACACACATACACACACACATGCACATGTGCACAGAACTCCAGAACTTAGCAGAGCTGATTGGGCCCTATGGAATCCACTACATGGGAGAGAAGCTAATGGAACTTGTGGCAGCACAGGTGGCTGAGATCAAGAAACTGGTCATCGCAAATCAAGACACCCTCATAGCTCTCTACTCAAGCAGGGACAAATCTGAGATTTTCAACAAACTCCTGAAAAGTTTGTCTGTTAACTCTTTGAACACCAAGTGCATATATACCTACATGCTCCCAATCATCCACCATTCATGCCGTGCTGTGTGTTGTGTTGTGTTGATCAACATCACTTTGAATACCATTGTAGATGCCTACAAAGTGCAATACTGACATGCATGTAACCCCATAGTCATACAAATGTTTGAACAATGTGGTCCCAGTGTAAGCACATTTTGTGTGTCCATTATAACCCGCTGGCACCTTTTGTTGCAAGAATCCATAATACGAACTGGCAAAAGGGGGAGGAGAGAGATGTCCGTCAATACTGTCAACTTCTTCTTGGAGCTCATAGCCAAGGAGAGCAAGTCAGTGATGGGAATGCTGTGTGAGGAGCGTGTGTTGCAGGATGAGGAGCTAGCCCCGTCCAATGGGGCTGCATACTACTTCAAGGAGCACCCTGACAAGCTCAAGAAGAAGGGGAAGAACACTCAGCTGGCATTGGTTAGCCCTGGCAAGGAAAGCCTTCGTAAAGTGGTGGATGAAACCTCCACGTAAGCCATTGGTGTGTGCCATCACCACACATGACCACTGACCCATCCTCATGTGCTCAAGCATGGTCTGCAGCATAAACACTGCACACTCAGCGCACATACATGGCTATCAACACATTCCTAAGTACACTCAGCTTACAGCCATTGCTATCAACACATCCCTAAGTACACTCAGCCTACAACCATGTATGCACCCCACACACAACACTATGTCCACTCAGCGTATACAGCTATGCACTACCAGCTACAAATATACCTCAATTTTTAGAGACAATACTAATCTTCACAAGATCGCAAAAAATAGGCTAAATTCTCTATGAAATATTCCACGCCATGCGGTACAGTACGGACGTATTCCGATACCATGCATGAAAAATGATAAAAATATGCAATTCCGCGTATAATCGGTTAAGGACCTCCAGCATCCATTACGGATGGCTTGATAAGAAGATGGGTCTGTTACTAGTAATCAGTGCATGACCACTTCAAATGACGTGAGATGAAGAGTTGTAACATTGCAAGCAGGACATGGTTTTCTCTTGTGGAGTGGTCAGTGTGTGTGTCTAACCAACAATGTATACACATACACAACACACACACTCACACACACATAAAAACACCTACACACATACATACATGTGCACAGAACTCCAGAACTGAGCAGAGCTGATTGGGCCCTATGGAATCCACTACAGGGACAAACCTGAGATTTTCAACAAACTCTTCAAAAAACTGAATAGATAGTCTGTTAGTCCCTCCCCCTCCTCCCCTTTCCCTCCTCCCTTCCCCCCTTCCCTCTGCTCCCTCCTCCCCTTCCCTCTTTCCTTCTCCCCAACCCTCTCCTCCCCTCCCCCTCCCACCCAGTGTCCCAGAAAGATGTTCAGTAAAACATGTGCGGGATATGATTAGCTACCTAGCTACCTGGGATAGAAGTTTCGTATTTTGATCAGGATACTATAAATCAAGCCCCATTTATGCTATTTCAAATACGCAAAGTCTCTAGACACAACGTGTGTGACCAGGACAAGAATGTTGCAGAGCTAAAGATATGCTCAACTGAACTGGATGAGGTCACAAAAAACAAGAAAGATTGAATTACTTGCATTTTAAAAACTGTACGCTGTAGGGTATACAAATGTAGAGCAATTCATGTGCCTATGGGGAGAGCACGTAGGGAAAAGAGCACATCACAACTGGATGATGATGATGATGGCAAATATGTATGCAATCATCACTGGTGTGTGTGCAGACAGCAAATCCAAAGATGACTTGGCATTGTGGAATTGGTTTCTGGTGTTTGTTGGAGTCACTCTACCTAGCCTAGCCATGACACCTCAGTCCAACTTCATCTCTGTCATTGAAGGTGTGTACTCATAGCAGTTGCCATGGTGATGTAGGACTCATGTCATTCTCTATTTCAGCTCACAAGAACAACGCCCACTGCATGGCAGTAGCAGTTAACGCTCTAGCAGGTGCAATCTTTGCATACTTTGGACCTGAAGAACAGAAACAGAAAATGAACGATTTCCTTATTGTGAGGGAAAACCCCTAATAGCAATGATGTACTCCTCCTCCTCCTCCCCAGTTCACTTCTTCCCGAATCATGACTCTTGCCAAAGAGGTGGAGAAGGAAAGAGATGTTCCCAAGGCTAGAGAAGCCACATATATACTGCTAGACCTGGTGGGTGTGGTCTTGAGATGTCATGTGATGCTTCACTATTCCTTCCTGCCAGACGGAGACCAGCTGGAGTCATGCTTTCCTTACTCTCTGCTCCTACAATTATGTGTACCGAAAATAACCATTAGTATGTGAGGGTGTGTGAGGATGTGTGTGTGTGAGGAGGCATGTGTGAGGGTGTGTGTGAGGGCATGTGTGAGGGCATGTGTGAGGATGTGTGTGTGAGGGTGTGTGTGTGAGGAGACATGTGTGATCATACAACCAATTACCTGGCATCTCAATTGGTCATGTGATCAAGCTTTGACACTCTTCTGGGTCATGTGACATCTCACCCAGGTTTCAAAGAAGCAGGACTCTGATGTCTGTCATTGTACCTTTTAACTGTTGTCATAGTCTAAACTCTCATTTTCAGTGTGTGTGTTTGTGTAGAGTACACAGTCTCATTCCTGGTTCTTTTGGCCATATATCTGGATTTTATAAAACTTGAAATCATTTTTATTGCATCATAACTATGGATTGTTAGACTTCACCATTTTAACAAAATGGTGGTCAAGTTTGCATATGGCTTCTTGCTCTAAATCTAAATACAAAGCAATCTGATAGCTTGTCCCATGCTTACACATAATGCTCTCTAAATGATGCCTCCCATCAGTGCACATAAGATGGCTATGCCTTGTCCCCCTCCTATGCGAGCCGATCCAATGGAATACTTTGCATTTCTTCTCTTCATCTCGTGCACCAGGTGTGCAGTTATGCGAGACCCAGAGGCCGCTAGTGGATGGCCCAAGGCAATGGCTCCACCATTGACGTTGGTCTTGGCTCTGTCCAGTCCCAGATCCTTCTCCACTGCAAGGTATTGGGCAGCAAAGGCCTCGTTGACCTGGGGAGGAGGAGTGTGGGTGGTAGCCACTAGCAACCAAAGCCTGTCATGTAGCTTTGGCAAAACATCCATTTCCATCCCCACATCACACACTACACCCACACACATGTCACACTCTAATGAAGAAACAACCCACCCGATCAGTTAAACAATTATCTCCTCAACAGAATGAGGAAATTTCTGACTTTCAAAGATGAAGAATTGGATCATGTAATGTTTTTGACCAGAACTATTGCTGAACTCTGACAATATTCATCCCCACACACCACACTCCTACACCCACACCTCCACACCACACTCCTATACCCACACCTCCACACATACCACACTCCTACACCCACACTCCACACATACCACACCATATGTGTGTGTGTGTACGTGTGCATGTGTGTGTATACAGTGGTCCAGTAGGTCATACGTAGGAACACCATTTTAGTACAACAAAAATGCACTATTCCCAACTCAAAATTGCACATTGTCTGAGTGATGTAAGCTGAAAACAAAGTTGAGATTACACCAGAACAAAAATGCGCAGTGCTGTTGAAGAAACCATGTGATGCACATCTCAATAACACCATTTGTGCTATTTGTGCTATTTCTATTGATCAAGGTGGAAGCTGAGTGGACTAGAGTGTTGCTATGTGATAGATTGGACTCATTGAACACACACACACATGGAGAAAGCATTCACAAGTGTACCTATTAGTCTTGGGTCTGGTGATAACACTGTACCATGCTTAAATCTCAGAGCTGTCCCATCTGTGTTGCCCATGCAAGCCAGTTTAGTCCATCTGCTGAGTGGTATGACCACCTCCTCACGTGTCATTCAGTTCCCCACATTCCAGTGCCATTCACACAATGTTCCATTGCGTCAGGGTTCCGGGGGGAGGAGTCAAGGCATGAGATGACGTAATGCAACAGCTGTGCTCCAAATGAAGCTATGCACGCGCAGATTATGTACACACACACACACATACACACACACACACACACACACACACACACACACACATACAGGAGAGGGAAGGGTTCACTCGCCCAGCTAATGTAACATTTCTTACAAACACGATATTTACCAACCTCAGACTCGGACAACACACATCTAAAAAATACTAAACATGTTTGAAATGAGCATATACCCAGCGCTGCTGGATCAAGTCCCGACAGAGACTCCTGATGGCCTTGCAATTGTTCTCCGTCACAAGTTCACGTTTCAGGTTGCGTGCCGTATGCCGTCATATATAGTACAGCGTCAGTGACATACCAGCTGTTTCCAGGAAGCGTTGTCACGTAGATATATGGGACCGAAGATTGGGTCCACACCAAAAGGTCTAGAATGCCGCTTGCCGACTATTAGAGTGTACCATAAATCGTTCGTATAGACCAATGCTCATTCGAGACATGATCCACGTGCCATTCAGATGTGCATCGTCTGGGGACCAGAACTCTTCGCACATCACGCGATGACAATTACACCTGGATTCACAACACATTCAAAAACAAAAAAAGGAAAATGAAAATCTACAAACAACCACATGAAACTGAATACACAATGAAGGTACACTTTTCAGAGCTACTTGGAACATCCAAACAACTTTGTGAGGTCACGTGTGATCCTGGAGGTCAACTGTTCAGACAACAGGGCATGTAAAGTAGTGACCTGCAAGAACGAGCCCAAGTGCCAGCCACCTTGCCACACCAAAAGAATCCATACAATGGATTCTCTCTACTCGTATCATCAGTAATTACCTACATGATATCCACACACACCCTCCCCTACCCTTCCCACTTCCCGGCCCGCCCAGTGGGGAAAACAATTGGTAGCGTCCACCGCCAAGTCTTGTGGCGGCACGTGACGTTTCAGGTTGTGCGTGGCATGCTGATGAACCGATCATACGTGTATAGTACAACGTCAATGACATACCAGCTGCTTCCAGGGAGTACTGATTTCCCTGCATGTAATGCAGAAGATGGGGTCGACGTCACGAGGTCCAGGATCAGCTTGACCGCGCTGCGCTACAAAGGACACATTCGAACCCACTTTACAAGCCGCATACTTCGATTTCCATAAATTGCGTCATTCAAATAATTAACTAGCTTGTGGGTTTTAGTTTTATGACGTTGTGGTATGTAAAGCAACTGTTGTGGTATCTACAGTCAAAATGGTTGGATTAATCCAGGTGAGCATTCTTTAGAGATGTTAGCAGCTTGGTCCTAGTACCCACCACTAAAGCCCCTTGCACTGCCAGAGAGAGCAAAATCAGAGTGTGCTGTGTCCACACATGTGACATCCGGCCCACACCAAGACACCAGGGGTGGTGATGTCATCTGGTCTCTTCCCATCCTACCTGAGCAGACAAGATGGAACCTTGGCAGCAGCTAGTGACTGGTGAATAACAGTGTTGATGGCTGCATGCCTAAAATGTCAACCTGGGCTGTCAACACATGCACCACATACCATTGCTGTAACATGTGTGGCCAACACTGACTGAATGTAGCTGTGTTGGGTCATGTGTACGCTAGAGACAGACCAGCTATTGGTTGCCAGTAAAACTTAATTTTGTATCACTCACAGATATCAAACATTTCATTCCAATTCATTCAGCAAGCCTCTAATACACAAACACACACACATGTAATGTAAACCATTATCCTATCCTAAACAGAGTCAACAAAGCACACACACATACTTCTACATAGCAATACAACACACTGTTTACAGATACTGATGACAAGGTCACTAGTGTGTGATCCAGGAGGTCAACTGATCAGATAACAAGACTTCACCAACACTGGGACTCCTCAGCACATCGATCAATGTCCTCCAGGTGTAGGGAAGGGACCCACGTCTCCTCCACTCACCAAATATCTCACTAAATGCTCTGTGGTAGTTCTCCAGGCCTTGCTGCTGTGGACATATGGCCTGAAGCTCAGCTGTTGTGAGGCCAAGCTGAAGTCCAATGGCCCAACACTTGCTTGGAATCACAGCTGCCACTTTGCCCATGAGGTGAGGCAATGATGGCTCACTATCCAAAGGATCTGCACAGAGATGGAACAGATAGTGATCACATGATCTACCACACACATTACCCACCTGATGCACTGGGATCTTGTCTCCTGACACCACTCTCACCAAACCACATCAACTGGCACTCACTCAGGTCTCCCTTCTGGCGCCCTCGAATGCTACATACCCATTTCTTCTCGGACACAACTACAGCTACATGTGGAGGGTCTAAGGTACAACTAGCTCCTGGACACATGAAGGCATCTTCAAACTGGACACCTTGGTACTTGAGTATTCCACATGCACTCTTGATGCCACTGTGAACACTACATCTTATCTCTCTACACACTTCACTGGACATCTCATCAACATGCAATAGGATGTAAGAGAACATGTCAACTAGGGTCACCAGTTCTGTTGTGTGCTGAAGCTGAAATGTGATGCAGTTGCGATACAAACACAATGGCTTGTCCCCTTCCATGCACACCTTCCAAGACGATTGGTTGGTTGGGGATAAAAGATGGGCCACAAGACAGCAGAACAGACCACTAGGAATACAGCCATGAGCGGGTCTGATTATCAATGTGGTACCTTGTTGACGGTACTTGGACACTTGGCCAGAGTCCAGGTGGGGCAGCAGAGCAGGCATCAAGAATTCACCACCCACGCTAGTCATAGCAATCGCTCTAACACTCACCAATAACTTCAACAGATCTTCTGGAGTGAACAGACCTTCTGTGTAATGCTTTGGAAACTTGCTCAGGAGCTCCACTGACAACAGTCCATGATCCCTGAATGTGACCAGATTGCTCTCAGCTGCCACACCCTCATCCGGACTGTGCAACAGCTTGTGGTGGTACTCCACTAGTTCAGTCACCTTGGTGAGAACAACCTGGGGATCACAGAACACTGTCTGGGGAAGAACCTCTGGGTAATGTAAGAACACGTTGTGTTGCACAAGATGGTGTAAGGCAGCAGAGAATGCATCTCCCTCGATGTGCAAGCTTTTAGCACACACCTGGCATTCTACAAGATACAAGATGCCATCATGGGATGACCTTTGGAGAAGAACCTCCAGCCCAAACCATGCTATTGGCAAGTTTATTGCCTGTGGGCAAATGGATGCTATTTTCTGCCTGAGTACCTTACTAACATGTCTGTCCTCATCCTGAGGGGTTTTCCCGTTCACAGCAAATATCACTTCTTGTAGCCTCTCTCCGTTATACAGGATACGAAAACTGTCTGCATCCAGTAATGCCTTGAGCTTTAGATTTTTCTCTTTGATGGATTCTGAGCACTTGCCTGCAGCATCTCGATGTGTTCCCACGGTGATGATCAGAGGTCGAGCATCCTGTGAGCGTATTGCTCCAAGACAATGCTGAAGGATCTGTTCGTGAGAGAGAGATGATTGATATGGTCTACTCACTGGCTTGCCATCTGCTCCATAGTACTCGATGGCAGGATGATGGGATAGTTCTTCTGACAAATTCAAAACAAATATGGCAACACCAGGATTCTGAAAGAACAATGGAAGGATATCATGGTATTGAAGTTGACCACCACTGTCAATGAACTGGATCCACTTCACACCAAACAGTTTCTCCTTGCCTACACAGAGAGATTGTACAGGTGAAGGAAGTTAGCTGTGAACCATCTCTTTACCTGAGGAGTGGTTGATGTGATGAATCAGCTCCTCCTCTATGGATACAGTCCTGCTCTGATGGCTGGTATCCATGGTAACACTGACAGCAGCCAGTGTGGGGTCAGGGTGAAGGGCACCAGCTCCATCACTAGACACATGAATGGCCATCTTTGGGAAACTGCCAACCACCTTGTCCAAGGATGTTGCCATGGATACACCACCATCTCTGATGGTAGCACCCACAACCTTCAACAGTGCCTGGTCATCTTCAACCACAAACCAGTCATCCTTCTCTTGTACACTCACACCAGCCAGTGAGTAGGAGATGGCTCGAACAGGGTTGTCAGCCAGTCCTGTACTGACACGTTGCTGTGGAGGGTCCTTCTTGAGAAGGAGGTGTTTGAGGTGAGTCTTGCCAACACCGGCTGCTCCCAGGATGAGACACTTGGTCACTGATGTTTCCACATATCCCTTGGTCATGGCCTCCTCATAGAGCCCCCTTCAAATGAATAATGAAATTAAATGCTGACTTTTCCTTTGATATTGCATCAGGAGACATGTCACCACCACACAACAAATGAAACTCTTAACCCCTTACAGTACATATATTGCTCATTAGTTCACCTGTGAGGTACCTAAGTCATGTGTACAGTGCAACCAACCCACTTCACCAGGTCCCCTCACTCAATCCCACATACTCCCAATACCTTTCATCTGCTTCTTTTTGGCTCTTGTCGGCTACTTGTACAATTGGTGTGATAGGGAAGAGCTTAGCAAGACCTGAAAATAGTTTGATTAATTCAATTCCAGTACAACAATATTTACCTTGTACAGTAATCTTCAAGACCTGTTGTGTGACCGCATCCACCATCAACAGCCCTCCTCCTGACAGCAGCAGTGTGTCCACCATGGAACATGCAAATGGCAAGTCTCCTACATGCCTCCACTTCTTCTCATCAAGGTGGAGGCCATAGATGGAAGAGGTCTTTGATCCATCCTGATCGTGACCTCCAATTGCAAGGAGCACACCATCGACCACACACACAGACGACCGCTTGGTTGGTACATCTGGTACCTCTCTCCATACAGATTGCTGTGTGTTATGGGTGTGTGCAGTAGTCTAGTGAATGTGTGCACATGTGTGGTGGAAATAGGTGGAGATGTGTCATGTGTGGTCATGTGAGCGTGCACATACATTTGGAGCATATGTACCAGTACACGTGATGTAGCTACATGTGTGTGTGCATATGTGTGGTAAGTACAAATACACATGGTGTTTAGATCAGTGAATACACTGGTACATGTAGTGTATGTGCTCATGAAGCACAACACACACACACACACACACACACACACACACACACACACACACACACACACACACACACACACACACACACACACACACACACAGCTTCAACGCCAGCGCGTCCGTGGTGTGTGGGGCGATGGAGACGCTTCACGTGAGCGTGTCTCTCCATCGCAGAGACACGCGCATCCGCGTCTAGTGTGTGGTGTGGACAGACGTGCGTGTTTGTAGGCTGTCTACGTTGAGCGTGGACTCGTATATGTGTGTCGTGTGTGCGCGTGAGTGTGTAGTAGCGTGGTGTGTGTCCGTGCGTCAGCTACACACACGCTAAACAAAGGAACAGAGATGCTACACAATGCTCAGTGGCTCACCAGGTCACGGATGTCGGCACACCACACTGCTCTGTCCATGCCCCCACCTCCCATCACGAAGACCACGTCCCCATGGACCACTGCTGACATGGCGTAACATGGCTCAGGAAGTGATGGTCCTCTGTGCCAGGTCTGTGTCCCTCCATCAAACACCTGAACATCATTCAAGCGCCTCCTTCCATCACCTCTCCCTCCCATCACCACCATACCACCTCCACTGACACTTACTACACAGGACACCCAACACCCTACCAACATGTCTGGCATGGCGGACCATCTCCCTCCTCTCAACTCCTTCACCTCCTTACTCCCCACACCATCCTTCCTACCTCCAACCCACACAAGCCTTCCACCACCACACACAGCTAGTGTGCCCCACATCTCACCACTATCAGCCACTCTACTCCACCTGTCCTCCTCATACATGTACACTCCTCCTCCAAATCCTCGTCCCCACACAACCCTACCCTCCACCTCCACTAGACCACCACCACCATACCCTCGACCACCTCCCACAGGTGCTTTCTTACATGTTTTGAAACTCAACATTTTTATGTTCTGAAGAAAAGAAATGATTAATAGTTAATGGAAAGACAGCACGTTCAGGGAGCTAGCTAGCTCGTACGCAGGTCCACACCACACAACCACACACACTTCACGCGTCTCTTTACTACACCAATAGGCTCATCTGGACACGGCCAACTGGACATGGCGACCAGTACGGATAGTTGGGGTAGTCTTTGTAGCTACGTACGGTTACAAGAGGTCTGCCTATCATTCCAGCGTCTTGGAGACACTGTCGGCTAGCTCCTTCCAATGCTCACAGCTACCTTATCCACTCAATATACGCACCTCAAGCTTCTCTGCCACACCAAATATAGGTCCCACCTAACCTAACCAAGCTGATAAGCACTTTTAGTTATAAAGGAGGTACAGGCACCTCTTCTTGACACCTAGAAGGTTCAGCCAATCTGTGTCTAATGGCTACTTTAGCTTTCCTAAAGGTCTACGAATACAGCACAGCTGCCATTTCGACTGTCTACACTCTAGGCCTATTTGTTTCTTTCTTAGCCTTTTTCACCACTTAGCTGAATGCTGCCAGCAATTCCTGTCTATCTAATGTAGTGTCGATCTAGCGTCTTTTGGAGGTCGCTACACTGTTGGCAAGCTCCTAATGCTCACAGCTACCTTATCCACTCACAATACGCAGCCAATGCTTCTCTGCCACATACGAATATCAAGCTGGATTGTCAAGATAAGCTCTTTCAGCTATAACGGAGGCACAGACACCTCTTCTGACCCACTACACACCTTCAATAGCTGGCAGGAACCACCAAGCAACTGGACTAACAGGCTCACTCGCTTCTCGTAGCGGCGCTCTTTACAACATGAAGGTTGAGCAAATCTGCGTCCAATGGCAACTTTGCTATCCCTAAAGGCTACTACGATTTACAGATACTACAATTGCCATTTTAAAAGTCTATATTTGCTTCTTTCGCCCACCAGGGGATGAATCCCGTAGGCCTATCATTCTAGCGTCTTGCATGTGGAGGTCAATACACTGTCGGCTAGCTCCTTCCAATGCTCACAGCTACCTTATCCAATACGTCCTACTTGTTTCTTTCCCACACTATTTTCAGTACTGTATAGCTAAATGCTGCCAGCTAGTCAAGAGCACACACACACACTAAAGATACACTCACCTCGTCTTTTCCTTTCAAAACTCTACAAAATGGTCTACTAGCCTACACACAACCTAGTACTGCTATATAGGTCCTCCCAACAACTGCTAACAACTGCTAAGAATGACAATGATGGCAGCGCTCTTTTCTTTTATGGGCATGAATTGCACGGAATGCGCATGCGTTTTAGATCAGATGCAGCGAATGAACCATATATGGTCATTGTTTCTAGCTGTTGATATACCAGATCCTCCTCCTGCATGCGGTATTAAAAGAGACATTTTATGCCTGTAGCGATATGGCCCATCGCATATATAGACAGTTTCAGTGAGGTTTGGGGTGGATGGCGAGGGAGGTGGAAGGGGCAGGAAAGAAGGGATCAAGCACCCGCGAGCCAGTCGCCCCGGGCAGCACATCTGGAGGCGACTGAAAAGGAAGTGATCAGCAAGCTCGTTTGCTTGGCCGAGGTATTGAAAACACACTGATATATTATTTGGACCAATGGGCTTGGTCGTTTAAATGAATTGTGCAATGCAGTGGTCTAAAAAATATAGACATTTTAAAACTTAAAGAAATCTTGAAAACGAGGGACTTCATCTTAATTTGATTTTCCGTTTATCTAGCTACTGTAAAAAAAAAAAAAAAGAAATACAATGCGTGCTGCAGGAGTCAAAGGACAGAAGACGCTTCAAAAGTATGGCTTTGCTATAGCAGAAGACGGTCGACCGTGTGAGTAATCAATGAAGCAGTGTGCCGAGTGCGAAAGCAATGACAGCTAGCTCCATCAGATTCCGGAATGATTGAGTGAAGGAAGGCCTTGAGATACAAGAAGCGGTGCCTCGATTGGAATCAGGTGCTGTTGTTGTCGTATCGATTGAGATCCAAGAGTGAAAACCTTTCAATTCTATTTATGTACTTAATAGCCGCTGATTTTGTCCCCTCCCCCAAAAATTGTCCTGGGGGACACATCTTGCTAGCGGATTCTGTCTGGGGGAGACATTTCTCGGCTAGCCGATCTTGTCCTTCACCACAAAAGATATACCCCCCCCCCCCCCTCTTACCCCTGCCTCTAATGAAATTGGTCCTATACGCTGTTCATTTTGGTCCTAAGCTAAGGCAAGCCTTCGGATAAACTTACTACCTAGTTTGTCCAATAAGTAAAGCAACCATGCATGTGTCTTGACAATGTATATACAAATGGGACAGATTCCGCGAAAATTTCCCACGGTTAAAATGTTTTTAGAAATGCATCGCGTTTGAATCGCTATTATTTCCCAACGGATAAAGCTATCGACTTCCTATTTCAACACTTCATAGTGACATGGTGTGTATGAAGTGTTGAAAATAGGAAGTCAATAGTGTTATCCGTTGGGAAGTTATAGCGATTCAACCGCGATGCATTTTTATACTGAACATTTTAACCGTGGGGTAATTTTTGTCCCAAATATTATTGCTCACGGCTAGGTACCATTCAATCTTGTTATGACAAGGATTAAATCGACTCGTGCACGTCAGTAATGATAAGCTAAACAATAAATGATCAGAGTTATTCAGTGCAAAAAGGACAGAGCCATCTTACCTATAGTATCACGTGGGAGAGTGCCAATGCACACATCACCATAGAAGAGTTCTTTGCAGAGGTTGCAGCAAATCATTCAACCAAGCTAAACGCTGGCACCTTGTATCATGTCTAGAAAATAATAGGTTTTCAATGTTTCCACTCATATTGTATCGTCGTCAAGCCATGAAAATTATTCCAATCAAAAAATAAGAGTTTTCTGCAAGGTGTACAATGCCACAACTACCAGACATCACTATACATAATTTCCTGGCTGTTCATTATAGCAAAGAGCTGCTGCATAAAAAATGACCAAAGTCCTGACAGCCATGCTGCTTATGTGCAGTCGCATATTCTAATGGGAGGGAGGGAGGGAGGGAGGGAGGGAGGGAGGGAGGGAGGGGAGGGAGGGAGGGAGGGAGGGAGGGAGGGAGGGAGGAGGGAGGGAGGGAGGGAGGGAGGGAGGGAGGGAGGGAGGGAGGGAGGGAGGGAGGGAGGGGAGGGAGGGAGGGAGGGAGGGAGGGAGGGAGGGAGGAGGGAGGGAGGGAGGGAGGGAGGGAGGGAGGGAGGGAGGGAGGGAGGATGTTTGGCACATCAGTGTGCAGAAGACAAGCTATTTGTTGTCAAAGAACATGATGAATAGAGACCTGAAGAACATATGGCTTCTCAGTTCCAACATTACTAATAGTTAGCCAATGGCCAGAAGGATCATGTAACATCTGAATGATCGAATCATTCCTTTTCAATTGAAAAGTTCATTACAAGTCCATACATCTTGAAATCTTAAACATCTAAAAGTAGAAGATAACTGGTTTGCTAGAACGTACTGACCACTGTTCATAACAGGTGCTGCGAGCCATCTCACTAAAGTAATCTCACGCTTTGTTAGCTGAAATTCTTCCATCCACCAAGCATCAACATTCTCAGCAATGTTGGGCAATGTACAGTCATCTACATCAATCCCCACACGTTTGTCAAGTCCAGAACGTTTGGAATGGATATCCTGAATATGCTTATTAAGAACTCTTGCTTTGTTATTAGGTTCTTTCCAGGACTCTGCAGCCATACATGGTAACATGCAAAAATCAAAAGACATAAGATGTGTACCATCTTAATCAATGCTATCAATTTACCATGTGCATTTACAGGTTCAGCTTGTCTTGATGCACTGTCATTTATGTCACTACTCACTCCTGTTGAAATAAATTAGCAAGGGTGCACAATTTTAATTACTACACTTTTCATTTACCACCATCATGCGTATTTACAGGTTCAGTTGAAGACCTGCACCACTTCTAATTTTGAATGCAGTACAGGGTTTGAGGTTACATCTTTATTCATGCAGCAACTGAGATAAGGAATAGGTACAAAACACTACTTGGTGAATGGTGATGATGTAATGGCTATCCTCTGGAAACATGACTTCTTTAAACATATGAAACTGAAACCATATATATGTAGATCATATACATTAGTGATAGTGCTCATGTAAGAGAGCACATGACATCGTATTCCTACAGAAAGATTTCATTGCTAAGTACTTCAAATGAGAAGGCTCATTTGCTATACCTTTGGTTTTCCATTTTTCATATCCTATAGTCAGCATTCATGCGTCCTGCACTGACGAGATATTCTGCTTGGCATCTGAAAAAATAGTTTCTCTGAGAAAACACATTCCTTTGAAAACGTCTACAATATAGTCCTCGTCAAAAGGTTTATTTAGCTATGTGAATTGCGTATCACTTATGTCACATTGTTGTGGAAATTCTGCGTACACTTCAATTGGAAGGACTTAGTGTTCACAGAATACGTGCCAATAAAGCTTTGAATATGCTTATAAATCTACCATGGTCAAATGGAATGTGCATTGTTGATTTCTGTTTAGACATTCTGCACTCCGATATGTATGTTACGCGCAAAGCGTGGATTTGCGCAAACCCGCGGGATTGTCCTGCGCAAACCTGGATCCATGGTTTGTGGTACAAACCATGGATTGGCCGCGCAATCCTAGGATTGCTCGTGCGCAAAGCGTAGATCGGGACAATCCCGGGATTGTCCTGCGCAAACCCTGGATTCATATAAATTTTTAACGAATAAATGAGTATTATAGGATTATATGAAATGATATATACTGGCATAAGGATATGCACTAGCAGTACAAATACAATTATTCAGCAAGAGACATCATGCAAGCATGTTGAACAGCGCCATGGTGCAGCACT
This sequence comes from Ephydatia muelleri, assembly GCA_013339895.1. Lineage (NCBI taxonomy): Eukaryota > Metazoa > Porifera > Demospongiae > Spongillida > Spongillidae > Ephydatia > Ephydatia muelleri. Next base: position 12,625,646 of record JABACO010000006.1, read on the forward strand.
TTTTGAAAATGTGGTCAGGTAAAGACAAGCAGTTTGGATGATACCATTCCATACACGCCTCACACTGTATCATATCTTCCTTGTGCCAAGGAAGGCGACAAGTACAGTAGACTGGCACCTTTATGCTGTTTAGAATTTTCTCTCTATGGCTTTTTGCCTCTGCAGCAGAAAAAACTGGATAGGCTGACATATAGATGTTTTCCATTGAAGGAGATGAGGGCGCATCTTTTCTGATTCCAACACCAATCTGCTGGCTCGTCTCCATTGCACAAAGATGTTGCACATGCTATTGCATACACCCCACAGTCACTTCCATTAGACTGAAGTTGGAATTGCATGATATTCACTGTCAGTTCAGATTTACAGCAGTGAAGAAGTGAACAAATCAGTTTAATTGTTGCTGGAGACTGCGGTAATGCTTATCTGCTTTAATACGTGCTTGGATGTGTTTAATGGAGTTTACCGATAATCAGTGTAGCACATATGTTTGTGTTCAAACAATTTTAAAAGGATGCACCTTAAAAATCTAAATACATGTATACTGGTCACCTAATTCAAAAAAACGACATATGGTTCTTACCTTCAGACATGTACTTTTCCTTCTCACTTATGCATTGTGCTGTGTCTGTTTCATTTTGCTTGGTATCTGAATCTATGTTATTTATTGAGAGCAATCTTAAAGTATAAATGCATCTAATTTACCTGAATCATCACTTTCCTCCTTTCTCAAAAATACCAGTAGCTGTAAATAAAAATGATTTCATTCTTCTGCACATAAATCCACATGTACATGACCATAGTAATGTTAAAAAATGAGGATGAACAGCAAAGCTTCACTAACCTTACACATCTTCTTTTGTGCAACCTGCCATCCCTGCATTGCTATCTGAATCTATAATGTCATTCATTTAGATACTATACCAAATATGAAAAACAATTCACCTGATATATCTGTCACTTCTTCCTCACCATCATCTGTTTCTGTAGAAAAAACAAATAAATCAAGATCATATTGTACCATGCATGGCCTTGTGGAGATTAAATTATATTTAGAATTACTGAAATATCTCCCACTTCCTCAACCTCACAGGTATCTGCAGCTACACAAAAGATCACAATAAAATTTTATTTCATGCACGATCTCAATTACCTTGAAAATAATGCATTGATTAAACACATGATATATGTACATACCTAAGATATCAGACACTGCTTCCTCCATAACGGAACCAGTAGTTGCACCAGGAAATGGTGATGAATGAGGAGGCTGACCAAAACATAGCTGGTAAGGAGTAGCTTTTGTGGTTTCATGAAGGCAAGTGTTCAATTTCTCTGCCAATAAAATCATAATATTACAATAGATGGAAAATTACTTACATTGAATTTCATGTAGCCAATCTGTCCAGCAATGATTTGTCTTGTTTTCATGGAAATAATGACAAGCTAACATTTCTTCCACCTTTGCATTGCCTCTTTCCACAAGTCCTTGGCTTTGAGGATGGCGAGGTCTGCCATTGACAATAGTCGTGTAACCAGGCCAGTTCTTAACCAATTCGTTAATTAAAGTGCTTGTAAATTCACGCCCATTGTCAGATTGCAATATTTTGGGTAAACCAAGATATGCAAACACTTTTGTAGCAAGGTTCCAAGCCACCTCTGTGCCAATCTTTCTCTGAAGAGCAAATAGTACATGGAATATTGACCAATGGTCCATGTAATGTCCTATCCAATTATATGGACCATCTGTCTATTAGATCGACCTTAGAGAAATACAAATAAGTACAGCACCCTTAATCTTATTTTGCAAAACATGAAATTAATACACACTTGGCCTCTGCTCATGAATCCTGAAGCTATGATGGGCTTCAGTGGCTTGATTGTGCTGCAGTTTTTGAGAACTGCAAAGAGGGCACAGGCTCACAAACTTCTGCACAGCAGATCGTGGAAGACATTCATAACATGCTGAAATCTGTTAAAAAAGAAAGGTAATATGACGCCTATAAACAAAAATTCCATCAGCATACCTCTGCAAGAGTTTTTTTGTAACCTACATGCCCTCGTTCTTGACAATGCACCCTGTGAAGTATATAATAAAAGTCTTCCACATAAGCCACTCTCCTAAAATGGCTAAGCACGGTGGTGTCACTAAAATCCTGCACAGAAAAAAAAAGTCATAAATACTTACATCTATTTCCAAATGCTTACCTTTTTCTTGGCTGGCAAACAGAGTACATCAGAGAGTCCAAGCGCAGAATAGGACATTAAGCGAAAAATTTGCGTGACTTTACCCAAAACTTCAAACGGGGATCGCTATCGGCACAAGTGATTAGTCCCTTTTAAAAGTGCAACGATCTTTCTGCCCTTTGCTCTTGAAACAACTTTACTCCCCGCTTTCTTCCCTGTCTTAAATACATCCACCAAAAACTTCTTCGATCCTTCACTTGCACTCAACACGATCGAGCCCGCTCTAAATATCGCCCAGCAAGCAATGCCTATATGAGTTCCTTGATCAAGCTGTACACAACTTACACTCCCAAACTGCTTGGAGACCCAGACAGAAAGGTTATCTGAATGGTTGTAGCGTAGAACAAACAAGTTCTGCCTTCGTGAAAGTTTCGGTCAGTAACTCGAATTGCCAGTTAATAATAAATATTGTAGGGCAATCTGAGGTTTGTACCACAAACCATGGATCCAGGGTTTGCGCAGGACAATCCCGGGTTTGCGCAAATCCAAGCTTTGCGCGTAACATGTATAAACACAAAATAAGGGAAGGTGATCAATGTATAAATTAACATAACTTGATGCCAAACACTGCACGGTATACAGCACACCTTCTGATATCCAGCGGGATATATATCATATGGGACAGTTTCCGCGAAAATGTCCTATGTTTTATAACATTATAACTATAAAAATGCTCTGCGTGAATCGTCGTAGCGTCCGAACGGTTAATGCTGTCGACTTCCTATTTTCATCACATGATGCCACACCATCTCTCTATGGATAAATCGAATATAGTCTCTTAGCTCCACTCCCTGAGGAAAATACAAGAGGTCTTACCTCCAGGGTTTCGAAACACGAGTATTTCCTTGCAGGAGTGTCGGCATTGCCTCAAATTCGGTTTCCAGTTAGAGAAGCTCTTGATGTACTTAAATACCCTTTTCGTTCAACAGGTGATAAGATTTTTGCTTTCTAAGATAAAGCACATTTCCCGCTAGTTTCGCGGGTTGGGTCGAATATTGTACAGTGTATATGTTAGACCCACCCGCGAAACTAGCGGTAAATGTACTTAAACTTAGCAAGATCTGAAAATCATCTGACTAATTCAATTCCAGTAGCAATATTTACCTTGCACATTATCAAGACCTGTTGAGTGCACCCTCCACCATCAACAGCCTTCCTCCTGACAGCCAGTAAGTAAACATGCAAATGGAAGGATGCCTCCACTTCTTCTCATCAAGATGCATGGAGGTCATAGATGGAAGAAATCTGCTTTGATCCATACCGGTCTTCACCTCCAATTTCAAGAAGCACACCATCAGTACTATTGACCAAAATGACATCATATACATGTAATAATGACCGGATGCGGAACAATAGTTTGTTGCGGGGGGGGGGGTGGGGGGGGGGGGGTGGAGCAGAAACAAGAATCCAACTTACACACAAATTAACTAACTAACACAGCGAGATTATATCCTCTGTCCGAATGTAATCCATTGGCTTGTTCACCCCCAAATTTGGGACGTTATAGGTTTCAGAGTTAGTTCGAACGTAATTCATCTTCAACAAATTGACTTCGTGAGATATAGCTACGCTATGAGTATTTCAGTAAGCTTTGCTAAGCTATATCTTAGTCATGTGATGAAAAATCATCTTGGTACCAAAAGATTTACTGTTTGAAGCTCTATCTCTCGTTGTACCATTTACGGCTGGAATTGTGTGAAGCAGTTCACTGATATGAATATTGTAGCACATGTTGTGGCGGTATTGCAATTTTTTATAAGATCATAATCATTGTAAGCAGTGTTCCAAAAAAGAAAATAATAAACACCCGCCTGAGACCCGCCCACGATTAAAGTATTTGTACAGGCCTCGTCTGAAAGCAGGAAAATGCTTGATCGAGACGTTGAAGACACACTGATATGTTATTTGGACCGATGGGCTTGGTCGTTCACTGAATTTTGCACTAAAATAAAAATTCCTGGTTGGGCTACAATGCGTGATTAGAATTTTATTGGAATCTTGAAAAACGAGGGACTTCATCTTAATTTGGTTTTGAAGTTATGAATTACGTTTAACTAACGACTGAAAATCTGTTCTACTTTGTAAATAAAAAATCTATTGTGTTATGTAATTGAATAAAGACGAATTATTCAGTGCCATGTGCAGATTTGATTTAAGTAATATTAATTCTATCAGCATTATTTAACTATGCATGCAGTTGCCAAATTGATGCAGCGGTGGGGGTGGGGTGGGGGGGGGGGGGGGGCAGGGATGGAGTCAAAATTCCCCTGGACTTTTAGAGCCACGCCCAAGATCGGCAGCCCCTGGGCCGTTGCTTATTCACCGCTAGGTCGTTACGAGTAGCCCGAATTTTTTCGGGGCCCAGACAGTTACAACCAATCACCGCGTTTTAGCATGTAAAATGAATTTACAACTACCTTCGGTCGACAATGTCAAATGCGAATTGATATCATTGGGAACTTCGGCTGTGGAGTTAGAGTCGGCGAAACATGCAGGTTAAAATGTGTACTTTATATCTTCATTGATTTTATAATTACACGTCAAAATATCGCGACTCAAAGATCACTTCTCTGAATCAAGTAGTGCTTCAGCTATACCAGTTGTCCCAATGAACGAAATGATTACCGGCCGAATTAATTATTCGCAATTACATATTGGTTCTGTTTAGTAACGAATGGTGTCTGAGCTACATACAGGATCTGAAAATCGGAAGATTACTGATTAGGACTGCTTACGCCTCGTCTGAAAGCAGGAAAACGCTTGATCGAGATGTTGAAAACACACTGATATATTATTTGGACCGATGCATCGACTTGGTCGTTCAACTGAATTTTGCACTTCAATAATTATCCCTGGTTAGGCTGCAATGCATTGGTCTAAACAATATAGACAATAAAATTATTAGAATTTTAGACTTAATCTTGATTTGGTTTTGAATTGATTAATTACGTTTAACTAACGACTGAAAATCTGTTCTACTGGACGCGTTATGTAAACAACATCTATTTGGTTATGTACTTAATAAACACGGCTATTAATCAGTCGCATGTGCAGATTTGACTGTACTTGATGGAATAAATTAATACATTATTGTAATATTAATTTAATCAGCATTTTTAACTATGCATTCTCGAATCATACACAATACAAACACTCAGTTGCCAAATTGGAGTGAAGCGAGCGCAAGAGTGAAGGGCACTCTTTGCTAGCTTCACTTTTTAGCAAAAGAGGGAAGATCAATCTCTAACAGAGTGGCGTTCATTCTGTGGGATTTAGTGTCAAACTATTGGTTGAATTTAGTGATAAAAAGGGGTGCCTGATGACACTATATAGTGACGCTATAGCGCATGCAGGATGATAGATATACTTATTGTTCAACGCATCACATGTGTACTTTGTATCTTCATTGATTTCATAACCATAACATTACTATGTCACGTCGGTAAAAGAAAACATCCACTCAAAGATCACTTCTCTGAATAAAGTAGTGCTTCCCAATGAACTAAATGATTACCGGCCGAATTAATTTTCGCAATTACATATTGGTTCTGTTTAGTAACGAATGGTGTTTGAGGTACATACAGGAGAAAAATAAAGCGAAATGTGTGTCTGCAAGTTACATTCTACTGATCATTTGTGTACACTCCCTGCATATGTCATTCTAAGTGTTTGGTCGCGATCGCTCGTTTTGTATCGGTCGCGCTCGTGCATGTGGTGAAACCAGCACTACTTTGGCAGAGACGCAAAGCTCAGTCGGAGTACAAAGTAAACGGTCATTTATTTTGTTTCTTGTGATAAAAATGTTGTTGTTTCCAGCTAGTGTTTGGAAAAAGATGACAGCCGTTAACTCATTTTGAAGTAAGTTCCAATTATAGCGCGCATCCAATTTCTACCTGCATACGTACGTACCTAGCTGGGTTGTTGGAGGTGGTGTGTAGGGTGTGTATGTTTTTGGAGGATTATATGAGTGTTGGGTGTGAGGTGGTGTCGGATGTAGGGTTTGCATCCGTCGGTAAATTAACTATCCGGATACCGAAATCCATAGATATTAGAGTAGAAGGATAGGAAACACAGCCAATTAACACAATGTAACACCTGCAGTCCGCATAGTTCTCGTACCCAGGCCATCATCATGGCAAGATGCCAAGTCTTCTTTGACGGTAGGTCTTCAGGTGGAATAGAGACTGGAAACACACTGACATTATGTGCACTAGTAGCGCTAAGGGGCCATCCTTTGCCTTCTTCCTCTTTGTTCTGCAGTCCAGCCTAAACTTCCAGTGCCCAGTCCGATCATCAGTTCTATAGAGACATGAAACGGCACCTTTTTTTCTCCCTGTAAAGAAGCATATTATTACAAAACCAAAATGCGTTGCTGTATAAAATACATGCCCCAACATATATACTCAATATGGCCCAGAACAGTATCAAAATACGCACGTTACAAGCCACAGTTCGACCCCATATCAGAAACTAGTTATTTGGCCCTCACACGTACAACATCTATCTGGTAAAGGGTAAACATATACCATGCTGTGTAGTTTCACGAGAGCTATACGAAATATCATGCCAATACAATTTAGACGCATCCGTTTGTATTCAGTTCGCCTCAGTTCACTTATATATGTAATTACTACAAACGCGCATATCTACCGTTATAGGCAAGCACCACTTTTAAAACTTACATCGCCGTGATCAGCGTTCGCAGCTCTATCGGAATCCACACACAAACGTTCTCTTTCTCTTAAAACTCTTGTCGTCGTTTGGGGGGAGTAGCATATAACAACTATGCGGACTGCGCGCCTAAAAATCTATGGTAGAGTATTGCTCACGTGATTTGTTTCCTATCCTTCTACTCTAATATCTATGCCGAAATCCGATAGATTTTATTCCGGACTCCGGTATCCGGATTATCCGGTTTTTATTCTACATCTACATTGCACACCATGTTTTTAGAAGTGCTCTGGGATTCTTAATGCATGGCATATAACCATCTTCCTGATTAACAAAAACACCTCCCATGAACCATTTCCTTCGTTATGGTTACCCAAGCGCACTGGCAACCACTGTCCTTCTCCTTCAATTTCTTCCTCCCATTTCGACAGCATAAAATCACCTGTTTTAAAGCTCTTCGCTTCTGTCGCCATAGACGCCAGTCAGCAACCACGTGACAAAACTGCTCCAGTCCCGTGACTCTGTCACGCCCAATTCTTGATTATAGTGTACCAATAGATTTAAATTCATGTAATCTGCGTCTGACCAGAGAGACTGCAGTGCAAACACTACATACAACCCTATAAGGATTAAACAACCTTCAGCCGATTTGAGCCGAACCAATCGGATTCCATTACGCAAAATATCCGTGTCAATCCGGATTTGGACCAGGTCGGATAACGGATAACGGATTGATGAATAACAAGGCGGAATCCGTAATATCCGTCATTTAATCACTATCCGGATGCAAACCCTAGTCGGATGTCAGGGTTGGAAGTAGGGTCTTATCTACACACAGTCAGTCTAAAATAGTCTATGACCACCACAATTCATGACCAGTGGCTGTACAGGTCACCAGTGGTGATCTTCTTTCTATCCCCACAGGAGGAGCTGGTGGGAGATGTTACCATAGCAGTGCAAAAGAATGTGTGATCAAAAAGAGAGCATCGTTCTGCACAGGTGGGAGAAGAAACTGGTGGTCATGCTGGCTGCTGATGGAAGGTATGGTTTGAGGTGTGTGTATGTGTGTGTGTGTGTGTGTGTGTATGTGTGTGTGTGTGTGTGTGTGTGTGTGCACGCATGCGTGTGCTTACTGCTGCATGTACATGTACCTCCATAATATTTATAATGTGTTTAACATTAGAAGGTAAACACTAAAAGTATTATTGAAGAAAGGAAAGCTAGTCCCTCCCATCCATTGTCCACAGCACGCCCACCACTCACCCTCCCATGACACTGAATTGGTTTAGCGTCGTTTTGCACACCTGCAAACACTTACAGCCACATAGAGAACCAAAGAACGGGTCAAGGTAGAATACCCAGACCTTTAGACACTTTCAAACGGTGATCGAGAGAGTCTTTCACGTAACCATCTTTGGCTGATTCAGACTTCTAACGGCCATGCCTCTTGAAAAGTCTATCTTCCACACCGGCGTTGTTAGCTGCTGTAGCACCCCCTGCCCTCAAACTATGCATACCGAATAACGCTGGGTCAAAACCCAACTGCGACAATGTTTCTAACAAAAGCTCCCTTAATGTGGTGTAGCTGAGGCCACCATCCTTGCGCAGACGCTCCACACTCTTAGCGTGCACTATCCCACGAAACAACTTTGCCTGGGATGTGTGGTCTACCTGCATATACAGCACCAGATGAGGCTCCTCACTGAGGTGCTGCATGTACAGCACCAGATGAGGCTCCTCACTGAGGTGCTGCATGTACAGCACCAGATGAGGCTCCTCACTGAGGTGCTGCATGTACAGCACCAGATGAGGCTCCTCACTGAGGTGCTGCATGTACAGCGCCAGATGAAGCTCCTCACTGAGGTGCTGCATGTACAGCACTAGATGAAGCTCCTCACTGAGGTGCTGCATGTACAGCACCAGATGAGGCTCCTCACTGAGGTGCTGCATGTATAGCACCAGATGAAGCTCCTCACTGAGGTGCTGCATGTACAGCACCAGATGAGACTCCTCACTGAGGTGCTGCATGTACAGCACCAGATGAGGCTCCTCACTGAGGTGCTGCATGTACAGCACCAGATGAAGCTCCTCACTGAGGTGCTGCATGTACAGCACCAGATGAGGCTCCTCACTGAGGTGCTGCATGTACAGCACCCGATGAAGCTCCTCACTGAGGTGCTGCATGTACAGCACCAGATGAGGCTCCTCACTGAGGTGCTGCATGTACAGCACCCGATGAAGCTCCTCACTGAGGTGCTGCATGTACAGCACCAGATGAGGCTCCTCACTGAGGTGCTGCATGTACAGCACCAGATGAAGCTCCTCACTGAGGTGCTGCATGTACAGCACCAGATGAGGCTCCTGAATCGGGAAACTTGGCACTCTTTGCCGGGCTTCTGCCCATGTCTTCATCTCTGAAATGCTCCGAGGTACTTTTTGGTGGTGCTATTCGCCCTGCATCTCAGCACTGTTGCTGGCAGGGATTGTGCCAATCTCCTCAGCTCGGGGTTATCTAGGTTGCCCAGTAATGGCCAAGCTCCTGTTGCGAACACACCTATGTTGAAGAACAAATGGAAATATATATAGGAAGTGCACCATTCCTACAAAGCCCAAGTTGGCCTGCCAGCATCCAATGCTGGTGATCCAACAATCACAGTCAACCTCAGCGATCGACATAGTCACTTGACATGCCTGCTGAAGTACCGCTTGCTGAACCATAGTACAGTACTCGCTGGGTCTACTGGCAACCTGACATGTCTGCTGAAGTAGTGCTTGTTGAATCCATTAGTACAGTACTCGCTGGGTCTACTGGCACTTGACATGTCTGCTGAAGTAGCGCTTGCTGAACCATAGTACAGTACTCGCTGGGTCTACTGGCACCTGACATGCCTGCTGAAGTAGCGCTTGCTGAACCATAGTACAGTACTCGCTGGGTCTACTGGCACTTGACATGTCTGCTGAAGTACCGCTTGCTGAATCCATAGTCCAGTACTCGCTGGGTCTACACACCCAACGTGGCCACCACGTGCTGGTCTGACCAATCGCATTGGGAGGGAGCTTAGTTTCTGTCTAATTTAACTCCGAACAAAGGACAGAAACATGTATCTACCATCTTTGGGCATTCCCTCTGGAAATGGCCTGGGACACCACACCTAAAACAAGAATCCACTGGGTCTGGGTCTGGGCACTCCACTGCTCCCATCCTTGGGCCCCACGAAAGGGATCTTGGGCTCCAGTGCCGGCTCACTGCTGGGCCTTGCCACATCCTTCCCAGCATCTCTTTCCCTCTGCTTCCCCTCCTCAGTGCTTCAGCGTTGTATTCCTCTACGAGTGCCCGGAAGGTATGGTTCAAGGTCTGTGTGTGTGTATGTGTGTGTGTGTGTATGTGTGTGTGTATGTGTGTTTATGTGTGTGTGTGTGTTTGTGTGTGTTGTGTGTGCGTGTGCATGTGTGTTTGTGTGTGCATATTTGGGTGTGTGTTTGTGTGTGTGTTTTGTGTGTGCGTGTTTTGTGTGTGCATGTGTGTTTGTGTGTGTGTGTGTGTGTGTGTTTGTGTGTGTGTGTTCTGTGTGTGCATGTGTGTGTGTTTTGTGAGTGGTGTTTGTGTGTACGTGTGTTCTGACCATGTAACCTGACACCATTTCTGTTCTCTTGCACATGCGGGGTATTTAACACATACACCACGTGTTCAAACTCACTTCTTTGTCTCATTTCTTAGCGTGCACTAGCTATAGTAGTTAGCTGGCTAATAGTTGTGTCTGTACTGTGTGTGTGTGTGTGTGTGAGTTTGTGTGTTGTGTGTGTTTGTTTGCATGTGTGTGAGTGTTTGTGTGTGCTTTGTGCGTGTTTGTGTGTTTTGTGTATACATGTGTGTGTGTTTTGTGTGTGCATGTGTGTGTGTTTTGTGTGCGTGTATGTGTTTGAGTGTGTGTGTTTGTGTGTTTGTGTGTGTGTGTTTGTGTGTGTGTTTGTGTGTGCTGTGTGCATGTGTGAGTTGTGTGTGTTTTGTGTGTGTGTTTGTGCGTGTTTGTGTGTATATGTGTGAGCCCATACACACACACACACACACATGAGGGAAGATGAGGGATTGGCCTCAGCACGATTTTATACTTTTAGAGATGGTGGCTACTCTATCTCATCAAACAGATCCTAAAAAACGTTACTCAATATCTCTCGTCCCAAGGCGCTACTCGGCAGCTTTTTCTATAAATCCATCTTCTCTTCATCTGTTTCTCCCCACCTCCCCTCTCTCTCTCCCCCCCCTCTCTCTCTCTCCTCTCTCTCTCATATCTCTCTTCCCTCTCCATCCCAATCCCCCCCCCTCTCTCTCTCTCTCCTTTCTCTCTCTCTCTCTCTCTTCAGTGATGTCACAGTACAGTATCCATCATAGCAGACTAGTCACCACCTCTGGGGCCATGATGTCATCAGGTCTGTACCATGAATGTAGGTTAGGTGTACATAGTATTAGTCTCGTACCCAGACCCACATCGCAGCTGCGGATGGATTACATCACCGCTACGGTACTGTCGTAGCGGTGATGTAATCCATCTGCAGCTGTGATGCGGGTCTGGGTACGAGACTAACATAGTATGTGTGTGTGTGTGTTTTCATGAAGTGTGTCTTTCATGTGTTTGAATGTGTGTGCCATTATACCTGTGACCACACACATACACTCACATAACATTATAAACATACGTACACACACACACCACACACACACACCACACACACACACTACACACGCACACCACACACACACACCACACACACAGAGATCACACAACACATGTTTTCCTCAGGCTATCTTCCCAGGGTGTGAGGTGTGAGGGTTCATATGAGAAGAGGTGGGTGTGATGTGGGTGTGTATAATGTGTGGGTGTGGGTGTGAGGGTTCATATGAGAAGAGGTGGGTGTGGTGTGGGTGTGTATAATGTGTGGGTGTGGGTGTGAGGGTTCATATGAGAAGAGGTGGGTGTGGTGTGGGTGTGTATAATGTGTGGGTGTGGGTGTGAGGGTTCATATGAGAAGAGGTGGGTGTGGTGTGGGTGTGTATAATGTGTGTGGGTGTGAGGTGTGAGGGTTCATATGAGAAGAGGTGGGTGTGGTGTGTGGGGTGAAGACACACATGTAATCACCACACTTCAAAATGGACCAGGTGTTTTAGCATCAGGTAGGATCTTGGTATTCACAACCCATACAGATTCAAGTAGCCAATATGAGAAGAGGTGGGTGTGTATAATGTGTGTGGGTGTGAGGTGTGAGGGTTCATATGAGAAGAGGTGGGTGGTGTTTGGGTGTGGTGTGTGTGGGTGTGAGGTGTGAGGGTTCATATGAGAAGAGGTGGGTGGTGTTTGGGTGTGGTGTGTGTGGGTGTGAGGTGTGAGGGTTCATATGAGAAGAGGTGTGTGGTGTGTGTGTGTGGGTGTGAGGGTTCATATGAGAAGAGGTGGGTGTGTATAATGTGTGTGGGTGTGAAGCGTGAGGGTTCATATGAGAAGAGGTGTGTGGTGTGGGTGTGAGGGTTCATATGAGAAGAGGTGGGTGTGGTGTGGGTGTGTATAATGTGTGTGGGTGGGAGGTGTGAGGGTTCATATGAGAAGAGGTGGGTGTGGTGTGGGTGTGTATAATGTGTGTGGGTGGGAGGTGTGAGGGTTCATATGAGAAGAGGTGGGTGTGGTTTGTGAGGTGAAGGCACACATGTAATCACCACACTTCAAAATGGACCAGGTGTTTTAGCATCAGGTAGGATCTTGGTATTCACAACCCATACAGATTCAAGTAGCTACCAATGATGGCTGTATTATCAACTCCTATCAGGAATATGTGTGATGTGTGAGGGTGTACCTGTGTATCATGCTGTAACACTCATCACCTACACACATCACACATCACACATCAGTTTCATGGAATCGTATGTGTGAAGTTTTAGTACTTCATTTAGCCTCCTGCCATCATTTCCATGGGAAGCAGCCATGACTGGTGTTACCATGGGAACGAAAGATGCCTGCAATTCCCATAAGGTAGTGATGGGAGAGAGCTCGGAGGGAAAGTTGGTAGGCACCAAATGTGTGTTCATATCAGGTGTGTACAATAGCACATAAAGAGGTCAGTGGTATCATGATAAGTGTGCTTGCTTCCATACACCTTAAAGCAGACACCTGACACTGGGCTAATAGATGAATGTACATGGAATTTACTACTAGTCAAATGTAGCGTAAATATGGAGCCAAATGTGGTATATGTGGTGTTCATTCAGAGACCTTCAAACCTGGTCTACCTCCGATACATGATTTGATGCCCAACCATATTGCCTTGGTACTGTTCTTGTCACACTGCAATACCACATGCATACATGCACATACACACACATATGCATGCACACATACACACACATACACACATACAAACACATACACATACACATACACACTTACACACGCATACGCACACATACACGCACGCACGCAAATGCGCACATACACATACACACACATATGCATGCACACATACACATACACACACATACATACACACACATACATGTATACATACATACACACACATGCAACACACACACATGTACACACACATACACACACACCTACGGTACACACATACACACGGACACACACACATGCACACACATACACACACATGCACACACACACACATACACACACATACATACATCTTGTGGTTGTAGCTAAATCAAGTGTGCCCAGATGAAGAATCAATTTTATGGATCTCTTTCTGATGAGCTCACATGGCTTCAGGGAAAGGACAGTATGTTCCCTCTTATGATCACCTGACCTCTATATGAGTGTGGGTGTGTGGGTGTAGATGGTGTGTGGATGTTGGTGGGGTATGTATGTAGAACATAATCCCTCCTCCCCAGTCTCAAGGACAAGGAGAATCAGGATCTCATGGTGGCCATGAACTCAGTTGTGGTTCGCTCACGTTTTGTAGACAGTATTGATGAACTATTCATTGAAACATGTGACCTATCCTTCATGGGATGAGTCATGTGATGTAGGCTTCCCTTAACACTGTGGTCACACCCCTTCCCTCCCACCCTACCCCATTCTCCCCCACCATTGATTCATTCGCACTCAGTTAGAGGAGCTGTTTGACAAGGCTTTAAGGGACACCAATCAGTTGCGTTACATCATTGCCTTCCCAAAGGTGTGCACAGAGTTCCTGAGAAGCACCTCCCCCTTTGCACCAGAGGAGGTGGGTGTGGCTAGTAGTGGAGCTTTGTCCCATGAGATGACACAACCTAACCTGATGCATGCCCAACTCTGTGTTATCCAATCTTATGTTTACTGCTCCTTCCCTCTCCCCTTCCCTCTTCTCCTTCCCTCATCTCCTTCCCTCCTCCCCCTTCCCTCCACCCTTCACTTCCTCTGCAGTAAACATTGACATGCAACGTGTCCTCACATCAGTGTTGCTTCAAGAGACCCAACCTCTTGACTCTAAGGGAGATAGGACCATCGCAAGTGATTATACTACATGGTGTGTGTGTGTGTGTGTGTGTGTATGTGTGTGTGTATGTGTGTGTGTGTCTGTGCATGTGTGTGTACGTGTGTGTTGTGTGTGTGTGTGTGTGTGTGTGTGTATTGTGTGCATGTGCATGCGTGTGTCTGTGTGTACGTGTTATCACATTGCAAGCAGGACAAGGTTTTCTCTTGTGGAGTGGTCATTGTGTGTGTCTAACCAACAACGCATACATACACACACACACTACAACACACACATACACACACACATGCACATGTGCACAGAACTCCAGAACTTAGCAGAGCTGATTGGGCCCTATGGACTCCACTACATGGGAGAGAAGCTGATGGAACTTGTGGCAGCACAGGTGGCTGAGATCAAGAAACTGGTCATCGCAAATCAAGACACCCTCATAGCTCTCTACTCAAGCAGGGACAAATCTGAGATTTTCAACAAACTCCTGAAAAGTTAGTCTGTTAACTCTTTGAACACCAAGTACATATATACCTACATGCTCCCAATCATCCACCATTCATGCCGTGCTGTGTGTTGTGTTGATCAACATCACTTTGAATACCATTGTAGATGCCTACAAAGTCCAATACTGACATGCATGTAACCCCATAGTCATACAAATGTTTGAACAATGTGCTCCCAGTGTAAGCACATTTTGTGTGTCCATTATAACCCGCTGGCACCTTTTGTTGCAACAATCCATAATACGAACTGGCAAAAGGGGGAGGAGGAGAGATGTCCGTCAATACTGTCAACTTCTTCTTGGAGCTCATAGCCAAGGAGAGCAAGTCAGTGATGGGAGTGCTGTGTGAGGAGCGTGTGTTGCAGGATGAGGAGCTAGCCCCGTCCAATGGGGCTGCATACTACTTCAAGGAGCACCCTGACAAGCTCAAGAAGAAGGGGAAGAACACTCAGCTGGCATTGGTTAGCCCTGGCAAGGAAAGCCTTCGTAAAGTGGTAGATGAAACCTCCACGTAAGCCATTGGTGTGTGCCATCACCACACATGACCACTGACCCATCCTCATGTGTACTCAACATGCACACATGCAGGAAGGACTTGATGTTGAGAAATCTAGTGGACCTTTGCTTCTCTCTCAACTGCTTCCCCTCCATATTGGTGTGGGACCACAGCTTTGTCCCGCGACAGTACTTGGTGTCCCATCTGGAAGACCTCCTTATGAAGTGAGTCTAGTCACCTCCTCCCCAGTCCATCACTGCCTCTCCTTCAGGAACATTGTCTCCATGATGAAACACAATCCAGTGACCTTTGAGATTGACCATCCATCCACAGTCCTCAGGCGCATACGATCCTACATCTCGTGCCTTAGGTCATTGGAGCTATATGGTTAGTGTGTGTGTGTGTGTGTGTGTGTGTGTGGTGTTTCCAGAACAACTTGTTGGACAAGTCTAGCCACATAGCTGATCCCATGGCGGTATTCCATGTGCAGTTCTGTGGAAACACCCTACAGAAACAAACTGTTGCAAAGGAGGGGAAATGGAAAGCCATTTTAAGGACTGTCCCATCACAGAGACTAGTATCCCAGAAATACATGTGCGGGATATGATTAGCTACCTAGCTACCTGGGATAAAAGTTTCGTATTTTGATCAGGATACAAGCCCCATTTATGCTATTTCAGATACGCAAAGTCTCTAGACACAACGTGGATGAACAATTTGAATGGACAAGAATGTTGCAGAGCTAAAGATATGCGCAACTGAACTGGCTGAGGTCACAAAAAACAAGAAAGATTGAATTACTTGCATTTTAAAAACTGTACGCTATAGGGTATGCAAATGTAGAGCAATTCATGTGCCTATGGGGAGAGCACGTAGGGAAAAGAGCACATCACAACTGGATGATGATGATGATGGCAAATATGTATGCAATCATCACTGGTGTGTGCAGACAGCAAATCCAAAGATGACTTGGCTTTGTGGAATTGGTTTCTGATGTTTGTTGGAGTCACTCTACCTAGCCTAGCCATGACACCTCAGTCCAACTTCATCTCTGTCATTGAAGGTGTGTACTCATAGCAGTTGCCATGGTGATGTAGGACTCATGTCATTCTCTATTTTAGCTCACGAGAACAACGCCCACTGCCTGGCAGTAGCTGTTAACGCTCTAGCAGGTGCAATCTTTGCATACTTTGGACCTGAAGAACAGAAACAGAAAATGAAGGATTTCCTTATTGTGAGGGAAACCCCCTAATAGCAATGATGTACTCCTCCTCCTCCCCAGTTCACTTCTTCCCATATCATGACTCTTGCCAAAGAGGTGGAGAAGGAAAGAGATGCTCCCAAGGCTAGAGAAGCCACATATATACTGCTAGACCTAGTGGGTGTGGTCTTGAGGTGTCATGTGATGCTTCACTATTCCTTCCTGCCAGATGGTAGAGGAGTCCCCATTCCTTACCCGAGACCAGCTGGAGTCGTGCTTTCCTTACTCTCTGCTCCGAGACTCATACAATTATGTGTACCGAAAACAACCAGTATGTGTGAGGATGTGTGTGAGCATGTGTGTGTGAGGGTGTGTGTGAGGATGTATGTGAGTGTGTGTGAGAGGATGTGTGAGGGTGTGTCATGTGTGAGTGTGTCATGTGTGAGGGTGTGTGTGAGGGTGTGTGTGTGAGGAGACATGTGTGATCATGCAACCAATTACCTGGCATCTCAATTGGTCATGTGATCAAGCTTTGACACTCTTCTGGGTCATGTGACCAATCATGTGACATCTCACCCAGGTTTCAAAGAAGCAGGACTCTGATGTCTGTCATTGTACCTTGTAACTGTTGTCATAGTCTAATCTCTCATTTTCAATGTGTGTGTTTGTGTAGTCTCATTCCTGGTTCTTTTGGCCATACATCTGGATTTTATAAATCATTTTTATTGCATCATAACTATAGAAAAGGAAGAGATTTTTTGACGTGAAACTGTGTATGTGATGGATACCAAGATGGAAACCTCAAACCACATTGTATGTTGGTTATCATTTTGTGATTCATGTATTTGTGCAAGTGTATGGTACCTAACCGCAAAAGGTTGTAAACAAATATATTATCTAAACTACTCTTAGCCTACGAAGCCAGAAAAAAGTACATATACATGTACAAAACAAACTCACTAAACTTATATTTCAGAAAACCATATAATTTACCTCCAATGGAAGATGAAAACAAAGAGCTCTCCCCGTTTGCGCTTGTGCGCAATATTGAAACAATACAAAAACAAATGATACACAAATGGGAAAATAGTAGACAACACGATGGACTGGGAATAGACCGTGTAACAGCTTTCGTATTTCCTCCGCTACCTAAACCAATTCCAGAACATGAGACAGTTCTGATAAGTAGAGGCAATGCTAGAAACAAAGCATGCCAAACGTATGAAAAATATGATGCCGTTTGGCCAGAAAAACATATGGATCCCACAGACTATTTTATTGTTTCAAATATAAAACATAAGAAACATAGGAGAAACACACTGAGAGAGCTGTCTACAATTCTTAAAAATGAAAAAGAAACACAAATTTGGGTTATATACAATAACACCTTAGTCCATTGGAGGCATATTTCAATGATCGAAGTCATATTCGACCCAGATGACATAACAATACATGCCTGCTCTTCCATACAGCTTGACTACTCCACAGATGAGGACGGAAAACCCTCCGTCTCTCATGATGATGGAGGTGAGGGCGTCTCCTTGGAGGAGGAGAAATCAA
Organism: Ephydatia muelleri; assembly: GCA_013339895.1. Lineage (NCBI taxonomy): Eukaryota > Metazoa > Porifera > Demospongiae > Spongillida > Spongillidae > Ephydatia > Ephydatia muelleri. The sequence goes on from JABACO010000006.1 coordinate 12,643,793, forward strand.
GGATGGTCCTGTTATTGGGCTCTTTGAACAAGGATTGTTAGACTTCACCATTTTAACAAAGGTGGTCAAGTTTGCATATGGCTTCTTGCTCTAAATCTAAATACAAAGCAATCTAATAGCTTGTCCCATGCATACAAATAATGTTCTCTAAATGATGCCTCCTATCAGTGCACATAAGATGGCTATGCCTTGTCCCCCTCCTATGCAAGCCGATCCAATGGAATACTTTGCATTTCTTCTCTTCATCTCTTGCACCAGGTGTGCAGTTATGCCAGACCCAGAGGCCGCTAGTGGATGGACCAAGGCAATGGCTCCACCATTGACGTTGTTCTTGGCTCTGTCCAGTCCCAGATCCTTCTCCACTGCAAGGTATTGGGCAGCAAAGGCCTCGTTGACCTGGGGAGGAGGAGTGTGGGTGGTAGCCACTAGCAACCAAAGCCTGTCATGCAAAACATCCATTTCCACCCCCACATCACACACTACACCCACACACATGTCACACTCTAATGAAGAAACAACCCACCCGACCAGTGGAACAATTATCTCAACAGAATGAGTGAAGAAATTTCTGACTTTCAAAGATGAAGAATTGGATCATGTAATGTTTTTGACTAGAACTATTGCTGAACTCTGACAATATTCATCCCCACACACCACACCTACACACCACACCTCCTCACATACCACACCATATGTGTGTGTGTGTACGTGTGCATGTGTGTATACAGTGGTCCAGTAGGTCATACGTAGGAACACCATTTTAGCGAATGACGTACAACAAAAATGCAATATTCCCAACTCAAAATTGCACAATAACACCATTTGTGCTATTTCTATTGATCAAGGTGGAAGCTGAGTGGACTAGAGTGTTGCTATGTGATAGATTGGACTCATTGAACACACACACACATGGAGAAAGCATTCACAAGTGTACCTATTAGTCTTGCGTCTGGTGATAACACTGTACCATGCTTAAATCTCAGAGCTGTCCCATCTGTGTTGCCCATGCAAGCCAGTTTAGTCCATCTGCTGAGTGGTCCTGTAGGGTATGCATCCTCTTTCAGTTCCCCACATTCCAGTGCCATTCACACAATGTTCCATTACGACAGGGTTCTGGGGGGAGGAGTCAAGGCAGGAGATGATGTAATGCAGCAGCTGTGCTCCAAATGGAGCTATAGCACAATGCACGGATACAGATATTACAGTGTACACATGCACGCGCGCACAAAACACACACACACAGACGAGAGGGAAGGGTTCACTCGCCCAGCCTATACCATGGCATGTAACATTTCTTACAAATACGATATTTCCCAACCTCAGACTCGGACAACACACATCTAAAAAATACTAAACATTATTGAAATGAGCATACACCCAGCGTTGCTGGACCAAGTCCCGACAGAGACTTGCAATTGTTCTCAATCACACGTCCACGTTTCAGGTTGCGTTCCGTATGCTGAAGCCGTGATGCCCCAACATATTTACGTGTATAGTACTGCATGACATACCAGCTGTTTCCAGGAACGTAGATGGGACCGAAGATTGGGTCCACACCTAAAGGTCCAGTCTTGAATTCCATTCAGTAGAATTACGCCGTTTGCCGACTGTGATTCGTGACTCATGCTCGTCCTTCCTCCAGACATTGACCCACACGTGCCAGAAATCCCTAACACACAATACTTTGTTTCAGATGTGGGGACCAGACAATTAAGAACAGGTCGCACGCACATCACGCGATGACATCAAAAATATAAACTTTCACAAAAAGGAACATGAAAATCTACCAACAACCACATGAAACTGAACACACAATGAAGGTACACTTCACAGCTACTTGGAACATCCAAACTACTTTGTGAGGTCTGAACGAGTAATCCAGGAGGTCAACTGTTCAGATAACAGGACTTCACCAACACTGGGACTCCTCAGCACATCGATCAATGTCCTCCAGGTGTAGGGAAGTGACCTACATCTCCTCCAAACATCAAATATCTCACCAAATGCTCTGTGGTGGTTCGCCAGGCCTTGGTGCTGTGGACATATGGCTTGAAGCTCAGCTGTTGTGAGGTCAAGCTGAAGTCCAATGGCCCAACACTTGCTGGGAATCACAGCTGCTACTTTGTCCATGAGGAGAGGCAATGATGGCTCACTGTCCAATGACACAGGATCATGTACAGAGATGGAACAGATAGTGATCACATGATCTACCACACACATCACCCACCTGATGCACTGGGATCTTGTCTCCTGACACCACTCTCACCAAACCACATGAGCTGATCTTCTCTCAGGTCTCCCTTCTGATCTCCAACAATGCTACATATCCACTTCTTCTCTGACACAACTACGGCTACATGAGGAGGGTCTGAGGTACAACTAGCTCCTGGACACATGAAGGCATCTCTAAACTGGACACCTTGGTACTTGAGTATTCCACATGCACTCTTGATGCCACTGTGAACACAACATCTTATCTCTCTACACACTTGACTGGACATCTCATCAACGTGCAATAGGATGTAAGAGAACATGTCAACTAGGGTCACCAGTTCTGTTGTGTGCTGAAGCTGAAATGTGATGCAGTTGCGATACAAACACAAAGGCTTGTCCCTTTTCATGCACACCTTCCAAGGTGATTGGTTGGTTGGAGATAAAAGATGGGCCACAAGACAGCAGAACAGACCACTGGGAATACAGCCCTGGATGGGTTTGACTACCAATGTGGTACCTTGTTGATGGTACTTGGACACTTGGCCAGAGTCCAGATGGGGCAGCAGAGCAGGCATCAAGAATTCACCACCCACGCTAGTCATAGCAATCGCTCTAACACTCACCAATAACTTCAACAGATCTTCTGGAGTGAACAGACCTTCTGTGTAATGCTTTGGAAACTTGCTCAGGAGCTCCACTGACAACAGTCCATGATCCCTGAATGTGACCAGATTGCTCTCAGCTGCCACACCCTCATCCGGACTGTGCAACAGCTTGTGGTGGTACTCCACTAGTTCAGTCACCTTGGTGAGGACAACCTGGGGATCACAGAACACTGTCTGGGGAAGAACCTCTGGGTAATGTAAGAACACGTTGTGTTGCACAAGATGGCAAGGCAGCAGAGAATGCATCTCCCTCGATGTGCAAGCTTTTAGCACACACCTGGCACTCTACAAGATACAAGATGCCATCATGGGATGACCTTTGGAGAAGAACCTCCAGCCCAAACCATGCTATTGGCAAGTATATTGCCTGTGGGCAAATGGATGCTATTTTCTGCCTGAGTACCTTACTAACATGTCTGTCCTCATCCTGAGGGGTTTTCCCGTTCACAGCAAATATCACTTCTTGTAGCCTCTCTCCGTTATACAGGATACGAAAACTGTCTGCATTCAGTAATGCCTTGAGCTTTAGATTTTTCTCTTTGATGGATTCTGAGCACTTGCCTGCAGCATCTCGATGTGTTCCCACGGTGATGATCAGAGGTCGAGCATCCTGAGAGCGTATTGCTCCAAGACAATGCTGAAGGATCTGTTCGTGAGAGAGAGATGATTGATATGGTCTACTCACTGGCTTGCCATCTGCTCCATAGTACTCGATGGCAGGATGATGGGATAGTTCTTGTGACAAATTCAAAACAAATATGGCAACACCAGGATTCTGAATGAACAATGGAAGGATATCATGGTATTGAAGTTGACCACCACTGTCAATGAACTGGATCCACTTCACACCAAACAGTTTCTCCTTGCCTACACAGAGAGATTGTACAGGTGAAGGAAGTTAGCTGTGAACCATCTCTTTACCTGAGGAGTGGTTGATGTGATGAATCAGCTCCTCCTCTATGGATACAGTCCTGCTCTGATGGCTGGTATCCATGGTAACATGGACAGCAGCCGGTGTGGGGTCAGGGTGAAAGGCACCAGCTCCATCACTAGACACAAGTATGGCCATCTTTGGGAAACTGCCAACCACCTTGTCCAAGGATGTTGCCATGGATACACCACCATCTCTGATGGTAGCACCCACAACCTTCAACAGTGCCTGGTCATCGTCAACCACAAACCAGTCATCCTCTTGTCCACCCACACCAGCCAGCGAGAAGGAGATGGCTCGAACAGGGTTGTCAGCCAGTCCTGTACTGACACGTTGCTGTGGAGGGTCCTTCTTGAGAAGGAGGTGTTTGAGGTGAGTCTTGCCAACACCGGCTGCTCCAAGGATGAGACACTTGGTCACTGATGTTTCCACATATCCCTTGGTCATGGCCTCCTCATAGAGCCCCCTTCAAATGAATAATAAAATTAAATGCTGACTTTTCCTTTGATAATGCATCAGGAGACATGTCACCACCACACAACAAATGAAACTCTTAACCCCTTACAGTACATATACGACAAAACTGCTCATTAGTTCACCTGTGAGGTACCTAAGTCATGTGTACAGTGCAACCAACCCACTTCACCAGGTCCCCTCACTCAATCCCACATACTCCCAATACCTTTCATCTGCTTCTTTTTGGCTCTTGTCGGCTACTTGTACAATTGGTGTGATAGGGAAGAGCTTAGCAAGACCTGAAAATAGTTTGATTAATTCAATTCCAGTACAATAATATTTACCTTGTACAGTAATCTTTAAGACCTGTTGAGTGTACCCATCCACCATCAACAGCCCTCCTCCTGACAGCAGCAGTGTGTCCACCATGGAACATGCAAATGGCAAGTCTCCTACATGCCTCCACTTCTTCTCATCAAGGTGGAGGCCATAGATGGAAGAGGTTTTTGATCCATCCTGATCTTCACCTCCAATTGCAAGGAGCACACCATCGACCACACACACAGACGACCGCTTGGTTGGTACATCTGGTACCTCTCTCCATACAGATTGCTGTGTGTTATGGGTGTGTGCAGTAGTCTAGTGAACGTGTGCATGTGTGGTGGAAAAAGGTGGAGATGTGTCATGTGTGGTCATGTGAGTGTGAACATACATTTGGAGCATATGTACCAGTACACGTGATGTAGCTACATGTGTGTGTGCATATGTGTGGTAAGTACAAATACACATGGTGTTAAGATCAGTGAATACACTGGTGTATGTGCTCATGAAGCACACACACACACACACACACACACACACACACACACACACACACACACACACACACACACACACACACACACACAGCTTCAACGCCAGCGCGTCCGTGGTGTGTGGGGCGATGGAGACGCTTCACGTGAGCGTGTCTCTCCATCGCCGAGACACGCGCATCCGCGTCTCGTGTGTGGTGTGGACAGACGTGCGTGTTTGTAGGCTGTCTACGTTGAGCGTGGACTCGTATATGTGTGTCGTGTGTGCGCGTGAGTGTTTAGTAGCGTGGTGTGTGTCCGCGCGTCAGCTACACACACGCTAAACAAAGGGACAGAGATGCTACACAATGCTCAGTGGCTCACCAGGTCACGGATGTCGGCACACCACACTGCTCTGTCCATGCCCAAACCTCCCATCACGAAGACCACGTCCCCATGGACCACTGCTGACATGGCGTAACATGGCTTAGGAAGTGATGGTCCTCTGTGCCAGGTCTGTGTCCCGCCATCAAACACCTGAACATCATTCAAGCACCTCAATCCATCACCCTACCCCTCCCATCACCACCATACCACCTCCACTGACACTTACTACACAGGACTCCATACACCCTACCAAAATGTCTGGCATGTTGGACCATCTCCCTCCTCTCAACTCCTTCACCTCCTTACTACCCACACCAAGACCCTTCCTACCTCCAACCCACACTAGCCTTCCACCACACACAGCTAGTGTGCCCCCCCCCTCACCACCATCAGCCACTCTACTCCACCTGTCCTCCTCATACATGTACACTCCTCCATATCCATATCTTCCTCCCCACACAACCCTACCCTCCACCTCCACTAGACCACCACCATACCCTCCTCCTGGCACAGGTGCTTTCTCACATGTTTTGAAACTCAACATTTTTATGTTCTGAAGAAAAGAAATGATTAATAGTTAATGGAAAGACAGCACGTTCAGGGAGCTAGCTAGCTCGTACGCAGGTCCACACCACACAACCACACACACTTCACGCGTCTCGTTACTACACCAATAGGCTCATCTGGACACGGCCAACTGGACATGGCGACCAGTACGGATAGTTGGGGTAGTCTTTGTAGCTACGTACGGTTACAAGAGGTCTGCCTATCATTCCAGCGTCTTGGAGACACTGTCGGCTAGCTCCTTCCAATGCTCACAGCTACCTTATCCACTCAATATACGCACCTCAAGCTTCTCTGCCACACCAAATATAGGTCCCACCTAACCTAACCAAGCTGATAAGCACTTTCAGCTATAAAAAAGGTACAGGCACCTCTTCTTGACAACTAGAAGGTTGAGCAAATCTGTGTCTAATGGCTACTTTAGCTTTCCTAAAGGTCTACGAATACAGCACAGCTGCCATTTCGACTGTCTACACTCTATAGGCCTATTTGTTTCTTTCTTAGCCTTTTTCACCACTTAGCTGAATGCTGCCAGCAATTCCTGTCTAGTTAATGTAGTCTGGCAAGCCAGACGTACTTCGATCTTTGTGTAACGTGTAGAGGATCAACCGCATATCACTCTAGCGTCTTTGGGAGGTTGTTACACTGTTGGATAACTCCTAACGCTCACAGCTACCTTATCCACTCACTATACGCACCCAATGCTTCTCTGCCACATACGAATACCAAGCTGGATTGTCAAGATAAGCACTTTCGGCTATAAAGGAGGTACAGACACCTCTTCTGACCCACTACACACCTCCAATAGCTGGCAGAAACCATCATGCAACTGGGCTTAAAAGCTCACTCGCTTCTCGTAGTGCGCCCTTTACAACATGAAGGTTGAGCAAATCTGCGTCCAATGGCAACTTTGCTATCCCTAAAGGCTACTACGATGTACAGATACAGTACAATTGCCATTTCTAAAGTCTATATTTGCTTCTTTCGTACACTAGGGGATGAATCCCGTAGGCCTATCATTCTAGCGTCTTGCATGTGGAGGTCAATACAATGTCGGCTAGCTCCTTCCAATGCTCACAGCTACCTTACCCAATACGTCCTACTTGTTTCTTTCTCACACTATTTACAGTACTGTATAGCTAAATGCTGCCAGCTAGTCAAGAGGACACACACACACACTACAGATACACTCACCTCGTCTTTTCCTTTCAAAACTCTACAAAAATAGTCTACTAGCCTACACACAACCTACTTCTATAGGTTCTCCCAACAACTGCTAACAACTGCTAAGAATGACAATGATGACAGCGCTCTTTCGTTTTATGGGCATGAATTGCACAGACTGCGCATGCGTTTTAGATCAGATGCAGCGAATGAACCATATATGGTCATTGTTTTTAGGATTTTTCAATACATAATATCCTGTTGATATACCTGGTGCATGTAGTATTACATTTTATGCCTGTAGCGATATGGCCTATCGCATACATAGACAGCTACAGTGAGGTTTGGGGTGGATGGCGTAGGAGTGTAGAGGGAGGTGGAAGGGAGGATCAAGCACCCGCGGGCCAGTCGCCCCGGGCGGCACATCTGGAGCGAGGCGACTGAAAGGGAGGTGATCAGCAGCTCGTTTGCTTGGCCGGATGTCGTTTAAATGAATTTTTCACTTCAATAATTATTCCTGGTTAGGCTGCAATGCAGTGGTCTAAATTGATTAGAATCTTGAAAAACGTGATTTTGAATGTATTAATAACGTTTAACTAGGCCCAGGGGCGGATACAGGAATTCTGGAAGGGGGGGGGGGTGGGGGTCCGACATGAATATTTAATAGGGTGCGGGTGCGGGAGGGGGATGTGCCCCCTCCCGCGCGGAAGCTTTTGACGGATCATGAAAATCTTTCTAAGTTATAGGCATGCACAATATCCTCATCTTGCGTCTTACCCATATCTGCATGTGTCAAAAAAGATAAATAACTGAAGTATAAAAGAAACTCCAGGCCCGTAGCGAGGTAAGTCTGAAAGGGAGGGAGACGGGGGGGGGGGGGGGGGGGGGGGGGGGGGGGGGTTGGATCAATTTCTAATAGGACTGCGGGGGGGAGGAGTAGTCTAAGTGGTGTGTGCATGTGGGCCCTCATGCATTCACGCAGCTGAATCACGTAATGAGATAACGCGATCGGGTGGGTGAAGTCATGACAGGCGCGCGATTCCTGTACGCATATTTCGAGATACTTTCCAAGCCCGAGTGAACAGGCTTGCCATAACGCTCTCTAGATCAATGAATATCACATGGGATGTTGTTAATTGGTTTCGCAAATGAATTAAAGTATTAATCCTTAATTTTATTCATCATCAGGTCTGAGGGGGGGGGTCCGGACACCACCGACCCCCCCCCCCCCCCCCTGTATCCGCCACTGCTAGCTACTGAAAATCAGTTCAACTAGAGCCAACATGTATTTGGTTGGTTGTGTATTTAATGAAAACTATTATTCTGTCCTATGTGCAGATTTGATTTGATTTAATTATTTAAATACGAATTCTATCTTACATTATTTACTATGGTGGGGAGGGGGGGGGGGCCTTTAGAGCCACGCCCATGACAGGCACGCTCCCGGGGAGCGGCTTGTACACGGCCGGGTCGTTACGAGTAGTCGAAATGTTTTCGGGATAATGCATTATCTCTGGTTTGAGGTGACACTTCCTATTTAACGAGCGAGGTCGAGAATGAGCAGCTACCATACTAAATCCGGCGCCCAGAAAAGAAAAGAAACGCAATGCGTGTTGAAGCAGTCAAACACAGCACGTAGAATCAATTCTTGATTTTCAATTGATTTGTCACTTACATTCTGGTACAAAATGTTTACATACCTGGTACAAACCGTTAACAATATGTACCAGAATGTAAGTGGCAAATCAATTGAAAATCAAGAATTGCGTTTTTTTGCTGTGAAATGACAGAAGACGCTTCAATAACATGGCCTTGATCTAGCAGAAGGAACCGACCGTGAGAGGAATCAATGCAGCAGTGTGCAGAGTGCGAAAGCAATGACAGCTCACTCCATCAGATTCCGAAATTTATATGCCCCATCGCATATATAGAGCGAATGGACCATTTATGGTCTCAATACAATGTGGGGTGATGATAAATATCCTGTCGATATACCAGACCCTCCTCCTGCATGTGGTATTAAAAGAGATTTTTATGCCTGTAGCGATATGGTCCATCGCATACATAGATAGCTACAGTGAGGTTTGGGTGGATGGCGTAGGAGTGTAGAGGGAGGTGGAAGGGGCAGGAAAGAAGGGATCAAGCACCCGCGGGCCAGTCGCCCCGGGCCCGGGCGTATGAATATTGCTTTGCTAAGCTATATCTTAGTCACGTGATGGGAAATCATCTTGGTACCAAAAGATTTACTGTTCGGAGCTTTATCTCTTCGTCACACCGTCTGCGGCTGGTTGTTTGAAGCAGTTCACTAATATGAATATTATACCACATTTTGTGGCGGTATTGCAATTTTTTTTTTAAGACCATAATCATTGTAAGCATCTAGTGTTCCAAACAATTGCGACACCGGATTGTTAAGGTGTAGCGAAAAAAGAAAAGAATAAACACCCGCTTGAGACCCGCAATCGAGTAAAGTATTGTGTACAGGTCTGCATACGCCTCGTCTGAAAGCAGGAAAATCCTTGATCGATATACTATTTGGACCGTTGTGTTTGGTCGTTCAACGAATTTAATTATCCCTAGTTAGGCTGCAATGCAGCGGTCTAAAAAATATAGATTACAAATTTATTAGAATCTTGAAAAACGAGGGACTTCCTCTTAATTAGGTTTTCAATGAAGTTATTAATTGCCTTTAACTAACGACTGAAAATCTGTTGTACTGGCCGCATTATGTAAATAAAATCTTTTTGGTTATGTAAATACGTATGTGTAGCTTTGACTTTACTTGATGAATAAATTAATATTGAATTTATTGTAATTTTATCTGCATTGTTTAACTATGCATTACTCGAATCGTTTACAAAACAAACACTCAGTTCAGTTTTAGCAAAAGAGGGAAGATCAATATCCGACAGAGTGACGTTTATTCAGTCAGTGGAATTTAGTGTCAAACTATTGGTTGAATTTAGTGATAAAAAGGAGTGCCCGATGACACAATATGTAGTGACGCTAATTTCAAATATAGACATGGGCTAATTATGTGGAAAGGGAAATTCGAGTTTTGTCTTTACAAGACCTAAGTTGGAAGGGAAAGGATGATGCAAAGGTGACGTAATGCACTATTGAGCAAAACGGTATACAGTGCATGACTGCATGCATACAAGTACCTAGGTTCTCCACAACCTATATGAAATCCCATATACTGTCTAAGCATCCCACAAAGCACAACCCTGGCAGCACAACCAAATCATTTGACATGGAGTCTTTACAAATGCTCAAAAGACTGCCCCAAATCATAAAACACATTAAAATACCTTGCCCATATTATTCATTTGACTGATTCATTCCCTAGCTATGATGTGTGCGCATGCGTGTGTGATTATGGACTTTGGGGGCTGAAATTCGAATCGATGTTAATGAATTTAGCTACTTAATTATTTATTATCGATATAGCCTTGCAGGTTTCAATATTTATTGGATATTCGATACCATGGCCTAGTTCCGTGTCATAAAACGGTTCGCTTTGTCGTCAAAATTCTCCTTTGTCTTATTTATTAATATTACTTTGGCTAGCTAATGAAATTGAAAAAACAACTTCGAAAGATCGATCTAAGCAACGAGTAGAAAAAAAATCATATTCGGCTAATATATCCAACCACCGAGCCACTTGTGGATCCTTGAAACTCTTCAACCACTGCAAGAAATTGTGATCTGTACGTATAATGAAACAACGACCCCATATATAGGCACCAAAGTAGCGGACCTGCCAACATCTCCCGCCTTGTTGCACAGTATTGGCGTTCAGCTTTTGTCAGCACCCCACTGGCGTATGCAATGACAAGTCTGTCTCCATCTTGCGACAGCACCGCTCCCAGACCTAGCACTGATCCGTATCGGCGATACGATACCGAAAATCCCGAAAAGAAGAAGACTACAATTAACATTTGACTAGAGCATTGCGGTACAGCATAAAAGGTGTAATTGAATTGTTGATCGAATTGAAATTGTTGATAGCTACGTGCGAGGGTACTATAGAAAAGAGTCTATTGCTAGGGTTACCGGACAATAAAACATATGTCGTATTGCCGTGTGAACGCACCCATATATGGGCATGGCGTACAGTTTAGGACCTAAACTATGGTTTAGGACCTAAACAAAGTGTTTAGGACCTAAACACTCGTCGTGTTCGGCGTACTGATAATTTTGTCAGAATCCGGACTCAGAAATTTCCGGATGTTGTTGAGACAGTGTTTCATTGGTGTTTGCATGTAAACGAAATACTTTTATCATTGGTGTTTGCGTGTAAACGAAATACTTTTATGCACTTGCCTGCATATACAGAAACTCTGCCACTGTTCTCGCAGTTTCGTCAGGTACAGGCTCAGCCTCAGGTCACTTAGAAAAGTTATCAACTAAGATGACGATGTCATGCACAATTGCCTGGCTCAGGTTTTGGCAGAGGACCAATCAGGTCTATTCCATGCAACCTTAATCCACACACATTTATCAAAATTAACTTTAAGCATCTGATCATGATAGAATAATTAAACCTTACTTGATGCCAAACACTGGTACAGCACACCGCTATCAACCACATAGCCGGTGTAACAGGATAGCTTGTCCCCCCGGATAGGCTGTCCCCCTACGGACACCCTATCCTAGTATACGTTGTCCGCCTTTAGGATAGCTTGTCCCCCCTTGCAACTTCGATCTTTTGGTTGACCGTTCGTATGCATGACATTTACACGTGCACTTAGAGCTCGTGCCTCTGGATTTCAGGCACAGTATAGTATAATACCTTCAGTTTTTTAGATTCGCCACATGTTCTCAAACGAAGTCGACGTCGGAAGCGTGTGACAAAATTGTTCCATTGGTTCTAAAGAATGAACGATGAAGATCAGGAAGTACCACTCTACAACGAGATTTTTCAGTATCTGAAACACGGCGAGTATCGGGTGGATGCTAGTAAATCGGAAAAGCTAGAGGGCGATTCGCAGGAGAGCACACAGTTTCGTGATGAAGAAGGCTTGCTCTATCTCAAAAGCAATACGGCCGACATGACAATTCAGGCCTGTTGAGAGCATTTGACACCACACACTAGAATTTGTGGTTCATTAATGAAGGTATATAGATTTAGTGTCTAAAGTTAAGGGAGTCCAGTACAACAATAGTGGCAGCGTTTTAGACAATGTTATTTGACTGATTTTGGTGGGTACCTAACTCTTTGGTCAATAATCCTACTGAGACAGCCAATCAGTCATGTGCGACTTGTTTTGTTTAGGAAGCCATGTACAATGCTCTGCAGTATACTGCACTTTATTAAAACAGAATAGCTATAATTCCTACATCGAATAAATATTGGGTTTGTCCGTTAGCATTGAAGTCATGAAGTTGCTTTGATGTAATGGAAGTAGTTCTGGATATCTGGAGAAATTATAAGCCAGTATTGGGTAGTTATAGCATACCACTTAAATTAATATAAATGTACATGTACATGTGTACACATATACATGTACTGTGAATGTTGGCCAAAGTGATCAACACTCAAAGTTCTTAAGGAGAGCGCAACAGCATGCACTAATATCCTATCGAATGGGCTATTTTGTAAGCGTGGCTTGCAAAAACGAAGGGGGACAGCAAATCCTAAAGCGGACCGATAATCCTAGGAATAATTGTCCTAGGGGGGACAACGTATCCTAGGCTACGTTGTCCGGCCGGACAAGTTTTAGGGGGGGACAGGGTATCCTGCTACACCGGCGCACTTTCGTACGTCGCAAAGCTCCCTCTGGTATTCAGCGGGATATATATCAGAGTCTAGAAGGCTGAAAAGACTCTCGTATTTTTTATCGTCCATAATGCTGGGGGACAATATCTGCTAGCGGGAAAATCTGCAGCTCCGACACCGGCTAGCAGATACATCTTTGATGGGTTTGTTGTTGCGTGGCACTGCCCATGTATTGCACATTGCTCGTACTCGTGTAGCACAAGCAGAACGGTCATTTAGTGTTCTAAAAAGATACTTTCGGTCGACAATGTATGTGCTAAATGCGATTGACATCATTGGGAACTTTGGCTGTGGAGTCAGAGTTGGCGAAACATGCAGGTTAACTTCGACGTCATAATTGTATCTTTCGCAAACAAATAATCGCGCCTTCACCTAATCGACGGACTGATCTAAGCAACGGTAGAATACCTAATATTCAGCTAAAATATCCAAACACCGAGCCACTTGCCCTTGAAGATCCTTGAAACTCTTCAAACACTGCAAGGAATTGTTTATAACGAAACAAAGACCCCACGATGGCACCAAAGTAGCGGACCGCCTACACGACGGCCAACATCTCCCGCCTTGTTGCACAGTATTGGCGTTCAGCTTTTGTCAGCACCCTACTGGCGTATGCAATGACATGTCTGTCTCCATCTTGCGACAGCACCGCTCTCAGACCGTCCTGACTAGCATCCGTATCGACGATACGATATCGAATCCCGGCGAAAAGAAGAAGGCTACAACATTTGACTAGAGCAATGCGGTACACTGTAGATTGCACGAAAGGAATTGTTGATCGAATTGAAAAAATTGTTGATAGCTACGTGCGAGGGTCCTTGAAAAGAGCGACATGCAGCTAAAGCACACATATTGAATCTACATGTAAGCGATCTGATAAAAGGCAGCGATATCTAGAGGACCTCGATGAGAACCGTGCTGCTAAAAAGGTCAGTTGCCATCAAGGCATCTGAAAGGAGTTGTGATATTCGAAAGACCCCGATTGGCTAAACGTATGCCACGTCCTGAGCTGCCGAGACGACACGGCATCGCAGAGGTCTTAGAACTGGGTGGGGCAGGGATGGGGCAGGGGTGGGGCTGAACTGGGGTCGTCTGTGTCCCCATGGTAGTGGAAGCATATGGTGCTTGGGAGGGGAGGGGTGGCTGAACCATGAAGTCACTATCACATCTGGCCTTCCCGCATAGCAACCAGCACCAAGGCAGTGGTTCTCACCGACCATTCCGGCAGGCTGAACCTGGGACCTTGTCAGAGCAAACGCCACCGCCCGTTCTGACCAGGTGCTTTGCATCTGACATGTAGAGTGTAACATGTGTGTCCAGTATTTACTTGTGCAATAGTATACATTTTTGGTTAAATCATCTTACTTATGTGGCTCAGTGATTGAAGGTGTACTTGTGTATCAAATAATAGCAGCAGGGTCAAGTCGACTGTTCTTTCAGCAGGCTGAACCTCCATAGGGTGAGAGCCATCCTCACCATATGAATTCAGTTTTAAACTATTTTTTGTTGTTGTTTATGTTTCATATTCCTATAAATAATCATCATCAGGAGGTTCCCTGTTTCTTTAGTCCTCAAGCTCCTTGTGCATCAATTTCCACCAGTGAACACGTTCTCATTTGTTCATCTTTTAATGTCTTTAGTACCTACCATATGGATAGCAAGGAGGTGTGGTTAAATTGAGAATACATGGAGGATAGATTACTCTGACATTTAAAAATTTCCATTCAAATTGAACACCATCAGTCGACTGAGCACCTGTGATGGACTGGAAGTTTGATTCAATTAAGGGAGACATTGCGGCAGACTAGGTTCTGCCATGAGTTGGTTACAGAACTCCACGTAAGCCATTGGTGTGTGCCATCACCACACATGACCACTGACCCACCTCTCCCTCCTCCCCTTCCCTCCACCCTTCACTTCCTCTGCAGTGAACATTGACATGCAACGTGTCCTCACATCAGTGTTGCTTCAAGAGACCCAACCTCTTGACTCTAAGGGAGATAGGACCATTGCAAGTGATTATACTACATGGTGTGTGTGTGTGTGTGTGTGTAGTGTGTGTGTGTAGTGTGTGTGTGTGTAGTGTGTGTGTGTGTGTAGTGTGTGTGTGTGTAGTGTGTGTGTGTGTGTGTAGAGTGTGTGTGTGGTGTGTGTGTGTAGTGTGTGTGTGTGTGAGTGTGTGTCTGTGATGTGCGTTGTGTGTGTGTATGTACATACACTGGCACACCACATAATCACACACCACACACACACCACACACACCCCCCTCTGCACAAACCTCCACACACACCCTCCACACCCTCCTCCGCACACACCCTCCTCCACACACCCTCCTCCACACACCCTCCTCCTCACACACCCTCCACACACACCCTCCTCCACACACACACCCTCCTCCACACACCCTCCTCCACACACATCCTCCACACATACCCTTCTCCACACACACCCTTCACACACACCCTCCTCCTCCACACACCCTCCACTACACTCCAATAACATGCACACGTTCTAACTTAATATTGAGCCTGGCCTCTAGTCTCCAGGCCTCTGGTCCCCATGCATTTAAAAACTGTACGCTGTAGGGTATGCAAATGTAGAGCAATTCATGTGCCTATGGGGAGAGCATGTAGGGAAAAGAGCACATCACAACTGGATGATGATGATGGCAAATATGTATGCAATCATCACTGGTGTGTGTGCAGACAGCAAATCCAAAGATGACTTGGCATTGTGGAATTGGTTTCTGGTGTTTGTTGGAGTCACTCTACCTAGCCTAGCCATGACACCTCAGTCCAACTTCATCTCTGTCATTGAAGGTGTGTACTCATAGCAGTTGCCATGGTGATGTAGGACTCGTGTCATTCTCTATTTTAGCTCACGAGAACAACGCCCACTGCATGGCAGTAGCAGTTAACGCTCTAGCAGGTGCAATCTTTGCATACTTTGGACCTGAAGAACAGAAACAGAAAATGAAGGATTTCCTTATTGTGAGGGAAACCCCCTAATAGCAATGATGTACTCCTCCTCCTCCCCAGTTCACTTCTTCCCGTATCATGACTCTTGCCAAAGAGGTGGAGAAGGAAAGAGATGCTCCCAAGGCTAGAGAAGCCACATATATACTGCTAGACCTGGTGGGTGTGGTCTTGAGGTGTCATGTGATGCTTCACTATTCCTTCCTGCCAGACGGTAGAGGAGTCCCCATTCCTTACCCGAGACCAGCTGGAGTCGTGCTTTCCTTACTCTCTGCTCCGAGACTCGTACAATTATGTGTACCGAAAACAACCAGTATGTGTGAGGGTGTGTGAGGAGGTATGTGTGTGAGGGTGTGTCATGTGTGAGGGTGTGTGAGGGTGTGTGTGAGGATGTGTGTGAGGGTGTGTGTGTGAGGAGACATGTGAGAGGGCATGTGTGAGGATGTGTGTGTGAGGGTGTGTGTGTGAGGAGACATGTGTGATCATGCAACCAATTACCTGGCATCTCAATTGGTCATGTGATCAAGCTTTGACACTCTTCTGGGTCATCATGTGACCAATCATGTGACATCTCACCCAGGTTTCAAAGAAGCAGGACTCTGATGTCTGTCATTGTACCTTGTAACTGTTGTCATAGTCTAATCTCTCATTTTCAATGTGTGTGTTTGTGTAGAGTACACAGTCTCATTCCTGGTTCTTTTGGCCATATATCTGGATTTTATAAAACTTGACATCATTTTTATTGCATCATAACTATGGATTGTTGGACTTCACCATTTAAACAAAGGTGGTCAAGTTTGCATATGGCTTCTTGCTCTAAATCTAAATACAAAGCAATCTGATAGCTTGTCCCATGCTTACAAATAATGTTCTCTAAATGATGCCTCCCATCAGTGCACATAAGATGGCTATGCCTTGTCCCCCTCCTATGCGAGCCGATCCAATGGAATACTTTGCATTTCTTCTCTTCATCTCGTGCATCAGGTGTGCAGTTATGCCAGACCCAGAGGCCGCTAGTGGATGGCCCAAGGCAATGGCTCCACCATTGACGTTGGTCTTGGCTCTGTCCAGTCCCAGATCCTTCTCCACTGCAAGGTATTGGGCAGCAAAGGCCTCGTTGACCTGGGGAGGAGGAGTGTGGGTGGTAGCCACTAGCAACCAAAGCCTGTCATGCAAAACATCCATTTCCACCCCCACACACATGTCGCACTCTAATGAAGAAACAACCCACCCGATCAGTTATCTCCTCAACAGAATGAGGAAATCTTTCAAAGATGAAGAATTGGATCATGTAATGTTATTGACTAGAACTATTGCTGAACTCTGACAATATTCATCCCCACACCACACTCCTACACCCACACCTCCACACCACACTCCTATACCCACATCTCCACACATACCACACTCCTACACCCACACCTCCACACATACCACACCATATGTGTGTGTGTACGTGTGTACGTGTGCATGTGTGTGTATACAGTGGTCCAGTAGGTCATACGTAGGAACACCATTTTTGTACAACAAAAATGCAATATTCCCAACTCAAAATTGCACATTGTCTGAGTGACGTAAGCTGAAAACAAAGTTGAGATTACACCAGAACAAAAATGCGCAGTGCTGTTGAAGAAACCATGTGATGCACATCTCAATAACACCATTTGTGCTATTTGTGAATATCTTATTGATCAAGGTGGAAGCTGAGTGGACTAGAGTGTTGCTATGTGATAGATTGGACTCATTGAACACACACACACATGGAGAAAGCATTCACAAGTGTACCTATTAGTCTTGCGTCTGGTGATAACACTGTACCATGCTTAAATCTCAGAGCTGTCCCATCTGTGTTGCCCATGCAGTCCATCTGCTGAGTGGTATGACCACCTCCTCACGTGTCATTCAGTTCCCCACATTCCAGTGCCATTCACACAATGTTCCATTGCGTCAGGGTTCCGGGGGGAGGAGTCAAGGCATGAGATGACGTAATGCAGCAGCTGTGCTCCAAATGAAGCTATGCACGCGCAGATTATGTACACACACACACACACACACACACACACACACACACACACACACACACACACATACAGGAGAGGGAAGGGTTCACTCGCCCAGCTAATGTAACATTTCTTACAAACACGATATTTACCAACCTCAGACTCGGACAACACACATCTAAAAAATACTAAACATGTTTGAAATGAGCATATACCCAGCGCTGCTGGATCAAGTCCCGACAGAGACTCCTGATGGCCTTGCAATTGTTCTCCGTCACAAGTTCACGTTTCAGGTTGCGTGCCGTATGCCGTCATATATAGTACAGCGTCAGTGGCATACCAGCTGTTTCCAGGAAGCGTTGTCACGTAGATGGGACCGAAGATTGGGTCCACACCAAAAGGTCTAGAATGCCGCTTGCCGACTATTAGAGTGTACCGTAAATCGTTCGTATACTCCAGACAATCATTCGAGACATGATCCACGTGCCATTCAGATGTGCATCGTCTGGGGACCAGAACTCTTCGCACATCACGCGATGACAATTACACCTGGATTCACAAAACAAAAAAAGGAAAATGAAAATCTACAAACAACCACATGAAACTGAATACACAATGAAGGTACACTTTTCAGAGCTACTTGGAACAACTTTGTGAGGTCACGTGTGATCCTGGAGGTCAACTGTTCAGACAACAGGGCATGTCAAGTAGTGACCTGCAAGAACGAGCCCAAGTGCCAGCCACCTTGCCACACCAAAAGAATCCATACAATGGATTCTCTCTACTCGTATCATCAGTAATTACATGATATCCACACACACCCTCCCCTACCCTTCCCACTTCCCGGCCCGCCCAGTGGGGAAAACAATTGGTAGCGTCCACCGCCAAGTCTTGTGGCGGCACGTGACGTTTCAGGTTGTGCGTGGCATGCTGATGAACCGATCATACGTGTATAGTACAACGTCAATGACATACCAGCTGCTTCCAGGGAGTACTGATTTCCCTGCATGTAATGCAGAAGATGGGGTCGACGTCACGAGGTCCAGGATCAGCTTGACCGCGCTGCGCTACAAAGGACACATTCGAACCCACTTTACAAGCCGCATACTTCGATTTCCATAAATTGCGTCATTCAAACAATTAACTAGCTTGTGGGTTTTAGTTTTATGACGTTGTGGTATGTAAAGCAACTGTTGTGGTATCTACAGTCAAAATGGTTGGATGAATCCAGGTGAGCATTCTTTAGAGATGTTAGCAGCTCGGTCCTAGTACCCACCACTAAAGCCCCTTGCACTGCCAGAGAGAGCAAAATCAGAGTGTGCTGTGTCCACACATGTGACATCCGGCCCACACCAAGACACCAGGGGTGGTGATGTCATCTGGTCTCTTCCCATCCTACCTGAGCAGACAAGATAGAACCTTGGCAGCAGCTAGTGATGGGTGAATAACAGTGTTGATGGCTAGAATGTCAACCCTAACTCCATGGCCAGCTCAGGTCATGTGTCCCATGGCTGTCAACACATGCACCACATACTATTGCTGTAACATGTGTGGCCAACACTGACTGAATGTAGCTGTGTTGGGTCATGTGTACGCTAGAGACAGACCAGCTATTGGTTGCCAGTAAAACTTAATTTTGTATCACTCACAGATATCAAACATTTCATTCCAATTCATTCAGCAAGCCTCTAATACACAAACACACACACATGTAATGTAAACCATTATCCTATCCTAAACAGAGTCAACAAAGCACACACACATACTTCTACATAGCAATACAACACACTGTTTACAGATACTGATGACAAGGTCACTAGTGTGTGATCCAGGAGGTCAACTGATCAGATAACAAGACTTCACCAACACTGGGACTCCTCAGCACATCGATCAATGTCCTCCAGGTGTAGGGAAGGGACCCACGTCTCCTCCACTCACCAAATATCTCACTAAATGCTCTGTGGTAGTTCTCCAGGCCTTGCTGCTGTGGACATATGGCCTGAAGCTCAGCTGTTGTGAGGCCAAGCTGAAGTCCAATGGCCCAACACTTGCTTGGAATCACAGCTGCCACTTTCTCCATGAGGTACTGTAATGATAGCTCACTGTCCAAGGACACAGGATCTGACAGAGATGGAACAGATAGTGATCACATTATCTACCACACACATCACCCACCTGATGCACTGGGATCTTGTCTCCTGACACCACTCTCACCAAACCACATGAGCTGATCTTCACTCAGGTCTCCCTTCTGGCGCCCTCGAATGCCACATTTCCATTTCTTTGCTGACACAACTACCGCAACATGAGAAGGGTCTGAGGTACAACTGGTTCCTGCACACATGAAGCCATCTTCAAACTGGACACCTTGGTACTTGAGTATTCGACAAGCACTCTTGATGCCACTGTGAACACAACATCTTATCTCTCTACACACTGGACTGGACATCTCATCAACATGCAATAGGATGTAAGAGAACATGTCAACTAGGGTCACCAGTTCTGTTGTGTGCTGAAGTTCAAATGTGATGCAGTTGCGATACAAACACAAAGGCTTGTCCCCTTCCATGCACACCTTCCAAGACGATTGGTTGGTAGGGGATAAAAGATGGGCCACAAGACAGCAGAACAGACCACTAGGAAAACAGCCCTGAGTGGGTCTGATTATCAATGAGGTACCTTGTTGACGGTACTTGGACACTTGGCCAGAGTCCAGATGGGCCAGCAGAGCTGGCATCAAGAATTCACCACCCACGCTAGTCATAGCAATCGCTCTAACACTCACCAATAACTTCAACAGATTTTCGGGAGTGAACAGACCTTCTGTGTAATGCTTTGGAAACTTGCTCAGGAGCTCCACTGACAACAGCCCATGATCCCTGAATGTGACCAGATCGCTCTCAGCTGCCACACCCTCATCCGGACTGTGCAACAGCTTGTGGTGGTACTCCACTAGTTCAGTCACCTTGGTGAGGACAACCTGGGGATCACAGAACACTGTCTGGGGAAGAACCTCTGGGTAATGTAAGAACACGTTGTGTTGCACAAGATGGTGTAAGGCAGCAGAGAATGCATCTCCCTCGATGTGCAAGCTTTTAGCACACACCTGGCACTCTACAAGGCTTAAGATGCCATCATGGGATGACCTTTGGAGAAGAACCTCCAGCCCAAACCATGCTATTGGCATCTTTATTGCCTGTGGACACATGGATACTACTTTCTGTCTGAGTACCTTACTAACATGTCTGTCCTCCTCCTGAGGGGTTTTCCCGTTCACAGCAAATATCACTTCTTTTAGACTTTGTCCGTTATACAGGATACGAAAACTGTCTGCATTCAGTAATGCCTTGAGCTTTAGATTTTTCTCTTTGATGGATTCTGAGCACTTGTCTGCAGCATCTCGATGTGTTCCCACGGTGATGATCAGAGGTCGAGCATCCTGTGAGCGTATTGCTCCAAGACAATGCTGCAGGATCTGTTCGTGAGAGAGAGATGATTGATATGGTCTACTCACTGGCTTGCCATCTGCTCCATAGTACTCGATGGCAGGATGATGGGATAGTTCTTCTGACAAATTCAAAACAAATATGGCAACACCAGGATTCTGAATGAACAATGGAAGAATATCATGGTATTGAAGTTGACCTCCACTGTCAATGAACTGGATCCACTTCACACCAAACAGTTTCTCCTTGTCTACACAGAGAGATTGTACAGGTCAGATAAGTTAGCTGTGAACCATCTCTTTACCTGAGGAGTGGTTGATGTGACGAATCAGCTCCTTCTCTATGGATACAGCCCTGCTCTGATGACTGGCATCCGTGGTAACATGGACACCAGCAGGTGTGGGGTCAGGGTGAAGGGCACCAGCTCCATCACTAGACACATGTATGGCCATCTTTGGGAAACTGCCAACCACCTTGTCCAAGGATGTTGCCATGGAGACACCACCATCTCTGATGGTAGCACCCACAACCTTCAACAGTGCCTGGTCATCTTCAACCACAAACCAGTCATCCTTCTCTTGTCCGCCCACACCAGCCAGCAAGAAGGAGATGGCTCGAACAGGGTTGTCAGCCAGTCCTGTACTGACACGTTGCTGTGGAGGGTCCTTCTTGAGAAGGAGGTGTTTGAGGTGAGTCTTGCCAACACCCGCTGCTCCAAGGATGAGACACTTGGTCACTGAAGTTTCCACATATCCCTTGGTCATGGCCTCCTCATAGAGCCTCCTGAATGAATAACAAACTAAATTGATGACATCTCCTTTCACTTGCGTCAGTACACACACCCTTCATTGCAACCATCAGACAACACCTTTATCAAATGAAACACTTCACCCTTTACACTGGAAGAAAACACAACTGGTGCGCTCAATGATTCACCTGTGAGGTACCAAAGTCATGTGTACACGTCACATACATGTTACCCACATAATAGTGGAGGCTGTCATTACGTACATTGTCATATCTCAGCCCCTCCCCCTTCCCAGGCCCTCTTGTGTCTACGTCCTTGGTGAGTGCGAGGTTGTCATGCGTACATTGTACCAATATATGTGCACTAAACACAAAACTGCACCAAGGTAGTGGAAGTTATTTCAACAAACGAGCAGTAAGTTTGAGCACAGTTGCAAACATTGAGACAACATGCAGTCATGTCACGAGTTGGAGTAGTACAACCAACCCACTTCACCAGGTCCCCTCACCTAATCCTCAATCCACTGTATGTACCTATATCACTGCTCCCACATATTCCCCATACCTTTCATCTGCTTCTTTTTGGCTCTTGTCGGCTACTTGTAGAATTGGTGTGATGGGGAAGAGCTTAGCAAGACCTGAAAATAGTCCAATTAATTCAATTCCAGTACAACAATATTTACCTTGCACAGTAATCTTCAAGACCTGTTCAGTGTACCCATCCACCATCAACAGTCCTCCTGACAGCAGCAGTGTGTTCACCATGGAACATGCAAGTGGCATGTCTCCTATATGCCTCCACTTCTTCTCATCAAGGTGGAGGCCATAGATGGAAGAGGTCTTTGATCCATCCTGATCGTGACCTCCAATTGCAAGGAGCACACCATCGACCACACACACAGACGACAGCTTGGTTGGTACATCTGGTACCTCTCTCCATACAGATTGCTGTGTGTTATGGGTGTGTGCAGTAGTCTAGTGAATGTGTGCATGTGTGGTGGAAATAGGTGGAGATGTGTCATGTGTGGTCATGTGAGTGTGCACATACATTAGGAGCAAATGTACCAGTACACGTGATGTAGCTAAGTGTGTGTGTTGCATATGTGTGGTAAGTACACATACACATGGTGTTAAGACATCTGTGTGTGGTGTGTGTCACTACAGGCAGCCAAGTGTGCGCATCAGTGAAAACACTGGTACACGTAGTGTGTGCTCATGTAGCACACACACACACACACACACACACACACACACACACACACACACACACACACACACACACACACACAGCTTCAACGCCAGCGCGTCCGTGGTGTGTGGGGCGATGGAGACGCTTCACGTGAGCGTGTCTCTCCATCGCAGAGACACGCACATCCGCGTCTAGTGTGTGGTGTGGACAGACGTGCGTGTTTGTAGGCTGTCTACGTCGAGCGTGGACTCGTATATGTGTGTCGTGTGTGCGCGTGAGTGTGTAGTAGCGTGGTGAGTGTCCGCGCGTCAGCTACACACACGCTAAACAAAGGGACAGACAATGCTCAGTGGCTCACCAGGTCACGGATGTCGGCACACCACACTGCTCTGTCCATGTCATAACCTCCCATCACGAAGACCACGTCCCCATGGACCACTGCTGACATGGCGTAACATGGCTTAGGAAGTGATGGTCCTCTGTGCCAGGTCTGTGTCCCGCCATCAAACACCTGAACTTCATTCAACCATCCATCACCTCTCCCTCCCATCACCACCATACCACCTCCACTGACACTTACTACACAGGACAACATACACCCTACCAACATGTCTGGCATGTTGGACCATCTCCCTCCTCTCAACTCCTTCACCTCTTTACTATACACACCATACTTCCAACCTCCAACCCACACAAGCCTTCCACCACACACAGCTAGTGTGCCCCACCTCTCACCACCATCAGCCACTCTACTCCACCTGTCCTCCTCATACATGTACACTCTTCCATATCCTCCCCACACAACCCTACCCTCCACCTCCACTAGACCACCACCACCATCACCATACCCTCGACCACCTCGCTCAGGTGCTTTCTCACATGTTTTGAAACTCAACATTTTTATGTTCTGAAGAAAAGAAATGATTAATAGTTAATGGAAAGACAACACGTTCAGGGAGCTAGCTAGCTCGTACGCAGGTCCACACCACACAACCACACACACTTCACGCGTCTCATTACTACACCAATAGGCTCATCTGGACACGGCCAACTGGACATGGCGACCAGTACGGATAGTTGGGGTAGTCTTTGTAGCTACGTACGGTTACAAGAGGTCTGCCTATCATTCCAACGTCTTGGAGACACTGTCGGCTAGCTCCTTCCAATGCTCACAGCTACCTTATCCACTCAATATACGCACCTCAAGCTTCTCTGCCACACCAAATATAGGTCCCACCTAACCTAACCAAGCTGATAAGCACTTTCAGCTATAAAGGAGGTACGGCACCTCTTCTTGACAACTAGAAGGTTGAGCAAATCTGTGTCTAATGGCTACTTTAGCTTTCCTAAAGGTCTACGAATACAGCACAGCTGCCATTTCGACTGTCTACACTCTATAGACCTATTTGTTTCTTTCTTAGCCTGTTTCACCACTTAGCTGAATGCTGCCAGCAATTCCTGTCTAGCTAATGTAGTCAGGCAAGCCAGACGTACTTCCATCTTTGTGTAACGTGTAGAGGATCAACCGCATATCAATCTAGCGTCTTTGGGAGGTCGTTACACTGTTGGCTTAACTCCTAACGCTCACAGCTACCTTATCCACTCACTATACGCACCCAATGCTTCTCTGCCACATACGAATACCAAGCTGGATTGTCAAAATAAGCACTTTCGGCTATAAAGGAGGTACAGACACCTCTTCTGACCCACTACACACCTCCAATAGCTGGCAGAAACCATCATGCAACTGGGCTGAAAAGCTCACTCGCTTCTCGTAGTGGCGCCCTTTGCAACATGAAGGTTGAGCAAATCTGCGTCCAATGGCAACTTTGCTATCCCTAAAGGCTACTACGATTTACAGATACAGTACAATTGCAGTCTATATTTGCTTCTTTCGTACACTAGGGGATGAATCCCGTAGGCCTATCATTCTAGCGTCTTGCATGTGGAGGTCAATACACTGTCGGCTAGCTCCTTCCAATGCTCACAGCTACCTTACCCAATACGTCCTACGTGTTTCTTTCTCACACTATTTACAGTACTGTATAGCTAAATGCTGCCAGCTAGTCAAGAGGACACACACACACTACAGTTACACTCACCTCGTCTTTTCCTTTCAAAACTCTACAAAAATGGTCTACTAGCCTACACACAACCTACTGCTATATAGTTTCTCCCAACAACTGCTAAGAAGACAGCGCTCTTTCCTTTTATGGCTTGCACTGACTGCGCATGCGTTTTAGATCAGATGCAGCGAATGAACCATATATGGTCATTGTTTTTAGGATTTTTCGTGGTATTAAAAGAGACATTTTATGCCTGTAGCGATATGGCCTATCGCATACATAGACAGCTACAGTGAGGTTTGGGGTGGGTGGCGTAGGAGTGTAGAGGGAGGTGGAAGGGAGGATCAAGCACCCGCGGGCCAGTCGCCCAGGGCAGCACATCTGGAGGCGACTGAAAGGGAGGTGATCAGCAGCTCGTTTGCTTGGCCAAGATGTTGAGATGTCGTTTAAATGAATTTTTCACTTCAATAATTATCCCTGGTTAGGCTGCAATGCAGTGGTCTAAAAAATAAATTTATTAGAATCTTGAAAAACGTCTTAATTTGTGATTATGAATGTATTAATTACGTTTAACTAGCTACTGAAAATCAGTTCAACTAGAGCCAACATGTATTTGGTTGTGTATTTAATAAAAACTATTATTCTGTCCTATGTGCAGATTTGATTTGGTTTAATTATTTAAATACGATTTCTATCTTACATTATTTACTATGGTGGCTTTAGAGCCACGCCCATGACAGGCACGCTCTCGGGCCGCGGCTTGTACACGGCTAGGTCGTTACGAGTAGTCGAAATGTTTTCGAGATAATATATCTCTGGTTTTAGGTGATACTTCCTATTTAACGAGCGAGGTCGAGAATAAGCAGCTATCATACTAAATCCGGCGCCCAGAAAAGAAAAGAAACGCAATGCGTGTTGAAGCAGTCAAAGGACAGAAGACGCTTCAATAACATGGCCTTGATCTAGCAGAGGGAACCGACCGTGAGAGGAATCAATGCAGCAGTGTGCAGAGTGCGAAAGCAATGACAGCTCACTCCATCAGATTCCGAAATTGATATGCCCCATCGCATATATAGAGCGAATGGAGTCATTGTTTTTTTCAATACATTGTGGGTGATGATAAATATCCTGTCGATATACCAGACCCTCCTCCTGCATGTGGTATAAAAAGAGACATTTTATCATTTTTATGCCTGTAGCGATATGGTCCATCGCATACATAGACAGCTACAGTGAGATTTGGGTGGATGGCGTAGGAGTGTAGAGAGAGGTGGAAGAGGCAGGAAAGAAGGGATCAAGCACCCGCGGGCCAGTCGCCCCGGGCGTATGAATATTGCTTTGCTAAGCTATATCTTAGTCACGTGATGGGAAATCATCTTGGTACCAAAAGATTTACTGTTCGGAGCTTTATCTCTTCGTCACACCGTTTGCGGCTGGTTGTTTGAAGCAGTTCACTAATATGAATATTGTACCACATTTTGTGGCGGAATTGCAATTTTTTTGAAGACCATAATCATTGGAAGCAGCTAGTGTTCCAAACAATTGCGACAGCGGATTGTTAAGGTGTAGCGAAAAAAGAAAAGAATAAACACCCGCCTGAGACCCGCCATCGAGTAAAGTATTGTGTACAGGTCTGCATACGCCTCGTCTGAAAGCAGGAAAATCCTTGATCGAGACACACTGATATATTATTTGGACCGTTGTGTTTGGTCGTTCAACGAATTTAATTATCCCTAGTTAGGCTGCAATGCAGTGGTCTAAAAAAAAAAAAATTACAAATTTATTAGAATCTTGAAAAACGAGGGATTTCCTTTTAATTCGGTTTTGAAGTTATTAATTGCGTTTAACTAACGACTGAAAATCTGTTGTACTGGCCGCATTATGTAAATAAAATCTATTTGGTTATGTAAATACGTATGTGCAGCTTTGACTTTACTTAAATAAATCAATTGTAATTTGATCTGCATTATTTAACTATGCATTACTCGAATCGTTTACAAAACAAGCACTCAGTTGCAAAATGGCGAGACTCTTGTATATGCAGCGCCATTCGAGCGCAAGAGTGAAGGGCACTCTTTGCTAGCTTCACTTCAGTTTTAGCAAAAGAGGGAAGATCAGAGTGACGTTTATTCTGTGGAATTTAGTGTCAAACTATTGGTGATAAAAAGGGGTGCCCGATGACACAATATGTAGTGACGCTAATTTCAAATCTAGACATGGGCTAAATATGTGGAAAGAGAGATTCGAGCTTTGTCTTTACAAGACCTAAGTTGGAAGGGAAAGGATGATGCAAAGGTGACGTAATGCACTATTGAGCAAAACGGTATACAGTGCACGACTCCATAGGTTCTCCACGACCTATGAAAACCCACATACTGTCTAAGCATCCCACAAAATGTATCAAAAGCACAACCCTGGCAGCACAACCAAATCATTTGACATGGGAAAGGAAATAGCCCTTTAAAATGCTCAAAAGATCGCCCCATATCCTAAAACACATTAAACATACCTTGACACATTGGACAAGGTGGCGATATGGATAGTGGTGCGTTGTATGTCTATCCAAGTTGCATGTAACGAGCAGTTGATGTCATTTTAAAGGAGCTCGACCCATGCATGTCTGACAGGTACATACGGGCACTATTCTCCAAAAGCACTACAAGCCATTGACCAGCTGCATGAAGACAATCTGCCCCCCCCCCCCCCCCCCCCCCCCCCCCCCCCCCCCCAATTAATCTTTTCTATTCATTTGACCGATTCAATCCCTAGCTATGATGTGTGCGCATGCGTGTGTGATTATGTACTTTGGGGGTTGAAATTCAAATCGATGTATCGATATCATGGTGGGCGATTATTTATTATTGATTATCGCCTTGCGGGTCTCGATAAACAATATTAATTGACCTAGTTCCGTGTCATAAAACAGTTCGCTTTGTGCCCGTTTGTCGTCAAAATTCTCACTAATATTACTTTGGCTAGCTAGTGAAATTGATATCGACGGACTGATCTACAGAATACCTAGAAAAATCATATTCGGCTGAAATGTCAACCACCAAGCCACTTGCCATTGTGGATCCTTGAAACTCTTCAACCACTGCAAGGTATTGTGATCTGTACGTATAATGAAACAACGACCCCACAAATAGGCACCAAAGTAGTGGATTGCCCACTCGACTGCCCACATCTCCCGCCTTGTTGCACAGTATTGGCGTTCACCTTTGTCAGCACCCCGGCTACTGGCGTAAGCAATGACTTGTCTGTCTCCATCTTGCGACAGCACCGCTCTCAGACCGTCCTGACTAGCATCCGTATCGACGATACGATATCGAATATCCCGAAAAGAAGAAGACTACAACATTTGACAAGAGCACTGCGAGATTGGTGTAAAAATGTTGATCGAATTGAAATTGTTGATAGCTACGTGCGAGGGTCCTTGAAAAGAGCGACAGCTAGAGCACACATTTTGAATCTAAGCGATCTGCCGATATCTAGAGGACCTCGATGAGAACCGTGCTGCTAAAAAGGTCAGTGCCATCAAGGCATCTCTGAAAGGAGTTGATATTCGAAAGACCCCGATTGGCTAAACGTATGCCACGTCCTAGCTGCCGAGACGACACGGTATCGCAGAGGTCTTAGACTACTACGACCACCCAAAGGTATGTTATAGCATGTTGTATATATGCTAAGGGATGGCATCTACATATAAGCGTCACATCTGACATCAGGCCGTAGCCAGGGGTGGGTCGGGTGGGTCGAACGCCCCCCCCCCCCCCCCCCCCCCCCCCCCCCCCCCCCCCCCTCCCGAAGTTTAGTTCTTTCATTAATAGATGTTATACCAAGTAAATAAAAACATTCTCTAACGAGAAAGTTGTTGGTATATAGGATTGACCAATGGTGGTGTGAAAAGCACAGAAACACTGGATAATTGAAATAGGCCTATATTAAGCCCATTACTCAGGCATGTACTGTTATAACGTTAGTGTGCTAAATATAGGCCTACCCAGTCAAATTTCTGTCACTCTTGTTTCTGTGCTTTTTACACCACCATTGGTCAATCCTATATACCAATAACTTTCTCGTTAGAGAATGTTTTTATTTACTTGTTTCATAAGTTTTTTCTTCTGTCATAGTAGCAAACAAATTCAATTTTCGAAGGGAGGGAGGTTACAAACTTTAATAATTGAAACTATAAGTATATGAGTTTTTAATGTACTGTACGGTTCCCCTGCCTTGGTCCTCTTCTTCTCTCCTAGCCTCGTCTCTGACCTCACTGGCCTGGTTCCGGCCATGGGAGCCATGTGGGTGGTATGGTAGCTGAGGACATATGGTAGCTGGGGACATATGGTAGCTGGGGGAAGGGAAGCTTACAACACCTTCTCTTGCCTCGCATCCAGCATTGCCATCAATTCCTGCCACAAGATCCAAGTCTTGGCTGAAATATATGGCAGGCACAATTTCACCCTGGTTCAAGCCATTGCCAGGGCCTTTCTGGGTGTATGTTTACCCAACATGAAACGCAACATGTTGCCTACTGTATGGTCACCTTAACTGTATTTGTCTTAAAATGACTATATTTTGTCCTGGAGCAGGTGGGCTGCAGCTAGGCAGACTGAGGAGAGAAAGCACACATGTAGTGATCCCATCTGCTCAGAACTGGGTTGGAAGTGTGTTCCACTTGTGGTGGAGACATTTGGCGCATTGGGGAAGAACGGCAGGCCATTTTTCTCTAAGCTAGCAGTATGACTTGAGGCACAAGTCAGGCCACCATGCTAAATTCCCTCTACGGCAGACTAAGTCTACTCTTAGTTCAAGCCAACGCTTGAGGGTTAGGGGGTAGGTTTGTGCTTGGTTATTTGTATATGACAAATGACTATTAATGCTTCATGTGTTATATTAATGATAGGAGCTGGGGTGGGTCTGGGGTGGGTCTGGGGTGGGGCTGGGGTGGGGCAGGGGTGGGGCAGAGATGGGGCTGAGGTGGGGCTGGGGTGGGGCAGTTCGGGGGCTGGGTGGGTCTGGGGTTGGTCTTGGGTGAGCTGGGGTAGGCTGGGGTGGGGCAGGGGTGAGGCTGGGGTGGGGCAGGGGTGAGGCAGGGGTGGGGCTGGGGTGGGGGCTGGGGGGGCTGGAACTTGTGTCGTCTGTGTCCCCATGGTAGTGCTTGGTAGTGCATGGTAGTGCTTGGGAGGGGAGGGGTGGCTGAACCATGAAGTCACTATCACATCTGGCCTCCCGCCTAGCAACCAGCACCAAGGCAGTGGTTCTCACCGACCATTCCGGCAGGCTGAACCTGGGACCTTGTCAGAGCAAACGCCACCGCCCGTTCTGACCAGGTGCTTTGCATCTGACATGTAGAGTGTAACATGTGTGTCCAGTATTTACTTGTGCAATAGTATGATTATGGGATGCTGGAGATATACCTGGTACATTTGAATTTGCTGTCACAATATTTCAATAACTTACCTGAAGCGAGTGTGACAGCAGGGTCTGCAGCCTTTGTCACCGAGGTGAGGAAGCATCAAGCTAATGTGCAGAGCTGGGTTGGGTCTCAATTCCACTTGTGGTTGAGACGTATAGGTGCAGCATACAGAGGCCAAGTGGGCTCTATCCAGCTTGCCTCTCATTTAGTCATGCGGCGCAATTGCTCAAAATCCACAGCAACTGCATCCTTCTATGGACGACTGAGCGTGACCCTAATGTGAGGACGCTGCAGTCAAGATTCACCCAGGACTTCATTGACTGAATTATCATACATTTTTGGTTCAATCATCTTACTTATGTGCTTAGTGATTGAAGGTGTACTTGTGTATCAAATAATAGCAGCAGGGTCAAGTCGACTGTTCTTTCGGCAGGCTGAACCTCCATCTGGTGAGAGCCATCCTCACCATATGAATTCAGTTTTAAACTATTTTTTGTTGTTTGTTGTTTATGTTTCATATTATAATCATCAGGAGGTTCCCTCTTTCTTTAGTCCTCAAGCTCCTTGTGCATCAATTTCCACCAGTGAACACGTTCTCATTTTTTCATCTTTTAATGTCTTTAGTACCCTATGGATAGCAAGGAGGTGTGGTTAAATTGAGAATACATGGAGGATAGATTACTCTGACATTTTAAAATGTCCATTCAAATTGAACACCCCAAAAGCCATCAGTCGACTGAGCACCTGTGATGGACTGGAAGTTTGATTTAAGGGAGACATTGTAGCAGACTAGTACCTGCATGAGTTGGTTACAGAACTCCTTATGGTGGAGAGATGGAAAGCCACCAAAAATAACCACTCATAACTACAGAAGATAGAATAGCCCAACGCACATCAATGGGTAGAGTTGTCTACAAATGAATGCTCCCTTTTCTTGAGCTGTGCAGGTCCATTGATCATTGATGAGTGGAATTATTTAGTTGGAAGCATCATGCTGGCTGAGTTTACATCTTGAGTTGTGTACTCCCATTAGGCAATCTGTCACTGAAATATTAAGCCTGAGATCACATTTATCCAGGGATTCAGGATCAGCTTCAAGGCTAAATCAACTGACCTCACTCTATTCGATATGCACCTAAAATAGACACATATATTGGAATTTGTGAATCAGTAATTTGTAGTATACATAACCTAACTTTGGCCCAATATGTGCTGACATGTGACAATATCCTAGACTTGTGCCACATCTCAACAATGTGCGATATTCTGTCAGGTGTGTAAAATTCCAACCTGATCCCACACCTTACAACTCCCACCTTCAAATGCATCCATCTGATACATCAGGAAGGAAAGGCTTTGGTGCAGCCCAATTTTCAGTGCAAGACATTGAAGCTGCCTTGTTTAGAACTGAGCAAACATTTTATTGCAAAATGGCCAACACAAAAACAAGCCAATACAGTGCAATTAGCATATCTATGCATTCAAATGTACAAAACAAACATGCATCACTACGGCTTAGTGTTTCATTTACTGCGTCTCGGCTCAACATGGCTTTCTAGCAAAGGCTCTCGTGGTGTGTTGGAGTAATCAGAATCCATGGTTTCAACAATAGCATGCAACTGCATGTACTCTGAAGTGTGCATTCCATGGTCCATGATGTCTTGTTTGTCAATCCTGCCTTGTATGACAGAAGGTTTAATATTTGAATCTGTGTCAAGCTCCTTATCCGAAATCAGCTTTTTCCTGAAATGGAAAGAAAAGGATCTATCAGTACTTACACGATATGATGAGACTGATGGGAAGAATGTATGTATATTCAAACTTCATGCATGCATAACACAAGTAAGCTACAGTACATACTTGCAGAAATTGCATACTCCAATGTAGCTGGAGAATCTCCAAATGATATAGAACAGTACGTAGAAGTATGGTGCCAGAGCAAAACTCCTTTCAATGTAGATGGTGACATAGGGGTCAGTATTGCGAAACACAATAACAGTCACTACGAAGAGACACAGTATGATGAGCAGCTCTATGACATTCACGTGGGCATCTTTGTAGGGCTTCACAATGCTGCTGACCAGCAAGATGAGAAGTATCAGTACAGCATAGGCAAACTGGATGGAAACAATGATACAATGGTGTGCATTAAATGACGCTACAAGCAGTTAAAGAGGTATGATGTATAGATCTCAATCAGTAATCTAAAGTGCATTTATTCAATCCAGTAATCTATAGTGCATTTCTTCAATCCAGTAATCTAAAGTGCATTTATTCAATCCAGTAATCTAAAGTGCATTTATTCAATGCACATTCACATACCAATGTATTATTTGCTCCAATCATACCAGTTGTCAAGGCTACAAATGGAATTCTCCTCCAAATGTCCCATACTCCATACCACGCATACCAGTCACCCTCCTTAAGCCCAAACGATATGGCATTGCTGACT
Organism: Ephydatia muelleri; assembly: GCA_013339895.1. Taxonomy (NCBI): domain Eukaryota; kingdom Metazoa; phylum Porifera; class Demospongiae; order Spongillida; family Spongillidae; genus Ephydatia; species Ephydatia muelleri. The sequence goes on from JABACO010000006.1 coordinate 12,677,038, forward strand.
TGAATGACCCTCTGGAGAAGTGTCAGATAAAAAAGAAACATGTGACTATCACGTGGTCTCCATGACAACATCATCATGGTACCTTATGTCTGTACATGAGATGCAATATATAGATGGGCACTCCAACAGCAAGCAAAGCAATAATGACCACACCCACAGCAAAATACATCACTATGGGCACATTATAGCAGCTTTCTCCTGTGTATAAGTGCATCTGTTTAAATGAAAAACAAGCGCTGTATTATACATCAGAGATGAGCAGTGCAAAGATGGCTAACTGTTCCAATCTCTGAAACACTTTTGCAGCTGATCAGAATGAATCCAAAGTCAAGGAAGTATTTGTACATGAACAGAAAAATGAAGTAGAAGCCATGGTAGCCATAGTTTTTGCGCTTGCCAATAGCTCTGTATTTGTTGGCACTGTGGAATACATAAGTATCAGTAGCTGATCCAAGGGGGAAGGAGGGGGGGGGGGGGGGGGAAGAGGGGGAACATGTTATTCACTATCAATTTTCACTACTGAGTATAGATGATTTCCTTTACAAAGCAATATTTAAAGAATAATTTTTCTATAGACACATCCGAGCGTTACGCAAAACCTTTCTTGCATCGAGTTCATGCTACAATTTTCTCAACGTTATTGTATTTTGCCATTTATAACAGCTTCTATGCTAAATACAAACACACATTTGCATGTTGACCTCTAATGGGTGGAGACAGTGACCTCTAATGGGTGGAGACAGTGACCTCTAATGGGTGGAGACAGTGACCTCTAATGAGTGGAGACAGTGAACTCTAAGGGGGAGACAGTGACCTCTAAGGGGTGGAGACAGTGACCTCTAAGGGGTGGAGACAGTGACCTCTAAGGGGTGGAGACAGTGACCTCTACTGGGTGGAGACAGTGACAATCATCATCACTCACCATAGAAGGTACATCACCATGGCAAGGACCGCCAATATATACGGTACAATCCCAAGGAAGGCCACTAGCAGTGGTGAAAGACCCTCAAACAGACAAAAAGGGAATGCAGTTGTGAATCCCAAGATATTGTACAACACGGAAAGCATAGCATTCTGCATGGAGGGAAATTGCATTGGTAGTGTCCAACAACACAACAAATTTATGTTAACAAATTTATGTTGCTTACAATATTTTCTGTTGAACGTTCGGAATCTCTGTAAATCAATCCAATGATCTACAGAATTAAATGCATTGGTCTCAGTGTAGTGGTTCAGCTAACCTTCATGTGTATGGATTAATAAAATTCAAGATGTATACAACTGTACAGCCTATGCGCATAGTTAGTTGAGCACCATCCATGTACCCTTGTACCCATATTGAGATCATCTTCGGGTGAGCACAGTGGCCAGATATAAGTCATTTCAACGTCAATCCTACTACTCGAAGGTCTCTTGGACTGTGTTAAACTATCTTGTATTGCAGGTGTTAAGTTGTACATTGACAGACATTTGTACAATTAAATCTATTTCTCACCATAAGTTTATTTACTAAGTCAACTACTCTGCAGTATGGGCTACCATGGATCTCCATTCTGCTCAAAATACGCGGTAATGGAACTATCATTAAAGATAACATGATTAGAAAGAGTTTTTGACCATACCTGAGCATAAAATATGAAACCTTTCAATTCATTTGGAACCTTGACATCAAAGTACAAGATCACCAAAGTCAATATGGGTATCAGAATGCCTAAATGAGAGGCAAACAAAATTTACCATGCACACAATCAAGCACATTGTGACTGACTTTGCAGTAACACACCCCAATGCTAACACCCCCAATGCTAACACACCCAATGCTAACACACCCAATGCTAACACACCCAATGCTAACACACCCAATGCTAACACACCCAATGCTAACACACCCAATGCTAACACACCCAATGCTAACACACCCAATGCTAACACACCCAATGCTAACACACCCAATGCTAACACACCCAATGCTAGCACAACCCAATGCTAACACACCCAATGCTAACACACCAATGCTAACACACCCAATGCTAACACACCCAATGCTAACACACCCAATACTAGCACACCCAATGCTAGCACACCCAATGCTAACACACCCAATGCTAACACACCCAATGCTAACCACACCCAATGCTAACACACCCAATGCTAACACACCCAATGCTAGCACACCCAATGCTAACACACCCAATGCTAACACACCCAATGCTAACACACCCAATGCTAACACACCCCAATGCTACACACCCAATGCTAGCACACCCAATGCTAACACACCATGCTAACACCCCATGCTAACACACCCAATGCTAACACACCCAATGCTAGCACACCCAATGCTAGCACACCCCAGTTACAATGGTGCATAAGCTGATACGCTACAAATACGTGGTCATGTGCACAATGTGACATCACAGGGACATCACCAGTGTGTGTCATGTGCACAATGTGACATACCATTTGTCATCACGTACACCCGTGTGACATACCTACATCCACAGTACAGACTATGAAATGTTCACATACAGCAGAGCTCCCCTCACTCTCCCCCTCTGCCCCCTCACTGTCCCTACTGCCCCCCCACTCTCCCCCACTCTCCCGGCGGCCCCCTCACTCTCCTGCGGCCCCCTCACTCTCCCCACGGCCCCCTCCACTCTCCCCGCGACCCCCTCACTCTCCCCCGCCCCCTCACTCTCCCCGCGCGCCCCCTCACTCTCCCCGTGGCCCCCTCACTCTCCCCACTCCCCCTCACTCTCCCCCGCTACCCCCTCACTCTCCCTTGGCCCCCTCACTCTCCTTCTGCCCCCTCACTCTCCCCGCGCCGCCCCCCACTCTCCCCACGGCCCCCCTCACTCTCCCCGCGTCCCCCTCTCTCCCCCCCGCTCCCCCTCACCTCTCCCTTCGTCCCCCTCACTCTCCCCACGGCCCCTCACTCTCCCCGCGTCCCCCTCACTCTCCGCGGCCCCCTCCCTCTCCCCCACTCTGCCCTCTCACTCTCCCCACTGCCCCCCCCTCTCCCCCACTGCCCCCTCCCTCTCCCCCCTCTCTCCCCGCCCCCCTCACTCTCCCCCACTGCCCCCTCACTCTCCCCCACTGCCCCCTCACTCTTCCCCACTCTCCCCGCACCCCCTAACTCCCCCCACTGCCCCCTCACTCTCCCCCACTGCCCCTCACTCTCCCCCCTGCCCCCCCCCACTCTCCCCCCCCCCCTCCCCTCCCCTACTGCCCCCCTCACTCTCCCCCACTGCCCCCCCCCCCACCACTCCCCCCCCCCCCCTCACTCTCCCCCACTGCCCCTCACTCTCCCCACTGCCCCCTCACTCTCCTCCACTGCCCCCTCACTGTCCCCCACTGCGAACACACTCTCCCCTGCTGCCCCTTCACTGTCCCCTGCTGCCCCCTCCTCCCAAAAGCATGTTGCAAACATAGCTGCGAGGTGCATGCAACCAACATACGTAGAATGTGAAGTAATGTTTTGACTTCTCTATACATCAATCTTTGGGAACTAACTCTATACAGTGATATCTTGAAGGTGAAAGACATCACACCAATCTTCTTCCATCCCTCCCCACCTCAATATTTGTAGTCCTCTCTGATCCAACCCATTTTCCCCTAAGTGTTTGTATTTCTGCTTCAATCCTTCCTTGACTTACAGTACAGAATGACGTATATGTATAGCCCAGGGGCACTTATTCCACAGTTGTTTTCGCAGCTCAGTAAATCCATGGTCACTCCATACCCATCTTTGCACTGACTGCAAAAAATGCCTGAATCGGAAGAGAACCATGTGGCATACATTGTATGTGCAGCTGCACAAAGTGTGAAATGATGACCTTCAAATCACATCAGAGATGCATCCAATATTGTTGAATGTTTATTTATTATTTCTATAAAGCTATTGATTATTGCCACGCCCTTGGCTAAGCTGAAATATAAAAATTTAACATTTAAGATAAGAGCGAAATAATTTTGAACCCCTGATCTAGGGACAAATTAATGAATTACGCAAATCAACCCCTGTTGTTTGATTGCAAGTTACTTTGAGTAAATAGTGTCTTATGTGGGACACAACAAGGTTAAGGTCCAATGCCTCCACTTTTTGCATCTATTTCCATGTGATCAAAGAAGGTTGTGCTTCGAATTAATTAATGCTGGTGATCACTATAAATTATGCTTCCCCATGCATGTAGAGATTTTCATCTATGTTTCGGCTGTAAAAGATCATACTGTACATGAGTAGTATAGAAGACTGTAGCACGTGATCTAGAGGGATACCTTTTCGGTTTGGTCCGCACTGGGCATCCACGTCATCAAATAGGAACAAACAGCCAGGCAAATTTCCATAAGTGCAACCGAGGTACCACGGGATGGACTTTCCATAGTAGAGGGTGTTGTCAGCCGTGTAGTTCACCCACAAACCCTGCATGCATAAGGGTAGGGTGTTGTCAGCCGTGCAGTTCACCCACAAACCAAACCCTGCATGCATACGACGCTGAGGAACAAAATTACAATTATGTCACGCCTTTTTTTTTTTTTTTGTTAATTATACAGCACACTGCAATATTGTGCATCGAGGTTAACTCACCGGCTTAATGTAGATGTACCTGTTATTGTCATCGCACCGTATCATTATTTTCTCGTCTGGATTACATTGACAAATGGAGTCATTGTTGAGAGTATACCCCGGATGGCAATTTGTACGATATAGGAAGGTGATATTGTTCGCGGAGTCCTATGATATCCAGCGGACAAAATGGCTGACAGAGTGGTTATATCATGCATGGTATTATACATGCAGTGCGGATATGAGCACAAAGCCAAGTGCACAAGTCATTGTATATATACCTTTGAGTATAACAGTACCTGCGTACATTGGTGCATAGCGCAATCGTTAATAGCAAGCATGCGCTCGGAGAACGTATTAGCTAGTGCACATGTTCCGCGCCACACAGGTGTAATGTTGCGCAACAATTTCGGTGCAGCGCAGATATCAGTTTCTAAATTTACAAGCAGAATTGAAATATCTTTGAACCATAACATTAATGGCTTAACTAAATCTAAACTTAAACCTCAACCTAAACCTGACACTAAGTGCAAAGTTAACTAAAATTTTGATGCAGCGCAAATTGACAAATTGCGCAGAACACACACATGTATGCTAGCTGTATGCAATACGTATATGTGCAGGCCCGTATAAAGGCTAACAGGGGCCCTGTGGAATGGGCCTCCTTCACCCCCACCTCTCCATCCTGTGGAATGGGCCTCCTTCACTCCCACCCCTCCATCCTGTGGAATGGGCCCCCTTCACTCCCTCCTCTCCATCCTGTGGAATGGGCCTCCTTTACTCCCACCTCTCCACCCTGCCCCCTTCACTCCCACCTCTCCATCCTGTGGAATGGGCCCCCTTCACTCCCACCTCTCCATCCTGTGGAATGGGCCTCCTTCATTCCCACCCCTCCATCCTGTGGAATGGCCTCCTTCACTCCCGAAGTTAAGGGTACAATTTCATGAACAGTTTGCATTTCAAAAATCAGCTTTGCAATGCAAGCAGCTGTTTACTTCTATACAATACTATTCAGATGCTCATGTATGCGTTCTATTAAGTCTGCTTTGTTGCCAGAGGTCTTGAGCTTGTGCTCTTTAAGGTACATTTTTAGCAAAGGCACCTTCAAATGGGTCAGGTCCTCTGTGTGCCAGTGTATGTCTGAAAACGATCTTGCAATCTTCTGGTGTTTATTCCTGCCACTATTATCACTCACCTCTGACCTACCGCGTTTCTTAGGTAGCTGATTCTTGTTTTGACCAATGTTTTGGTATACTGCACGTACTTGTGCAACAACAGGAACTTCAGATAATCGTATAAGTCCTTCAGCATATTGTACTGTTAGACGGTACTGTACAGCTTCTGCAGATACTTTTGTACGAGATTTGGTTTTCCTCCCATCAACAATTTTTTGCCTCCCCCTCACGCCAACACTGAGCTATAAACTCTTCCACTCTATTACTAAGTTGAGGATTCAGATTCTTACGGCTGTGGGCCCAAGAAATTCCCCTCAAATGAAGAGTAGGTTGGCTTACCAAGAACAATTGTGGAACTAATCATTGCAGTTGCTTGGCCACTGACTGAAAAATCTTGTGTTGCCAGTAAACTATTAGCATAAACCATTGCTAAAGTAATAGCATCTTTTTGCACTTGATCACCATTGCACCTGTGGTTCTTCAACTTGTAATTATTGGCAAAGTGGTATAGGCACCGTTCACACCTTGGATAAATGGCACAGATTTCCTTAAGAGCCATGTTATCCTTGTGTCCTAGCTCCTCTTTATTAATTTGCCGCTTACTTATGCTTCTTGATCGATGTTTGTACCGACTACGAACCCTGGAAATGGCTTTTTCGGTCCCTAGGTTGTGCAAAACCACTTTGCACCCAGTAAAATTGATGCCACTTTGCCCAAAGGGATTTTCACTTGTACTAGAAGGTGGAGCCCTGGCCAAGGTTTTTGTGACTGAAGGAACAAGTTGCCCTAAATTACGAAAAAACTTTGCTTTTGATTTTTCTCGTCATACTCAACAGCATAAAAGTTTGATATACCTTGAATGGCCGGCACCTTGGTTGATACAAATGGAGCATCATGCTTTGGCTTAACAAGGAGTACTGTAGTATCCTTCACACATTTACTGCTAAGGGCTACTGCTAACTGCTTAGCAGTAGACACTTTCCTTCCTCCCTCTCCTTCTGAGATATAAGCTGCCACCCTCGCTTGCATGTGAGCAAAATGGGTATCACAAATGTCCTTTCCAGTTGCAGCTTCATTATGATAGTATGCTAGCAGGTTCATTGATGCAGCTGAGACAACCTGATGGACTAACAGCTTCATATCCTTGCTCGCAAAATTTTTGGCATTATCACTTTGAAGTATCACATTATGTATTGTTGGGAATCTCAGATGAAGTGCATGCATTAAGTCCTGCTTCCAGACAAGACAATACAACAAATGAATCAGATTTATCATCATCCTGTACAATTATGTCAATGAAGTGGAGTGACCCAGTTCCATCAACATTGTATTCTTCTAATGTGGATTCATCATTTTCATCATCATGTTGGTTTGCTTGTGAGTCATCATTATCATTCATTCTTGTACTTCCCTCACTGCCACTGAAAGTGTCATTACATGTAGAATCAGCTTCCGTTTCATCACCTTCACTTATATCTTTATCTTCAACAATGTTTTCAATTTCATCCATGCTGCATCTTCCACCAAATTTTGATGTATCACTTCATTATTTTCTGCCTCTGATAACACATCAATGTCTTCATCTGTTTGTGTGTTTCTTTCCTCCATGTCATTCTCATGGAATGCAGGATCATCTTCATATTCAAAATACATACCGTCTTCACTATCATCTTCATTGGGCACACCTTCATGGGGCACACCTTCATCTTCATTGGGCCAACTTTCATCTTCACTGAGCACATCTTCATGGGGCACACCTTCATCTTCATGGGGCACATCTTCATGGGGCACATCTTCATGGGGCACACCATCTTCATCACAAGCTGCATTAACAGTTGCAGTGTTGAGAAATACACCCATCCCAAACCACTGCATGCCCTTCTTCCCATAATAGGAATCACCTCCCTCCCTGAATCCTCGGCTCAAAAACTTCTGCTTAAAATCAAAAACAACATAGGCTGTATTTGAACTCGTCTTGCGCCTTGCCTGCTTCATGAAATATTCTTGTTGGACATCTTGCACAACATGTGCCATATATCGAAATGTGCGTCTTTCACACTGATGAATTGCATGACAGAGTGACCAGATCACTTGCACCTGAAAACCTTGTGAGTGCAGATTGTCTTAGATTGTCGTAAAATAGAAAAGGGCATCTGCATGATGCACACTGTAGCTGGCCAAATACACCAGATGATTCTGTGCTTGGTGCATGATCATGAGCAAGATCCAATGTATACTGCGGTGTGTGAGATGATACAGTCTTTTGCTCAGTGTCACAAACGTTTCCCCTTATTCTGGTACATAAATCCATTTGAGTTTTCACGCACTGTACTAGTTGTGCGGATTGACAACCATAAAAGGCATTAGGGTTCTCTGCTAGCCTTGAAACAGTTTCATATAACTGGAACACCTCTTTCTCTTCAGTGCTGGTCTCGTGTTCATAATGTGTACAATTGGCATTGCCTTCATACTGACATTTAACCCCCTCGAATACATGCTGAGCATATGTATATGAAAGAAAGGTAAACACAGTTGAGCGTTGTAAGAGCAGTTGAGATCGCAAAGTCTGTTCAATGGTTGATGCAGGGGCTACCACATCAATTACTTTGTCTACAAGTTCAAAATTGTCTGTATGAAAGTTCACTTTTATGTAGTCGACACAAGATCGAGCACTTTGTTTCTTTCCTCCACCAGTTGTATTCCTGGTGATTTCATAAAAGAGAGACTCCTTCATGTGGGGAACATCTGGCCATCTGGTGTTGTGTTCAGCTACATACTCTTTGAACATTTCCTGCACATCATTTTTTAGCACAAGTGACTTCATTGAATCAACTGTTCCAAGTCTTTCTATTCATTTGACCGAAAGGACCTCTTTTTGGATAACCATGCAAGACGAGATACATGTTTTGATGAGTATACAGTGTCAACTGCCAGTTGGATAACTTCTTAGCTATTCGTTGATGAGTCACTAAAAAGGGAGGGAGCTGAAGACCTCGGTGAAGGTATTCAGCATCCACTTTTGCCTGAAACATTGCACGTCTAAGTGTTGCCTGTGAAAGCTTTCTCCCAGAATCAGACAGCATCTTTTCAACATCATTAGAAGTCAGGTCACTCATCTGAGCCATCAACATCCGAGCTTTGACAGATGTAGTGGTACCACGGCAGTTTGCAATGGAAAGTGCAATGCTTCTTGTCACTGCCAGTTCAGATGCAGGTAAGGCATTATCCCCATCTCCATCTGAGTCATCAGATCCTCCCTGTCAGCACCATCTGGGATTTTAATCCATTTCTTCAGTTCAGGCACATCCCAAGCTGGAAGTAGCATCTTCAGAATTCCTGCTGTCATTGCTCTGAACACTCTTTGGATCGGGTGAAATGCAGTTGCATTAAGGTCAGTCCTGAATTTAGCTTTTCTCCTGTCGTCTACACTGGGAAATCTCTTCACATCACTAAACACACTTTTTTCTGATATACCCAGCAACTTGAGCATACGAACAATATTTGCCTGCGATGACATTTCATTGCCCATGTCGTCGGTGCTTACTGATAATGTATTACCTACTGTTCCCGCTCTTGGTGGTATCGATCCAACGTCTGACGGTACAGCAACGAACTGTTCGACCTCAGCAATAACTGGCTCCACAAGCTCATGATCCGGGATTTCGTCTTCCAAGCTTAAGAACTCTAAACTAGGCCGGGCGTTTCGAGTCACATTGACCCTGATAGGTTCAATGTCAAGCAGGATCTTCCTGGGACGACCCTTAGGCTTCACACATTTGCAACATGAACTACATATCCCGGAATCGCACCTTTTACACGCTCGTTTGCAGCGTTGCAAATTTTGAGTGTCGGCCATTATCGATGCATGCATATGTATACGCTCAATACGCGCAGGGGGGGGAGGGGAGATGTGGAAACATGTATATGTGTGCTAATACGAACCACGGTTAAAATGCATCGCGTTTGAATCGCTATAACTTTCCAACGGATAACGCTATCGACTTCATATTGAAATGGTGTAGTATGAAGTGTTGAAAATGGGAAGTCGATAGCGTTATCCGGTGGGAAGTTATAGCGATTCAAACGCGATGCATTTTTATAACATTTTAACCGTGGGGCAATTTTCGCCCCAATTGTTGCTACAATAATTAGTTTAGCGCTAATCCCATTTGTTCTCTGAACTCGTTTGAATGTGCGCAAGCATTATCTTGTAGAACAATCAAGGGTTAAGGGTCATGACTACAAAACAATCCAGACATTCATGCATGCGCTCTGTACAGCGTGCCAAAATGAACATATGATTATTGTACTAAACTGAGTCATGTGTTTATATTCTGTTTTCATCCGTTTGGTCTTCCGTTCCTATGTTCTAACTGCTTGTTGTAGTGCACGGTAATAAATAGCGTTACCGTACATGGTAATTTCGCCGCAAACTGGAGGTTAAAATACTAGTTATGTGAATATCTGCTTTGTTGTCTCGAGTGATCATTGGCCCTGCTCTTACTACTGTTATTTTGCCTGCTTTGTGTGTGTGTGTGGGGGGGGAGTGGAGGGGGGGGGTGAGTGGAGGGGGGGACTCCCGGAGTGGGGCTGTATTACTAAAGCTTTTGTCCACGTTTTATATTGCACCACCCCTCCCCTCCCCCTTCCCTCAATGGGGTTTGCACCGCCCCTCCCCCTTCCCACAATGGGGTTTGCACCGCCCCTCCCGCTTCCCTCAATGGGGTTTGCACCGCCCCTCCCCCTTCCTCAATGGGGTTTGCACCGCCCCTCCCCCTTCCTCAATGGGGCTTGCATTTCATCATCATAATCAATCTTTCACAAGGGTCCCACCAAATCTCCTTGCCACACAGTTTTTATACGCCTATATCTAACATACCATGCGTGTTTATATGCATTGTCTGCTTATGGACCTAGCGCGGTATGAGCAGCTGTATATAATACGTGCGCCGCTTATGCGAACGTACCTCCACCCCATTCAGACCAACAATTATTGATATGCTACTTGCGTTGGTTTGATTTCGCGCAGGAACGATGAATGAGAGAGACCCTCCTTCTGCGGATACGGAGCCCAGTTGCTGTATTCAGAATTAATTAATTACTGATATCATTGTGCAATGACCAATACATACACCGCATACAGAACATACCTCTCTGTTGTCTGGCAATTTGGCCGTCCACATTGCAGGACGCTTGTTTCGAAACTGGTCATAGGCGTGCACAATAAGTGACACTATCTCGCCGCTGGCCACTTGCATAGTAGAGTTTCTGCGGTTACTCCAAGGGTTGAACACAGATACATTCAGAGAGTACGCTGCACTGGCCAGGTCTTCTGACTCATACCAACTCCCGTTATTCACGAGCTTAGTTATTTGATTTCCTCTGTAAGTACAAGGACAGCGGCGTGTTCAATTCCGTCATTTTTGACGCCAACGCACTTTAACACTACACCCCCGTGCATGCATGCAATGCGTGAAGGTTGTAATGGAGCTTGCATCGATCGCTCCATGTTTCAAGTTCAGTTGCATAATGTTTTGCGGCGATAGTTGAATTCCAGGCAAGTGATCTCTATAGCCTTCTTAGCATGTGTTGATTAAAATGACAGCTTGTTGCATGTAGAAAGCTAAGTGTAATTGTACAAAGTGCAAGTCTGCATTACTAATGCAATTAATTCGTGACCAACTAACTGGTGACAGATATGGCAAATCATGTGACTCAAGGCTGCATCATGTGACTCAAGGCTGCATCATGTGACTCAAGGCTGCATCATGTGACTCAAGGCTGCATCATGTAGCTACATGCATGTATTACTTTCATACGAAGAAGTGCTTTTTGCTAGATATAACACAGTTGCAAAAACAGTTACATGGTCACATGGGTCACATGGGTCCATGGTCACATGGGTCACATGGGTCACATGGGTCACATGGGTCACATGGTCACATGGATCACATGGTCACATGGGTCACATGGTTACATGGGTCACATGCACATGGGTCACATGGGTCACATGGGTCACATGGTTACATGGATCACATGGTTACATGGGTCACATGGGTCACATGGGTCACATGGTTACATGGATCACATGGGTCACACGGGTTAACCAACTTTCTGAGCACTTCAGTGACACTTGTACAATTTCCCCATGCGCAAGGGTAATACAATACCCGCATGCGGATCATGCAGTACAAGCATGTCAGTACTAAGAATTAAAGCATTTTTAAATAATGCGGTGGCATTGCGCTCCGATATTTAACCCTAGCAATTCACGGGGTTATAATAACAATCAATCAAATGGCTGACAAGTTCTGTTGAGTCAGTAAGATATTTTTATGTTAATGCATTGCTCACCTCAGTATGAATGGCGATGCAGTACCATTGATTGAACTGAATATGTACTGCCCTTCAACAAAGGCGCTATTTCCAAGCCACGCACATTGTGTAAAGTCAGAAGCATGTATGGCTGCTCCCATCAAACCTGCCCTGTTGTTCGAAAACGTCACTGTAGTGTTCTAGATTTAATGGAGCAATTGAATAGGGTATTGTGACGAAGTATAACATTTAATTTTTCAGCGACAGATTACTCACAAACTGCAAACATAAGGGTTTTAAATAATACCTCCCCTGATCCGACTCGAACCTATACAGCTATATGGTGCCCTGAGTAACAAACGCATGCAACTTTAGACCCCGTATGGTGCCCTGAGTAACAAACGCATGCAACTTTAGACCCCGTGACACTACGAAGATCATTCGCACTAATGTACACTGTACATACAAATACATGATACATGTACACTACTCACCCACTGACTTGGCGGAATATCGTTGGGGCCAGGGTTTAAAAACTGGATGAAGCAGTTTTTATTCCTCACTGCAAAAAGAGAGACGGTTGAGATGGTTTTGGCGCGCATTCCGCCTCCTGACTGGTCAGCTTTGTTGCTATCGAACGTCAACACGCTCCCACTGTAGAGCAGAATCTGAATTGTATGCATGCACAGGTGAAAGCAGATCAGTCAATGTCCTCAAATATATGGAACGTTCTATACGAAAATGGGTCTTGTGGGTTTTTATATTATAACATAAAATTTAAATCGATATATCTTCCGACACAGTAACGCTATCGGGTTCCAATTTTTAACACAGCATACCACACCATTACTATATGTGAAAATCCATTTTGGTGTCTTACACATGCGGGGTACCGACGTTTCAAGGTCCGATACCCCGTAGGGTTCAAAACGGCCACATCTTCAGGTAGGTGTGTCCAAATCGGTTCAAAATCGGTACCTATGTAGAAGGGTCCTACCGCTATTGATTTGTTCTGTTCGTTAATTTTTGCTTTATCCGTTATGGAGATACAAGTGTGCAAAGAAATTGCATATTTCCCGGGCGTTACGTAATACGTTAATGGCGCGTAACGCCCGGGAAATATGCAATTTCTTAATTAATCCGCGGCTATTTATAATTATCAATGGTACATTCTGTGCATGATGTTCAGTCAACTTCAGTGTGCAAGATCATTCAGGAAAATCAGTACGCATACAGTAGGATTAAAATACCCTCGGGAACATCTATGAACTCCCTACTGAAGTTAAAGGATCAGCACATGCACTCTGCATGGTCAAAATGCTTTCTCTAAAATCATGCATGCCGTTTCAAATATCACGCAAAGATTTTGTCATCCAACTGGCGCAAACCGTTTTCCGCCAGAGTAACTGTATATCTCTTTGGAAATTCGGGCCGGGTGCATGCATGCATGCATGTACGATAATGAGAACTAGTCGCCATGGCGCATCACACTTTTGCATGGAAATGCATGATGCATGAACATTTGGAATTAATGGCCCGACTGCAACTTTGCATGACCAACATCTGGTAGGCCTTAGAGTAAGGGAAAGTAACGCCTCCCCCCTCCCCAGCCTCCTTTTTTGGGGGGGCTCATATTATAAAGGCACCTTCATTTTTTGCTTCTCTGTGCATGAATAATGTGCTTGATCGTGATCCACCCAACCATGCACCCTTGATCCACCCAACCATGCACCCCTGATCCACCCAACCATGCACCCCTGATCCACCCAACCATGCACCCCTGATTCACCCAACCATGCACCCCTGATCCACCCACCATGCACCCCTGATCCACCCAACCATGCACCCCTGATCCACCCAACCATGCACCCCTGATCCACCCAACCATGCACCCCTGATCCACCCAACCATGCACCCCTGATCCACCCAACCATGCACCCTGCATGCATGGCCTGCAGCGACCTTCCTTCAGATTGTCGTGGCGTATAATCTTATTCCAGCAAGCGATCGTGCAGTCGCTACAAACAACCGCGTCAACACAGCAGTACTCCAACCGCAACTCGCGCCTACCAAACTTTTCCCCCGCCAGATACGCTCCGGCTCCAAATGTGGCATAGTTCTTGAAGAACGTCACAGTCCCCTGCACGTCCATTCTTGATCCGTAGAGCTTTATGCCTCCACCGGTGTTACAGGAAATGTTGTTTACGCCCCCAAATGCGACCAGGCTCTGCGAAAGAAATATCGATGCCCCATCCGCAACGGTCCGTGCAGAATTGAAGCTGAATTCACTGAGGACAGGATTGACATTATGAGAGGATGGCATGTGTGTGTGTGTGTGTGTGTGTGTGTGTGTGTGTGTGTGTGTGTGTGTGTGGTGTGTGTGTGTGTGTGTGTGTGTGTGTGTGTGTGTGTGTGTGTTTGTGTGTGTGTGTGTGTGTGTGTGTGTGTGTGTGTGTGTGGTGTGTGTGTGTGTGTGCGTGTGTGTGTGTGGGGTGTGTGTGCGTGTGTTGCGTGGGTGTGCGTGTGTGTATAGGCATCACATAATGACTATATAAGAGATTATCCAACTAAATCGAGCTTCTGCATGTCTATATAATGTGCATGTTTTCAGTTTCAGAGTCTGCATTTGCATGGGATCACGGTCTAAAGGACCTAACGCACGTTTTGTCAAGATTTCAATTTTTTATATTCTAGAGTCTGAAATGTTCTCTAAGTTATCTGTCATTAAGTGCAAGGCTCTCATAATCATGGCATGCACCTACATATTTTACCGCAGCTGACGTACCAATCCTCCACACCAATGGGCAGACCAAGCTCGTTGGTTCCAGTCAGTGAGACGACACCAAGCGCGGTACCGTCATCCTGGCATGTGTTTTTCGTGAACAGACACTTCTTAATGCTCACCTTCTGCTCCATCCGCCCCACCCAAGCGATTATAGACAGAGCCCCACCAATGCTGGCGCCATCATTGCCCGAAAAAACTGTTCCTGTAACGTTTATAGCCTTGAAAGAGGCAGCGTGCACGTCTATTTGAACTGCTCCTCCAGACTTCGCACACGTGTTGTTAATGAAAGTGGAAGAAATGATGTAGAGTTCTGCTATGTCGGAGGCGTTGGACAGAGACACGTAGACGGCGCCCGCCACTGACAGCGGCTCTGTTGCTGGTGAAGGTAGACCGGACAACGCACACTTTGGATGAAGTGCTATTCTCGATATCGATGTGTATCGCACCTCCACGACGTCGACCACCCGGCACGTAGTTACCGACGAAGCTTGAGTTGTCAATGAGGAGCATCAGAGGCGTTGATTGTATTGAAGATGGGTACTCGATGGCTTCTTGATTATTCGAAAAGTAGCATGAAACGAAGGACACCGTCATTGAATTATTGATGACGACAGCTGGTGCCAAGCTATTCCTGGACGAGTGGAGAAAAAATATATAAACTGCATAGCTGGTTGACAGTTAACACCCACTTACGTAAAAATGCAGCTATCAAGCACAACTTGGTCGGACTGTTGCAACTCGACTATAGATGTATCCTTACCGCAGCCTTCAAATGTTATGTTTGCGAAGTATACACCATAGCTCCCACTCACGAATACGTTAGGCGAGACGTTGCCCGTAGTTGACGACGCTGGCGCGCATTTAATCACGCTAGGAAACTTGCTATCACCAATTATCGCTAAAGCCGCTCATTCCGATTATATTCAGCGGGCTCGACAGCTGTACGATACCCGGAGACAAGAATACAGTCAAGTTTCCAGAGCTTCCTTGTCCAAGCGCGCCCTGAAGCGTTCGGCACACGGTGCAATTTGGAGAATCCGTGCCAACAGTTCCGTTTACGGATAGGCTTCTCCTTCCACTTTGTTGAGAGATGGAGGCGACTTGATAGTACACGGCGCGTAAGTCGTCGCAGCCATCTTGCGCTTGAACAAGGTACACGAACGCAGCTGCTATCAGTATAATGAAGTTAGCCATCGATGCACAAAAGGTAAATTTGCGTGGGAGAGTTTGTAATAACTGAATGATGTATTTTAATCGACCGATATTTTTTTACCTTTCACGTGATCTCCTAAACTGACACATTTGCACGTTGGAATTGTAAGACTTCAAGTATGGGTTTCCCAATGAGTATCTCAAGAGATTACCAATGAGTATCTCAAGTATGGGTTTCCCAATGAGTATCTCAAGAGATTACCAATGAGTATCTCAAGAGATTACCAATGAGTATCTCAAGAGATTACCTTAGCCTTCAACCATTGATATATAGTGTCCAGCGTATCGCTATTTTGCCTCCTCCCCAGACCGTATTGCCCCCACCTCTACATGTATCAAATTTCATCCTATTCCTTATTATCCATACATTTTAATCGCTGATCTTTTGTCCTGATTAAGCACCGAACGACGCCACTCGCTCCAATCACCGGCCAGACTGAGGAAATTTTGGGATCAAGACATCAAGTTCATGCATAGATTCCAATGTAAAAAATAAATAAAAACACTGAAAAGGTGTGGTGTTACATCTAACATCGCAACCTAATTCAAATCAACCACACTTACATGCCTTATGAAGCGCCACACTAGTTAATCATAATACTATAAGAAACCTAACCAACCACATGGCCCATAGCTATTGTATGATATATATCTAATGCAAGGTCTAACTAAGCAGTTATAAAATTGGATAAAATAATGGATAAATGTTTGAGCAGCACAGATACAAAGTACTGCTTGTTGTTAGCTCAAACATCAACAATAAAGGGTTATAGGACAACTAAGTTAGCTGTGTTCCGTGAAAAGCATGCCTTGGAACCCATGCAGCCCGATTCTTTTTGCATGCACGCAACTGAAACTGATTACGGATGGAATACATGTAACAATCGAGCGTTTTATGATTTTTATCCAATATTATCAGTTTGGCGTGTAGGTCGTCACTTGTATCGTTGTTGCTCGTTATCCCTTGACTATACCAGTGGGAACTGATGTAAGATGCATGGCGCCTCTCACAATGCATGCTGATACCATGCACTACTGGTTTGAAATGCGACAAAACCCGCCTCACCCCCCAACACTGGTCCTGGACTAGCTAGTAATAATAATACTTGCATGGTTGTGAATATGCATACACATCATCCGGCCAAATCACGGCCAAGCTGCATCAGTAATCTTTCGCTTCTTTGACAAACCCTGGAGGATTTCCTTAATTGTATACGCGTAATACACCTTGTGAGGCAATCCATGCACTTCTCTGCTTCTGAGTGTATTGCTTTAGCTTCCGGGGTGGAATCATAGAACTCTTCAGGGCTGAGCAGTAAATGCATGCAGTGGTATAGTTCCACACGGATGAAGCCCAAGCATCTCCTAGCTCTGCTGACACATGCACGTTCAGTCGGCAAAGCGTCATGGGCTCATTTGAGGAGCTCGCGAGTAATTCATTATTAAACCACATCTTCGATAGCTGCAATATGCTTATGCTACGATGGCTCTCGGTTGCCTTGAGCTCTGTACCGCCTTTTTAATGATGGCGACGATCTTAGGCACAGTTGGCGAGCGGTTTCTACGAGCTCGCCGTCAACCCGTTATTGAACAGACACCTTGTATGGAAAGGTACTGGCACCAGCTAGTTCCCAATCTTCATGCAGACATCTTCACTGCATTTGCACCACTGCTCGCCTCCTCACTGTCATCGTCATCATCGGCCGATTCGGATCGTCAGTAACGAATTAAGTCTCCATACTACCACGTGGGAGTATAACTGC
>JABACO010000006.1:12695854-12713354 GCA_013339895.1 Ephydatia muelleri
CATCACTATGGGCACATTATAGCAGCTTTCTCCTGTGTATAAGTGCATCTGTTTAAATGAAAAACAAGCGCTGTATTATACATCAGAGATGAGCAGTGCAAAGATGGCTAACTGTTCCAATCTCTGAAACACTTTTGCAGCTGATCAGAATGAATCCAAAGTCAAGGAAGTATTTGTACATGAACAGAAAAATGAAGTAGAAGCCATGGTAGCCATAGTTTTTTGCGCTTGCCAATAGCTCTGTATTTGTTGGCACTGTGGAATACATAAGTATCAGTAGCTGATCCAAGGGGGAAGGAGGGGGGGGGGGGGAAGAGGGGGAACATGTTATTCACTATCAATTTTCACTACTGAGTATAGATGATTTCCTTTACAAAGCAATATTAAAGAATAATTTTTCTATAGACACATCCGAGCGTTACGCAAAACCTTTCTTGCATCGAGTTCATGCTACAATTTTCTCAACGTTATTGTATTTTGCCATTTATAACAGCTTCTATGCTAAATACAAACACACATTTGCATGTTGACCTCT
Organism: Ephydatia muelleri; assembly: GCA_013339895.1. Lineage (NCBI taxonomy): Eukaryota > Metazoa > Porifera > Demospongiae > Spongillida > Spongillidae > Ephydatia > Ephydatia muelleri. The sequence continues at coordinate 12,696,390 of JABACO010000006.1, forward strand.
AATGGGTGGAGACAGTGACCTCTAATGGGTGGAGACAGTGACCTCTAATGGGTGGAGACAGTGACCTCTAATGAGTGGAGACAGTGAACTCTAAGGGGGAGACAGTGACCTCTAAGGGGTGAGACAGTGACCTCTAAGGGGTGGAGACAGTGACCTCTAAGGGGTGGAGACAGTGACCTCTAAGGGGTGGAGACAGTGACCTCTACTGGGTGGAGACAGTGACAATCATCATCACTCACCATAGAAGGTACATCACCATGGCAAGGACCGCCAAATATACGGTACATCCAAGGAAGGCCACTAGCAGTGGTGAAAGACCCTCAAACAGACAAAAAGGGAATGCAGTTGTGAATCCCAAGATATTGTACAACACGGAAAGCATAGCATTCTGCATGGAGGGAAATTGCATTGGTAGTGTCCAACAACACAACAAATTTATGTTAACAAATTTATGTTGCTTACAATATTTTTCTGTTGAACGTTCGGAATCTCTGTAAATCAATCCATGATCTACAGAATTAAATGCATTGGTCTCAGTGTAGTGGTTCAGCTAACCTTCATGTGTATGGATTAATAAATTCAAGATGTATACAACTGTACAGCCTATGCGCATAGTTAGTTGAGCACCATCCATGTACCCTTGTACCCATATTGAGATCATCTTCGGGTGAGCACAGTGGCCAGATATAAGTCATTTCACAACGTCAATCCTACTATACTCGAAGGTCTCTTGGACTGTGTTAAACTATCTTGTATTGCAGGTGTTAAGTTGTACATTGACAGACATTTGTACAATTAAACCTATTTCTCACCATAAGTTTATTTACTAAGTCAACTACTCTGCAGTATGGGCTACCAAGGATCTCCATTCTGCTCAAAATACGCGGTAATGGAACTATCATTAAAGATAACATGATTAGAAAGAGTTTTTGACCATACCTGAGCATAAAATATGAAACCTTTCATTCATTTGGAACCTTGACATCAAAGTACAAGATCACCAAAGTCAATATGGGTATCAGAATGCCTAAATGAGAGGCAAACAAAATTTACCATGCACACAATCAAGCACATTGTGACTGACTTTGCAGTAACACACCCAATGCTAACACACCCAATGCTAACACACCCAATGCTAACACACCCAATGCTAACACACCCAATGCTAACACACCCAATGCTAACACACCCAATGCTAACACACCCAATGCTAACACACCCATGCTAGCACACCCAATGCTAACAACCACACACCCAATGCTAACACACCCAATGCTAAACACCCAATGCTAACACACCCAATGCTAACACACCCAATGCTACACCCCATGCTAACACACCCAATGCTACACCCAATGCTAACACACACCCAATGCTAACACACCCAATGCTAACACACCCAATGCTAACACACCCAATGCTAACACACCCAATGCTAACACACCAATGCTACACACCCAATGCTAACACACCCAATGCTAAACACCCCCATGCTAACACACCCAATGCTAACACACCCAATGCTAACACACCCATGCTAACACCACCCAACACACCCATGCTAACACACCCAATGCTAACACACCCAATGCTAGCACAACCAATGCTAACACACCAATGCTAGCACACCCAATGCTAACACACCCAATGCTAACACCCCAATGCTAACACACCCAATGCTAACACACCCAATGCTAACACACCCAATGCTAACACACCCAATGCTACACACCCAATGCTAGCACACCCAATGCTAACACACCCAATGCTAACACATCCAATGCTAACACACCCATGAACACACCCAATGCTAGCACACCCAATGCTAGCACACCCAATGCTAGCACACCCAATGCTAACACACCCAATGCTAGCACACCCAATGCTAACACACCCAATCTAACACACCAATGCTAACACACCCAATGCTAACACATCCAATGCTAACACCCAATGCTAACACACCCAATGCTAACACACCCAATGCTACACACCAATGCTAACACACCCAATGAAACACACCCATGCTAACACACCCAATGCTAACACACACCAATGCTACACACCCCAATGCTAACACATCCAATGCTAACACCCCAATGCTAACACATCCAATGCTAACACACTCAATGCTAACACACCCAATGCTAACACACCCAATGCTACACCCAATGCTAACAACACCATGCTACACACCCAATGCTAACACACCAATGCTAACACACCCAATGAACACACAATGCTAACCCCCAATGCTAACACACCCAATGCTACACACCAATGCTAACACCACCAATGCTAACACACCCAATGCTAACACACCCAATGCTAACACACCCAATGCTAACACCCCAATGCTAACACACCCATGCTAACACACCCCAATGCTAACACACCCAATGCTAACACACCCATGCTACACACCCAATGCTAACACACCCAATGCTAACACACCCAAATGCTAACACACCCATGCTAGCACCCCCAATGCTAACACACCCAATGCTAACACACCAATGCTAACACCCCAATGCTAACACACCCAATGCTAACACACCCAATACTAGCACACCCATGCTAGCACACCAATGCTAACAACACCCAATGCTAACACACAACCCAATGCTAACACACCCAATGCTAACACAAAAACACACCCAATGCTACACACCCAATGCTAGCACCCCCAATGCTAACACACCCAATGCTAAACAACCACCCAATCTAAACACAGACCCAATTGCTACCACACCCAATGCTCAACACCCAACTGCTCTCAACCCATGCTAACACATCCCATGCTCAACCACCCATGCTAACACACCCAATCTAGCTCCCCCGCCAAAGGCTACTGCCACACCCCAATGTTACAATGGTGCATAAGCTATACGCTACAATATCGTGGTCATGTGCACAATGTGACATCACAGGGACATCACCAGTGTGTGTCATGTGCACAATGTGACATACCATTTGTCATCACGTACACCGTGTGACATACCTACATCCACAGTACAGACTATGAAATGTTCACATACAGCAGAGCTCCCCTCACTCTCCCCCTCTGCCCCCTCACTGTCCCTACTGCCCGCCCCACTCTCCCCCACTCTCCCGGCGGCCCCCTCACTCTCCCTGCGCCCCCTCACTCTCCCCACGCCCCCTCACTCTCCCCGCGACCCCCCTCACTCTCCCGCGGCCCCCTCACTCTCCCCGCGCCCCCTCACTCTCCCCGCGGCCCCCTCACTCTCCCCACTCCCCCTCACTCTCCCCGACCCCCTCACTCTCCCGTGGCCCCCTCACTCTCCCTGCTGGCCCCCTCACTCTCCCCGCGGCCCCCTCCCACTCTCCCCACCCCTCCACTCTCCCCCGTCCCCCCTCCTCTCCCATCATCCCCCTCCCTCTCCCTGCTCCCCCTCACTCTCCCCACGCCCCTCACTCTCCCCGCTCCCCCCCCTCACCTCTCCCCTCTGCCCCCTAACCTTCCCCCAGCCCTCTCCGTGCCACTCGACACTCCCCACCCCTTCCTCTCACCACTCCCCACCTCTCCCGCCCCCTCCACTCTCCCCCACTGCCCCCCCACTCTCCCCCCTGCCCCCTCACTCTTCCCCACTCTCCCCCGCATCCCCCCACTCTCCCCGCACCCACTCTCCCCCACTGCCCCTCCCCCCCCCCCCCACTCCCCCACTGCCCCCCCCACCCCCCCACTCTCCCCGCGGCCCCCCCTCTCCCCTCTGCCCACTCCTCTCCTCCTCCCCCCCCCCCCCACACTCTCCCCGGCCCCTCACTCTCCCCCCTGCCCTCCTCTCCCCACTGCCCCTCACTCTCCTCCACTGCCCCCTCACTGTCCCCCACTGCGAACACACTCTCCCCTGCTGCCCCTTCACTGTCCCCTGCTGCCCCCTCCTCCCAAAAGCATGTTGCAAACATAGCTGCGAGGTGCATGCAACCAACATACGTAGAATGTGAAGTAATGTTTGACTTCTCTATACATCAATCTTTGGGAACTAACTCTATACAGTGATATCTTGAAGGTGAAAGACATCACACCAATCTTCTTCCATCCCTCCCCACCTCAATATTTGTAGTCCTCTCTGATCCAACCCATTTTCCCCTAAGTGTTTGTATTTCTGCTTCAATCCTTCCTTGACTTACAGTACAGAATGACGTATATGTATAGCCCAGGGGCACTTATTCCACAGTTGTTTTCGCAGCTCAGTAAATCCATGGTCACTCCATACCCATCTTTGCACTGACTGCAAAAAATGCCTGAATCGGAAGAGAACCATGTGGCATACATTGTATGTGCAGCTGCACAAAGTGTGAAATGATGACCTTCAAATCACATCAGAGATGCATCCAATATTGTTGAATGTTTATTTATTATTTCTATAAAGCTATTGATTATTGCCACGCCCTTGGCTAAGCTGAAATATAAAAATTTAACATTTAAGATAAGAGCGAAATAATTTTGAACCCCTGATCTAGGGACAAATTAATGAATTACGCAAATCAACCCCTGTTGTTTGATTGCAAGTTACTTTGAGTAAATAGTGTCTTATGTGGGACACAACAAGGTTAAGGTCCAATGCCTCCACTTTTTGCATCTATTTCCATGTGATCAAAGAAGGTTGTGCTTCGAATTAATTAATGCTGGTGATCACTATAAATTATGCTTCCCCATGCATGTAGAGATTTTCATCTATGTTTCGGCTGTAAAAGATCATACTGTACATGAGTAGTATAGAAGACTGTAGCACGTGATCTAGAGGGATACCTTTTCGGTTTGGTCCGCACTGGGCATCCACGTCATCAAATAGGAACAAACAGCCAGGCAAATTTCCATAAGTGCAACCGAGGTACCACGGGATGGACTTTCCATAGTAGAGGGTGTTGTCAGCCGTGTAGTTCACCCACAAACCCTGCATGCATAAGGGTAGGGTGTTGTCAGCCGTGCAGTTCACCCACAAACCAAACCCTGCATGCATACGACGCTGAGGAACAAAATTACAATTATGTCACGCCTTTTTTTTTTTTTTTGTTAATTATACAGCACACTGCAATATTGTGCATCGAGGTTAACTCACCGGCTTAATGTAGATGTACCTGTTATTGTCATCGCACCGTATCATTATTTTCTCGTCTGGATTACATTGACAAATGGAGTCATTGTTGAGAGTATACCCCGGATGGCAATTTGTACGATATAGGAAGGTGATATTGTTCGCGGAGTCCTATGATATCCAGCGGACAAAATGGCTGACAGAGTGGTTATATCATGCATGGTATTATACATGCAGTGCGGATATGAGCACAAAGCCAAGTGCACAAGTCATTGTATATATACCTTTGAGTATAACAGTACCTGCGTACATTGGTGCATAGCGCAATCGTTAATAGCAAGCATGCGCTCGGAGAACGTATTAGCTAGTGCACATGTTCCGCGCCACACAGGTGTAATGTTGCGCAACAATTTCGGTGCAGCGCAGATATCAGTTTCTAAATTTACAAGCAGAATTGAAATATCTTTGAACCATAACATTAATGGCTTAACTAAATCTAAACTTAAACCTCAACCTAAACCTGACACTAAGTGCAAAGTTAACTAAAATTTTGATGCAGCGCAAATTGACAAATTGCGCAGAACACACACATGTATGCTAGCTGTATGCAATACGTATATGTGCAGGCCCGTATAAAGGCTAACAGGGGCCCTGTGGAATGGGCCTCCTTCACCCCCACCTCTCCATCCTGTGGAATGGGCCTCCTTCACTCCCACCCCTCCATCCTGTGGAATGGGCCCCCTTCACTCCCTCCTCTCCATCCTGTGGAATGGGCCTCCTTTACTCCCACCTCTCCACCCTGCCCCCTTCACTCCCACCTCTCCATCCTGTGGAATGGGCCCCCTTCACTCCCACCTCTCCATCCTGTGGAATGGGCCTCCTTCATTCCCACCCCTCCATCCTGTGGAATGGCCTCCTTCACTCCCGAAGTTAAGGGTACAATTTCATGAACAGTTTGCATTTCAAAAATCAGCTTTGCAATGCAAGCAGCTGTTTACTTCTATACAATACTATTCAGATGCTCATGTATGCGTTCTATTAAGTCTGCTTTGTTGCCAGAGGTCTTGAGCTTGTGCTCTTTAAGGTACATTTTTAGCAAAGGCACCTTCAAATGGGTCAGGTCCTCTGTGTGCCAGTGTATGTCTGAAAACGATCTTGCAATCTTCTGGTGTTTATTCCTGCCACTATTATCACTCACCTCTGACCTACCGCGTTTCTTAGGTAGCTGATTCTTGTTTTGACCAATGTTTTGGTATACTGCACGTACTTGTGCAACAACAGGAACTTCAGATAATCGTATAAGTCCTTCAGCATATTGTACTGTTAGACGGTACTGTACAGCTTCTGCAGATACTTTTGTACGAGATTTGGTTTTCCTCCCATCAACAATTTTTGCCTCCCCCTCACGCCAACACTGAGCTATAAACTCTTCCACTCTATTACTAAGTTGAGGATTCAGATTCTTACGGCTGTGGGCCCAAGAAATTCCCCTCAAATGAAGAGTAGGTTGGCTTACCAAGAACAATTGTGGAACTAATCATTGCAGTTGCTTGGCCACTGACTGAAAAATCTTGTGTTGCCAGTAAACTATTAGCATAAACCATTGCTAAAGTAATAGCATCTTTTTGCACTTGATCACCATTGCACCTGTGGTTCTTCAACTTGTAATTATTGGCAAAGTGGTATAGGCACCGTTCACACCTTGGATAAATGGCACAGATTTCCTTAAGAGCCATGTTATCCTTGTGTCCTAGCTCCTCTTTATTAATTTGCCGCTTACTTATGCTTCTTGATCGATGTTTGTACCGACTACGAACCCTGGAAATGGCTTTTTCGGTCCCTAGGTTGTGCAAAACCACTTTGCACCCAGTAAAATTGATGCCACTTTGCCCAAAGGGATTTTCACTTGTACTAGAAGGTGGAGCCCTGGCCAAGGTTTTTGTGACTGAAGGAACAAGTTGCCCTAAATTACGAAAAAACTTTGCTTTTGATTTTTCTCGTCATACTCAACAGCATAAAAGTTTGATATACCTTGAATGGCCGGCACCTTGGTTGATACAAATGGAGCATCATGCTTTGGCTTAACAAGGAGTACTGTAGTATCCTTCACACATTTACTGCTAAGGGCTACTGCTAACTGCTTAGCAGTAGACACTTTCCTTCCTCCCTCTCCTTCTGAGATATAAGCTGCCACCCTCGCTTGCATGTGAGCAAAATGGGTATCACAAATGTCCTTTCCAGTTGCAGCTTCATTATGATAGTATGCTAGCAGGTTCATTGATGCAGCTGAGACAACCTGATGGACTAACAGCTTCATATCCTTGCTCGCAAAATTTTTGGCATTATCACTTTGAAGTATCACATTATGTATTGTTGGGAATCTCAGATGAAGTGCATGCATTAAGTCCTGCTTCCAGACAAGACAATACAACAAATGAATCAGATTTATCATCATCCTGTACAATTATGTCAATGAAGTGGAGTGACCCAGTTCCATCAACATTGTATTCTTCTAATGTGGATTCATCATTTTCATCATCATGTTGGTTTGCTTGTGAGTCATCATTATCATTCATTCTTGTACTTCCCTCACTGCCACTGAAAGTGTCATTACATGTAGAATCAGCTTCCGTTTCATCACCTTCACTTATATCTTTATCTTCAACAATGTTTTCAATTTCATCCATGCTGCATCTTCCACCAAATTTTGATGTATCACTTCATTATTTTCTGCCTCTGATAACACATCAATGTCTTCATCTGTTTGTGTGTTTCTTTCCTCCATGTCATTCTCATGGAATGCAGGATCATCTTCATATTCAAAATACATACCGTCTTCACTATCATCTTCATTGGGCACACCTTCATGGGGCACACCTTCATCTTCATTGGGCCAACTTTCATCTTCACTGAGCACATCTTCATGGGGCACACCTTCATCTTCATGGGGCACATCTTCATGGGGCACATCTTCATGGGGCACACCATCTTCATCACAAGCTGCATTAACAGTTGCAGTGTTGAGAAATACACCCATCCCAAACCACTGCATGCCCTTCTTCCCATAATAGGAATCACCTCCCTCCCTGAATCCTCGGCTCAAAAACTTCTGCTTAAAATCAAAAACAACATAGGCTGTATTTGAACTCGTCTTGCGCCTTGCCTGCTTCATGAAATATTCTTGTTGGACATCTTGCACAACATGTGCCATATATCGAAATGTGCGTCTTTCACACTGATGAATTGCATGACAGAGTGACCAGATCACTTGCACCTGAAAACCTTGTGAGTGCAGATTGTCTTAGATTGTCGTAAAATAGAAAAGGGCATCTGCATGATGCACACTGTAGCTGGCCAAATACACCAGATGATTCTGTGCTTGGTGCATGATCATGAGCAAGATCCAATGTATACTGCGGTGTGTGAGATGATACAGTCTTTTGCTCAGTGTCACAAACGTTTCCCCTTATTCTGGTACATAAATCCATTTGAGTTTTCACGCACTGTACTAGTTGTGCGGATTGACAACCATAAAAGGCATTAGGGTTCTCTGCTAGCCTTGAAACAGTTTCATATAACTGGAACACCTCTTTCTCTTCAGTGCTGGTCTCGTGTTCATAATGTGTACAATTGGCATTGCCTTCATACTGACATTTAACCCCCTCGAATACATGCTGAGCATATGTATATGAAAGAAAGGTAAACACAGTTGAGCGTTGTAAGAGCAGTTGAGATCGCAAAGTCTGTTCAATGGTTGATGCAGGGGCTACCACATCAATTACTTTGTCTACAAGTTCAAAATTGTCTGTATGAAAGTTCACTTTTATGTAGTCGACACAAGATCGAGCACTTTGTTTCTTTCCTCCACCAGTTGTATTCCTGGTGATTTCATAAAAGAGAGACTCCTTCATGTGGGGAACATCTGGCCATCTGGTGTTGTGTTCAGCTACATACTCTTTGAACATTTCCTGCACATCATTTTTTAGCACAAGTGACTTCATTGAATCAACTGTTCCAAGTCTTTCTATTCATTTGACCGAAAGGACCTCTTTTTGGATAACCATGCAAGACGAGATACATGTTTTGATGAGTATACAGTGTCAACTGCCAGTTGGATAACTTCTTTAGCTATTCGTTGATGAGTCACTAAAAAGGGAGGGAGCTGAAGACCTCGGTGAAGGTATTCAGCATCCACTTTTGCCTGAAACATTGCACGTCTAAGTGTTGCCTGTGAAAGCTTTCTCCCAGAATCAGACAGCATCTTTTCAACATCATTAGAAGTCAGGTCACTCATCTGAGCCATCAACATCCGAGCTTTGACAGATGTAGTGGTACCACGGCAGTTTGCAATGGAAAGTGCAATGCTTCTTGTCACTGCCAGTTCAGATGCAGGTAAGGCATTATCCCCATCTCCATCTGAGTCATCAGATCCTCCCTGTCAGCACCATCTGGGATTTTAATCCATTTCTTCAGTTCAGGCACATCCCAAGCTGGAAGTAGCATCTTCAGAATTCCTGCTGTCATTGCTCTGAACACTCTTTGGATCGGGTGAAATGCAGTTGCATTAAGGTCAGTCCTGAATTTAGCTTTTCTCCTGTCGTCTACACTGGGAAATCTCTTCACATCACTAAACACACTTTTTTCTGATATACCCAGCAACTTGAGCATACGAACAATATTTGCCTGCGATGACATTTCATTGCCCATGTCGTCGGTGCTTACTGATAATGTATTACCTACTGTTCCCGCTCTTGGTGGTATCGATCCAACGTCTGACGGTACAGCAACGAACTGTTCGACCTCAGCAATAACTGGCTCCACAAGCTCATGATCCGGGATTTCGTCTTCCAAGCTTAAGAACTCTAAACTAGGCCGGGCGTTTCGAGTCACATTGACCCTGATAGGTTCAATGTCAAGCAGGATCTTCCTGGGACGACCCTTAGGCTTCACACATTTGCAACATGAACTACATATCCCGGAATCGCACCTTTTACACGCTCGTTTGCAGCGTTGCAAATTTTGAGTGTCGGCCATTATCGATGCATGCATATGTATACGCTCAATACGCGCAGGGGGGGAGGGGAGATGTGGAAACATGTATATGTGTGCTAATACGAACCACGGTTAAAATGCATCGCGTTTGAATCGCTATAACTTTCCAACGGATAACGCTATCGACTTCATATTGAAATGGTGTAGTATGAAGTGTTGAAAATGGGAAGTCGATAGCGTTATCCGGTGGGAAGTTATAGCGATTCAAACGCGATGCATTTTTATAACATTTTAACCGTGGGGCAATTTTCGCCCCAATTGTTGCTACAATAATTAGTTTAGCGCTAATCCCATTTGTTCTCTGAACTCGTTTGAATGTGCGCAAGCATTATCTTGTAGAACAATCAAGGGTTAAGGGTCATGACTACAAAACAATCCAGACATTCATGCATGCGCTCTGTACAGCGTGCCAAAATGAACATATGATTATTGTACTAAACTGAGTCATGTGTTTTATATTCTGTTTTCATCCGTTTGGTCTTCCGTTCCTATGTTCTAACTGCTTGTTGTAGTGCACGGTAATAAATAGCGTTACCGTACATGGTAATTTCGCCGCAAACTGGAGGTTAAAATACTAGTTATGTGAATATCTGCTTTGTTGTCTCGAGTGATCATTGGCCCTGCTCTTACTACTGTTATTTTGCCTGCTTTGTGTGTGTGTGTGGGGGGGGGAGTGGAGGGGGGGGGGTGAGTGGAGGGGGGGACTCCCGGAGTGGGGCTGTATTACTAAAGCTTTTGTCCACGTTTTATATTGCACCACCCCTCCCCTCCCCCTTCCCTCAATGGGGTTTGCACCGCCCCTCCCCCTTCCCACAATGGGGTTTGCACCGCCCCTCCCGCTTCCCTCAATGGGGTTTGCACCGCCCCTCCCCCTTCCTCAATGGGGTTTGCACCGCCCCTCCCCCTTCCTCAATGGGGCTTGCATTTCATCATCATAATCAATCTTTCACAAGGGTCCCACCAAATCTCCTTGCCACACAGTTTTTATACGCCTATATCTAACATACCATGCGTGTTTATATGCATTGTCTGCTTATGGACCTAGCGCGGTATGAGCAGCTGTATATAATACGTGCGCCGCTTATGCGAACGTACCTCCACCCCATTCAGACCAACAATTATTGATATGCTACTTGCGTTGGTTTGATTTCGCGCAGGAACGATGAATGAGAGAGACCCTCCTTCTGCGGATACGGAGCCCAGTTGCTGTATTCAGAATTAATTAATTACTGATATCATTGTGCAATGACCAATACATACACCGCATACAGAACATACCTCTCTGTTGTCTGGCAATTTGGCCGTCCACATTGCAGGACGCTTGTTTCGAAACTGGTCATAGGCGTGCACAATAAGTGACACTATCTCGCCGCTGGCCACTTGCATAGTAGAGTTTCTGCGGTTACTCCAAGGGTTGAACACAGATACATTCAGAGAGTACGCTGCACTGGCCAGGTCTTCTGACTCATACCAACTCCCGTTATTCACGAGCTTAGTTATTTGATTTCCTCTGTAAGTACAAGGACAGCGGCGTGTTCAATTCCGTCATTTTTGACGCCAACGCACTTTAACACTACACCCCCGTGCATGCATGCAATGCGTGAAGGTTGTAATGGAGCTTGCATCGATCGCTCCATGTTTCAAGTTCAGTTGCATAATGTTTTGCGGCGATAGTTGAATTCCAGGCAAGTGATCTCTATAGCCTTCTTAGCATGTGTTGATTAAAATGACAGCTTGTTGCATGTAGAAAGCTAAGTGTAATTGTACAAAGTGCAAGTCTGCATTACTAATGCAATTAATTCGTGACCAACTAACTGGTGACAGATATGGCAAATCATGTGACTCAAGGCTGCATCATGTGACTCAAGGCTGCATCATGTGACTCAAGGCTGCATCATGTGACTCAAGGCTGCATCATGTAGCTACATGCATGTATTACTTTCATACGAAGAAGTGCTTTTTGCTAGATATAACACAGTTGCAAAAACAGTTACATGGTCACATGGGTCACATGGGTCACATGGTCACATGGGTCACATGGGTCACATGGGTCACATGGGTCACATGGTCACATGGATCACATGGTCACATGGGTCACATGGTTACATGGGTCACATGCACATGGGTCACATGGGTCACATGGGTCACATGGTTACATGGATCACATGGTTACATGGGTCACATGGGTCACATGGGTCACATGGTTACATGGATCACATGGGTCACACGGGTTAACCAACTTTCTGAGCACTTCAGTGACACTTGTACAATTTCCCCATGCGCAAGGGTAATACAATACCCGCATGCGGATCATGCAGTACAAGCATGTCAGTACTAAGAATTAAAGCATTTTTAAATAATGCGGTGGCATTGCGCTCCGATATTTAACCCTAGCAATTCACGGGGTTATAATAACAATCAATCAAATGGCTGACAAGTTCTGTTGAGTCAGTAAGATATTTTTATGTTAATGCATTGCTCACCTCAGTATGAATGGCGATGCAGTACCATTGATTGAACTGAATATGTACTGCCCTTCAACAAAGGCGCTATTTCCAAGCCACGCACATTGTGTAAAGTCAGAAGCATGTATGGCTGCTCCCATCAAACCTGCCCTGTTGTTCGAAAACGTCACTGTAGTGTTCTAGATTTAATGGAGCAATTGAATAGGGTATTGTGACGAAGTATAACATTTAATTTTTCAGCGACAGATTACTCACAAACTGCAAACATAAGGGTTTTAAATAAATACCTCCCCTGATCCGACTCGAACCTATACAGCTATATGGTGCCCTGAGTAACAAACGCATGCAACTTTAGACCCCGTATGGTGCCCTGAGTAACAAACGCATGCAACTTTAGACCCCGTGACACTACGAAGATCATTCGCACTAATGTACACTGTACATACAAATACATGATACATGTACACTACTCACCCACTGACTTGGCGGAATATCGTTGGGGCCAGGGTTTAAAAACTGGATGAAGCAGTTTTTATTCCTCACTGCAAAAAGAGAGACGGTTGAGATGGTTTTGGCGCGCATTCCGCCTCCTGACTGGTCAGCTTTGTTGCTATCGAACGTCAACACGCTCCCACTGTAGAGCAGAATCTGAATTGTATGCATGCAACAGGTGAAAGCAGATCAGTCAATGTCCTCAAATATATGGAACGTTCTATACGAAAATGGGTCTTGTGGGTTTTTATATTATAACATAAAATTTAAATCGATATATCTTCCGACACAGTAACGCTATCGGGTTCCAATTTTTAACACAGCATACCACACCATTACTATATGTGAAAATCCATTTTGGTGTCTTACACATGCGGGGTACCGACGTTTCAAGGTCCGATACCCCGTAGGGTTCAAAACGGCCACATCTTCAGGTAGGTGTGTCCAAATCGGTTCAAAATCGGTACCTATGTAGAAGGGTCCTACCGCTATTGATTTGTTCTGTTCGTTAATTTTTGCTTTATCCGTTATGGAGATACAAGTGTGCAAAGAAATTGCATATTTCCCGGGCGTTACGTAATACGTTAATGGCGCGTAACGCCCGGGAAATATGCAATTTCTTAATTAATCCGCGGCTATTTATAATTATCAATGGTACATTCTGTGCATGATGTTCAGTCAACTTCAGTGTGCAAGATCATTCAGGAAAATCAGTACGCATACAGTAGGATTAAAATACCTCGGGAACATCTATGAACTCCCTACTGAAGTTAAAGGATCAGCACATGCACTCTGCATGGTCAAAATGCTTTCTCTAAAATCATGCATGCCGTTTCAAATATCACGCAAAAGATTTTGTCATCCAACTGGCGCAACCGTTTCCGCCAGAGTAACTGTATATCTCTTTGGAAATTCGGCCGGGTGCATGCATGCATGCATGTACGATAATGAGAACTAGTCGCCATGGCGCATCACACTTTTGCATGGAAATGCATGATGCATGAACATTTGGAATTAATGGCCCGACTGCAACTTTGCATGACCAACATCTGGTAGGCCTTAGAGTAAGGGAAAGTAACGCCTCCCCCCTCCCCAGCCTCCTTTTTTGGGGGGGCTCATATTATAAATGCACCTTCATTTTTTGCTTCTCTGTGCATGAATAATGTGCTTGATCGTGATCCACCCAACCATGCACCCTTGATCCACCCAACCATGCACCCCTGATCCACCCAACCATGCACCCCTGATCCACCCAACCATGCACCCCTGATTCACCCAACCATGCACCCCTGATCCACCCAACCATGCACCCCTGATCCACCCAACCATGCACCCCTGATCCACCCAACCATGCACCCCTGATCCACCCAACCATGCACCCCTGATCCACCCAACCATGCACCCCTGATCCACCCAACCATGCACCCTGCATGCATGGCCTGCAGCGACCTTCCTTCAGATTGTCGTGGCGTATAATCTTATTCCAGCAAGCGATCGTGCAGTCGCTACAACAACCGCGTCAACACAGCAGTACTCCAACCGCAACTCGCGCCTACCAAACTTTTCCCCGCCAGATACGCTCCGGCTCCAAATGTGGCATAGTTCTTGAAGAACGTCACAGTCCCCTGCACGTCCATTCTTGATCCGTAGAGCTTTATGCCTCCACCGGTGTTACAGGAAATGTTGTTTACGCCCCCAAATGCGACCAGGCTCTGCGAAAGAAATATCGATGCCCCATCCGCAACGGTCCGTGCAGAATTGAAGCTGAATTCACTGAGGACAGGATTGACATTATGAGAGGATGGCATGTGTGTGTGTGTGTGTGTGTGTGTGTGTGTGTGTGTGTGTGTGTGTGTGTGTGTGTGTGTGTGTGTGTGTGTGTGTGTGTGTGTGTGTGTGTGTGTGTGTGTGTGTGTGTGTGTGTGTGTGTGTGTGTGTGTGTGTGTGTGTGTGTGTGTGCGTGTGTGTGTGTGGGTGTGTGTGCGTGTGTTGCGTGGGTGTGCGTGTGTGTATAGGCATCACATAATGACTATATAAGAGATTATCCAACTAAATCGAGCTTCTGCATGTCTATATAATGTGCATGTTTTCAGTTTCAGAGTCTGCATTTGCATGGGATCACGGTCTAAAAGGACCTAACGCACGTTTTGTCAAGATTTCAATTTTTTATATTCTAGAGTCTGAAATGTTCTCTAAGTTATCTGTCATTAAGTGCAAGGCTCTCATAATCATGGCATGCACCTACATATTTTACCGCAGCTGACGTACCAATCCTCCACACCAATGGGCAGACCAAGCTCGTTGGTTCCAGTCAGTGAGACGACACCAAGCGCGGTACCGTCATCCTGGCATGTGTTTTTCGTGAACAGACACTTCTTAATGCTCACCTTCTGCTCCATCCGCCCCACCCAAGCGATTATAGACAGAGCCCCACCAATGCTGGCGCCATCATTGCCCGAAAAAACTGTTCCTGTAACGTTTATAGCCTTGAAAGAGGCAGCGTGCACGTCTATTTGAACTGCTCCTCCAGACTTCGCACACGTGTTGTTAATGAAAGTGGAAGAAATGATGTAGAGTTCTGCTATGTCGGAGGCGTTGGACAGAGACACGTAGACGGCGCCGCCACTGACAGCGGCTCTGTTGCTGGTGAAGGTAGACCGGACAACGCACACTTTGGATGAAGTGCTATTCTCGATATCGATGTGTATCGCACCTCCACGACGTCGACCACCCGGCACGTAGTTACCGACGAAGCTTGAGTTGTCAATGAGGAGCATCAGAGGCGTTGATTGTATTGAAGATGGGTACTCGATGGCTTCTTGATTATTCGAAAAGTAGCATGAAACGAAGGACACCGTCATTGAATTATTGATGACGACAGCTGGTGCCAAGCTATTCCTGGACGAGTGGAGAAAAAATATATAAACTGCATAGCTGGTTGACAGTTAACACCCACTTACGTAAAAATGCAGCTATCAAGCACAACTTGGTCGGACTGTTGCAACTCGACTATAGATGTATCCTTACCGCAGCCTTCAAATGTTATGTTTGCGAAGTATACACCATAGCTCCCACTCACGAATACGTTAGGCGAGACGTTGCCCGTAGTTGACGACGCTGGCGCGCATTTAATCACGCTAGGAAACTTGCTATCACCAATTATCGCTAAGCCGCTCATTCCGATTATATTCAGCGGGCTCGACAGCTGTACGATACCCGGAGACAAGAATACAGTCAAGTTTCCAGAGCTTCCTTGTCCAAGCGCGCCCTGAAGCGTTCGGCACACGGTGCAATTTGGAGAATCCGTGCCAACAGTTCCGTTTACGGATAGGCTTCTCCTTCCACTTTGTTGAGAGATGGAGGCGACTTGATAGTACACGGCGCGTAAGTCGTCGCAGCCATCTTGCGCTTGAACAAGGTACACGAACGCAGCTGCTATCAGTATAATGAAGTTAGCCATCGATGCACAAAAGGTAAATTTGCGTGGGAGAGTTTGTAATAACTGAATGATGTATTTTAATCGACCGATATTTTTTTACCTTTCACGTGATCTCCTAAACTGACACATTTGCACGTTGGAATTGTAAGACTTCAAGTATGGGTTTCCCAATGAGTATCTCAAGAGATTACCAATGAGTATCTCAAGTATGGGTTTCCCAATGAGTATCTCAAGAGATTACCAATGAGTATCTCAAGAGATTACCAATGAGTATCTCAAGAGATTACCTTAGCCTTCAACCATTGATATATAGTGTCCAGCGTATCGCTATTTTGCCTCCTCCCCAGACCGTATTGCCCCCACCTCTACATGTATCAAATTTCATCCTATTCCTTATTTATCCATACATTTTAATCGCTGATCTTTTGTCCTGATTAAGCACCGAACGACGCCACTC
>JABACO010000006.1:12718354-12724080 GCA_013339895.1 Ephydatia muelleri
ATATCAATGTTGCCCACACACACAACACACAACACACACACAACACACACACAACACACACACACACACACACACACACACACGTCAGGCTATGAGAGCGCTCTAACAGCTCCAGATGACCCTGCCAGCTCCCTCTCACCCACACAGAGCTCTGTGACCACCTTTGGCCGTAAGGGCACAGTTCACAAAGACATCAATAGGTTCACCTCCTTTGTCAAGACTGGTACTGAGCCATTCATCCTGGGCAAAGTGACAGCCAAAGGGACTGACGCTGATAAGATCACCATCGTGGTAGGTGGAGTCTCATCCAGTCACTCTATATGGGTGGGGTGCATTAGATGGAATAGATTAAATTGTGTGCTCAGCTGGTGCACATGGAGAGTTTTGTGCATTTGCATTTAATTGTTTAGCCTCCTTGTAGTGCAAATGTGTGTGCTTTGTAAGTAGGTACACACATCAGGTCTCTTCTACACACGTGCATATTTGTAATTACACACACATACATGTACACACACACACATGCACATACACATGCACACACACATACATGTATACACACACATACACATGCACACACACATGCACACACACACATGCACACACACATACACATACACACACACACACACACACACACACACACACACACACACACACACACACACACACACACACACACACACACACACACACACCCCAGCTTTCTCCCGAGGGTACACCCATGTGGGAGCCCTTCTCATCTCCGTACACAGTGGATGTGGCAAACCCAGAAAAGAAGAAGAAATACTATGGAATGAAGAAGTTCACTGCTTACGAAGTCACCATTGTATGTCCCCTCCATGGCAATATAAAGAGGGGCACAGGGGGGGGGAGGGGTTAAGGAGGGGCACAGGGGGGGAGGGGTTAAGAGGAGGGGTTAAATCATCTTTCATTGCGGGTTTGCATCCTGCCAAGAGTTGTATTGAAATAATTATTTGATTATTGATGGTTGATGACACGGGGGGGGGGGGGGGGGGGGGGGGGGGGGGGGGCCAGTTATTGTTGGTACCAAGTACTAACTTAATGAACTTTAGACATATTGTACATTGGTTAAAGTACATGATCTGTGGAATATAAAAACTCCAAATGATGCATTATTAGCTTACCTAATGATGTTTATTTCTTGGATCTTGAATATATGGGTGTTGATTTTAAAATTACAAGGAACTTGTATAAGTTATTTCAAAACAACGTTACGAAACAACGTTAAATTATGCACACCATGCTACAGAAATTGCAAAAGCAATGGGCTATAGCTGCAAGAGATTAAATTATCATTATGTGGTTTTAAAAGATGCACTTACTGTTCGAAATAAAAGTTAATTAATACTTGGTACCTACAATAATTCATAGATCTGCATGTGTGTGGGTATGTGTGCTATACTTGTATAAGCACTTGCATCGAGTTGATGCTAGCACATGTGTAACGTAGCCACACCCACTCAGTACTATAGCTCCACCCTCTCAGTACTGTAACCTGCTCTTCCTCCTCCCCAGACCTCAGACAATGGTCAAGGCCCCACAGTCAGTCGCCGCTACAAGCATTATGATTGGTTCCACGAGCGCCTCATGTCCAAGTTCACTCTCAACTCCATCCCCCCCCTTCCTGACAAGCAGTTCTATGGTCGCTATGGTGAGAACTTTGTGGAGAAGAGGAGACAGAAACTGCAGTACTGGAGCAACAGGATAGCCCGGCACCCTGTTCTCTGTAGAAGCTTTGTCGTTAATCATTTCTTCGAGGCCAGCGATAACGTAAGCGTGCTTGTGTGTGTGTGTGTGTGTGTGTGTGTGTGTGTGTGTGTGTGTGTGTGTGTGTGTGTGTGTGTGTGTATGTGGTGTCTTATGTGGACCTGCATGCACATGCATAGGATGTGCACTTTCATTGGAGTGTCATCATCTGCACACGTGTATAACATGCTTGCATCAAAGTACATGTATGTCTGACATGGACCTGTCACACATCCACACACACATCCATATACACACACGCACACACACACGCATCCACACACACATACACACACACACACACCCACACACCACACACCACACGTACGCAGGACTGGAAGGCTGGCAAGAGACGGGCCGAGAGAGATGAGCTATGTGGTGGGGCCATGAGCACAGTACAACATCCAGAGGTCGTTATTGACCTAACAAAGCGTAAGCCTTACATGACGCTGCCACCACTGTACCCTCACCTCCACATCCTCCCACTCCACATCCTCCACCTCCACATCCTCCCACTCCACATCCTCCCACCTCCACATCCTCCCACCTCCACACCTCCCACCTCACATCCTCCCACCTCCACATCCTCCCACCTCACATCCTCCCACCTCCCCATCCTCCCACTTTCACATCCTCCCACCTCCACATCCTCCCACCTCCACATCCTCCCTCCACATCCTCCCACCTCCACACCTCCCACCTCCATCCTCCCACCTCCACATCCTCCCACCTCCACATCCCCCACCTCCACATCCTCCCTCCATCCTCCCCTCCCATCCTCCCCACATCCACATCCTCCAACTCCACATCCTCCCACCTCAATCCTCCACCTTCACATCCTCCCACCTCCACATCCTCCCACCTCCCATCCTCCATCTCACCACAGGGAATCTGCCGTTGAACACTTTGGTGTCTTCATGAAGCAACTTCATCTAAACCTCTCTAAGACAAGACTAAAGTTCATAGACCACTGCAATCAGATGTCTGGACGTAAGTCTGGGTGTGTGCACCATGCCTTGAACTAACTACAATACAAGCCACCTTATCTATAGTAGTCTTGTACTAACTACAATATAATTATCATCTTCAGCCTTTATGGGGGAGTGGCACAAGATGGCCGCAGTGATAAAAGGGCTCTCAACCTGTTTTGCTTTGGAGGAAACTGAGTGTAAGTTGATTGTGCGTGCATGTGTATGTATGTGTGAGTGTATGCATGTATGTGTGTATACGTGTGTGTATGTGTGCATGTGTATGTGTGTATACGTGTGTGTATCTGTGTTGTATGTGTGCATGTGTGTGTGTGTGTGTGTGTGTGTTGGAATGGAAGGCGAGCATCATCGTAACATGTACCAAACATGTTCAGTTGAGTTCATTGTACTTCACATCTGCATGGTGCTAACATGTAGTTATTAAAAGTTTACAACACACACATATATGCACACATAACACACACACATACACTTGCAAAACATGCACACACGCATGCACACACACACACACACACACGCACACATATACATGCATACACATACACACATGCACATGCACACACACACACACATGCACACATGCATACACATGCACACACATGCACACACACTGTTGTCTGGCTTACCACACATCACACCCTTCAGATGCTACACAGCTGAACAGGGCTATGGCCCTGACAGCTGAAGTCTACATGGACATTGGATCACTACACGCTGAACAGGTTAGCGGGGAACAGGTGAACAGCACACACAACACACGCACGCACAGACATGCTTGTTCGACATCGCAACACTACAGCATCCAAAACACATGCGCCACACAGACGTGCTTGTTTGACATTGCAACACTTCCCCCTAAGCATATGTACACTCTGTGCATAGGGGGGGCATATACACGCACCTGCACAAATCACGTGCACACATGCACACACATATATGCAAATAACACGTATGTACACACGCACACCTCGTGTGCCACTACATATGTCGTACAATTTTGCACACATACAACAAAGTGTGTGTGTGTGTGTGTGTGTGTGTGTGTGTGTGTGTGTGTGTGTGTGTGTGTGTGTGTGTGTGTGTGTGTGTGTGTGTGTGTGTGTGTGTGTGTGTGTGTGTGTGTGTGTGTGTGTGTGTGTGTGTATCAGATGTGTTACGATCACGTTTCAGCCAAAGTACGACATGTTACCTGCACTGGACACTCTCAAGGAGTACATTGGAATGATCCAGGTGTACCCTGACCTCCTCACTGTACACAGAGGGGCCATGGGGAAAGTGAAAGAATCGGACAAGATGAAGGAAGAGGGAAGGATTGATGTGAGTGGATGGGACAAGATTAATCTCTTGTGTTACACTGGTCGTGGGAAACGTTTGTGATGCTTATGAGTGTGCGCATGGCCCCAAACCTACATACATGTAACCTATACGTGGATTGCATGTAGACATCTGCTACAGTATGTGTATATTGTGTGTGTTGTGTGTTGTGTGTGTGTTGTGGATGTGTGTGTGTGTGTTGTGTGTGTTGTGTGTGTTGTGGATGTGTGTGTTGTGTGTGTTGTGGATGTGTGTGTGTTGTGTGCGTGTATACTTGTAAGCATGTTACATGTAAAAGTGTGTAGTGTGTTGCTGACATGTAGAAGTGTGTACATGTAGTGTGTAGCTGACAGTGGGTGGTTGGACCATTGTAGGTTGTTTGAGCTATCATTGTTGTTTAAACTCTACACACACACCACAACACACACACAACACACATGTGCACATGCACACATGTACACACATGACATGTACGCACACATATACACATTTAGTACCAAGAAGCCAGCGAGATACACAGCAGATGTGAAGTTGTATCAGCAGTTTGTCAAGGTTTGCACCAACACTGCATGAGGATGATGAGGCATAACACTGCATGAGGATGACTGAGGCATGACACTGCATGAGGATGACTGAGCATGACACTGCATGAGGATGACTGAGGCATGACACTGCATGAGGTGACTGAGGCCATGACACTGTGAGGATGACTGAGGCATGACAACTGCATGAATGACTGACTGGCATCACGCATGAGGATGACTGAGGCATGACATGCATGAGGATGACTGAGGCATGACACTGCATGAGATGACTGAGGCATGACACTGCATGAGATGACTGAGGCATGACACTGCATGAGGATGACTGAGGCATGACACTTGCATGGGATGACTGAGCCATGACACTGCATGAGGATGACTGAGGCAGGACACTGCATGAGGATGACTGAGCCATGACACTGCATTAGGATGACTGAGGCATGACACTGCATGAGGATGCTGAGCCATGACACTGACACTGCTGAGGAGATGACTGAGCCATGACACTGCATGAGGATGACTGAGCCATGACACTGCATGAGGATGACTGAGGCATGACACTGCATGAGGATGGACTGAGCCATGACACTGCATGAGGATGACTGAGGCATGACACTGCATGAGGATGACTGAGCCATGACACATGACACTGCATGAGATGACTGAGCCATGGACCACTGCATGAGGATGACTGAGCCATGACACTGCATGAGGATGACTGAGGCATGACACTGCATGAGGATGACTGAGGCATGACACTGCATGAGGATGACTGAGCCATGACACTGCATGACGATGACTGAGCCATGACACTGCATGAGGATGACTGAGGCATGACACTGCATGAGGATGACTGAGGCATGACACTGCATGAGGATGACTGAGCCATGACACTGCATGAGGATGACTGAGCCATGACACTGCATGAGGATGACTGAGCCATGACACTGCATGAGGATGACTGAGCCATGACAGCTGGTCACACACTGCCCACATGATGGAATTGTTACGTTCAACTGCACATGGCAATAGCATGCCACACCAAACATGTGCCTCACAGTATATTCCTGTATACTCTCGTGTTCTTCTGCCATCTACAGCGGAGATCTATCAC
>JABACO010000006.1:12725080-12757835 GCA_013339895.1 Ephydatia muelleri
CAGCGCAAATTTATATTACATGCAGAGATAGAGAGATCGGAAGAGATAGAGAGATAGAGCGCGAAGAGAGAGATGATAGATAGAGAGATAGCGAGAGAGACTAGACTAGATAGCGATAGAGATGAGAGAGATAGAGAATAGATAAGCAGAGATAGACTCTGATACGAGATATAGCGATAGAGAGGATAGGAGAGGAGGAGGAGTGTGATGAGGGAGAAGGATAGAGTTCTTCTCACTGGGCCACTTAATTACAACAACACCGGTATATGCCCAGCTCTTGGTCGATTTCAGTCTGTTCGAAACTCGTAACAAAGTCTGTATCGGGGAAAATGATGTTCATTTCCGCGCAGGGGTTTGTACCGCTTCGCACACACGATAAGTAGCCCCATCACTAGAACCGATACAAACAAGCCAATTCACTGCAAAATACCAGAAGTCTCAGCTCGGGACTTGGCTCGGCGTGAAGAGAAAAAGAGAATAGCTACGATAATTCCCAGCAAGCGCACCCCCCGTGAAGGCTGTAAAAGATGCACAATAGCATGCCTTTCATGTAGCGAGGTGATTCAAGCAATATGAACTCCACAGACGAAGTAAACGTCAGCAAGTACGAAAGCGCGTTTAATACGTCCTGCAGCGCGGTGAGCTGGACGAGAGGCGCTAGCGTTGCGGTGAAGTTGGCGCTGTGAACCATTAGTAAGCAGACTTGTGAAGTAGTTTCATCCGGCAGCTGTGCTCTGCCAATGACGTCGACCAGAAAGCTGCACAAGATGCTAACCATTAGCAACGCTAGGCCGGTCCCAAATTTCAAGATGGCGAATTTGAATGTACCCCCGCACTTTGCTAACAGCGGGCACAGAAGGGGAGTGCAGAGCACGAGCAATATGGTGGAGAAATTGCCAGATCCAAAGAACAGGAGCGTCGGCGGACTGGTAAGAACAATTCGTTCCGTTGGAGCATCCGGGCAGAGATAGGACGCCTCCGCCGTCCTGCATGATTCTGGCCAGGAGTGGCAGTGCGGCGGACGAGCAAATGCTCAGACCTCCTGCTGCTGCGAACACTGACGTCATTCTCGTCACCGCGAGTACGATTTGTAGCCTCTTAACTTCAACCTCACTGCAGGTCCCGCCGAAATCAAGTTTGGCGGACTCGATGCCTCTTCTCTCACGTGACTGGAGACTGGACCGAAAGACAATCCAAAGCAGTCGATATGGGTTTGGAATCTTTATCTCTTTCGCGAGGCATCTGTGAAAACAACATTCGAGAAGAACGACAAGTAACAAAGTGAACGAGAGAGCATAAAATAACTGCAACCAGCCATTGATGGGCAGGGACGCTGGGTACAGCGTTCCAATATACAGCTCGGGCAATGCTCGGCCCACACTTTCCGTCCAAAGCAGACCGTGTACAAAGAGACTGCAGCTCAGAGGCGTGAGGTCCGTCAGCTGGTCCGTTCCGAACTGAACGACGCTCGATTTGAAAACGAGTAGACCGAGCGCTAGGGGCGTTGCCCCTATAGCGGCAGCGGATATGAGCACGACGTAGCCGGCATTGTTTACATCCAGTGTTCCCTGTGGGTCAGAAGGCACGCCAACGATGGCGAGAAGAACTACGGACGCTGCGAGCGTCGGTAATGAGAGAAGCCACAAGCTGCACTTGACGCCTCTGTAGCGGCCACAGAGCGAGTCCACTACCCATCCGGCCAGTGGGGAAAACACGGCCAGGAAAGCAAACGCCGCGGCGCCGCCTAACAGAAGGAAAAGTGCCAAGGGATTATGGTTCTCGATCGCGAGCATTGCCCCGGCAATCGCAGCGGAGTTGACATAGCTCGCAATCATCGATATGAGAGCGCTGAAGATCAGGACGAGAGCAGGTGCTCGAATTCCAAGCAGGAAGAGGAACAGCTTACGAAATGCAGTAGAAGACGAAACCCGCTTCTTCTTTCTCTCCAAAAGGCTGCTCTCCAGGCTACTGTCGTTCAGTGTGCCTAGCGTCCCAACGTTCTCACACTCCGAAAGGTCCATTTTTTACCACCGGTAACGCGTATTTTGCAGTTTTAAAGAGACACCGCAGGTGTATTGTTTGCATAATAAGAACATCAAAATGCAAAAAGAAAATGGCGCGAAACAAAGTCGCATGCAATCAGCATGTTAAACCGCTGTAATCAAAATGTTCGCATGTACTGTACCAAAATATTGTTTACTAAATTGCACGTGCGCATTGACACGACCCCGTGGTTTCGCCCTCCCCGCAATGGGGGAGAGGAAAAGTGGGAGTATACGGAGCGGAACGTATGCAAACTCAACTGAGCATGAGAGACACATCCATAGTAAAGTTTACGATCCACGCCACCGTGGATCGTTGCACACGGTGATCGCCCCGCCCTTGAAGATATACCTAAGCATCATTATAAATGAGTTCTTTATACGACTGCTCATTTGCGCTACATTAAAGGCGCACATTCAGAACCGCGATTGCTATGGAAAAAAGATCTACTCTTTCCTTTAATTTGGGCCGCGTAATGTCCGAAAAGAACAGCAAAACGCCAGACGCCATCAACAGGCATCCACCCTCCGTTAGGATAGGATCCTGCTGTGGCGCAGCTATCGCGTCAATCTGTATCACCATGGCAATCGTTTGGATGGCAGTACCTGCAGCGATGTACAGTAGTAGTCAGAATGAACCTACGGTGAGCGATGCATGCATATACATATATTATAATTATTGTACTTCGTTAAGGCGCTATACTAATTATACTTTTACAGACTGCATGCCAAACATTTGGTACTAATGACAATGTAGCATATGCTTTAAGCTATATTATGCATGCGCGTAGTCTTTGGTTTAATGTTTTTAGGCGGTGTATCTAGGGACCACCAATAACGTACTGCTGATACCACTAAGTGGGGGAATCAAGACGTAGGATTGGCCTCGTGGGCGTGGTTATCGATCGAGCGTGATAGCGATGAGTTGCCTCCTCCGCTTGCATCGATCGTTAAACACACGGCACTTTCCAACGAATCGCACTTTGTGTTATGCGCAGGATTGCACATACAACGTGCGCTCCGTTGAAAAGTGCCATTGACATTGAACGGTCTGCAGGTCGGTATTTCAATTTTAAAACTCCTCCTCGTCCCTTTCATATTGCCGGCACATAACTCAATGCGCGTTAGGACCAGCGTTGGATGTAACTTACATGGTACAGTGTGCATGCATTACGTGGTAAGCACTTTACAGCTTGAATCTTGATGTATACAAGTATTTTTTTTTTTAAGTCATATTCTGATTGCGTATAATATACTGAGAAAAGATAATGGATAGACAATTTGATGTATAGCTGCCAGCTACTTAATGTCAAGTTGGCTTGAAGGTGGTTGTAGATTTTCTCGGATTTGTTTTACAGAATAGGTTTTCCTTAAAGCATGCACACAAATCACAATTGAAAAGATTAACTTTCGTATTCCAATGTTAAAATAATTTTGGCCCTTGCTGAAAGTGTGAATCAATAATGGGCTATTCCATAAAATAATTGTACACCCCTACTGATGACCAAAAAAGTTGTCCAGAGGGGGTCCAATGGTAATGTCCTAGGGGGATGTTCTATTGCAGTGAGATGTGTCCAGAGGGAGGTCCAATGGCAATGATGGCAATGTCCTAGGGGTGTCGCACAGTGAGATGTGTCCGGATGGGAATTCAGAGGTAATGCTCTAGGGGGTATCCTACATCAGGATGTGTCCAGAGGGGGTTCAATGGTAATGTCCTAAGGGGGGTGTCCTACATCGAGATGTGTCCAGAGGGGGTTCGATGGTAATGTCCTAGGGGGGTGTCCTACATCGAGATGTGTCCAGAGGGGGTAATGTCCTAAGGGGGTGTCCTACATCGAGATGTGTCCAGAGGGAGTTCAATGGTAATGTCCTAGGGGGGTGTCCTACATCGAGATGTGTCCAGAGGGGGTTCAATGGTAATGTCCTAGGGAGGTGTCCTACATCGAGATGTGTCCAGAGGGGGCTCAATGGTAATGTCCTAAGGCAGTGTCCTACATCAGGTTGTGTCCAGAGGGGGTTCAATGGTAATGTCCTATGGGGTGTCCTACATCGAGATGTGTCCTGAGGGGGTTCAATGGTAATGTCCTAGGGGGTGTCCTACAATCAGGTTGTGTCCAGAGGGGGTTCAATGGTAATGTACAGGGAAGTGTGTCCAGAGGGGGGTCCAAAAAAAATATCCTGGGGGGGGGGGGGGGGGGGGGGGGGGGAGGGGCGGGAGGATCGTTTGTTAGAGGCTTTATGTCCTGGGGGGATAACCTTGATATAAGTCATCAGTAGGGGTGTACATAATGATTTGGCATTTTGGACGGAATCAATTGTTGACTTTTGACTGAACTGCTTCTACAAACTGAAACCAGCTTCTTGATAAATGAATTGCATCACTTAATGCGGTACTGCAAGTACACTGTTGGAGTTCGAAAAAAAAACGGCATGATCCCAAGTATGAGGCAAAATTGGATGAAATGAACCTACGCTCTTGATACCCAGCTCACTTAATAGCGGTACTGAAAAACTGGGAAAAAAAAAAATGGACAAATGAAACGCTCCCCCCTCCCTCCCTCCTTCCCCCTCCTCCTTCCCCTCCCTCCCTCCTTCCCCCTCCCCCTCCCCCCTTCCCCTCCTCCCACCCCCTTCTTCCTTCCCCTCCCACCCCCTTCCTCCTTCCCCCTCCCACCCCCTGCCTCCTTCCTACCCTCCCCCTCCCCACCCCCTTCCTCCCACTCAGAAGTGCAACATACAGATATATGCAGGCATGGTGTGCAGAGAAGTCCTTGGCAACTATAGCCTGTGCTTCAATGACAGCAACCCACACTCATATGATTCCACCTCAATGCTTCAGTATCACAGAGAGCTCAAAGCTGCTCAAGAACTCCAATTGGCACTTAAGAACGGCACAGAGTGTCAGAGTGCTATGATGTCATACATATGCTTGAACGCATTTGATGTGACCTCCTCCCACACAGCTGTCAACACAGATATGTGCACAAACACAAGCAGCACAGGTAAAGATTCTAATTGGTCCCCAGGAGTATGGTATGTCATTGTACATTACAAACATTGTTATGACGCTGTATGATTTAGTTTTACAATGAAATTCCCTGACAAAGTTTCTATATAGACAAGTAGTAACTCTGACACAAAATGCACCTTCTGCAAAACACACAACACTACACAAACAATGCATACACACATTCAAGTGCAAACTTATCATTTTAATCAATGGTTGTACATCTATAGGTCTCACAAATGGCTCTGCTCATACCAACTTATGTTCCAAGTACTTCTACTATGACCCACTATCTGGTATCTGCAGACCAACGTGCAGTGTTCAAACCACTGGCACTTTGTCAATTTATCGTGCTTTTCACATACTGGCTGTTTTGGGATGTGTTACTGCCCTCATCACCGCTTGTGTCAACCACAGAGTGATGTAAGTCTATCATCATTTCTGCTCTTGCAGCATGT
The DNA here is from genome assembly GCA_013339895.1 of Ephydatia muelleri. NCBI lineage: Eukaryota > Metazoa > Porifera > Demospongiae > Spongillida > Spongillidae > Ephydatia > Ephydatia muelleri. The sequence goes on from JABACO010000006.1 coordinate 12,730,588, forward strand.
CTAATTTCTATCTTCACTCAGGCGATACTTTCCATCTGTGCTTCTGATATACTGGGTACTGTCAAGCATGCTATACAACATTATCACCTTAATCCCTTGCTGCATTACTGGCGACTATTTTGATTACCCATACCTTCTCTGTCGAGCACAAGGTGAAGCATTCTGCAGCTGTCATTTACAAGCATTTGTATATGCATGGTTTAGAATGGACAGGGAGAATTGGCAAGGGCAGGGTGGGACATGCCTGTGGTTAGGTAGCATCAGTAATAGGCCCAGAATGTGTTTGAACTCAGGGTTTTGATTACATCTACGCTTCCACGCACACGACGCACTAATTATAAATATTACACATGCGTGTCCTCCCAATGCAGATATTCTGCTGTTCTTCCTCGCCTACCTTCTCGGAATGTTTCCTCTTGTGCACACATTAATCCTCTTCTGGGGTGTTTGGTCTCCATTAAGTTCCAAAGATATCCTTGGCAGCGCAAGAAAGAAGCTTTTGCTCCACATATTCCTGGTACTGTTTGCATTGGCTGTACCCTGTGTGGTATGTGCCTCTTTGCTTGCTGTGTACTTAACTGGCGGAATCAAGAGCAACACAGATTTAGACTACGCACTTGTGCCATTCTATGGAATATGTGGTCTCACTGCAGCTCTTGTAGGCTTGACACTGTGGAAGCTGATTAAAGTACAGGCAAGACTTCAAGTAAATACTATAATGATCAGATTTAAAATCATGCTGAGAATAGACAATTCGTAATGGTGTACAGTTCCACCTTATACTGTCATCACTATCAGTAAGAAGTTATCATATATGCATACATTATTTGGGACTATTCCTAGGCAACGTGCACATTGATGCTGGTGTTTGTTGTTGTATATCTGCAGAGCTCACTTCCGAACAACTACTTTACATGCACTCCAGAACTGAAGCTGTCAGCCGTGTTCTTCTACGTCATTGTTCTCTCCATAACCACCATTGTACGACGCCTACTGGAATCATACAGGACTTATGGCTACATCGATGACTACTTTCTCTGCGAGTCTTCTGGAAACAAAATATGTCATCTCCAACCTGACCCGCTCAATGCAGCCATTAATGCATTCGGTGATTTTCATGACTTTCTATTTTCACTTTCACCATATGCTACTCTCATTTACATTTTGCCAATGCAATTGATTAGGATGAAGCTGAACAAGAAGTGTTCCAAAACGAGCCTAACAGTTGTGTAAGAGAAAAGCATTCATAGCAAGTGTCTACTTCATTCTGCGGTGATAACGATAATGGACAGTCGATTTATCCATTTATGGATCTGTAATTGTAAAAATTTGTTTGGTCAACAGCCTTTTTATGTTTGCTTTGTGTTATTATTATACTATAAAACAAGGTGCTTATTCACGTACCGGTATGATTATGTTAACACGCAATGGTATTAGAATCAATAACAATACAAAATGAGGTCAGAAAAGCAAAAGGCAGGGTATAAACAATAACGGTAGATACCGTATATATATCATTCTCATAATTCAATCACAGCCGAGCGCGGATTTGATAACGCGCACGCAACTCGTTCAAGTCATCAAACACATAATTATTTTCCGCGTACAGGGACCTAGTGCATACATCCAGTACGCGCAATAGAAATGTAACGCTTGCGTTGAAATGTATGGCTAATTAAAAATTCAGAGCCTTACAACTCCATGACAAATACTCCGATTCTCGGTGCGTAAGAAGCCATGTGTAGAGGACACTTCAGACTTCTAGTAGAATATCAAAACATTTGAAATCTTGAAAAACATGCGTTAGGTCCCTTTTCGTGGAAACGATCCGATAATATATATAATAAAGTAACCGATTCAAATGCAGCTGGGCTTGGTCCGATCATTGTGTTCACCATGCATGGATGCCATAGCTATAGTATTCATGGTGTCCAAAGAATGTATCTGAACCTGCGTCAGCAGGTTCAATATAGGATTGATTGAGGAGTCATGAATGTCATTAAAAATTTTCAGTTGCGTCGCGAGGGACAACGAAGAAACGGATAGCTTTTCTCTTTGCAGCAATTGAACGACAACACCAAGATCTACGTTTTGATGCTAGTTTCATGTCATAAAACTATGCCCTTCTAGACCAACTAAGAACCTGTTTCTCGTGCCCATGCCCAAAAAAATTGTTGGTCGTCGTCTTCTTCTTCTTCTTCTCCGTCAAGTATAACTCACGCTAGGAATGGTTTTAAAGAACGGCGATAGTACCAATCGCTTCAGAATTTACCGGCGCGGTGCCCCTTATGGTAATAAAGAAGCTACAACGAAAAAGTACTATATACGGTATGGGTATATTACTATGTTCTAAATACAGGAGTATGGATAATTTTAGGCAGTATAAATACTCCAACAGGCACAAAATTTATTTTGGTGTCAGTTTAGTCGTTACTTATTTTGGCTAGTGAAGTTGTTTTTCTAAAAATGCCTTCGCGTAATCGAAAGAAGAGAACGAAGCAACGAGCGGAATACCTCCAAAAGCAAGAAGAGAACAAGGCTAAAGCCCGAGAGCGCTACAAGGCCGACCCTGAAAAAAAGAAGGCCTCTGTACGCGAGAGCTACAAGGCCGATCCTGAAAAAAAGAAGGCCTCTGTACGCGAGAGCTACATCGCAAATATTGAACCTAAGCGTGCTGCTAAAAGGCAGCGATATGGAGAGGACCTCGAGGAGAACCGTGCTGCTAAAAGGCAGCGATATGGAGAGGACCTCGAGGAGAACCGTGCTGTTAAAAGGCAGCGATATCAAGAGAGCGTCGAGGAGAACCGTGCTGCTAAAAGGCGGATATACAGGGGTAATTCAGCTACCATTAAGGCAGCTAGAATGAGTCGGTATTGGAAGGGTCGTAGAACTACCACTACCACTACCACTACCACCCAAAGGTATGTTATAGCATGCTGTATGTACCATTTAAAATCTAAGGGCTGCTATGCACGTGGCTCATGGCTTCCTGTCATGCACACATTAACACTCTTGTATGCCTGCATGACATATTATCAGATGTACAGTATGGCTTCCTACACGGGATGTTCCCTGGTAAAGGTCAATGTTTGTACAAAAGGTTATTTGTACATGTACATGCATCTGTGTCTGTTACATTGTAAATGTGATGTGCAATAAAGGACTATACACATGTGTGTACTACTGTAATTGCATTTTCAGAAATTTAATTAACAAGTCTGTCATGCGCATCCAACCCTTGCATGCAGCTGATTATCAGATGTACAGTAAGGCTTCCCACAAGTAAAAGTTCCCCATGTACATGCAGAGATAATATATAGAGGGATTGGAAACGGGATCAATCAACACGAATTAACGCGCGCAATCCTCGAACGGACCATAAAAGGAACGAATCCATACTATAGCACAACAGACGAAATAATTAAATTAACTAAAGAGTTTTCCTGAGGCCTTTAGATTTTTGTGTAGTTTTTTGCTGGGCAACCTTCATCTTTTCTACCCATGCACTGGCATAGGAAAAACCACGAACTGTGGTCCACATTTTAGCTATCTTCTTAAGAAGTGCAGTGCTGCAATCATTGTCCCATGATGCGCTGATTATTGACCATAAAAAGAGAACATCCTCACTTTCAGTGATTCGTACTACAACCTCATCCCCCAGGTGTGTTGGGTTGATCTTGAGATGGGAACGCAGTTCAAGCTCCATACTTAAAAACAGTTCAAAGGTCATGTCATTCACGCATATAAGACCACCACGGTTTATGCTGTTAACCCAATCGGCAGAAGAAAGTTCTGTATCTCCATCGCCAGACATAAGTTCTTCCAAGCATAGGAGGCAATCTTTGTTTAGTGGGTTATCCAACTTTTTCTTTTTATTCTGGAGCTTTTTTTTAATAGCCCTGGGGACAAACCCAGCAGCATACCGAATGCCATTTAGTTCTTCATATGTTAGATTCATCTGCATATTCAGCTCTTTTGATGATCTGATTGGGAAATGCTCTTTGATAAGCTCTTTGAAAGCATGATGCCCAACATACTGAAGAAACATTGGGGATGGTATAGCAATGCTCACACTGGTCTTGATGAATGTGTGCCATAGACTTTGGTAAGAATCTGATGTACGGATTTGATGGTACTTCTGCCAGATTTCAGGTTTGAACCCTTTCAGTTTACTTTGTGTTGATAGGCAACTTGACAACAACTTCTTCACTTCATTCTCAAATAGCCCAATGTCTGATGAGTGATTGGGGGCCCATTGAAGTAGTGATGAAGCTATATTTAGTGCTAACTGTGCAGGTCTTGCTGAAATATAGAAAGACTTTTCTGCTAGAAGTGCATGGATGCCGTTCAACAGAATTCCATCAACAGTCCCTAGAATTATTATATATGCATGCATGGGGTAAAGACATGAGATTGTAGCATGATGCACATACCTGGTGTATGCAGTGCTGTAGTTTCCACATTTGTCATTTGGTTTACTCTTGATGACTGTCTTCTATGACGCTTAGGCATGGGTTGCTCCATAGGAAGTTCTGCATCACCACCTCGACAATTTCCTCTTTTCACTCCTTGGCAGCACAAATTGACCACTCTGATAGTTTGGGTATTCTTTGCAAACTCGGCAACATTTGGATTGTCATTCACACACCCTCGTTGCCTCTGTGCCCCAAAAAAGCGTTCCAGTGGGTCTTGACTCAAACGCTGACTCAAAAAGCATTGCACACCAGGAACAGTGAATAAATACCTCACTAACTCAACAAATGACTTGCCTAGTAGTGACAAAATACAGCTTCGATAATACAGTGCAAGTATAAGAAGAAAACACTTACATGTCACTTGGAGACCATATAATGTTTCTGCACTAATCAGCATTTTGTTCCTCTCAGCCTTTGTAAACCCTTCCCTTAGCTTCACAGAATTCTCCCAGTCCTTTAAGTAGCCTAAGAAGTCTGTCTCCAGCCACTTCATAGGGTATAGAGTAGATAAGAACACAATGTACATGAAGGCATCTGATCTTGTAAATATTGATGTACCTCGAGGCGCATATCTGTACTTGAGGTATAAGGAAGTTGGAAAGGCTTCAAACGTCTGACTCCATGTGAAAAGTTGTGGACATTCAACGCATCAAAAAATTTGTCAGCCATGTGTACAAAATGAGATGTCTCTGAAGCCTCCTCTCCACAGACTAGGAGTAAACCTTTGGAAACTGTTTCACTTAGAACCTACAAAATTTATGCATGCATGTATGTGTGCATTGGTGTGTATACATGTAAATATATTATTAGAACACTTATTATCAGAACTTGCCTGTGCTGCTAGATCGACTCTCATTTTTGAGAATGGAGTTAGGTTTACATGTTCGTATTTCAGCTTTGGTATCATTCGTGTGCCCACACCTGGTGCTGTGTCCGTTTCATAGAGGTGCTTCAGATGGTCCCATAGCATTGGTTTTCCATTGCACTACAATACAATTTACTTACACTAAAATTTATATTCTCATTTCATCAATGCTTACCCAGAATCTTCTCTTGTTTAAACAGTTTCTCATTGTTTTAACCAGATGGGGGGGATCCGATATGAAATAAAGGTGACGCTTCTCTTCAGAAAAAGGGTTATAGACCTTGTAAACAATGTCAGTTGCATCTGATGCACCCCTGTGCAATTTCATCAACTTTCTGTTTGCTGAAGCTCCATCCATTGTAACACCCATGACCTTTGAAGCAAAATAAAATTCAACATGCACCATAATGATTTTGAACACGAAACAGATATACCTTTAATTCCATATTTTCTAAACGTTCAACAGCTTCCCAGAAAGGATCGTACATATGGACACCACTCAGTGCAGTACAAGAAAACTGAACATACGGAAACTGCAGTTTTGAGAAAAGGCCTCGAACCATGAAGACAAGCATTGTCTTAGCTAGCTGAAGCTGATTTGATCCATCTTCTTCAAATGAATGCTCAAATCTTGAGAGGTGGTTGCTGATGTCTCCTAAATCTGTGAACCCAATAAGGTTACCTGAGTGTTTATCAAACACAAGATCCTCTCGTATGTGCATCTCATCAAGAAATAAGAAGACATGCTTCTCCCTCTCTGGACAGTGGTCAGGTTTAGCAGCATCCATTAACATTTGATCTGCTTCTGACGAGAAACCCAGTGAGGCCTTAGTGTAATGGGTATAGTCTCTTAGTGTTCTTTGGGAGGGCAGCTTTATACATCCAGACTCCCGCAAGGCTTCATATGCACCACTTGATCTAAGTAGAGGTATGTAATATGAACCCTTATGCAAGCAATGAACAGACTAAATGTCGTACTATCATTCTTACCTGTATCGCAAATAGAGACACCAGCGAATCATCAAAGGATGCCAGCGCATATTGCGCATATCAGATTTGGATGCTGCCTCTGCCTGCTGCTGCCAAAACACGTACTGGAATGAATCACGTGGTAGATCTTGAATGTGAGAAATGGCATCACTTGATGTTACAGTATCTCGGATGAAATGATCAGACTCATCATCCAGTGTTATCCCCACATTCTGTGTCACAAATGCGATCCTTTCTTTAAGTCTGGCCACTTGTCTACTAAGAGTGCGATAGTTATGCTGAAGATCATCTAGTCTGTGAACTAGTTCAGGCAAAGATAGGTATCTGTACAAAACAATAGTTCAGATTATGTACAGATTTAACAATGATTCTCCCTTACCTGTAGTTTTCGTGATGAGTCTTAGTATTTTCAGATTTGCTTCTCAGTCGAGATCGTTGAGATCGCAAAATCGATCGAATGCTGGAACAAGGAGGACATCGAACTGAAGTGCCAGCAAGCAGAATGCAGCAGTCATTGTGTCGAACAGTCGGATTGCTCGAAAAAAGTGAATGATCCAAATATCCTGGCTGTTTATCTACATTGGGTTTAGGTAAAGGTTTCAACACCGATTAAATGGAATATGCACAATTACCTGAAAAACCATATAGAGAAAACATTTTTTGGTTCCAGAGAGTCACAAAATCTTGGTCAGGATTACCTGCACAAAATGTTGTGTGGTCCAACCGTTCAAAGATCTCGAACACATTGTCAATGGAGTTGAGAAGTTTTGGTGCTTCACTTAGCAGCGAACAATTGTGAGTACTCAACTGCCTGTGTGTAGTGTGAACAGACCATTGCAAGTCACTGTCGATCACAAGAGACATTGCAATTCCTGTCGCATGATTTTTTTGCTCTATCAACTTTGAAATGGAAAAGAACTGAGATCCATCAAATCTGATAGGCACCCAGGATGGAGGAAGTATTACCCTTGATATTCTCTCACTCAGCATGTTTAACGATTGTAGCAAGCCACCAGTGAAATGGGACAACGGAAAGGAGACACATAGTGATTGCCTTACTGGATGATCTGGAGTTTCATCATGACTAGAATCATTACTATGGTCAGGAGCTTGAACAGGTTGTGGTGATACTATCTCTGGAGCAGGCAAGGACAAGGTTAAACCTTCTGCAACAGGCACATTCACTTTTGCACGGGGAATTGCGACAACCAAACTTCCGTTTTTCTCCGCGTTTTTAATGCGCCGAAGCTTAAATTTTCTTTTGCCCATCACCTTTGAAGAAATTCACAGAAAAAATCGGACATGGTTTACCTTTAAAAACATGCGATGGGCACACAACCAACATAGCTCTAAGAAGAAAAAAAAACTAAATCAGCCACCATCGTAACACAACGCCGCGGCTGTCCCCGAGAGTAAGTATACCCAAAAAGCCACCACAAGGTTTCTGAAGATACTATACGCAAACAACATAGCGATGGGCACATAATAGACTATGAACATCAAATTCACAAACAATGACGAGGACAAGTCTTCTAGATCCACGGATTCTGTCCCCAAAGTAAAAAAAAAGGCCTATTCATTTTCTGTATGGTTAAATAATGACACAAATTCAAATCTAGAAGTATTCTATGAATCTTCAGCCAATTGTCTATCGACTTTTTATTTTTTATTTCAGAGAGCATGTTTCGTTACCTTGTGAAATTCAAGACTTGTATTGAAGTGTCCAATTCTTCCCAATTCCGCCCCTTTTTTTGGTCAGCGTAGGTGCTAAATTCCGTTCGAGGATAAGGCGCGCTAAAATTGCTGAAGTCTATGGCGCACGTGATTCGTTTCCAATCCCTCTATATATTATCTCTGGTACATGTAAAGGGTACAAAAGGTAATTTGTGTCTCTCACATTGTTTTAAAGGTCCACTACACATGTGTGTACAGAAAATTGAGTTGTATGAAAATAAAATAATTCACATTATGCGCAGTTGGTAAAATGTTTTGATACATGATAAGGCATAATGTGTGGTAAAATAAAAGTACTGCAACCCTATCTTCTCCCATATAGTTACTCCCTGTTTGAGCCCAACTCTCGCACACTAGCAGAGTATGGAGTGAGTCTTGAAAAAGCAATTCTTAGGGATAGTGAGCTTCTGAGTGATGTAAACAATGCTTTCTGCAATAGCCATCCATTGCTAGCTCAAAAGGTTGTTACAAGATCTGCCCGTGCAGCAGTAAGTAAGATTAGTGCAGATGCATTACTTGCTAAAGCAATAAGTGTACGAAGATCACAGGCAGGGTCTGGACCCTCCGCTACCACCAGCAGAAGCGCGGCCACCTCCTGCAGCAGCGCTGGACCCACCGCCTGCAGCGTTACCCCCGCTGATGCTCCCTCCAATGCTGCCCCCAATGCTGCCCCCGCCTTTTTTACTGCCCCCGCCACCCGCATGGCCTTACCCCGGGGGGGGGAGAAGAAGAAGAGGAAGAGGCCGAGGAAGAGGAGGCGGCAAAACTATTTATTTTATCAAAAACAACTACACTTATCACTATTAATTTTATTGTTATTGTAACATTAATTTTACATACGTATTTATTAAAGTTATATAGTAACTTGTGGTCGGGGCAATGCACAAAGCGTTCGTAAGGTATAGACATTTTGTCCATTGCACATCGTTCCTCATCACATTACAGTTATGAAGCTTTGTTGACACGGAGAAAAAAAAACTTATGAAACAAGTAAATAAAAACCTTCTCTAACGAGAAAGTTGGTGGGCATATAGGATTGACAATGTTGGTGTAAAAAGCACAGAAACAAGTGTGACAGAAATGTTACTGGAAAATTGAAATAGGCCTATATTTAGCCCATTTTCTCAGGCGTGCGCTGCCTAAATGTGACTGGGCTAAATATAGGCCTATTTCAATTTTCCAGTAACATTTCTGTCACACTTGTTTCTGTGCTTTTTACACCAACATTGTCAATCCTATATGCCCACCAACTTTCTCGTTAGAGAAGGTTTTTATTTACTTGTTCCTATTAGAACCCATCTCCTGGCATATCAATGATTTCGAGTTACCAGAGATTATATTGTCTCTGGAGTTACCGTATATGTATGAATTCCAATTCTAATTGCATTGCATTGACATTATCGTGCAGCACTGTCGTGTGAGCAGCAGATTATCTCTCGTTCTTCATTTTAACGTCGAGTGTAGGTGAGAGCGATATGTGCCTTAACCGACTTGGTTACTATAGTATTACGTCACACTTGCCAATCCAAAGTCTTAGAGCCGCGCAATTAAATCGCTCTGCTACCCGCAAAAATAACAATCTCTTCATATCGGGCATGCATGTCTGCTGGGATCAGGTGAGCATCAATTGTTTTCCGCTCAGGTGTCATCTGCAATCTATTGTGGTAATAGCTTGTGGTAGAATATTGTGGTATGTTTTTAAGGTACAGATCGGGTCAATGACCCCGCGGTTTTGCTTCTGCTTGCGCCAAAAACAGGATGGCGATTGGTGTCACCATGTGATGGGCGCGTGTTATAGTGTGTGTGTGTGTGTGTGTATGTGTGTGTTGTGTGTGTATGTGGTGTGTTGTTATGTGTGTATGTGTGTGTATGTGTGGTGTGTGTTATGTGTGTGTTATGTGTGTGTATGTGTGAAAGTATGTGCATGCATATTTGCATGTGTGTGCAATATGAAATGAATGCATTTGCCACAAGCAGCTGTCACGTTGTAATGTACACCTTAGCAATTGGTTATGACGAAATGACGTGCGAGGTAAGCCACGTGGAAAGGCGCGTTACCAGGTGCATGCGTGCGCATGCGTGCATGGACATACAAATTACGCATTTTTGTCATTTGACCTAGGGAACATGCACAATACCATCCTGTATTGCTCACACCACGATACGACGTGGCTTGTGGTACATGCACGTGGGCTAACTTTAGCACATGGTCATCCTGTTTTTGCAAACCGCGGGGTCATTGACCCGATTTGTACCTTAAAAACATACCACAATATTGCTACACACTCTACCACAAGCTATTACCACAATAGATTGCAACGACACCTGAGCGGAAAACAATTGATGCTCACCTGATCCCAACAAAATCTCTACTGTACTGTACATGTGCCGTATAGAGTACAACCCGCCGCTAATTAAGCAGTCTTGCACGATACGGTACTCGTAGTAGCCCTGCATGTGCTCCGTAGAAGAAATTGTCCAAAAAAAATTTTTTTTCCAGGTACCTCGATTTCATTGCACGGCTTTAGATTAGCAAGTGTTGCGTAACACTATAGCCTAATATACATTTCACAGCTAAAATAGTGCCGTGTCCCGAATTTATAGCCAGTGCAATTATACAATCGCGGATTATGAGTTCGCGTATAACGGATTATGAGTTTGATCAGTTCTACTATTATGCTGTACCCCGACGTAGAGCGGGCATACACAGCAAAGACAGATTGATGCATGTCACTAGAAATCAATTATAAGGCACTCGTTTTTCAAAAAACGAGTGTGATTTCTAGTGACATGCTTTTGCTGTGTGCATATAGTACATTAGGCCATTGCGACTATTATAAGGTGTCTTATACATAAGCACGTGGCGTCTCATGGAGTATTCATACTTAATGCGTATATAAAAAGCCCTGCTATTTTACATGCGGCGATAATTTCCATGCATCAATTAGCTCACGTGACCATTGCTATTCTATTAGTTCTGAGTGCGAACTGCTACTCTTAGGGCATCCAGAACGTGCCTCATGGAGAGGACGGAACCGCACCAAAGATAAACGGATTTGTGAGCTCCCTTTATAGCTGTTTGCACAGCGGGAGAAAACCCGAGCAGTGTCACGTGCATAACGCTGGGTCCGTTCAAAGCATTTCGGGATCAGGTTAGTTGTGCCTTTGAACCTTGTGTGTGCATGTGTCACGTGAGGCGTGTTAATATTTATTTTTATCTGTTTCGTTCGGTGAACTTGATGTGCGTGTGCGCGCTCAACAGTCGCAACAGTGCAACCGAGCCGTTCCCGTGACCGCTCCGTGCACATCCGCTTCGAAACAAAAACAAAACAGCTGCTAACTACTGAAAGCGGAACTAAGGGTGTACAAAAAATCTCTACCTATGCGCGCTATCGCACGGATGATGGTTGCCGGATGTTATTCATCTGACGTCATCGTAGGATTGCAAGCGGCGTCGGGTGAAGTTGTATCTCGATTGGTCCTCTCTGCTAGGGACCTCGCTACAAGCAGTTGGGTTCCTTTCCACAACCTCAGTGGTGTATACAACGGCTGGGTACTAACCCAATCCGAACAAGAGATGATACTAAAAATTGCGATCCTTAGCGGCTCGTGCAATAGCACCCGTGTGGTGTTAAATGCATTTGCTGGCCCTTTCGGAGAGCACCATTCTCCACTGTTGCTGTTATACTCAAACGACTCGACAAATGACTTACAAGCGCGCAATGTGGATTCAAGCAGCCCCAACAGACTGGCAGCTGCAAATGATCACAGGTTGGCACGAGACGTGGCGCCAGGTGCCTGCCGGCTCCAATTTCATCACGTAAGTGCATGGGAACGAGTTGATCGGTATAAACACCTTCCTCCCCAACAAGTTAATTTATCTGACTACTTTCACGACATCGTTGAACCGTCTCAGTATTCCATTAGCTACTGTGCCGGCACATGCGACTCCGCGCCAGACGTCGGCACGCGCACTTGGGTGTTGTTCTCGGAACATCAGCGGGACCCAGCCACTGTCCCTCCGCTCTGCTGTGTACCAGAGAGGTACACTTCACTGACAGTTCTCGTCCAAAGGGATGATACCACTTTCTTAGAAACACTGCTAAACTTTGCAGCGAAAAGCTGCCATTGTGTTTAATTTTTGAATTGTTATCAGCCCCGGACCGTTTAATTGTTAATTAGATTTTTTTTGTGTATGGAATTTTGTGTTGTCAAAAATTGTTCTACTAACTTGAAGATAAATATTCGCAGGAGCTCGAGCCCTCGCTTATAATGTAATCCTATAAGGTAGTCAAACACTTGCAGCGAAGAAGGAACTTGCATAGCTAAAAACCGTGGTTACAAACCATCATGGCTGCCCTGAGCCAGTGAGAGGTCAAGGCTCTGTTACAGCATTGGTTCCCGGCATCCTTCTGGGTTGGAAGCCAACTATACTGATGTAATGTTCACAACAAACTGAATAGCATTTTAACCCTTCACATCCAGAATATGATAATACATGGCACATGGCACATGGTACTGCACTGATGTGGTGAGTGATTGAACGTGCGTCACTAGTAAAGGCTAAACCAGACGTGCGTCACTAGAAAAGGCTAAACCAGACGTGCGTCACTAGAAAAGAACCAGACGTGCGTCACTAGAAAAGGCTAAACCAGACGTGTGTCACTAGAAAAGGCTAAACCAGACGTGCGTCACTAGAAAAGGCTAAACCAGATGTTACTTATGTACATTGCTAGCCAGTGGAAGTGAGAGCACTTCAGATTCTTTTCATTCAAAACGGAGAGAACCTTTATTGCTTCTTATTAATTTTAACAATTTTCATTTGATTTGAGCGATAACCGTACATAAATAACTGTTGTGCATTCAAACATACATGTGCCATATGGTACATCAGCTAGAGTGAACACGTATAATCGCTCTGATACAACGAAACACCACTCTACAAATGGACATAGAGTGGCAACTTATCATTGCAACATAAAACAAGTACACGCACAGGATACTAACCAAGAATGAAAACAACTTGCTAAAGATATGCTGTGATGTTCATAACCAAAACAACAACATATCACTCTGCCTGTAGTCACAGAGAGTCAGAACAGGTTGTCAGGGGAGGCGCCTCCATACATCAGTCCCCAAGACTTTGGGCAAGCCCATCCAGGCGACACTGAATTCTCCTGTTTGAAGGACACTTTTAATAACACCTTGAATAACACAATAACACCTTGATATCAATGTACAATCTGATAACACACTAATTAATGTCATTTTATGAGCTCACTCTAGTATACCTTTAATTCAAACTGAAAACATGTTGCACACAGACCATCTACACAGTATCTAGCACACAGACCATCTACACAGTATCTAGCACACAGACCATCTACACAGTATCTAGCACACAGACCATCTACACAGTATCTAGCACACAGACCATCTACACAGTATCTAGCACACAGACCATCTACACAGTATCTAGCACACAGACCATCTACACAGTATCTAGTGCACAAACCATCTACACAGTATCTAGCACACAGACCATCTACACAGTATCTAGCACACAGACCATCTACACAGTATCTAGCACACAGACCATCTACACAGTATCAAGCACACAGACCATCTCTATGCAACAGCGGCATCAACTGAAGACCATCTCCTCGTGCAGTATGGCCTCAAGCATCAGCTCTGACCAAGGCTATGCCAAGGCTTTGCCAAGAATACCACACACACACGTATGATGGCTTTCAGAGCCAGCCTACTGGACGAGACATCAGGTGCTATTTTGATTCTATGGCCATCGGAACAGGCCACATTCCACGCCCATTATGGGACATGGGCCACGTTCCACGCCCACTATGGGCCCGTGATGAGACACGGGCCACGTTCCACGCCCATTATGGGCCACGAGCCACGCCCACTATGGGCCCATGATGAGACATTACTTTCATTATGTTTGCTGCATGTTGCTAATCCCACAGACACGCCCACTTCCTTACAATGGTGATACGTATGGCTGTAATGTCAGCTGTAGCACCGTCCCTGTTGCCTTGATAAATAAGTGGCTTGGAGGGTGTGGCTTGGGAAGAGGGTGTGGCTTTGGAATCAACAAGGGATTGAGTGGTTTATTTGCACACCGCGATGTACCACACTGAGTTGCCAGGCATGGATACATACTGTACAGTATGTTATTCAAATAATCAATTAACCAGATATAAATCATCATAACACATAGTATTGCCACCAGTTATTAAACAACACTACAAGATTCAGATACAAGCATAAAAAGTCACATTGCATGTGGCTATGTATGATTTGAACCAGTTATATCCTATACTGCATACAGCTATGTGTTATGTCAGCCTACAAACTCATGTACATCACTGTACTGTGTATTGATGCACGGATTATTACGTTGTGATCAATTAGAAAAAAAAAATTCAAACAAGTAATACTTCACCTGCAAATGTAGCCACTCATTGAGGTAAGACGCGAGGCCAATGCTGTCAGCAATGTTGTCCCCTTGTGAACAGAACGCAATGAGTGTAACCTGCTTTACATCCCACTGTGTGCTGTGGGATGGACATTTGTGCAGACACACAAGTGCAATGAATATATGCATATACCAGGACATGCGTGCTATGACAAGAATGTACAAAATATGCAGTGGTAGTAAACAGTAGTTAGTTATGTGAATTGTGATCCTACCACTGTATACTACCACTGTACACTACCACTGTATACTACCACTGTACACTACCACTGTACACTACCACTGTATACTACCACTGTATACTACCACTGTATACTACCACTGTACACTACCACTGTATACTACCACTGTACACTACCACTGTACACTACCACTGTATACTACCACTGTACACTACCACTGTACACTACCACTGTATACTACCACTGTACACTACCACTGTACACTACCACTGTACACTACCACTGTACACTACCACTGTACACTACCACTGTATACTACCACTGTACACTACCACTGTACACTACCACTGTACACTACCACTGTACACTACCACTGTACACTACCACTGTACACTACCACTGTACACTACCACTGTACACTACCACTGTACACTACCACTGTATACTACCACTGTACACTACCACTGTATACTACCACTGTACACTACCACTGTATACTACCACTGTATGTGATGGCCATCGTCCTGCCCTACATAGCTCGTCCTGCCCTACATAGCTTGTCCTGCTCTACATAGCTCGTCCTTCCCTACATACCTCATCAGATGTAGCCTCTTGGCAATGCCTGCACAAGGGAGAAACATCTCTTCATCACTAAGTAACTTCATTTGTGCTTCACCTTCGAAAGAGACAAAAGCTCAACACAACACTACCCTGAGACACCCATCATTCGATAATGCATATGGCATATGGTCTTGCCAACAAAAATTGTTAATTGATTTTGTTAATATTCATTGAAGAGATCATTCCGAACACTGCAGAATATTGCTCAACTGCTCATGTGTAGGTGTGACCAGTGGTGTCATGAACAATTCCATATGGGATTGTTGCCATGACGAGAAGGGACCTAACACAATAATATAATCGTTTCCAGAAAGCTGATTAGTGCAATTGAAATGTATGCATAATACTAAAGGTCATAGGAACTGCACGAAGGACAGATCAATTTCCAGTGCGTAAGAAATAAGTTGTAGAGGATCTAGGCATCTCAAATTTAAAAAAATGCTTTGAAACATGTCTTTGCAGCAATGATTCTATATGCTAGTGTGCCAGTGGTCCATGTGTGCAGTGGTCCATGTGTGCAGTGGTCCATGTGTGCAGTGGTCCATGTGTGCAGTGGTCCATGTGTGCAGTGGTCCATGTGTGCAGTGGTCCATGTGTGCAGTGGTCCATGTGTGGTGCAGTGGTCCATGTGTGCAGTGGTCCATGTGTGCAGTGGTCCATGTGTGCAGTGGTCCATGTGTGCAGTGGTCCATGTGTGGTGCAGTGGTCCATGTGTGCAGTGGTCCATGTGTGCAGTGGTCCATGTGTGGTGCAGTGTGCAGTGGTCCATGTGTGCAGTGGTCCATGTGTGCAGTGGTCCATGTGTGCAGTGGTCCATGTGTGCAGTGGTCCATGTGTGCAGTGGTCCATGTGTGCAGTGGTCCATGTGTGCAGTGGTCCATGTGTGCAGTGGTCCATGTGTGCAGTGGTCCATGTGTGCAGTGGTCCATGTGTGCAGTGGTCCATGTGTGCAGTGGTCCATGTGTGCAGTGGTCCATGTGTGCAGTGGTCCATGTGTGGTGCAGTGGTCCATGTGTGCAGTGTTATAATTACAAAAGTAAATTAAATGTCCTTCATGTTGAGAAAATGATAAATATCAGCCATGCTATCTGCCAAAAATGATTGAATCTTTTTTTGACTAGCAAAATGATGCAGACAATTATTCTATTTATCCCAAATAATGCGCATCACAACCAAGAATTTCCTTATACATATCAGATGACGTGCCACACGCAGTAGCCACACCCTCCCTTCACTAGCCACTCCCTCCTCCATCACTAGCTACTCCCTCTTCTGTCACTAGCCACACCCACAAACTCTTCACAAACCAGAGCCGGTCATTGAACCCGTAGCAATGCCACCTCTTGGTTCCAGACTGCACCACTTGAGGTTGTTGGCAAAGTGGTCGTAAAGAGGGAGGGACAATTGGTTGACCATGAACCTGAGGGGTCGTCCAAGAATCTGTGAGTCCCTTCTCTCGGCTGCATCACTGCTTGTGAGGACCACCAGATCCAACGCCCTGACATCCCTCACCCAGGTCAGCAGATCTTCAACAAACACCTTCTGGTATCCCTGTCACACAAGAAGAGGTAACCAAGTGTGCCAGTGACGTGTGCCAGTGACATGTGTGCTAGTGACATGTGTGCCAGTGACATGTGTGCCAGTGACATGTGTGCCAGTGACATGTGTGCTAGTGACATGCCAGTGACATGTGTGCTAGTGACATGCCAGTGACATGTGTGCCAGTGACATGTGTGCCAGTGACATGTGTGCTAGTGACATGTGTGCCAGTGACATGTGTGCCAGTGACATGTGTGCCAGTGACATGTGTGCCAGTGACATGCCAGTGACATGTGTGCCAGTGACATGTGCAGTGACATGTGTGCCAGTGACATGTGTGCCAGTGAAGTGACATGTGTGCCAGTGACATGTGTGCCAGTGACATGTGTGCCAGTGACATGTGTGCTAGTACCTTTGCAAGTGGAACTCTCATCTGGATTACAGCCAGCTTCAGCTCGTGGCTACAGTATACTGCATGGAGCAGAACATGGTGGGTGTGGCAGAACATGGTGGGTGTGGCAGAACATGGTGGGTGTGGCAGAACATGGTGGGTGTGGCAGAACATGGTGGGTGGGGGCAGAACATGGTGGGTGTGGCAGGTGTGCGCAATATGATACTGGGTTAATCTTCTACGAGAAAGGGGACACTGGGTACGAGGGTGAACAAAGTGCCATCTACTGTGTACGTACAAGTGGAATACCTTCAGTTGAAAGGTGGAGATGGCCTGGGGACTTGAGGTGATCGAAAGCATCGTTCCCTACCAAGGGCAACAGACCGGGATGGCGAAGGTAGCCCGCACGTGACAGACGAAGGGTATTGATGATGAGGTCGACGGCCAGCTGCGGAACGTTTCCTACAGACACACACGGCTGTTCCGCGCGAATATTGGCAAGCAAGTGATGCAAAGCAAGATGAGATATTATTCAGAGTAGCACTTACAAAAATGATTCTGTATCCTTCTAGCGACGCGGTGTAGTCTCTGCACGGTACGAACATCTTTTTTCTAATTAATGCTCGATGGGAATCGCGCTGCGGAATCACCGGCACTTCTACACGCTAAATTGCAGTCGGCTTTACCACGCTTTGATTGTCTCACTGTATCTTATTTAAAATCCCATACAATCAATTGTATTGCAGGCTCTTCCACTGTGAAAGCAAAAGCGTGCGCGAATGGGTTTATTAACTATTCGAATAGTGTAATACTAATTTAATGTCAACATGAACTAGCTAGCTGGGCTAGGTGAGCGACGTTCGAGATGATCCTGGCAGTACATCTGACACTCTTCGCCCTCCTGGCGTTGTGCGTGGCGGCGTTTCTTCGGCTCTCGTCTCCTCAGGAATCAGCCAGCAATCCCATCTTCCTATCCTTCCAGAGGCTCTACATACCCGTGTACCTGGTTGTACTACTCGGAGACTGGCTGCAAGGCCCATACATGTATAAACTCTACCACTTCTACGGATTCGAGGAAGACCAAGTGGCCGTCATCTACGTGTGTGGGATACTCTCAAGCGCCCTTTTTTTCCCCGCAAAGGATATACTAAGCGACAGGCTGGGTCGTCGTCTCACGTGCACGCTTTGCTGCCTCCTCTACGCCTCGTCTTGTCTCATGACTCTCTCCGCCTCCTACGGCGTCCTCGTCCTCGGCCGCTGCCTCTGCGGTCTGGCCAACACCCTCCTCTTCTCGTCCATGGAGGCGTGGTACGTAACGGAGCACAGGGACGCGCACGAGTTCCCCAAGGAGTGGACGCAGGTCACGTTTCGTCGCGTGACCCTCGGGAGCAGCGTGGTGGCCATTGGTGCGGGTGTATTCGCGGACGTCGTGTCCAGGTGGATGAAGTTCGGACCCGTGGCTCCCTCGCTTCTGGCCTCCCCCGTGCTCTTCCTGGCCGCCGCCCTCGTGCTGGCGCTGTGGAGGGAGAATTACGGACCTCCGACGGAGGTGAGCTGGAAGAACGCCCGGCGATCGTGCACCAGAGGGCTTGCTGCCATCGCACCAAATGTGGACCTTTTCTTGGTGGGCTCTATTCAGAGCCTTTTCGAAACCACCCTCCTCGTCTTTATCTACATCTGGACTCCTGCTCTGGACACGGCCGATAACGACGTGCCACTGGGCGTGGCATTCGCCTCGTTCATGGTCTGCTACCTCCTCGGCAACATTCTGTGCGAAAACCTGGTGGAGCGTGTCGGCTACTCAATGACCAGGGTGCTCCTCGTTGTGTGCGGGGCAGCGTCGGTCGTGTTCTCCCTCGCCGCCTACAGCGCCAAGAACTACCGCTTCCTCATGTTCACCTTGCTGCTCCTCTTTGAGCTACTCTGTGGCTTCTACTTCCCCATTATGCGCATCCTTAGGGAAAGGGTGTTCCCCGAGGAGCACAGGGTGAGTATCATAAATTGGTTCCGGATTCCCCTCACGGCCATGTCCAGTCTTGCGCTTGTCCTTCTACACGACTCGCACGGGGGTGTGCCCGAGATACTCACCCTGTGTGCCGTGCTGATGGGGCTGGCGTTCCTCTGTTCCCTCCGGTTTGCCCGGGCCACAAGGGACAATGCCTTGTCCCCAGCCCTTCCCCAGTGATATCGTTGTGTCTGTTGTTAGCATATGTGTAATTTTTTGAAATTGTAAATGTGATGAGAGCTTCATGACACCATACTCATCTGGAAATGCATATTCGATTGTATGTACCATCTCTACAAAGTTGTGCTCTGCATAGTATTAAGTATTAGTGAATTCAAATGGTTTATGTTTATAGATAAAATAAATCAGTATCAAATGTATGCCTGTATAGAGTTTAATTATGTATGTACGATGTGCTAAAGTCTATTAGGTAGAATCACATGCATGTGCTGACAATTTCACTACCTCACAAACACCCAAAAATAACTGACAATTTAAAGATAGAATTCAGAATAACCCCATGCAGACCCAGATATGTAATGCCAGCTACCATATGCATACTACATGGTGTATGCATGTGCACTTAGGCCTGCATAGTAAATTAAGAAAATGAAATAACAGAAGGTAATTACTGTACACAGTACAAGTATTTGAGGGTCGACATTTTATGCGCATCATATTCGGGGTACAATAAGTTAGACAGCGGAGTGTGCTGCCTCACTAATGGCCTGCTGTTCTACTTGGATACAAGAAGCTAACCCTTGCTGGAGCTCATCAGCAATCTTCTTGATGCCTTCCATGTCCTCTTCTGTTGCATGCTTGCATCCAAAGTCTTTGCTCAAACTCAAAGGATCGTCATCACTAGAGTTGGGACCCATTATGGAGGAACACTCATGTTTCACAATCCCTCGAGACAGCCTCTCGGGATGGCCCTCTACCAGCACACCCTCACCATCACCCTCATCCTCCATGGATTTGGAAGGCTCTTCATCGTCGACCACAAAAGACTCATCATCACTGCTGAATAGGTTCTTTTGCAGCTCCTTCAGTTCTTCCTCTGTGAGCCCATCGAACGTTGGGCTGACAATGTCACATTCGTTCCAATACAGGCCTGGGTCAGAAGGGCTGTGGAACACATCAGGCAGACTCATTGGACCATACCGAGTGACAGATGTACCACTGCCATGTGGCTGCTTGTCCACATGCATTGGCTGAACATTGTCCTCTGCTACAGGCTTGTTCAAGGCCACGGTGACCTTCATTGGAAACCCAGGTGCTCTCAGAGACATTGCCTCATCGCCAGTTGCCGCCATCTCTCCCATGACGATGTCTTGTGCTGGTGATTTCCAAGGCTTTGGCATTTGTCCTGACTGGTGTGGGAGAGGGTGGAGCCTCTTTGGGGCCACACGCTTCCTTAGTGAAGTCTTAAGCTTGATGTGGGAGCACAGTTCAGACTTACGATCACCTCCACTATCTTGTTGGCTACTGGCAAAGAGCCTCTTACAAGCACAAGGTCTCTTTGTCTTCAGAGCTGAGATAGTCCAACTGGAGCAAGGCTCAGTCTGATCGGAGTCAGCCTTCAGGTTATGACCAATGTAAGGGGTACTTGTCTTGTGGCTGTCGGACAGCTTAACCACATCTGGACTGGACCCTACCCCAGTCCTGGCACCCTGCTCCTCATAGCACATGTCATGTGACTTTGTGTTGATCCCGGGGGTGGAGTCCCCTTCACTGCTCACAGCGGACACCTCCACTTCTGCTGCAGGAGACATGGCAATGACCTGGTCTGCATCTGACTGAAAGGTGACATCATCAGAGAGGATGAAGCTATGAAAGGTGCTATCTGCCTCGTCAAGGTCACTGAAATCGAAACCACTAAACAGGCTGCTGGACAAATCCTCTAAGCTGTTGGTTGCATGCTCCAAGCTACACATATAGTGAGAAGGGGGCTCGTCGGTGTTGAAAAGTACGCTTGAGGACGCCCCTGCGCCGTCAGAAGAAGTCGATTCTTCCGTGCTCTTGTTGGGATGACTGACGGATCGGTCTGGAGACGAGGCAACCGGCGACTGTAGGAGGGCCATCCGCTCCGCGCACTCCTGCTGCAGCTGCTGGGCAAAGTGCTGGAGCTGCGCGACCTGCTGTGGAGTCTGCAATTGTCCGGCTAGCCCCAGTGCGCTCGTGACCGAAGACCGGTGGGGCGTGTAGGGTGACTGCAAGAATGGAGGCATCATGGGGACGCGAGCCTGTAAACTGACAGGGAAGGCGTCTGCGAGGAATACATACGATTATTTTAACTTAGGGATAGTTGAAAATGCACATACTGGAAAAAGGTAGATCCAGACCATTGGGATTCTCGACTAATTGTCTACCTTCTTCTTTCAGCCATTTATCAATCTCTTTCTCAACTGTTCCCTTCCTCTCCGGATTGATCTCCCAGAAGTACCCTTTTTTTCCTTGCCAGCCATCTGCCCGTTCCACCTTGCGAAAACATTGGTTCAGTGATAGACTGTGCCTGACGGAGTTCTATAGCATGTGGGAAAATGATCACGTGACTACGCGTTTCCTTGTCGATAACGGATCGGGATTTAATAAACAAATGTACGTAAACCCACGCGGAGTCGTATACTCACCTTCCAACCTTCAGGAGCGGTTCTGAAAAACGGATACTCCCGCCTGCAGTATATAGAGCCATATACCATGCTGTTAAAAATGTGTACCATGCATGCATTGTGCACTTCATGCTGTTATGTGTGCCAACGTACTCGATGAACTTGTAAATCTCGTTGACCGGTAGGCAACCGTTTTTACTTGCTTGCAAAGCCATTCCTATCAGACAAGTGTACGAACAATTAGGCTTCCGATATGACGAGCAACACTGTGAGTGATTTATTTCAATGGGGTCCAAAAGAACCGGGTCGAAAGATCTGTTTGACGTTTCACCGGCACAGTGAGGAGACGATTTCATCATAGCATGCTGGATTGGGGTAGCGACCACCGTTATTCTCTGTCTTTGGGGAGTACTAGTCTGAGCAGGAGAGATGGGGCGATGAATCGGAGCAGGAGTACCCACCACCCAGTTCAGAGCATTCATCCCAGGCTCTTCGCATTGCATGAGTGCGAGTAGGTAGTCAGTATAGTTTTCTCCGTCAGGTTCAAGACTGGTGTCTGTGCTCAATCCGGTGTTCAAAATCGTGCAGTTTAAAATGTTCGAATCGGTTTCAAGTTTCGAATCTCCCTGGTTACCATGTGCCTGAGGGACCTCAGGCATCATCATTTGCGGAACACCATTCTTGACATTGTTTACTTCGCCTTGCTGCATGGCAATTGCTACTGCTGGAGCTTAGCGATGAGAGTAAGGTATCGAAAAGGAAAGGTTTTGTTTCGCGTCTGCTATAGCGTCCAGCGGGCGCCGCATGAGCCGCGCGTGCGCGGACTTTTTGCCTTCCCTAATTGTTTCTCGTTTTGATGTGATTTTACAAGGTCTGTTCTGATGCCGACCTCAGACGGAAAGCTAGAATATACATTCTAATATGATTGGAAATCCGGGTATTAGCCGTATGAAAAAAATCAATTAAATATCATACAGCAATTGACAAGCTGCTAGCTGTTATTCAGTAACATGGCATTGCACTTTCATCAGTTTTAAGCACGGTGTGGTATAAGGCTTGTATCAGTAGAAGAAAATTTAGTCCTGTATATCAACAATCGTTTCCGCGAAAAGTTTTTTCAAGATTTCAATATTCTAGAAGTCTAAAATGTGCTCCATGCATTGATTCTCGCGCACTTAGAATCAGAGTATCCGTCATGGAGTTGTAAGGCTCTGAATTTTTAATTAGCCATACATTCGAAAGCTTTACATTTCTATTGCGCGTACTGAAATTTTTGGCACTTATGCAGTTTCCCATGAGTATCTAATAATTCTCTGTGCGTCCATATCTTTGTGCTTCGCCTTTTGCCACATACTTTCAATGTGGTTGGTACACGCGCCAGTTATGGGGTCGACGAAGTTGTAAGTGTGGTTGACTGTAAGATGCTGGTAACCTAGCGTGCCTAAGCCGCCTATCACAACTGAAAGTATTCCAAGCAGATTTCGCGGCAAAAGTTCTTCCAGTCCACGATGGTGTGACTTCCCAGTGGCGGATACAGGGGGGGGGGGGGGGGGGGGGGGGGGGGGCAAACCCGGCCTATGCCCCCCCTAACTAATAAGGATACGCCTCCTGTCCATTGTAATGAATTTAATTCATGTCATCAGCGACGCACTGTCGTAGCTCGTGCAGGCCTAGACCTGTTAATTATCACTCATGACACGTGGCCCTTTTTCTATTGTGCTTTTGAGCGTTCAGTTCGTACATTGTGAATTTCAATAGCCGTCAGGAAAGTAGTAGATCTGCGAGTCCGCCGTCATCCGGATCCCATGGCTAAGCGTCAGCTGACTATTGCTGAAGTGTTTGCGGCGAGCGAAAAGTGTATGTGCCAATGAATCATTAATCATACGAGCGAGACTTTACAAAATTCATTTTGTAGCGAAGAAGCAGAGTCAACTCTTGAGTTCCTTCCAGACCCTGATTTGGCAACATTGCCAGAAAGTTTTATAGTGACGATCTGCCTTTTCCACAAGCATTCATCAAGAGATTGAGCTTTGGAAAACCATGTGGAATAATTCCCCTATTAAAACAAGTCTCTTGTCACAATCATAGCAGACAGAAATGCATCCCTACCATGTTCCCAAAGAAAATTCTTCCAGACCCTTTGAAACATTACACCAATTAGAAGTTATTCACGTTCACGGCTTCATTTAATATTGTTGAAACCCTTTCCTCTTTTCTGCTACCTAACATTCCTCTGCTGCCTCATTTAATAGTTGGTTTTGGACAATTCTACTGTAGTTAAACAAAAAATATTCCGGCGTTAATCGGTTAAGCTATGCTATTGACCTGTGTAACATCAAGTGGAGTGGAAAGAGCTAATTCCTCTTGGAGATTTATTTAAAATGTCTATCGCAGCACTATGGGAGAAGACAGATTTAATATTGATGCTATCATTGACAGCTATAGTACCCTCGGAGGATGCTTCTAATTGACCCTATTTGTGAAGTGTGACTGTTATAGGTATCTTTAATCATTTGTATACGTGAATACATGTTTTATAATTTCCAAAAGTGCAAAAACAAAAACCCAGTGGCTAGGGTTTTGGGGCGGGGGTGATGGTGCTTACTGCGCTTTCCCAGACACCCTGGCAAGTTTGGAGGCACGCCCCCATTCCTAACACAAAATCCTGTATCCGCCCCTATCTCTAGCTGGAACTGAAGCTCGTCTTGCATGCTTCACGTTGCCCCTATACACCCAAAATAAATGAACTGAACAATTGTAGCTATAGATAAGTGAGAACCTTTAAAAAAAGTATCTTTACGAACACTAATCTCTTTTCTACTGCCACCACAGTAACCACCATCAAATAGACAGGTGCATTTGATAGACAGGTGGGTATCATTATGAACTAAATTATGAACTAATCAATAATTGGAGCTGCATGCATGCAGCGTTAGGTCCCTTTTCGCGGAAACGATCAATAATAAAAATGTAATACTCAATGCACAACAATAAGACAGCAATGGGTAAATGTACAATGTACCAGGATAGAAAAGCGGAATACAATAAAAGCACAACTACAACTGGACAGTCTCAGCGCAAGGCTCATCCAGAGGGGGCCACTGTGGATCAATACTCTTCAGAACATGCTTGTAACGGTTGCGTGGTGTCCGTTTGAATCGAATCACTCGAAGGATGGTATGCCACCACTCACTGTGAAACACATGAGCCTGTGGAGGGGATAAGTGTTGCCATGAGATAGAATAGAATGTCAAAAGAACAGAACTGTTTAATAATACATGTATGCATTAAATTGTATAGGCTAATAATAATTATACACACAATGAATGATGACAAATCCAACAAATACACAAAACAACTAATGTTATTAAGTTTACAGGCGGCTCTATTGTGCATTTGTTATCCCTGTTAGGCACACTTACCTCCAGCAGGTAGGTGAGGGTAATGTAGAGGAGAATCATCTCAAAGATGGCGACCCTAAAGAGGAAGAATGGGGGTGGCCGCATGGTCATGAAGCTCCACAGCCCTGGCAACCAGTCGGCTGGGGCCAGTGTGAGATAAGTGGTGCAGGGTACAGTCACAGCTAAACAGACCATGAAGGGGACTGGGGAGGAGAAAAACATACACATGACGTCATGCTGTGTCCCCATAAAGCTGTGCCTTCAGTGGCATGTGTGAACTAGAGTGCCATACCATCACACCAAAATGAAATGCATTGAAAGTTTGATTTCAAACTTCACTGCACAAAATGGCTTCATTGTGTAAACGTGGCCTCTGGATTCCGTGAGTATGAAGAGGACACCACAGCATACTGTTATGAGGACCTTCCCTCTATATGCACACAAGATGAGGACCTTCCCTTCACATGCACACAAGATGATGACCTTCCCTCCAGCCTGCACACAAGATGATGACCTTCTCTCCACTTGCACACAAGATGAGGACCTTCCCTCTATATGCACACAAGATGATGACCTTCTCTCCACATGCACACAAGATGAGGACCTTCCCTCCACACATGATAGCAGCAATGGAACTCACTGTTGGTGTAGATGGGCTTGCGATACGGAGGTCCTGTGCTCAAAGCCAGCGCCAAGAAGATGTACTGGAACATAAGGAACTGGAAGATGACTGTGTTTTCACTGCTGGCAGCACTGTCAAAGTCCCCAACCTCATACCTGCGTGAGGAGACAGGGGTTGCATGGGGGAGAAAGAAGGAGGGGCACAGGTCAAGCCAGTAGTGGTGACCAGAGGCTCGCACCATAGCCTGCTGTGGAGGTAGACAATACCAGCCACCTGGAATGACACAGCCAAAGCCACGTGGATGACCAGGGAGAAAAGCACGTGTATCCCCGCCAGTGTTCCAGGTGGTCTCCTCTTGGCTAGCTGTGGGTAAGAACCAGTGATGCCCACTGCGGAGGGGGAGGATAGGGGGAGGAGAGGGGGAGGAGAGGGGGAGGAGAGAGGGAGGAGAGGGGGAGGAGGGGGAGGAGAGGGGGAGGAGAGGGGGGAGGAGAGAGGAGGAGAGGGGGAGGAGAGAGGGAGGAGAGAGGGAGGAGAGGGGGAAGAGGTTACATAGCCACCATCGTACGTGAGCGTATTATATGTGAGGGCAGTGCATAGCATGTGAGTACATGATGTACCATGTGAGCATATGATGCATCATGTGAGCACATGATGTATCATGTGAGCACATGATGTATCATGTGAGCACATGATGTACCATGTGAGCATATGATGTACCATGTGAGCACACACACTGGTCATATAAATGCACAAAATGGATGTACAAAAAGATCGGTGGGTTCATTTATGGCTACAGTACACCTTACATAATACATGTGACTTACTGACGAATGAAAAGCCAAGAATAATGACCATGTCGCCATAGAGATACTGTTTGTCTCCAAGATATGAAAAGTGCTGATTGCAGATAAAAAGGGGGTGGGCATTAAATAGGAGGAATATAGAGACAAGCTGATACTACACCTTAATACCAGACATGCCTCTGTTAAGTTGTATTCTCCCTTGTTGGAACCGTCTCCACGGAGCCACCTCTCCTCCCTCCCCTCCCCCTCCTGACCCCATGAGGCCCTTCCCCTCCCCCTCTTGACCCCCTCTTCTCCCTCCCCTCCCCTCTTAACCTCATGGAGCCATCTCTCCTCCTTCCCCTCCCCCTCCTGACCTCATGGAGCCACCTCTCCTCCCTCCTCTCCCCTCTTGCCTCATGGAGCCATCTCTCCTCCCTCCTGACCCCATGGAGCCACCTCTCCTCCCTCCCCTCCCCTGCCTCATGGAGCATCTCTCCTCCCTCCTGACCCATGGAGCAACTCTCCTCCCT
>JABACO010000006.1:12764907-12775125 GCA_013339895.1 Ephydatia muelleri
ACACCACAAACACACACCAGACACACACACACACACACACAACACCACACACAACACCACACCCACACGCACACACACACACACAACACACACAAACACAAACCCACACACACACACACACACACCACACACACAACCCACACACACACAAACACACACAACACCCACACACAACACACACACAACACCCACACCACCCACACACACACACCACACAACACACCCCCCCCACACACACACAAACAACACACACACACACACAAACACAACACACCACACACACAACACACACACACCACACACACACAACACACACACCCCCACACACACACACACAACACACACCCACCCCACACACCACACACACAAACACACACAAACACACACACCCACACACCACACACACAAACTGTTATTTAGGTGTCTAATCCGCACAGCTAGCTAACGGTCTGATTGCATTGCAAGTCAGCCTAAGCTACTGCCGCGTGTCTCAACGTTGCAATGCAAAATATTAAAATACTTTGTCTTGTGATTTGAACACAAACATGATAAAGTGGTTTGTGTATTATTCTTGGGTGCTGCTCCTTTCAGAGATTTCATTCATTTACAATTATTAATGATACATATCCCTTTTCCTTGTGGCTTTGAGGTCACTGAAAACATCGAACAAGTCAAGAGATTGGAAGGAGGAACGAAGATACGAGGGCAATCTCACTCTCTTACTCTTCCCATCAGGCAACAACAGAGCTGTTACAACACCTCAATGGAGGCTGGAAGGCAGTTCCCACCAATGGAGGCTGGAAGGCAGTTCCCACCAATGGAGGCTAGAAAGCAGTTCTCACCAATGGAGGCTAGAAAGCAGTTCCCACCAATGGAGGCTGGAAGGCAGTTCCCACCAATGGAGGCTGGAAGGCAGTTCCCACCAATGGAGGCTAGAAAGCAGTTCTCACCAATGGAGGCTAGAAAGCAGTTCCCACCAATGGAGGCTGGAAGGCAGTTCCCACCAATGGAGGCTGGAAGGCAGTTCCTACCAATGGAGGCTAGAAAGCAGTTCTCACCAATGGAGGCTAGAAAGCAGTTCCCACCAATGGAGGCTGGAAGGCAGTTCCCACCAATGGAGGCTGGAAGGCAGTTCCCACCAATGGAGGCTGGAAGGCAGTTCCCAC
Source organism: Ephydatia muelleri (assembly GCA_013339895.1). Classification (NCBI taxonomy): domain Eukaryota; kingdom Metazoa; phylum Porifera; class Demospongiae; order Spongillida; family Spongillidae; genus Ephydatia; species Ephydatia muelleri. The sequence goes on from JABACO010000006.1 coordinate 12,766,074, forward strand.
CAATGGAGGCTGGAAGGCAGTTCCCACCAATGGGAAGGCAATTACACGAATGCTAAGCAGTTTGTGATAAACATTCTTCAGTATCTGGTTCTAAGGTTTCAGTTATTCAATGACAGCAATGTAGTGTGCAGATGTGGAAATGAGTTTGGCAGCATGCATGTATACAGGAGACCAGTGATCCTACCTCACCAAAGGGGTAACATGGCAGTCATTTTTAGGAATGCTGTTTTCAGAATGGATGCATTTAATGCCACATGCCTTGGTTGCCATAGGGACACAACAACGAATCGTGACCTTGGAACTTTTATTGGAACGTTTCAGAAGCCTATAATATGCAGCAAGGGATGTTTAAAATTGTATTGAAATACTTTTGGGCTGCAATTTGGCATAGAGTGTTACTGTGGTGATTCCTATGGACTCTATGGACAAATATTCTATGCCATCCTCTGGATGCCACATTGACTTGTGTTGGCCATCAGTTTGGACGTTTTTGTTCAGAATGCTCGTTGTGTTGGTGGATATAGTATCAGAAACATTGCTGCTCACTTAACTTTCATGTTTCTATATCTTGAAAGTGTTCTTATTCTGTGCTCTGTGGTTTAGCACACACAGCCTGAAGTCATTCAACAGTACTCATCTGGTTACATGGGGTGAATGAGGTGCTTCAGTGTGAGTGTGTGGCCATGGAAACAGTGCATGCATGATTAATCTCCCATGTCGGGAACTCTGCATGCCAGCAGTGCTTACAATTGGTGCTCCCTCTGCGATTTCCTTTCTAGTCAATTTAAGGTAAACTCCCAAATTAGAACGGGTTGGCTTTATTGGAACGGGGGGGGGGGGGGGGTAGGGGTTTGAAACCAATTCTATGTATCAGTACACAAAGAAGAATGAGGTTCAAACCCCTACCTCTAGTCTTCTACCACTTTGGCCCCCCCCCCCCCCCCCCCCCCATTCCAATAAAGCCAACTCGTTCTAATTTGGCAGTTTACCTTTAGGCCCGTCTAGCGGAGCCACACCCCTCACATTTGCATGTGGGCCCGATACAGTTAGGCGACCCATACACTAGGCAACAATGTTGCGTGCAACTCAATGAATGCAATTATATTTTCAGTAAAACATTAGTTTACTGATATTTTACTAGAAATTTACAAAAATTCATAGTGTTGCATGCAACATGTTGCCTAGTGTATGGTCGCCTTTAGAATGTAATTAAATATTAAGTTACATGCACTCATCCAGTATCAATATTGCATCTGCTCTAATGTTAGTCTCCATCTAACTGAACAAGGAAGTGTGTCTCTTATAACAACCTCAGTTTGTTTGTTCTATTTACGCAGCAAAGTATCATATAGTTGATGCAATCAAGTGTAATTCAGTCTTCTCAGTATTTAATCACACGGACCGTCTTTCAAAGCTACACCGGGAATTAAATCAAGACATTGTAATCCAATACCAGTACCTTCTGAAGTCAGTTCTATAAACCTTTGACAACAACAAGAAGAGAGCTATACAACGAGGAATTGATGGAAAGACCTCAGCATGGTTGACAGTGATACCTATGACATACCATCATTTTGATCTATCTGCCACTGAATTTAGGACTCACTGGCACTGCGATATCATCCACCATTACTACAATTGCCAGCTCTGTGTGATGGTTGTGGTAGTCAGTTCAGCACTGGACATGTCCTTGATTGTAGAAAGGGAGGTTTAGTCATCCAAAGACACAATGAGATAAGGGATGCCCTTGGTGACTTGGCTTCAATTGCATATAAAGAGGTCGTAAGAGAACCTGTCGTAAGAGAACCGAATGACCGTGAAAAGGTTCCAGCTTGGTTGCTGTTCTTTCTGTACGGCAGCCTCATGCAAGCTACTACCTTATTTGATGATTGAGTAGTGGATTCAGATGCTAATTCTTACTTGCATCATGATGTGGGTGCAGTTCTTTCCTCGATTTGAACACACTAAGAAACAAAAATACTCACAAGCTGCTGAAACAATTAATGCATTTTTTACACCATTTGTTGTGACAGCTGATGGGGCACTGGGTCTTGAGGCAAAGACATTTGCATTTGTACGTCATTTGGCTGAAAAAATAGCTGCAATTTGGCACAAGTCCAACAGTGAAGTGCTGGGCTATGTGCGTGCAAGGATGTAATTTGCTGTCCTTCGTGCTACGAATCTGTGCATTCGTGGCAGTAGAGTGAAATGGAGAAGGATGGAGATTGAAGATGGAGCTGGGCTTCCATACCTGCCAGAATGAGTTTCAGCACAGCTTCTCATTGTAGTATGTTTTTAATCGTCTAGGTAGTCTCTGTCACAGGCGTTTGCGGCCATATATTTTGTGGACAAAAGTATGTAATCCGAAAAATTGAAATGATTGCGTATATGCCTATAGCAACGCCCTTGACAACCTGGAGAGCTGAAAACGTGAAAAGCAGGATGGCTACAAGCGCCATTAAAAAAGCAGATTACATAGAAGCTACCGTTTCCTTTTTTGATGCAAGTCATTAGGACCAGCAATTCTTTCCACGGCAAGTTATGGCTGTTGAAAGCGGGTAACCCTCGACGTACCTTTCCTCTTCGACGTGTGTTTTCCACGTTCCCAACCGAATAAAAAAGTTTGAATTCAAGCTAGAAATGTGGGTAACAGAAGGTACTAACTAGTTCTCGTATGTTCTTGTAGCCACAATTTTTTTTACCAGCGATACTTACTGTGAAGTTTATCCATGAATTGCGGGATTATTATTTCATTCTTTTAGGAGCGCCACATTTGTAGAGCTGCAATCAGTAAGTGCTCCTTAACAATGAGCAACAAATGTTTCACAGATCTGGTACCGAATGGTACATTCCTTGCAAGGTGCATGAATGGCTTGGCTTCTTTCTCACCCCATGAGACCGAATCCAATATGTGTTTGCCATGCCAATACGCTCTTTGAGCATATTTTATTCTTAGTTATACCTGGAGGGGTCTTGTGTATATGGTTGCCAACTAACACACCACCTAAGTATTGTTGCCTATGGATGTTAAAAGATTAGAGGGCTTCATCCAATTGCTTGACAATGGACCAGCAAATTCCTTGTTAGTCACTTTGGTGCTCTGTTGATTATTTCCTCCTTCTGTTTGCTTGCTTTCAATCAGTGTTTGTTTAATCCTTACCACTCTTCTCTACAGACTGTCTCATGTCTTCCACCTGCTGGACGATAATCTGAGTTTGACCTATGCCATGAACCACTGGATGGTACAGTCAGTGCATACCAATGCCCTACATGGTAGCTCCAAGCTCCAGTGGTTGGCTCACAATCATTAGGCATATGGGACACCACAGCTGCTCCAGGATTACTGGATGAGTTGGAACTGTGCTCATCCAGGGAAAAATCCCATTTGGATGGAGGGGCAACTGCACGAATGCCAGCAACAATTTTGTGTGGATTTAAGTTTGCTGGTTGACCACCTGACTTTTGTGGTAGGTTGTTTTGGTAAGAAAAGACCAGTGTATGTACGTAATACATGCATCAATTCAGTATATTTTATGGTACCTTCTTGCAGACAACTGCTTGTGTGCACTGTCCAATCAAAAGGGCAAAGTAAACTATGTACTCTTCAGGTAATTTCCCATCCATCACTTATTTGTATAAACAAAAGATTGTGGGTGAGTGGCCCAATTATGTCATTGGCTGTGTTAATTGCACACGACTGAGTGCAAATCGTCTGCAAACTCTTGCACTTGTATGAACTCCTTTTTCCCCTTTCTAGCCTCCGTCAAGAAGCGGGCATACACTCTGCATCGCTGGTTTACCTTCATTACGTGGATCCCCATACAATACTGCCCCTTTATTCAAAAACTCACGTCTAGATCACAGGTTTAAAAAAATCGTGGCTAGTTCTGTGTATTGTATATGTGTTTCCCCATGTGTGCTGATGAGCGTTATTGCTCGCCTAACGTTTTCTATCAGTTGGTTCCTCCACTACGCACGCTTAAAAGTAACCCTCTCTTTTCCCGCCAAAGACATATGGGCGCTGAGAAAATGGGCTGCAAATATCACTGATAATAATGCTTGTAGTTGCGCATCGATGGTTTTATTTACAGATATGTTACAGCATTTGCAGATGCTATTTATTTTTTACTAAACGTCTCCAAAGTAAGTATGATTTGTTGGTTCGCAAAACATGAACCAGTATAATGAGAATGATATTAACTTTTGGTTTTGGCCTCTTTGTAATTACGGTATTGTCTAATTCTTTTTGTCCATCGCAAACGTCCGTGCTGTGTGTGCATTTTCCTTCTTTCGTCAGTTATCAATTATTTATTTATTCTTTATAATGGACAGGTGTTCTGCATTGCTGGGAACATCTTATACTGCACTTGATTTTTTTAAATACACACACACACATATTAAATAAAGAAATATAGACATTTCGGAAAGGTTGACCTTGTGTGAGCAATTGCAAGGTCAATGGAACATCTTTGCCACAACCCATCCCACAAACGACATCAGTAGCCAGCCACAACGTGCCAGAACATGATACACATCCCTGGTTGGGTGTCAATGAGCACTTAATTACATGCAATCGTGTGGGTGGGGCACTAAGTACCATCCATCAACACATTGCCATGGACACTGATGTTGAACATCAATGTATAGAACAGTGCAGACTACGAGGAACAGATAAGTGTACGGTGGTGGCTTTCCTGCTGCAACTAAATACAGTTTGCGGACACAACTTCTTTCTAGCAAACTGCATGCATGCATGCATGCATTAAGCTGCAGCACAGAGCTCATTGCACTTCACTTCCTTGCTTTTCGCATTCGTGCACCCAAAAATCGAATACTCCGGGTCCTTTAAGCAAGGCCGATAAGCGAACGATACACGTCTGATCCCAAGGGTGTGTTTTATTTCCCCGCACATCGTGAAATAACACTGATGTCATTTACGACTGACGGAGGATATCTCTGAAATGAACCACTAGCTTGTGCGTACTCGCTGCACGTGCTTGTTTACCACGCAGGTGACACACCAAGACCACCAGTGCGGTGATGTCTAGATTGTTGAACTCGCGCGCCCCTCCATGCTGGATAAATCTTTTTGTCCGAAGCCTCCATCGCTGCCGGAACGAGGGTGCCAACACCATGCATCTACACACTGCCTACGTACTGTCTACGTACTACCTACGTATATGGACAGAAGGTGCGAGTCATTAGTCCACACAACTTACTAATTGCCGGATACATTTTTCAGTGCTCTCGTCGTCAACAAATGATGCCCGTTGATACGTCGCTATACTATTCATGCCATGGATACGGCTAACGTACAAGAACGTTAGCCCCACACGTGCTGATGCGAATAGTGCAGCGACTGCAGTAAACATACACATGAATACAAATTCCTTCCCATGTAAGGTAACGCTAGCAGCGTAGACCCATTCACGTGATCAAAATAATCAGGGGCATTTGTAGTCAGGTAACCTCAGGTGTAATTCTATCGTTTGCGTACTACCGAGTCAGCTAAACGAGGCCCTGCCGCGTGTGTTTTTGATACAATGGCGGATAAGGCTCCATTTAACGTGGAGAGCATCATCCAGCGGCTGCTTGAAGGTTGAGCTCATCGCCCGCGAAAGGGCGGGCCACCTGCATGCCGTGTTATGTGTTGTTTTGTATACCGTGTGTACAGTACGTGGACAAAAGCCGATAAGAGACTGCAATTGACGGAGAAACGAAGTGAGGGACCTCTGTCTCAAATCGCGTGAGGTCTTCCTGAGTCAACCCGATGCTTCTCGATTTGGAGGCCCCGCTGAAGATATGCGGTGAGTGTGTAAGCGTCTCTGCGCGTCACAGCCTTCTCATTCGTTGCGTAACTCATCTGGGGTCCAGGAGACATACACGGACAGTACTTGGACCTTCTGAAATTGTTTGAGCACGGAGGTTTTCCCCCGGAGTCCAACTACTTGTTCTTAGGCGACTATGTCGACCGCGGGAAGCAGTCGATGGAGACCATTTGCCTGCTTTTAGCGTACAAGATACGATATCCCGAAAACTTCTTTCTGCTCAGAGGAAACCACGAGTGCGCCAGTATCAACCGAATTTACGGGTTTTACGACGAGTGTGAGTCACCAAAGAATCAGCTTACACACACAAGCCTGTGCTATTTATACACATAGCATGCGTAATAATTTATTGTAGTGAACTGCAACGACAATCTTGATTGGCACTCGGTGCGTTTAAATGCATGCATGCTTTGCGCTTGATGGATTGTTGCAGGCAAGCGTCGCTACAACATACGTCTGTGGAAAACGTTTACAGACTGCTTCAATTGCCTACCAGTAGCGGCCATATTGGATGAAAAGATTTTCTGCTGTCATGGAGGTACAATGTGTGTTGCATGGTATGCATGCAGAATCCGTATGTGCACGGTTCAATGGAAAGATGATAGAAACGTGGTCGCAATAAATTTCGAGTGGAGAGAAAAGGGAATATTTAAATAGCTGTTATTATACTATATTAAAGCTGCATCAAATCACTGTTTTTTTTTTTAACATCTCTTCCGCCTTTAGGACTCTCGCCTGATCTTCAGTCCACGGAGCAAATTCGACGTATAATGCGTCCGACAGATGTCCCTGACCAGGGCCTTCTGTGCGATCTGCTGTGGGCAGACCCCGATAAGGAGATCGCTGGATGGGCCCAAAACGACCGGGGCGTCTCCTTTACATTCGGAACGGACATTATAAGTAAATTTCTTAACAAACACGACTTCGATCTTATATGTCGCGCGCATCAGGTGAATATCCCTCCCTCCCCCCCCCTCTCTCTCTCTCTCTCTCTCTCTCTCTCTCTCTCTCTCTCACAAAAAGGTTAACTAATCTTAGCTTCTGATGTATTTTAGGTGGTTGAAGATGATACGAGTTTTTTTCGAACGTCAATTGGTGACTTATTTTCGGCGCCCAACTACTGTGGAGAATTCGATAACGCGGGAGCGATGAGGAGCGTTGACGAGTCACTCATGTGCTCCTTCCAGGTCAGTAAATCTGCGGCGTACTACCTTAGTCATGCGTATCTACGCTTCGCAGATTAATCAAGCCACCAGAAAAGAAAGCGAAGTTCTGGGTGTAGCAGTAAAAGCACAACCATAGATGGAGCGAAGCCGGGTGACCCCTAAGACCAAGAAGAAGTGACGCAGCTGGTCGTGAGAGCAAAGTGAAATTCGTCAAACTCCTCTAGTGAACGTTTCTTCTGTCCGTTTTTCTCTTTCACGCTGGTGTTGAGAGATTTTTTATTTTTTATTTCTTTTATTTAATTTGCTTTTTAGTACGATGTATCATGGCGCTGCAATGTACTTACAAAGCTCAGATACGCATTGAAGGTATAAGAGGACTTGAGGAGGAAAAGGAGGAGGAGCATAGGCGCATGCCGTTCATGAGTGAAATGCCATTGAGCCAGACATCACCAACATCGTGCAAACTATCGGCTGTGTTGGAAGACTGTGCATGGTCAATAGAGATCAAGACCAATAGCTAATGCACGCACCATTCATCACGACCATCGACTTGCTACATATAATACTAACAGAATTATAAAGGTTACTAAATACAATCCTTGATCAATATTAAAAAAACAAGACACAGTCTTAGGTTAAACTTACTGGAATAGACTGAAATAAACCAGAAACTTATAAAATCAGGTGAGAAATTATTATCAGTGATCTACAGCTCCCACCAAGGTTCGCATTACACATGTAAAAAGTAATACAAGTGTGCAAGTAAATTCAAATAAACCTTTTTTTTTAATAATAATAATATAATGATAATTTTACAAGTATTACAAGCATGAAACGACAATAAACTGATTCTTTGGGTGATTGATTTGCTTGCAACAAGCAATACAAATGTACATGTAGCTAAGCTATATTACATGTAGCTAAGCTATATTACATATTGTAAAAATAATTTAAGTTAGAAAAAAACGAAGTGATGAAATGAATTCCACAACACGTACCCACGCAAATTTGAATCTATGCCATAATAAAATTTTTATAGTAGTCCAGACATAATTATAGTCTTGAATCAAAAGTTAGTCCTCCCACAATAGGACCTTAATGTTCCCAACCCTCTCTTTGAATTATCTTGGACTATGAACCTACTGCAATCATCATATTCCAGACTGACAACCAGCTTCAAAGTAACGTGCAGTCAGATAGCCAGATAACAGTTGGACACATCTGTCCTCCTCCCCCTCCCCCTTGCAGGTGTAAACCAGCCGATGATGGCCTGGAGGACTCACGTTTGATTCTTGACCTGAAAGTAAATTAGAAAAGATGATAGCCATACATATAAATGAGGCATCCTGCACAGGTCTTACAAGACTATCGCAACGCACACACACACACACACACACACACACCACACACACACACATGCACACACACGCACACACACATACACACACACAAATACACACATACACACACAAATAGACACACATACAAATACCACACACATACACACACACACAAATACACACACATACAAATACACACCACATACAAATACACCACCATACCACAAACATACACACATACACACCCATACATGTACACACACACCCTCACACCCACACACCCACATACTCACCTCAACACCTCCCCACACATCCTTTCATACCACACACCTTAATAGGAGGTTGTCCAGTGCAGTTGGCTATGAGCAGCTCCATGGCGACGTCATGGCAACCAACGTGCCTGCTAAGCCAACTGGCAGCATCAGGTGGCATCAGATGATTGAAGTGGTAATGATAGTACTAGAGATGAGGTAATGATAGTACTAGAGATGAGGTAATGATAGTACTAGAGATGGGGTAATGATAGTACTAGAGATGAGGTAATGATAGTACTAGAGATGGGGTAATGATAGTACTAGAGATGAGGTAATGATAGTACTAGAGATGAGGTAATGATAGTACTAGAGATGGGGTAATGATAGTACTAGATGGGGTAATGATAGTACTAGAGATAGTAATGATAGTACTGATGGGGTAATGATAGTCTAGAGATGGGGTA
>JABACO010000006.1:12776125-12886125 GCA_013339895.1 Ephydatia muelleri
TCATCTCTAGTACTATCATTACCCCATCTCTAGTACTATCATTACCTCATCTCTAGTACTATCATTACCCCATCTCTAGTACTATCATTACCCCATCTCTAGTACTATCATTACCCCATCTCTAGTACTATCATTACCCCATCTCTAGTACTATCATTACCCCATCTCTAGTACTATCATTACCCCATCTCTAGTACTATCATTACCCCATCTCTAGTACTATCATTACCTCATCTCTAGTACTATCATTACCTCATCTCTAGTACTATCATTACCCCATCTCTAGTACTATCAACCCCATCTCTAGTACTATCATTACCTCATCTCTAGTACTATCATTACCTCATCTCTAGTACTATCATTACCCCATCTCTAGTACTATCATTACCCCATCTCTAGTACTATCATTACCTCATCTCTAGTACTATCATTACCTCATCTCTAGTACTATCATTACCCCATCTCTAGTACTATCATTACCTCATCTCTAGTACTATCATTACCTCATCTCTAGTACTATCATTACCCCCATCTCTAGTACTATCATTACCTCATCTCTAGTACTATCATTACCTCTCTCTAGTACTATCATTACCCCCATCTCTAGTACTATCATTACCTCATCTCTAGTAACTATCATTACCTCATCTCTAGTACTATGCATTACCTACCCCATCTCTAGTACTATCATTACCCTCATCTCTAGTACTATCATTACCCTCATCTCTAGTACTATCATTACCCTCATCTCTAGTACTATCATTACCTCATCTCTAGTACTAGCATTAACCACCAATACCTCATCTCTAGTACTATCATTACCCATCTCTAGTACTATCATTACCTAAACTAGTACTATCATACCTCATCTCTAGTACTATCATTACCACTTCAATCATCTGATGCCACCTGATGCTGCCAGTTGGCTTAGCAGGCACGTTGTTGCCATGACGTCGCCATGGAGCTGCTCATAGCCAACTGCACTGGACAACCTCCTATTAAGGTGTGTGTATGAAAGGATGTGTGGGGAGGTGTTGAGGTGAGTATGTGGGTGGTGTGGGTGTGAGGGTGTGTGGTTACATGTATGTGTGGTGTGTATGTGTGTGTATGTTTGTGGTATGTGTGTGTGTATTTGTATGTGTGTGTGTATTTGTATGTGTGTGTATTTGTGTGTGTGTGTATGTGTGTGTGTATTTGTATGTGTGTCTATTTGTGTGTGTATGTGTGTATTTGTGTGTGTGTATGTGTGTGTGCGTGTGTGTGCATGTGTGTGTGTGTGTGTGTGTGTGTGTGTGTGTGTGTGTGTGTGTGCGTTGCGATAGTCTTGTAAGACCTGTGCAGGATGCCTCATTTATATGTATGGCTATCATCTTTTTAATTTACTTTCAGGTCAGAATCAAACGTGAGTCATCCAGGCCATCATCGGCTGGTTTACACCTGCAAGGGGAGGGGGAGGAGGACAGATGTGTCCACCTGTTATCTGGCTATCTGACTGCACGTTACGTTGAAGCTGGTGTCAGTCTGGAATATGATGATGCAGTAGGTCATAGTCCAAGATAATTCAAAGAGAGGGTTTGGAACATTTAATGTCCTATTGTGGGAGGACTAACTTTTGATTCAAGATATAATTATGTCTGGACTCTATAAAAATTTTATTATGGCATAGATTCAAATTTGCGTGGGTACGTGTTGTGGAATTCATTTCATCACTTCGTTTTTTTCTAACTTAAATTATTTTTACAATATGTAATATAGCTTAGCTACATGTAATATAGCTTAGCTACATGTACATTTGTATTGCTTGTTGCAAGCAAATCAATCAACCCAAATAATCAGTTTATGTTCGTTTCATGCTTGTAATACTTGTAAAATTATCATTATTATTATTATTATTAAAAAAAAAGGTTTATTGAATTACTTGCACACTTGTATTACTTTTTACATGTGGTAATGCGAACCTTGGTGGGAGCTGTAGATCACTGATAATAATTTCTCACCTGATTTTATAAGTTCTGGTTTATTTCAGTCTATTCCAGTAAGTTTACCTAAGACTGTGTCTTGTTTTTTTAATATTGATCAAGGATTGTATTTAGTAACCTTTATAATTCTGATTATTATTATTATGTAGCAAGTCGATGGTGTGATGAATGGTGCGTGCATAGCTATTGGTCTTGATCTCTATGACCATGCACAGTCTTCCAACACAGCCGAATAGTTTGCCGATGTTGGTGATGTCTGGCTCACATGGCATTTCACTCATGAACGGCATGCGCCTATGCTCCTCCTCCTTTTCCTCCTCAAGTCTCTTATACCTTCAATGCGTATCTGAGCTTTGTAAGTACATGCAGCGCCATGATACATCGTACTAAAAAGCAAATTAAATAAAAGAAATAAAAAAATAAAAAATCTCTCAACACCAGCGTGAAAGAGAAAAACGGACAGAAGAAACGTTCACTAGAGGAGTTTGACGAATTTCACTTTGCTCTCACGACCAGCTGCGTCACTTCTTCTTGGTCTTAGGGTCACCCGGCTTCGCTCCATCTATGGTTGTGCTTTTACTGCTACCCCAGAACTTCGCTTTCTTTTCTGGTGGCTTGATTATCTGCGAAGCGTAGATACGCATGACTAAGGTAGTACGCCGCAGATTTACTGACCTGGAAGGAGCACATGAGTGACTCGTCAACGCTCATCATCGCTCCCGCGTTATCGAATTCTCCACAGTAGTTGGGCGCCGAAAATAAAGTCACCAATTGACGTTTCGAAAAAAACTCGTATCCATCTTCAACCACCTAAAATACATCAGAAGCTAAGATTAGTTAACCTTTTTGTGCGAGAGAGAGAGAGAGAGAGAGAGAGAGAGAGAGAGAGAGAGAGGGGGGGGGAGGGAGGGATATTCACCTGATGCGCGCGACATATAAGATCGAAGTCGTGTTTGTTAAGAAATTTACTTATAATGTCCGTTCCGAATGTAAAGGAGACGCCCCGGTCGTTTTGGGCCCATCCAGCGATCTCCTTATCGGGGTCTGCCCACAGCAGATCGCACAGAAGGCCCTGGTCAGGGACATCTGTCGGACGCATTATACGTCGAATTTGCTCCGTGGACTGAAGATCAGGCGAGAGTCCTAAAGGCGGAAGAGATGTTAAAAAAAAAAACAGTGATTTGATGCAGCTTTAATATAGTATAATAACAGCTATTTAAATATTCCCTTTTCTCTCCACTCGAAATTTATTGCGACCACGTTTCTATCATCTTTCCATTGAACCGTGCACATACGGATTCTGCATGCATACCATGCAACACACATTGTACCTCCATGACAGCAGAAAATCTTTTCATCCAATATGGCCGCTACTGGTAGGCAATTGAAGCAGTCTGTAAACGTTTTCCACAGACGTATGTTGTAGCGACGCTTGCCTGCAACAATCCATCAAGCGCAAAGCATGCATGCATTTAAACGCACCGAGTGCCAATCAAGATTGTCGTTGCAGTTCACTACAATAAATTATTACGCATGCTATGTGTATAAATAGCACAGGCTTGTGTGTGTAAGCTGATTCTTTGGTGACTCACACTCGTCGTAAAACCCGTAAATTCGGTTGATACTGGCGCACTCGTGGTTTCCTCTGAGCAGAAAGAAGTTTTCGGGATATCGTATCTTGTACGCTAAAAGCAGGCAAATGGTCTCCATCGACTGCTTCCCGCGGTCGACATAGTCGCCTAAGAACAAGTAGTTGGACTCCGGGGGAAAACCTCCGTGCTCAAACAATTTCAGAAGGTCCAAGTACTGTCCGTGTATGTCTCCTGGACCCCAGATGAGTTACGCAACGAATGAGAAGGCTGTGACGCGCAGAGACGCTTACACACTCACCGCATATCTTCAGCGGGGCCTCCAAATCGAGAAGCATCGGTTGACTCAGGAAGACCTCACGCGATTTGAGACAGAGGTCCCTCACTTCGTTCTCCGTCAATTGCAGTCTCTTATCGGCTTTTGGTCCACGTACTGTACACACGGTATACAAAACAACACATAAACACGGCATGCAGGTGGCCCCGCCCTTTCGCGGGCGATGAGCTCAACCTTCAAGCAGCCGCTGGATGATGCTCTCCACGTTAAATGGAGCCTTATCCGCCATTGTATCAAAAACACACGCGGCAGGCCTCGTTTAGCTGACTCGGTAGTACGCAAACGATAGAATTACACCTGAGGTTACCTGACTACAAATGCCCCTGATTATTTTGATCACGTGAATGGGTCTACGCTGCTAGCGTTACCTTACATGGGGAAGGAATTTGTATTCATGTGTATGTTTACTGCAGTCGCTGCACTATTCGCATCAGCACGTGTGGGGCTAACGTTCTTGTACGTTAGCCGTATCCATGCATGAATAGTATAGCGACGTATCAACGGGCATCATTTGTTGACGACGAGAGCACTGAAAAATGTATCCGGCAATTAGTAAGTTGTGTGGACTAATGACTCGCACCTTCTGTTCCATATACGTAGGTAGTACGTAGACAGTACGTAGGCAGTGTGTAGATGCATGGTGTTGGCACCTCGTTCCGGCAGCGATGGAGGCTTCGGACAAAAAGATTTATCCAGCATGGAGGGCGCGCGAGTTCAACAATCTAGACATCACCGCACTGGTGGCTTGGTGTGTCACTGCGTGTAAACAAGCACGTGCAGCGAGTACGCACAAGCTAGTGGTTCATTTCAGAGATATCCTCCGTCAGTCGTAAATGACATCAGTGTTATTTCACGATGTGCGGGGAAATAAAACACACCCTGGGATCAGACGTGTATCGTTCGCTTATCGGCCTTGCTTAAAGGACCCGGAGTATTCGATTTTTGGGTGCACGAATGCGAAAAGCAAGGAAGTGAAGTGCAATGAGCTCTGTGCTGCAGCTTAATGCATGCATGCATGCATGCAGTTTGCTAGAAAGAAGTTGTGTCCGCAAACTGTATTTAGTTGCAGCAGGAAAGCCACCACCGTACACTTATCTGTTCCTCGTAGTCTGCACTGTTCTATACATTGATGTTCAACATCAGTGTCCATGGCAATGTGTTGATGGATGGTACTTAGTGCCCCACCCACACGATTGCATGTAATTAAGTGCTCATTGACACCCAACCAGGGATGTGTATCATGTTCTGGCACGTGTTGCTGGCTACTGATGTCGTTTGTGGGATGGTTGTGGCAAAGATGTTCCATTGACCTTGCAATTGCTCACACAAGGTCAACCTTTCCGAAATGTCTATATTTCTTTATTTAATATGTGTGTGTGTGTATTTAAAAAAATCAAGTGCAGTATAAGATGTTCCCAGCATGCAGAACACCTGTCCATTATAAAGAATAAATAAATAATGATAACTTGACGAAAGAAGGAAAATGCACACACAGCACGGACGTTTGCGATGGACAAAAAGAATTAGACAATACCGTAATTTACAAAGAGCCAAAACCAAAAGTAATATCATATCTCATTATACTGTTCATGTTTTGCGAACCACAAATCATACTTACTTTGAGACGTTTAGTAAAAAATAAATAGCATCTGCAAATGCTGTAACATATCTGTAAATAAAACCATCGATGCGCAACTACAAGCATTATTATCAGTGATATTTGCAGCCCATTTTCTCACGCCCATATGTCTTTGGCGGGAAAAGAGAGGGTTACTTTTAAGCGTGCGTAGTGGAGGAACCAACTGATAGAAAACGTTAGGCGAGCAATAACGCTCATCAGCACACATGGGGAAACACATATACAATACACAGAACTAGCCACGATTTTTTTAAACCTGTGATCTAGACGTGAGTTTTTGAATAAAAGGGGCAGTATTGTATGGGGATCCACGTAATGAAGGTAAACCAGCGATGCAGAGTGTATGGCCGCTTCTTGACGGAGGCTAGAAAGGGGAAAAAGGAGTTCATACAAGTGCAGAGAGTTTGCAGACGATTTGCACTCAGTCTGTGCAATTAACACAGCCAATGACATAATGGGCCACTCACCCACAATCTTTTGTTTATACAAATAAGTGATGGATGGGAAATTACCTGAAGAGTACATAGTTTACTTTGCCCTTTTGATTGGACAGTGCACACAGCAGTTGTCTGCAAGAAGGTACCATAAAATATACTGAATTGATGCATGTATTACGTACATACACTGGTCTTTTCTTACCAAAACAACCTACCACAAAAGTCAGGTGGTCAACCAGCAAACTTAAATCCACACAAAATTGTTGCTGGCATTCGTGCAGTTGCCCCTCCCATCCAAATGGGATTTTCCCTGGATGAGCACAGTTCCAATCATCCAGTAATCCTGGAGCAGCTGTGGTGTCCCATATGCCTAATGATTGTGAGCCAACCACTGGAGCTTGGAGCTACCATGTAGGGCATTGGTATGCACTGACTGTACCATCCAGTGGTTCATGGCATAGGTCAAACTCAGATTATCGTCCAGCAGGTGGAAGACATGAGACAGTCTGTAGAGAAGATGGTAAGGATTAAACAAACACTGATTGAAAGCAAGCAAACAGAAGGAGGAAATAATCAACAGCACCAAAGTGACTAACAAGGAATTTGCTGGTCCCATTGTCAAGCAATTGGATGAAGCCCTCTAATCTTTTAACATCCATAGGCAACAATACTTAGGTGGTGTGTTAGTTGGCAACCATATACACAAGACCCTCCAGGTATAACTAAGAATAAAATATGCTCAAAGAGCGTATTGGCATGGCAAACACATATTGGATTCGGTCTCATGGGGTGAGAAAGAAGCCAATCCATTCATGCACCTTGCAAAGGATGTACCATTCGGTACCAGATCCTGTGAAACATTTGTTGCTCATTGTTAAGGAGCACTTACTGATTGCAGCTCTACAAAATGTGGCGCCTCCTAAAAGAATGAAATAATAATCCCGCAATTCAGGATAAACTTCAACAGTAAGTATCGCTGGTAAAAAAAATTGTGGCTACAAGAACATACGAGAACTAGTTAGTACCTTCTGTTACCACATTTCTAGCTTGAATTCAAACTTTTTATCGGTTGGGAACGTGGAAAACACACGTCGAAGAGGAAAGGTACGTCGAGGGTTACCCGCTTTCAACAGCCATAACTTGCCGTGGCAAGAATTGCTGGTCCTAATGACTTGCATCAAAAAAGGAAACTGTAGCTTCTATTGTAATCTGCTTTTTAATGGCGCTTGTAGCCATCCTGTCTTTTCACGTTTTCAGCTCTCCAGGTTGTCAAGGGCGTTGCTATAGGCATTACGCAATCATTTCAATTTTTCGGATTACATACTTTTTGTCCACAAAATATATGGCCGCAAACGCCTGTGACAGAGACTACCTAGACGATTAAAAACATACTACAATGAGAAGCTGTGCTGAAACTCATTCTGGCAGGTATGGAAGCCCAGCTCCATCTTCAATCTCCATCCTTCTCCATTTCACTCTACTGCCACGAATGCACAGATTCGTAGCACGAAGGACAGCAAATTACATCCTTGCACGCACATAGCCCAGCACTTCACTGTTGGACTTGTGCCAAATTGCAGCTATTTTTTCAGCCAAATGACGTACAAATGCAAATGTCTTTGCCTCAAGACCCAGTGCCCCATCAGCTGTCACAACAAATGGTGTAAAAAATGCATTAATTGTTTCAGCAGCTTGTGAGTATTTTTGTTTCTTAGTGTGTTCAATCGAGGAAAGAACTGCACCCACATCATGATGCAAGTAAGAATTAGCATCTGAATCCACTACTCAATCATCAAATAAGGTAGTAGCTTGCATGAGGCTGCCGTACAGAAAGAACAGCAACCAAGCTGGAACCTTTTCACGGTCATTCGGTTCTCTTACGACAGGTTCTCTTACGACCTCTTTATATGCAATTGAAGCCAAGTCACCAAGGGCATCCCTTATCTCATTGTGTCTTTGGATGACTAAACCTCCCTTTCTACAATCAAGGACATGTCCAGTGCTGAACTGACTACCACAACCATCACACAGAGCTGGCAATTGTAGTAATGGTGGATGATATCGCAGTGCCAGTGAGTCCTAAATTCAGTGGCAGATAGATCAAAATGATGGTATGTCATAGGTATCACTGTCAACCATGCTGAGGTCTTTCCATCAATTCCTCGTTGTATAGCTCTCTTCTTGTTGTTGTCAAAGGTTTATAGAACTGACTTCAGAAGGTACTGGTATTGGATTACAATGTCTTGATTTAATTCCCGGTGTAGCTTTGAAAGACGGTCCGTGTGATTAAATACTGAGAAGACTGAATTACACTTGATTGCATCAACTATATGATACTTTGCTGCGTAAATAGAACAAACAAACTGAGGTTGTTATAAGAGACACACTTCCTTGTTCAGTTAGATGGAGACTAACATTAGAGCAGATGCAATATTGATACTGGATGAGTGCATGTAACTTAATATTTAATTACATTCTAAAGGCGACCATACACTAGGCAACATGTTGCATGCAACACTATGAATTTTTGTAAATTTCTAGTAAAATATCAGTAAACTAATGTTTTACTGAAAATATAATTGCATTCATTGAGTTGCACGCAACATTGTTGCCTAGTGTATGGGTCGCCTAACTGTATCGGGCCCACATGCAAATGTGAGGGGTGTGGCTCCGCTAGACGGGCCTAAAGGTAAACTGCCAAATTAGAACGAGTTGGCTTTATTGGAATGGGGGGGGGGGGGGGGGGGGGGGGGGCCAAAGTGGTAGAAGACTAGAGGTAGGGGTTTGAACCTCATTCTTCTTTGTGTACTGATACATAGAATTGGTTTCAAACCCCTACCCCCCCCCCCCCCCCCCCGTTCCAATAAAGCCAACCCGTTCTAATTTGGGAGTTTACCTTAAATTGACTAGAAAGGAAATCGCAGAGGGAGCACCAATTGTAAGCACTGCTGGCATGCAGAGTTCCCGACATGGGAGATTAATCATGCATGCACTGTTTCCATGGCCACACACTCACACTGAAGCACCTCATTCACCCCATGTAACCAGATGAGTACTGTTGAATGACACTTCAGGCTGTGTGTGCTAAACCACAGAGCACAGAATAAGAACACTTTCAAGATATAGAAACATGAAAGTTAAGTGAGCAGCAATGTTTCTGATACTATATCCACCAACACAACGAGCATTCTGAACAAAAACGTCCAAACTGATGGCCAACACAAGTCAATGTGGCATCCAGAGGATGGCATAGAATATTTGTCCATAGAGTCCATAGGAATCACCACAGTAACACTCTATGCCAAATTGCAGCCCAAAAGTATTTCAATACAATTTTAAACATCCCTTGCTGCATATTATAGGCTTCTGAAACGTTCCAATAAAAGTTCCAAGGTCACGATTCGTTGTTGTGTCCCTATGGCAACCAAGGCATGTGGCATTAAATGCATCCATTCTGAAAACAGCATTCCTAAAAATGACTGCCATGTTACCCCTTTGGTGAGGTAGGATCACTGGTCTCCTGTATACATGCATGCTGCCAAACTCATTTCCACATCTGCACACTACATTGCTGTCATTGAATAACTGAAACCTTAGAACCAGATACTGAAGAATGTTTATCACAAACTGCTTAGCATTCGTGTAATTGCCTTCCCATTGGTGGGAACTGCCTTCCAGCCTCCATTGGTGGGAACTGCCTTCCAGCCTCCATTGGTGGGAACTGCCTTCCAGCCTCCATTGGTGGGAACTGCCTTCCAGCCTCCATTGGTGGGAACTGCTTTCTAGCCTCCATTGGTGAGAACTGCTTTCTAGCCTCCATTGGTAGGAACTGCCTTCCAGCCTCCATTGGTGGGAACTGCCTTCCAGCCTCCATTGGTGGGAACTGCTTTCTAGCCTCCATTGGTGAGAACTGCTTTCTAGCCTCCATTGGTGGGAACTGCCTTCCAGCCTCCATTGGTGGGAACTGCCTTCCAGCCTCCATTGGTGGGAACTGCTTTCTAGCCTCCATTGGTGAGAACTGCTTTCTAGCCTCCATTGGTGGGAACTGCCTTCCAGCCTCCATTGGTGGGAACTGCCTTCCAGCCTCCATTGAGGTGTTGTAACAGCTCTGTTGTTGCCTGATGGGAAGAGTAAGAGAGTGAGATTGCCCTCGTATCTTCGTTCCTCCTTCCAATCTCTTGACTTGTTCGATGTTTTCAGTGACCTCAAAGCCACAAGGAAAAGGGATATGTATCATTAATAATTGTAAATGAATGAAATCTCTGAAAGGAGCAGCACCCAAGAATAATACACAAACCACTTTATCATGTTTGTGTTCAAATCACAAGACAAAGTATTTTAATATTTTGCATTGCAACGTTGAGACACGCGGCAGTAGCTTAGGCTGACTTGCAATGCAATCAGACCGTTAGCTAGCTGTGCGGATTAGACACCTAAATAACAGTTTGTGTGTGTGTGTGTGTGTGGGTGTGTGTGTTTGTGTGTGTTTGTGTGTGTGGTGTGTGTGTGTGTTGTGTGTGTGTGTGTTTGTGTGTGTGTTGTGTGTGGGTGTATGTGTTTGTGTGTGTGTTGTGTGTGTGTGTGTGTGTGTTTGTGTGTGTGTTGTGTGTGTGTGTGTTTGTGTGTGTGTTTGTGTGTGTGTTTGTGTGTGTGTGTGTTGTGGGTGTTGTGTGTGTTGTGTGTGTGTGTGTGTGTGTGTGTTGTGTGTGTGTGTGTGTGTGTGTTGTGTGTGTTGTGTTGTGTGTTTGTGTGTGTGTTTGTGTGTGTGTTGTGTGTGTGTGTGTGTGTGTGGGTGTTTGTGTGTGTGTGTGTGTTGTGTGTGTGTGCGTGTGGGTGTGCGTGTTTGTGTGTGTGTGTCTGTGTGTGTTGTGTGTGTGTGTCTGTGTGTGTTGTGTGTGTGTGTGTGTGTGTTTGTGTGTGTCTCTGTGTGTGTGTGTGTCTCTCTGTGTGTCTGTGTGTGTTGTGTATGTGTGTGTGTCTCTGTGTGTGTGTGTGTCTCTCTGTGTGTCTCTGTGTGTGTGTGTGTGTATGCTTACAATCTGAGGTCATGATCTAGTGACTGACCCATGATGCATAGCTGTTTTAAACCCTCACACAATATATGTGGCCAAACGGTGTAAAAATCTGATCAGTGGTGAATCCAGGGGGATATGTGTGGTGAGACACATGTCAGTAGCTTTCAGATTGTTTGCTAGCTGTGTGGATTAGAGGTCTAAGTAACTGTAACTAACAGTTGACCAAGTTTGAGATGTGGTTATAAGTTTGAGATGTGGTTATAATTTCACAGCATCCATCGTAGCTTGCATTTACTTCCTATTCATATGTAGGAGTGGTTTCCACGGAAACGAGTGTGTCCCTTTTTCCACCTTCTAGCCACCACTGATGGCTGTAGTAGCAGCTGTGCACTTCCTGTTGCCCAGGACCCTGCAGCGTTTTGTACAGTGGTGATGTTGATGGCAACTTCAATGCTACAAAGGGAGAGGCCACACATGTGTCCAACAATGCTGTAGCATAACTGCTTCTCTCCACTCACCACATCCCACCACTGGCACACCACATCCCACCACTGGCACACCACATCCCACCACTGGCACACCACATCCCACCACTGGCACACCACATCCCACCACTGGCACACCACATCCCACCACTGGCACACCACATCCCACCACTGGCACACCACATCCCACCACTGGCACACCACATCCCACCACTGGCACACCATATCCCACCACTGGCACACCACATCCCACCACTGGCACACCACATCCCACCACTGGCACACCACATCCCACCACTGGCACACCACATCCCACCACTGGCACACCACATCCCACCACTGGCACATCAATGTAACTCGAGCGACATAATCATCAGCTTTTGATGTTAGTCTATTGCAAGGGGCAGGGAATGGTTTGGACCCTCAACATCGAACACAGCCAGAAGTTGAGAGGGAGGTGGAGGTAGGGCTAACTAGCGTATATGGTAACAGGGATGCTAATAGAGCTGGATCTTTTATCTGTGTGTTGTGTGTGGTATGTACATATGTGGAATCCAACCTTTCTACTACATACACCACCTTTCTTCCTTCTAGAACCTTCTGCTATCCAAGGTAATAAAAACAAAACATATCAGGAAATGGGCATAGCTTGTAAGGTCGGATCAGCGTAACGGCCTCAGGGTTGCCATGCCAACAGTGGTTGGTCCAGGGTCCCCAGAAGCACATCATCACACCAAGCACATATGTGGAGGATCTGAAAGACTCCAGTGTGTTCTGTCGTAACCCCGGGGGGCTGGGTGAACGACCATGGTGCTATACCACTGACCCCCAGACAAGATGGGAGCACTGCAACATCCCTAAGTGTGGTAACTGCAGATGCGTAAGGCATCCTGACCACACCTCTTCCTCCTCCCCAGAATCAGGTGATCACACCCCTTCCCTCCTCCCCAGAAACATGTGATCAGTACAGTGGCAGTTTCTGTTCAGGATTTGAGTCAATGCTTGAAAGGGCCTACACTCAGTTGATCACACAGAGCAGCTTGTCTCTCTCCAGTGGCTGCAACACACTCCTTCACATGTTCCTTTGTCAGATAGGTCTCCCAGTGTGTGCATGCTATGTCCCTGTGTCAGGACCAGTGCAGTCTCCTCAGTGTGGTCAAGCTGTGTCTTGGGGAGTCCCTGACAGGACAGCTGGTGAGTGCTGTGCCTGGAGCCAGTCTCCAGTGCTCAGAGAGCAGGAAGTCCAACCCTGGCTGCTTCCCCTTGCCCCAATGGGACCAGTTTGGAGCCATGCCGGCAGAGAGCAAAGGTGTGTGTGTGTGGGGGGGTGTGTCCCATTCTCTGGCCACTTGGTCCCTCCCCTCCCAGTGGACTGTTATGAGCTGTTATGAGCTACAGTGGCAGTGCGACATCATCAGAATCAGGATCCGCAGTGGTCCAATAGCTCATACATGACTAGTCTGTTCCCTGGTCTGGTGGAGTCCAAGAACTACTGCCATAATCCTGGTGGACTGGGGACCAGTACCACAGTGCAACGGTGAGTAGACAAGGGTTCCTACTTTCTTGTTGTTAAGAAACTGCCTTGCATGTCAATGTGGGGAAAAGGTGTGAAAATATTAAAACCCTTTTCCTACTTCAGCCACTAGCTGCACAAATGACAACACCAGGAGTTAATAGTGTTATCTACCACTGAACACTACCACTGTACACTACCACTGTATACTACCACTGTACACTACCACTGTATACTACCACTGTACACTACCACTGTATACTACCACTGTACACTACCACTGTATACTACCACTGTACACTACCACTGTATACTACCACTGTACACTACCACTGTATACTACCACTGTACACTACCACTGTATACTACCACTGTACACTACCACTGTATACTACCACTGTACACTACCACTGTATACTACCACTGTACACTACCACTGTATACTACCACTGTATGTGATGGCCATCATCCTGCCCTACATAGCTCGTCCTTCCCTACATACCTCATCAGATGTAGCCTCTTGGCAATGCCTGCACAAGGGAGAAACATCTCTTCGTCACTAAGAAGTACCTTCATTTGTGCTTCACCTTCGGAACAGACAAAAGCTCAATACCACACTACCCTGAGACCCTGAGACACCCATGGTTCGATAATGCATATGGTCTTGCTGTTAATACTCATTGAAGAGATCATTCCGAACACTGCAGAATATTGCCACTTTCTAAGCCTATTCAACTGCTTGTGTGTCATGAACAATTCCATATGGGATTGTTGCCATGACGAGAAGGGACCTAACACCTCCACAATAGTAATCGTGTTATGAACCTCTACTACACAAGAAAACTTGACTCTCAAAATGATCAACAATCCTCATTACTCTGCACAGAACACCCTTATTCCCTTCTGGCTGCAGCCTATAGTTGATACCTTCACACAACTGGATCATTCCAAGGTCCAGGGCAACTTTGGTGTGGAGAGGAAGGTGAGGTGATGGTGGCTGTGAAGAAGACCTTGGGAGAGGAAACCTCAGAGGTTTTGGAGAACTTTGTCAGTGAAGCTAAAAGCCTGTTCAGCTTTGAACACATCAACATTGTAAAGATCCATGCAGTGTGCTTGAGGGAGACCCTACTGGCACACACTCCTCCCCTGCAACACCACAAGGCTTCCTGTCCCTCAAGGGCAAGAAGACCTTACTCAAATGGCTAGCTGAAGGAATACATGCTAGACATCTACATGTAGAACCTCACAGACTCATGGAAGGATGGTATGGGCCTGTGTGCCCTCATCCACCACTACCACCCTAAGCTGATGTGGGTTTGTGTGTGTGTGTGTGTGTATGCGCGTGTGTGTGTGTGTGTGTGGGTTTGTGTGTGTGTGTGTGTGTGTGTGTGTGTGTGCTGTCGTGAAGGGGAGGGTAGGAGGTGTGGTTATGGATGTGATGACGGTCCATGAGGACCTGGCAAAGAAATGGAGGGAGGGAAAGAGGGGAGAGGTTGAGGTGAGAGAGTTGAAGAATGGGTTAGGAATTACTGCATGATGGAAGGAGGGATGTGTGATGGAGTTTGAATCTGCAGTATTTCTTTTTTAATCACGGCTAGTGAGGACTGAGGCTGATCCCCAGGCCGTTGCAAAGCACTTCCCCACCACACCTCGTGTGGGAGTGATGGTGTGGACTGGGAGAGGATGAGGGGTGGGACTTTCTGTGGGAAGGATGGGCAGAAGTTAGACAAGAGAGTAAGTTTCATTAATCACAGACACACACACATACTCGCATAGACACACATGGACACAACATATGCACACACACACACACACACACACACACACACACACACACACACACACACACACACACACACACACACACACACACACACACACACACACACTGGAAACAAAGGAAGTGGTAAGAAACTCATAGTCACCACACATGAACACCTTTATAGTGTGTTCCCTGGATGTATATGTATGTACGGATTTAGACTGCACTAAAGTCATAATCAGAACATACCTCCACTTCATGCCTGTAGCCTCTTTATCCAACGGCAACAACGCACGAAGGTTGGCGAATCCGCTGTTGTCAATAATTTCAAACAGCCTTTCCGTCAATCCCATGAACTATTGATACAAAATAGCAATCAAAAAAATTATACGAAAGTATTACACCTTTTCTATTTAAATGATTTACCTTCACATATTTGACGTAATCGTTCAGTCTCAACCGTTCGTGCGGTGATGTAATACATTCGTGATGTGACGTATACGTAGTGAGGGGCTGAGAGTAAACGGCACATGAGCCCGAACAACTTTCACTGTTTGTATTCATGCAGATCACTATTCCGTCATCATACTGTTATCATTACATGATGTACTGATTCAGTTCTGTTGTGTTGTAGGACTCCAGATAGCTAACTGGTTGCCTGCTGTTAAATTAAATTATAAAAGCCCACGTAGCCCAACTACAGCTCTAGTTCAGATGATGAGTGACTTCAGTGACTGTGACTCTGTGTAGAAATGGATGGTAAACATAAGCACAAGACAAGATGGTAAGCACAAGGAAGAAGTGAGTGTGTGCAAGTGTATAGTGAGTGGGTGGTGTAGTTTGTGTGGTATGTGGGTGTGGTAAGTGGTACATGTGTGAGGTGTGTTGTGGAGTGTGTGTATTTGGGTGTGTGTGTAGTGTATGTGTGTTATGTGGAAGTGTATGTGGGTGTGGTGTATAAGTGTATGGGGTGTGTGGTGTTTAGGTGTGGTGTGTAGTGGGTGTGTGGTGTGTAGGGTGTAGTGGGTGTGGTGTACAACTTTTACAAAATGTATACATTACACATAATTTACAAAAAGCATGGCAAAGCTGAGACACGTACACCACACCCACATATACACCCACTACACACACCACACCACACCCACTACACACACCACCCACTACACACCACACCCACTACACACCACACCCACTACACACCACACCCACTACACACCACACACCACACCCACTACACACCACACCCACCACACATCACATTTCACTACACACCACACCCACTGCATTGTGTTTCATACGTCAGGGAGTTTCATCCAGGCATGCCAGGCATCACTTCCCTGTAGCATGGGAATGTGGAACACTATTGCATTCTATTTAATAGCATATCAGATATGGGACTATCGTCATTGCTAATGAGGGTACATGGTTCCAACTGATCTTCAGACAAAATGCTTATTGTTGTGCAGTGATTCAAATCTTACTGTACTTTACGATCAGCAATGGTTGGGCCTGAGGAAGGGGAGGAGGGAATGGAGAGAGAGGGGATCACCCCACACCCTCACCACCCAACATATCACCCCCACACTGTCACCCTGCTCACATGACCCGACAGACAGAGAAGACCTTGTGCTATCACTGCACATCAGGTACACTGTATTGAGGGAACTGATGTGGCAGCGTGGGATGGAGGAGGGAGGAGGATTGTCTTGGTGCATTCTACACATGCACACACCACACACACACATGTACATATGTACACACACACATACGCATGTACACACACATGTACACACATATGTATGCACCGCACACACTACACACACATGTACACACGTACACCACACACACATGTACACACATGCACACACATGCACACACATGTACACACATGCACCCATGGTACCACGCACATCTTTCAGCTACGTCTGGGCTCACATGAGTGATGGGTACTCCCAGGAGATGCGTGACCTTCTGGCACCTCTGCTTCTTGTGTTTGACGATGGTGAGGCTTGGGACAATGGTGTTGTTTGCACGGTTGTGTTTAGTGAGGAGTGAGGTGGAGGGTTGTGTTTAGTGAGGTGGAGGGTTGTGTTTAGTGAGGTGGAGGGTTGTGTTTAGTGAGGTGGAGGGTTGTGTTTAGTGAGGTGGAGGGTTGTGTTTAGTGAAGCGTTCACTTTCCTCCCTTCACCAGGATGAAGCTGATGCTAGGCTGCCCCTACCCTTTGACCCCTGCACGTGCTCACGCGTGCAGGGGTCAGCGCTCAATTAGTGGCTAGCAAAGTTGCCATAAAGATAGACACTATGTTAATACTGCTGTTCATCCTATCACTTTCAATATACCGCAATCTAAGATACTCCAAATGTAAGATATGATTTTCTCCAAAATAACAGTACCAATTTATTCACTTCTTATTGTGTTAAAAGTTTCTTTTTTATTGGTCACTCAGCGCACATGCATCAACTAGCAAACCAATATATATGGGATCGTTTTCGCGAAAAGGGCCCTAGCGCATACATTATAAAATTTCCAGTACGCGCAATAGAATTGTAACGCTTGGGTTGAAATGTATGGCTGATTAAAATTTCAGAGCCCTTACAACTCCATGACAGATACTCCGATTCTCAGTGCGTAAGAAGCAATGTGTAGAGGACATTTCACGGCCTACTTAAACTTTACTTCGGACACAACGATCGATATACAATGGACTGAAATAGAACCACATGCCGTTGAAACGTATGACTTGCATGTGCATGTGCATGAGACTAGCTTTCCGCCTTGTGGCAACTTGTATCAAATGTCTGTACCGGTATCTGAATCACACAATAGTCAGTCAAGCGCAATCTTGATGCAGGTTGATGCTGGCGTCGCCAGATCTGGTTACACTTTCTCATTTTTATAGGATTGTTACATTTTCGGTATATTGGGCGCAACCTTTTTAGTGGGCGTGTCTCTAACTTTTGTAGGTGTAATAGTCTCGTGACATATAATTTCATTTTTGGTACACTAATGGCGTAAACCTACGGGCGTATCAGTTTGAATTAATTTTACCAATTTGATAGATTTATTTACGGTTTATGTCTGGTTAGGGTTAGGAATGTGTGCACAAATTTACAAGTGTACTACTCCACTCATTAATATAGTCACTAGTTTTTTTTGAGTGACATCTAGTGACATGCACCATTTTGTATTTGCTGTGTGGATGTCAAATCATAAGGACATGCTTATCAGCTGTTTGTTGCATGCATGCATTGTTGCTTGACAGCTGTTGTTTATATATTTCGAATGTTGTTCATGTTCATTCCAGTTGAGTTATTGCAGTGTTGTGTAAGTAGCTAAATTCACAACATTATCAAGTAAGCAACATCTATTAACACATAACATTCATTGACATTGAAATGGAAACAATTATTTTCATTTTAAAACATGCATGCACAGAATATAAAATGAACACAATCATGAACACAAAATGCCTACAAACATTTTATGCAAACGTATCATGCAGTCGTATTGGAATGTGTTGCTGGGAAGAGAATTGAGAAGCCCTCAAAGCTGGAACTGGATAACTGAATTAAGTTCCATTCCTAGCTGTGTGGCAACCAGAAGACAACATCGAATGGATCTGGATATATGGTTGAGTGCGAAATTTATGTAAGCTTGGGCACAAGGAAGCCAAATCACAGACTACCATCCCTGATATGCTGGGTCTGGACACGAGACTGTTGCGTCTTGTGGTGCAAGAGGAATGCACAATTTCGTCATTAGTGGGGGCGGACCTACCATATACTCTATCTTGTGTAACTTGCATGAGAGATCTGCCGAAATGACGGAACGCAAGATGTGTACGATTCGTCGTATCGACAAACTGTTGCCAGTCGACGGTGCGGACAAAATCGAGTGCGCCGTGATAGGCGGTTGGAATGTGATCGTGAAGAAGGGAGAGTTTAAGGAGGGGGAGCTGGCCTTGTACTTCGAGATAGACTCCTGGGTGCCCCACGACCTCGCTCCCTTCCTCACATCGGAAGGCAAGGAGCCGAGGGAGTACGAAGGAGTTAAGGGAGAACGGCTCAAGTCGAAGAAAATACGCAAGGTCGTATCTCAGGGTCTCCTTCTAACGTTGTCCGGGTTCCTAAGTAATGACCCCGCCTACGTATCTCAAGAGGGCACGTGCCTTGACAGCGTCCTGAACGTGAAGAAATGGGATAATGACGACACCCCGACGTGCGACCGAGAAGTGAATTCGACCGCCCGACAGCGAACGGCCCGTCGCTCCGTCGTAACCTTCCCTTCATTCCTGAGACGCACTGATCAAGAGCGAATTCAAAATCTTGGGGCGCTTTTCGCTGCCTATCAAGAGGCCGGACACCGCTTTGAGGCGACGGAGAAATTGCACGGCACTAGCTTCACGGCATACCGATATGAAGGAAAGTTTGGAGTGTGCTCGCGAAATCAAGAACTAGCGGACGATGGAAACCTTTATTTTGAAACTGCAAAAAAATATGCCCTAGACGACAATCTAGTCGAAGGCTTTGCTGTCCAGGGTGAAATGTGCGGACCTAAAATTTGCTCCAACTTGTACGGATTTGATGGAATTCGACTGTTTATATTTTCTGTGTACGATATCACGGGGGGCAAATATTTGGATCCCGACGATGCCCACGAGCGACTTGCCGCCCTCGCTGGACCCCTCGTCGAGTACGTACCAGTCTTGGAGCACAGAACCCTGGCTGGTGTCACGGCGTCAGAGCTCCTGGAAGCCGCCGATGGGAAGAGTGTGATGGGGAAGTGCGACCGAGAAGGTGTGGTGTACAAAGCGACACATGGAGTGTCCTTCAAAGTCGTCAGTAACAAGTGGCTTTTGAAGAACGATGGGTAGAGAGGGCTATGTTCCCATAGCAGCGGCGCAAAAACCTCGTGGTGTGTTTACTGTTGAATTAAAATATTTATTAATATAGGGAATAGTTTTTGCCTTTTGTGTACGTGTGTGTGTGTGTGTGTGTGTGTGTGTGTGTGTGTGTGTGTGTGTGTGTGTGTGTGTGTGTGTGTGTGTGTGCGAGTAAATAACTAGATCAATCAATTCGCAAACGACAACTATGACGTCACCAATATGCTCCGCCCCAAAACAATGGGAAGGGACGTCTTATTGGCTGTCGTGCTGTGTGTCTCCGCAGCAGTGAAGCTCTGTGCGAGTCAAAGGTAAGCGCAGAAGAATGCCCGGAGGTTCTACTGAGCACACGTTGTTTGTCTTGTCGCTACTGGCAGTGGAGTGTGCTACTCCCTGGCGTCCCAGCTCACTAGCCAGGCCTATTACACTCAGACGTCTTATACTTACTACTATAGCTGCGGCCTGTTCGGCTGGAGCAGGTGCTCTGCGTAAGTCAAGAGGTTCCCTGTTTGCTGCGGCAGGCGTACGTACGTGTACATTGCAGGTTCTATTGGAAATCGTATATCTTTGCTCAGGACCGGATACTCTTCAACGCTCCAATATCGCTCCATCATAACCTATGCGGCCCAGTTTGCGTGCTGCCCCGGATATTCACAGGTCGGAGGAACGCAAACGTGTGTTGGTAAGAGAAGATGAAATGTGACGGTCGTGAAAAAAAAATAAGTATACACGAACGTCCACATCACACGTATTACAAGTGAGCACAATACCCCTGTTGTAACTTAGTTTTAAACTAGGTGAGTTTATTAGGCAGGCAAAGTTAATCATGAATAGATAAATTAATGAGCATTGAGAAATAAATCAAGTCAATAGAGGAGTTGCATGTGACGTCGCGCGCGTCTTACATCACTAAGTATGTTACTATAAATATGCGCTGCGTGGGTACGAGATAAACAATAACCGGACGGGAACAATAGAAGGCGGCAGCATTCGCTCACGTGGTACATATTTATAGCGTGCCGTATACATTAATAGCAGCATACATATGATGTAACTAAACAATGCAAGGCGCGCGTGACGTCAATGCAACTCCTCTATAGATCTAAAAAAGTAAACAAATCAACATAACCGTTCCCTAAATAAAATTTACTACTCGAGTTGGCCCTAATGAATAAAGAGGCACTTTGGATAGCCACATGATACGTTGTATAGTAGATAAAAGTGGGAGTTGATATCTCCAGTGGAGAAGTCCTTAGTGGCCGAGTTCCCTCAGAGCTTGTGGCCCCAACTCCTGTAGTTAGGGGTTTTAAATATCACACCGTATTTCAAAATTAATAACGAAACCTAAACTTAACACATGTGGTCACAAATTTGTGTTCCAACAATCTAATTGATGCAACTTCAATACTAATGCCAATATTTTAATGCCCAGTTAGTGTCAATATAAACATTATTTATTACTTTTCGGACCATTGCACTTACCTGTGTGTACTGTGAGCATATCCACACACATATTCATGTGCTGATACACATGCACGTGTAGCCCTCACGACGTGTTTGCATGGAGTGATGTGATGTTTTTCTGTGCGCGTTAATTATGCCTAATCGTTTGCACACCACATCCAGATATTAATGAGTGTGCTCCAAATGGAGGGCTGGGATCCTGTCAGCAGATATGCATAAATACAGCTGGATCTTTCTACTGCAATTGCCAGGCGGGGTACACTCTCGCCGCAGATGGCCGTAGCTGTCAAGGTAAGTTCTCAGTGAGTTTGGTTTGAATCGACGAAGGGAATCTAAGCCCCGCGCGTACCATGATGTAATGTAATTCGTCACAGCGACATTATGGCACGTGAGCCAACTACTAGGCAACAATTTTATATGTAATGGCCTGCACTAAGCAGAAGGCTACAATTATATAAACCTCGTAGCGCTAAGCAGTAGGCTATTCATGTATGTGGAGGTCTTCAGTGAATACATTCGGCGCTCATTTCAGACGCTAACGAATGTTCGTCAAACGGCGGGCTGGGACCGTGTCAGCAGCTGTGCACCAATACGCAAGGGTCGTTCTATTGCAGCTGCCTACAAGGGTATCTTCTGCGTAACGACAGCCAGAGCTGTGGTAAGTGTGAGCCTGAAGTGTTAGTGTACAAGTTGGCAGGGTTTTGGAGGGAGGGGTTGCTTTAGAGGTAAACTTACGCTATATATTATTACCCTAATCCAAATGAGCAATGCACTGCCATTTACATGTAAGAAAATTATTAAAATGAATTTCCAATTGTTTTTATGGATGGATGACCTTGCAACGTTTGATCATGCTTTAATGTGTGCATAGCCTATTCCCTCCCCCCCCCCCCCCCCACACACACATGATAGTGACTATTCCCTCCCCTCCCCCCCCCCCCACATGATAGTGACTATTCCCTCCCCCCCACATGATAGTGACTATTCCCTCCCCACACACATGATAGTGACTATTCCCTCCCCCCCACATGATAGTGACTATTCCCTCCCCCCACACATGATAGTGACTGTTCCCTCCCTCCCCCCCCCACACACACACACATGAGATAGTGACTGTTCCCTCCCTCCCCCCCCCCCACACACACATGATAGTGACTGTTCCCTCACTCCCCCCACACAAACATGATTGTGACTGTTCCCTCCCTCCCCCCCCCCCCCCCCACACATGATAGTGACTATTCCCACCCTCCCCACACATGATTGTGACTGTTCCCTCCCTCCCTCCCCACACATGATAGTGACTGTTCCCTCCCTCCCCCCACACAAACATGATTGTGACTGTTCCCTCCCTCCCCCCCACACATGATAGTGACTACTATTCCCTCCCTCCCCCCCCCCCTCCCACAGATCTCGATGAATGTCATCCTAGAGAGGGGCGTGGCCCATGTGAGCAGAACTGCACTAATACTGATGGGTCATACTACTGCAACTGCACACTTGGCTATGTGCTGGTCACTGATAACCACAACTGCCTTGGTAAGCTGTACAAAATAGCCACACATCCCACAGCACTGTGTGTTCCACCCATCTTGCCTTCACACACAGACACACACTTATACATACACGCACACACATACACACACACACATACACACACACAGTCACATGTGCATATATACAGACTCACACATACATGTACATCACTGCATGATGTGTTCAGTATGCCACACCCTTATGACCATATAAGGCTCCACCTACTAGGTCCCCCCTCGGAGTTGGTCCTTGTTGCCTTCAATTCAACGGCTCTGCAAGCTGGCTGGATAGCTCCAATTGGTGACCCAAATGATGGCAGCTTGCTCTCCTATGGTGCAGTGTGCAGGTCAGCAGAGGGCAGTGGGGTGCAGTACACACTGGACATAGAGGAGGCACGGGGCACACTGCTCACTGCCCTGTCACCATACACACATTACCACTGCTGCGTTTGGGTCGTCACCTCAAAGGCCATTGGTCCCTCCACCTGCCAGTTCGCCACAACATCTCAAGACAGTAGGTTTCTTTTTTTAATTTTTACATCTTCTGCAACAGATCTCTTCACAATGCCGCCATTGCTGGCTTTGCTCAGTTCCCTACAGCCCTCCAGAAAACGTCTCCATAGTTGCACGCAACTCTACGGAGCTTGATGTGTTCTGGAGCCCTCCATCTCTACCCAATGGGCCCATCACAGGGTACAACGTGTACATTGAGCTGTTGGCTGGAAGCACAACGATGAGGGAGGAGGTGGATGTCCAGGTGCTCACCCTCGGCCATCTTGTCCCTCACCAGACTGTTGGAGTGAGAGTGTCTGCCAATACCAGTGTGGGGGAGGGGCCATTGTCATCGCTGGTACAGGGGACAACACTAGTTGGAGGTACGTGTGGGGGACACCCTGGGACTGATCAGAAAACTTTAAGGTTTAGTTTATTATAGTCCGCGACACCGATTGAGGAAGTAAAAATTATATACACTTTTTTTAAATTAAAGGTGTCTTTGGGGTCTAAATAATAGGTTAGATATATCATTTTCCGCAGCCCATATCGTTTTAATAAAAATTCAGTGAGTTGAATACTAATGAGCGAGGCTATTATTCACGATAGTTAACAATTAGCGCGTATGGTCACTAATGAATTCAAGTGCACTTCGAAACGTTTCAGTTCATGCTCGGGGTCTCTCTTTTTCTTCAATTCCTCTATTTCAGCCAAAAACACACTCTCGTCTTCTTCATTAGTGTTGCTAGTCCTCTCGCTAACTGCCGACATCCTGGAACATGCTAAAAGTTTTCAAATCCTGCAAAAAACTGAACAAGAGCGCATGCAACTCAGAAATATATGCCACAGTACCACAGTGTAGTACAATGGCATACAAAAGGTCAAGAACGAAGGCAAAAGGAACAACAAAAGCACAATAGTCCAGTGAATAAAGATACAAAGGAGCGGCCTATTATTTATAGATCTTTTTCAATTAATGCTAACATAAACATTGGTTGACAGTGCGATAAGTTTTTGTTTTCAGTCTAAAGGTGGCGCCAGTAATGAGGCTAAAACGTATTCTTGAAAACCAAACAGACAATGTAAAAGCAGAAGACACGATATTGTATACTTAGAGGTATCATTGCACATAGAATCAAAATATGATTCTTTATTTTGGATGCGGCACATAATTATGGTCGAATTGAATAATTATTTGAAAAGTACCCCCTCTTAAATTCTTGACTTGCTGTTAAGCTGATAGATTTTTACACATTGTGGTATTTGCTGCATGTTTTTAATGTTATTCATAATGAAGCTATTAACGTTTACTTCCTCGATGGTGTCGCGGACTTTAGCTCCTCACAACACACCCCCTTTAATGTAGTACAATCTCTGCTCTCTCCACAGCTCCCATCTACCCACCAAGAGACCTCAGTGTGTATGATGACTCCATCACTCCTCAGGGGACCACTGTTGCTTGGAAGATACCATTCCATCATGACACCATTGTTGTCAACTATTACCATTTAGTCCTATGGGAGGAACAGTTTGGAACACCTCGAGTGATCTTTAATCTTCAGGGGAACATGACATCATACTCATTTGAGGCACTTCAGGAGTACTGCACCTATCAGTGCATGGTTGCCGCTGGTAACGATGTGTATGGCCTGGGCCCCAGCAGTAGCATCAGTTTCACCACTTTGGAAGCTGGTAATAAGTGTGCAGCAATTGGGGTGTAACCCTGGTTACCGTAGCCAAATGACTGCATTACAGTAAAGGCTGTGGAACATGTTTATTGTAACCATGGTATCTCTTCCCCAGTCCCATCTGGTCCTCCACTTGATCTGTCTGGTGAGCTCCTTAGCTCAACGTCCTACAGGCTTTTCTGGAACCCTCCGACACCTATGGACAGGAATGGGGTGGTCCGTAGCTACTTCATCAGCTGTTCACCTCTGGAGGGAGGCAAGGCTTTCAGCCATAGCGTCACTGAGAGCAACATAACACTCATCGAGCTCCACCCCTTCTACACCTACGAGTGCAGGGTTGCCGCGGTAACCATTGGCATTGGTCCGTACACGGCCAAGTATGAATTCAAGATGTCTCCAGCCGCACCCAGCAGTCCAGCTCAGAACATCAGCTTTGTTCCCATCAACTCCTCTTCTGTACTAGTGGCCTGGGGACCCCCATCCCTGAGTGCCCAGAATGGAGTAATCTTGTTCTATGTGGTTTTGGTGTCAGAGCCGGAGACCAGAGCAGTTCTCAACTTCACTGTAGTGAGCACTTCAGTGATGGTTGGCCCTCTCCTCCCATACTACACCTATACCTGCTCCATTGGTGTGTTCACAGCAGGTGGAGGAACGTTTGCTGAGGCCATTACCATCCAATCCTCTCAAGGGGGTGAGCACCATTGGTTAATAAACCTACACCACATTGATCTTGTCATACCTGATGAATAAAAGTATCTTGTCTTTTATTGAATAGCAGCTTCTAGTTTATGCTATTAACGTTTTGTGACAGAATATAATAATAATAATAATCAGCGAACCTTTTATAAAATAATAAATAATTTGTCTGCAAACCTTTTATATTTATAATATCAGCAAACCTTTTATATTTACCCTTAATGGACTTGGTGTTAACTGCTGTTGTTATAAATGTTAATAACTGCAATGTCCACAGCTCCCAGTGGAGTGCCTCGCAACATTATTGCAAACTCGACATCACCCTATGATGTAATGTTGTCATGGCAACCACCTTACCCCGTGGAACGCAATGGTGTGATCGTGAACTACACAATCTTGCTTGGCGAGTCCCCAGACTCGGAGCATAGGACGTTCAGTTCCCAGGAGCCTCGTGTGTCCCTGCACTCTCTGGCTTCCAGGACCACATACTTCTATTCCATCGCTGCTGGTACCATTGCTGGTACGGGACCGTTCAGTGATTTCCAGCAAGTAACTACCCTGGAGGAAGGTAAGGAACCAATCACTTGTCTCCTATTGCATGCTGCCAATGCCATTCAAGACATAATGAACATGTCTGTTGTCTGTCCAATGGTCTGATGAGCTATGGTTCAGGGACAGTAGCATTATTCTATGACGTCATCTGTATCTTTTGCTCTCCTTATCCAGCTGTGAACATTTCGTTGAGTCAGGGTTCCTACTCCACATACGAGCTAGCTGGTCATGTGGAAGTGTGTGCGAGACTCCTGATAGAAGGGTTGGACAAGTCAGTGCATGTGATCCTGTCCACTGAGCCTGGCACTGCCATTGGTAAGGGAGGGGGAGGAGGAGAATGCCTCTTGTAGGGGAGGAGGAGGAGGAGAATACCACTGGTAGGGGAGGGGGAGGAGGAGAATACCACTGGTAGGGAAGAGGGAGGAGGAGAATACCACTGGTAGGGGAGGGGGAGGAGGAGAATACCACTGGTAGGGAAGAGGGAGGAGGAGAATGCCAGTGGTATGGGAGGGGGAGGAGGAGAATGTCACTGGTAGGGGAGGAGGAGAATGGAGTACATGAATGGGGTACACAAAGTCACACTTGCAAACATGGCTTACACAATATGTTATGAATCTAGAGCACACCCACAGCTTATGGTCTTCCTTTTTCTCCTGCAGGTGATGTGAACTTCATTCCTCTTCACAACCATTACTTCCATTTCAGCCCGGGAATGCACAGAGATGAAACTCAATGTGTGAACATGACAGTCCTTGATGACGGTGTAGTGAAAGATGATGAAGAGCTCTATGCTGTCCTGTCTACTGATGACCCATCAGTTGGACTCAAGGAGCCATATAGGGCTGTCATCACTATCATTAATAGCAACTGTGAGTTTATTAATGGAAGGCTTTTCATTATTATGATGATGTTCTTTTTATCTTTCCCAGATGTCAGTGTGTCTCTGAAGGATTCCATCTACTACACCACCAAGGCTACTGGCTACACACAGATATGTGCTCTGTTGATGGAAGGTGTACTTGGGAAAATCATGCATATGTCTCTTGCCATCAACAATACTGGCAATGGTAGGTGCTGCCATTTAAAGCACACACGAGAAACAAAGTGCATCATATTTCTAATTATTCTTTTTAGTACTATATTTCTAATTTGTTTTTATATTTGGGCACAGAATCATTGGCAGAGGTTCTTGGGGCAGGTTATTCTCTACAAAGCCATCAGCTATTATTCCAGCAAGGCCAGAAGATAAACAGCTCAACTTGCACCAACATCACACTCTCCAAAGAGGGGCCAGCTATTCACTGGGAAGAGTTCAGTGTTTATTTGCAGAGCAGTGATGCAAGTGTTGTATTGAGCCAACCTTCAGTTGCAACAGTTGTGGTCACAGATCAAGATTGTGAGTTTACAATACTGTGGATTACCTGTATTGCCATTTGGGGCACAGGGGGTGGGTCCTATTAGTGCTAGAGATAGGGCCTGGGGTCCCCTAGTGGAATAGACTCTCCCCTCTCCTCTGAAGCTACCACATGCCACAAGTCACATGCACTCATGCATGTGTTCCCCTCTGTGCCTCTGTTCCCATGTGTTCCCCTCTGTGCCTCTGTTCCCATGTGTTCCCTCTGTGCCTCTGTTCCCATGTGTTCCCCTCTGTGCCTCTGTTCCCATGTGTTCCCCTCTGTGCCTCTGTTCCCATGTGTTCCCCTCTGTGCCTCTGTTCCCATGTGTCCCCTCTGTGCCTCTGTTCCCATGTGTTCCCCTCTGTGCCTCTGTTCCCATGTGTTCCCCTCTGTGCCTCTGTTCCCATGTGTTCCCCTCTGTGCCTCTGTTCCCATGTGTTCCCCTCTGTGCCTCTGTTCCCATGTGATCCCCCTGTGCCTCTGTTCCCATGTGTTCCCCTCTGTGCCTCTGTTCCCATGTGTTCCCCTCTGTGCCTCTGTTCCCATGTGTTCCCCTCTGTGCCTCTGTTCCCATGTGTTCCCCTCTGTGCCTCTGTTCCCATGTGTTCCCCTCTGTGCCTCTGTTCCCATGTGTTCCCCTCTGTGCCTCTGTTCCCATGTGTTCCCCTCTGTGCCTCTTTCCCATGTGTTCCCCTCTGTGCCTCTGTTCCCATGTGTTCCCCTCTGTGCCTCTATTCCCATGTGTTCCCCTCTGTGCCTCTATTCCCATGTGTTCCCCTCTGTGCCTCTGTTCCCTTGAGTTCCCCTCTCAATGCAGATCTGATACTGTTATTTGCAAGGCAGGAATACTTCACTAGTGAGAGGGTGGGGCATGTGCAGGTGTGTGTGATGGTGTCATCAGGGCATGTGGAGAGACCCACACAAGTGTACATCTCTACAGAGGACATGAGTGCTACAGGTAGGAGAGGGGAGGAGGACCGATGAATTCACTCAGCCTTCTCCTCTGCCCTCCCATCAGAGGGTACAGAGTACACTCCACTACACAGCTATCCTCTCCTGTTCAGCCGGGGACATCAGGAGAATGACTCGCTGTGTGTTGCCATAGGAATACAACACAACAACTGTACAACGGGTACTCTGTCATTTGGTGTGCTCCTATTAGACACTACTGGTGTAGTGGAGCGTGCTGTCATCAGAATTGAAGACATTGATGGTAAGTGATAAGGAAAGCAGTATCATTGTGTACGTGACACTAGAATACCAACACAGTCACACCACAATGCCTATATGCATGGGGATGTCAGAGATATGTGTCTGTGTTGAAGATGATTCAATTGTAATGGTTTTGTGTGCCTTTCATCAAGAATGATTGGTTCTTGACTTTCAATGTTGGATGCGACATACCAGGCTGTGTTCAAACGTTGCTTATTGGTTCTCTTTGCAGTTATGGAGATTGATTTTGAGAAAACAAACTACGTGTTCTCTGAGGCAGCTGTGGTCCCGTTGTGTGTGAAGATCTATTCAGGACAGCTGGCCACAGAGTTGGTTCTGAAAGTGCAGAGCTACGATGAATCAGCCCATGGTTTGTGATTCCATTTAATGAGCTGCTGCTCATCTGTCTGTTATAGGAGGTGTGGACTATATCTTAGTGAACCAATCGGTTACATTCAACAGAGGACATACATCTGGTGATACAGCATGTGTTAATCTCACTGTCAAGCATGACAGTGTAAAGACACTTGCAAACAAAACCTTTGCAATTGGCCTCTCTCCACTTTCAGAGGACATCGCAGTTCATTTTGTGCACGGCAGAGTGACAATAATAATAACATGTGAGAATAATTCTGATGCCACTTTGTAAATAATCTGTGCCTGGTTTTGAAATAGTTGGGCTTGTTGACACCAAAAGGGACCTAACTCGTGTTATGAATAAAATAATGGCTAATTAGAAATTCAGTGCCTTTGGACTTTGTGACGTACTCCAATTCTCAGTGTGTAAAAATCGCTGTGTAGAGGACATTTCATAGTTGTAGAATATAAACAATGTAACAACAAAAATCTTACATTAGTGCCCTTTTGTTACAATAATCCTATTTGAATGCATTGCAAATGTATAGTGTAATAAGAATGAAATACTCAAAGCATTTGTAAATTTCAGATGAGACTGGTTTGTCTAATGAAGAAGCAAGCACAGGTTAGTGTGAGAGTCTTGTACGTATGCTATTGATTTATTCTAGTCATTACTTAGTTCCTGTCACTACTGGAGTGGTCGGAGCACTGGTTTTTGCAGCAGCAATTGCCAGTGTTATCATCGTCATGGTGATTATGAAGAGACGTAAAGGTAAGCTTTCTCTGTTGTCACAAGCCTATCTCCATAATGATGCAGAGATTCGGAGACACATGTACACTTGCTCATCATTAATTTATTTTTTAATTAACATGCAGTGTCAGTTGTTAAAGTTGTCACATTTGTTTTTTGATGGCATAGGAGTTAAAATAATGATGTCATTGGTATCTAATGTGAGCTTTTATAGGTTCCAAGAAGCTTCTCCTGGTGTCTTCAGAGACGGCTACACACCCTACAGACACCAGCTGTGCTGTTGTGAGCAACATTGGTGAGGGAGACAGTCCTCCCTCATGTGAAGACTCTGCTGCATCATGTGCTGTGCAACACAACGACACAGATGCTCTTATTGCTTCAACGGCAATGTGATGCTCCTGACCATCAGCCTGTGTTTATGTGTGTGTGTGTGTGTGTGTGTGTGTGTGTGTGTGTGTGTGTGTGTGTGTGTGTGTGTGTGCGTGTGTGTGTACTTGACAACGTGTTTGAATTTGTCTACTTTATGCAATGATCAATTTTGGCTTTCCCTTCCCTGATGAAGGTGCACACAGTGTAGTTTATTTAGTTGCTGAAATAATCCTATGGGATCGTTTCTGCCAAAAGGAAGCTAATGCTTACATTATAAAATTTCCGTTACATGCAAAAGAAATGAATCGCTTGAGTAGAAATGAATAACTTCAGAGCCTTACGACTCCACGAAAGATACTCCAATTCTCAGTGTGTAAGAAGCAATGTGTAGAGAACATTTCAGACTTCAAGGAGAAAGTTTTGAAATCTTGAAAAAAACATGCGGAAACGATCCCATTATCATTTATTGCAGTTTATCAATGATCATGACTTCCCTGAATGCCTTCAAAGTAATGCAGGTGTGAACATCTTTGCTGATGACACCAATATGTATTGTGCTCGTGACTACCCTGAAGCTCACACTTTCACTGTTAGTTTTAGCCTTCAACAAATGCCATTTGGCAACTTAGGCGTATCACCTACAACTTACTCACTACCTAGCTAGTAAGAGTAATTTGTATTTGATATATTGGGGTTTTCATGTTTCCTCTGATTTTTTAAATGAAGTGTGCATTTTTCGTATTTAGCATGAATTGAGGCATATAGTTGTGCTTGCCTCTTGAAAGTATTCATTTGTCTGATGTATCTTTTCTGGTTAAGGCTTTCAAGTTAGGCCCATCGATGACTTGTGTTTGACCAAGTGACGTATGTGCTTTAATATCCTGAGCATCATGCCCTCGGGGGTACCTTTGTACACCCATGCAGTTGTTCGGCAGAAATTCATTAATGCTGTTTTGTTACTGGTGCACCAAAACTGAAATTGAACAGCACACGCATGTTTGACAGGCATTTCTAGCTTGGGCTAAATAATTCCTTCTCAAACTCTTCTAAGCCGTGAAGTCCTTTGAGGCATGCCAGAGACACCCAAGGTGCAACTGCATGGGAAAGCTTCACTTTAATTGGCAGTCTGGTCACGTGCCCTGATGAACTCCCTAACCTCCATCCAATGATGCTCTACATCATGCAGCATCAGAGTGATGTATCCTGGTACTTATATGTAGCCTCGTGGGATGGACACTTACTCTCTGGGGGAGCCACGGCTTTTTTTTACGATGATGGCTGGTTTTAATATATTATTATGCAGCCCCGGATCCAGGAATTTGCTATGGGGGGGGCGGTTTACCAGAGGGGCGGCAATGTATGCGAAGCTGTTTGAACGGAGGAGGGGGGTGCAGTCCGCTTACGACGGGGGGGGGGGGGGGGGGGGGGGGAGCAGTCCGCTTACGACGGGGGGGGGGGGGGGGGGGGGGGGGGGGGGGGGGGGGGGGGGGTGGGGGGGGGGGGGGGGGGGGGGTCAGTGCACGGTTGCTGCTGGTAACGATGTGTATGGCCTGGGCCTCAGCAAAAGCATCACTACAGCCAGTAAGTGTGCAGCAATTGGGGTGTAACCCTGGTTACCATAGCGAAATCACTTTGCATAACAGTAAAGGTATCTAATGGTGTGCAACATTTTATAATTTTGTTAGCTTAACCGATTATGCACGGAAGACGCAAATGTGCATCTGCAGCCCTGGCCATATGTACGCCAAGACATTGCCACTGGCTGTAGCATACAGATGGCTGTAAACGAGTGCAACAGGGTCTGTGCAAACTATATCTCACAGCCTTCATGTAGGGGAGGAACACAGAACATGATAAGGTCTTTAAATCTGCAGTGTACACACTGCACAATCAGCGCACATACATGATATCAACACATCACTAAGTACACTCAGCGTACAGCAGTGGCTACCAACACATCACTAAGTACACTCAACGTACAATCATGCATGCACCCACACAAGTCCACTCAGCTTACAACCATGTATGCACCCACACACAACATTAAGCCCACTCAGCGTATAGCTACACGTTAGCAGCTACATACATAACTACTATAGCTCAATCAGAGACAATACTAGTGCTCAAAAGTGTCCACGTCGATCACAACAACTGCAAAGCGAAACCTCATTAATATTCCACCCATGTGGTACAGTACGGACCTATTCTGATACCATGCATAAAATATGCATTCCGCGGTTATCACTTCCCCAGTCCCATCTGGTCCTCCACTTGGCCTGTCTGGTGAGCTCCTTAGTTCAATGTCCTACAGGCTTTTCTGGAACCCTCCGACACCTATGGACAGGAATGGGGTGGTCCGTAGCTACTTCATCAGCTGTTCACCTCTGGAGGGAGGCAAGGCTTTCAGCCATAGCGTCACTGAGAGCAACATAACACTCACCGAGCTCCACCCCTTCTACACCTACGAGTGCAGGGTTGCCGCGGTAACCATTGGCATTGGTCCGTACACGGCCAAGTATGAATTCAAGATGTCTCCAGCCGCACCCAGCAGTCCAGCTCAGAACATCAGCTTTGTTCCCATCAACTCCTCATCTGTATTAGTGGCCTGGGGACCGCCATCCCTGAGTGCCCAGAATGGAGTAATCTTGTTCTATGTGGTTTTGGTGTCAGAGCCGGAGACCAGAGCAGTTCTCAACTTCACTGTAGTGAGCACTTCAGTGATGGTTGGCCCTCTCCACACCTATACCTGCTCCATTGGTGTGTTCACAGCAGGTGGAGGAACGTTTGCTGAGGCCATTACCATCCAATCCTCTCAAGGGGGTGAGCACCATTGGTTAATAAACCTACACCACATTGATCTTGTCATACCTGATGAATAAAAGTATCTTGTCAACTGCATGGGAAAGCTTCATGACCAGAGCAGACTTGGACTTGGTGTTAACTGCTGTTGTTATAAATGTTTATAACTGCAATGTCCACAGCTCCCAGTGGAGTGCCTCGCAACATTATTGCAAACTCGACACCACCCTATGATGTAATGTTGTCATGGCAACCACCTTACCCTGTTGAACGCAATGGTGTGATCGTGAACTACACAGTCTTGCTTGGCGAGTCCCCAGACTCGGAGCATAGGACGTTCCGTTCCCAGGAGCCTCGTGTGTCCCTGCACTCTCTGGCTTCCAGGACCACATACTTCTATTCCATCGCTGCTGGTACCATTGCTGGTACGGGACCGTTCAGTGATTTCCAGCAAGTAACTACCCTGGAGGAAGGTAAGGAACCAATCACTTGTCTCCTATTGCATGCTGCCAATGCCATTCAAGACATAATGAACATGTCTGTTGTCTGTCCAATGGTCTGATGAGCTATGGTTCATGGACAGTAGCATTATTCTATGACGTCATCTGTATCTTTTGCTCTCCTTATCCAGCTGTGAACATTTCGTTGAGTCAGGGTTCCTACTCCACATACGAGCTAGCTGGTCATGTGGAAGTGTGTGCAAGACTCCTGATAGAAGGGTTGGACAAGTCAGTGCATGTGATCCTGTCCACTGAGCCTGGCACTGCCATTGGTAAGGGAGGGGGAGGAGGAGAATGCCACTGGTAGGGGAGGGGGAGGAGGAGAATACCACTGGTAGGGGAGGGGGAGGAGGAGAATGCCACTGGTAGGGGAGGGGGAGGAGGAGAATGCCAGTGGTAGGGGAGGGGGAGGAGGAGGATGCCACTGTTGGGGGAGGAGGAGAATGGAGTACATGAATGGGGTACACAAAGTCACACTTGCAAACATGGCTTACACAATATGTTATGAATCTAGAGCACAGCTGATGGTTTTCCTTTTTCTCCTGCAGGTGATGTGAACTTCATTCCTCTTCACAACCATTACTTCCATTTCAGCCCGGGAATGCACAGAGATGAAACTCAATGTGTGAACATGACAGTCCTTGATGACGGTGTAGTGAAAGATGATGAAGAGCTCTATGCTGTCCTGTCTACTGATGACCCATCAGTTGGACTCAAGGAACCGTATAGGGCTGTCATCACTCTCATTAATAGCAACTGTGAGTTTATTAATGGAAGGCTTTTCATTATTATGATGGTATTCTTTTTATACGTACATCTTTCCCAGATGTCAGTGTGTCTCTGAAGGATTCCATCTACTACACCACCAAGGCTACTGGCTACACACAGATATGTGCTCTGTTGATGGAAGGTGTACTTGGGAAAATCATGCATATGTCTCTTGCCATCAACAATACTGGCAATGGTAGGTGCTGCCATTTAAAGCACACACGAGAAACAAAGTGCATCGTATTTCTAATCATTCTTTTTAGTACTATATTTCTAATTTGTTTGTATATTTGCTTATATGTGGGCACAGAATCATTGGCAGAGGTTCTTGGGGCAGGTTATTCTCTACAAAGCCATCAGCTAGAGATAGTGCCTGGGGTCCCCTAGTGGAATAGACCCTCCCCTCTCCTCTTAAGCAACCACATGCCACAAGTCACATGCACTCATGCAGATGTTCCCATGTGTTCCCCTCTGTGCCTCTGTTCCCATGTGTTTCCCTCTGTGCCTCTGTTACCATGTGTTCCCCTCTGTGCCTCTGTTCCCATGTGTTCCCCTCTGTGCCTCTGTTCCCATGTGTTCCCCTCTGTGCCTCTGTTCCCATGTGTTCCCCTCTGTGCCTCTGTTCCCATGTGTTCCCCTCTGTGCCTCTGTTCCCATGTGTTCCCCTCTGTGCCTCTGTTCCCATGTGTTCCCTTCTGTGCCTCTGTTCCCTTGAGTTCCCCTCTCAATGCAGATCTGATACTGTTATTTGCAAGGCAGGAATACTTCACTAGTGAGAGGGTGCCACAGGTAGGAGAAGGGAGGAGGACCG
The DNA here is from genome assembly GCA_013339895.1 of Ephydatia muelleri. NCBI lineage: Eukaryota > Metazoa > Porifera > Demospongiae > Spongillida > Spongillidae > Ephydatia > Ephydatia muelleri. Next base: position 12,811,156 of record JABACO010000006.1, read on the forward strand.
ATGAATTCACTCAGCCCTCTCCTCTGCCCTCCCATCAGAGGGTACAGAGTACACTCCACTACACAGCTATCCTCTCCTGTTCAGCCGGGGACATCAGGAGAATGACTCGCTGTGTGTTGCCATAGGAATACAACACAACAACTGTACAACGGGTACTGTGTCATTTGGTGTGCTCCTATTAGACACTACCGGAGTAGTGGAGCGTGCTGTAATCAGAATTGAAGACATTGATGGTAAGTGATAAGGAAAGCAGTATCATTGTGTACGTGACACTAGAAGATCAACACAGTCACACCACAATGCCAGAGTTGGCTCTGAAAGTGCAGAGCTACGATGAATCAGCCCATGGTTTGTGTTTCCATTTAATGAGCTGCTGCTCATCTGTCTGTTATAGGAGGTGTGGACTATATCTTGGTGAACCAATCGGTTACATTCAACAGAAGACATACATCTGGTGATACAGCATGTGTTAATCTCACTGTCAAGCATGACAGTGTAAAGACACTTGCAAACAAAACCTTTGCAATTGGCCTCTCTCCACTTTCAGAGGACATCGCAGTTCATTTTGTGCACGGCAGAGTGACAATAATAATCACATGTGAGAATAATTCTGATGCCACTTTGTAAATAATCTGTGCCTGGTTTTGAAATAGTTGGGGTTTGTTGACACCAAAAGGGACCTAACTCGTGTTATGAATATATGGCTAATTAGAAATTCAGTGCCTTTGGACTTTGTGACGTACTCCAATTCTCAGTGTGTAAAAATCGCTGTGTAGAGGACATTTCATACTTGTAGAATATAAACAATGTAACAACAAAAATCTTACATTAGTATCCTTTTGTTACAATAATCCTATTTGAATGCATTGCAAATGTATAGTGTAATAATAATGAAATACTCAAGCATTTGTAACTTTCAGATAAGACTGGTTTGTCTAATGAAGAAGCAAGCACAGGTTAGTGTGAGAGTCTTGTACGTATGCTATTGATTTGTTCTAGTCATTACTTAGTTCCTGTCACTACTGGAGTGGTCGGAGCACTGGTTTTTGCAGCAGCAATTGCCAGTGTTATCATCGTCATGGTGATTATGAAGAGACGTAAAGGTAAGCTTTCTCTGTTGTCACAAGCCTATCTCCATAATGATGCAGAGATTCGGAGACACATGTACACTTGCTCATCATTAATTTATTTTTTAATTAACATGCAGTGTCAGTTGTTAAAGTTGTCACATTTGTTTTTTGATGGCATAGGAGTTAAAATAATGATGTCATTGGTATCTAATGTGAGCTTTTATAGGTTCCAAGAAGCTTCTCCTGGTGTCTTCAGAGACGGCTACACACCCTACAGACACCAGCTGTGCTGTTGTGAGCAACATTGGTGAGGGAGACAGTCCTCCCTCATGTGAAGACTCTGCTGCATCATCTGCTGTGCAACACAACGACACAGATGCTCTTATTGCTTCAACGGCAATGTGATGCTCCTGACCATCAGCCTGTGTTTATATGTGTGTGTGTGTGTGTGTGTGTGTGTGTGTGTGTGTGTGTGTGTGTGTGTGTGTGTGTGTGTGCGTGTGCATGTGCGTGTGTGTGTACTTGACAACGTGTTTGAATTTGTCTACTTTATGCAATGATCCATTTTGGCTTTCCCTTCCCTGATGAAGGTGCACACAGTGTAGTTTATTCAGTTGCTGAAATAATCCTATGGGATCGTTTCCGCCAAAAGGAAGCTAATGCTTACATTATAACATTTCCGTTACATGCAAAAGAAATGAATCGCTTGAGTAGAAATGAATAACTTCAGAGCCTTACGACTCCACGAAAGATACTCCAATTCTCAGTGTGTAAGAAGCAATGTGTAGAGAACATTTCAGACTTCAAGGAGAAAGTTTTGAAATCTTGAAAAAAACATGCGGAAACGATCCCATTATCATTTATTGCAGTTTATCAATGATCATGACTTCCCTGAATGCCTTCAAAGTAATGCAGGTGTGAACATCTTTGCTGACGACACCAATATGTATTGTGCTCGTGACTACCCTGAAGCTCACACTTTCACTGTTAGTTTTAGCCTTCAACAAATGCCATTTGGCAACTTAGGCGTATCACCTACAACTTACTCACTACCTAGCTAGTAAGAGTAATTTGTATTTGATATATTGGGGTTTTCATGTTTCCTCTGATTTTTTTAATGAAGTGTGCATTTTTCGTATTTAGCATGAATTGAGGCATATAGTTGTGCTTGCCTCTTGAAAGTATTCATTTGTCTGATGTATCTTTTCTGGTTAAGGCTTTCAAGTTAGGCCCATCGATGACTTGTGTTTGACCAAGTGACGTATGTGCTTTAATATCCTGAGCATCATGCCCTCGGGGGTACCTTTGTACACCCATGCAGTTGTTCGGCAGAAATTCATTAATGCTGTTTTGTTACTGGTGCACCAAAACTGAAATTGAACAGCACACGCATGTTTGACAGGCATTTCTAGCTTGGGCTAAATAATTCCTTCTCAAACTCTTCTAAGCCATGAAGTCCTCTGAGGCATGCCAGAGACACCCAAGGTGCAACTGCATGGGAGAGCTTCACTTTAATTGGCACTCTGGTCACATGCCCTGATGAAATCCTAACCTCCATCCAATGATGCTCTACATCATGCAGCATCAGAGTGATGTATCCTGGTACTTATAGGCAGCCTCGTGGGATGGACACTTTACCTGTTACCACCTGCACTTACTGAAAATATAATCTGCTCTCCAAATAGAAAGTATGGGATCGTTCTGCGAAATAGGGACATTACAAAATTTCCCCTGCATGGTTCGCGCAACAAAAATGTAACGCTTACTTGAAGTATATGGCTAATTACACATTCAGCGCTTACAACTCCATTACAGATACTCCGATTCTCATTGCGTAAGTAGCAATGTATAGAGAACATTTCAGACTTCGAGAAAATAAAGAAAAATAAAATAAAAGATGGAAACCTTGAAAAGAAAATTCGTTAAGTCCCTTTTCGCGGAAACGATTCCGTATACATAAATAATTCAGATCATTACGGCGCAAATTCGCGCCGCTGCCCGTGAAAGAGTTAATTGGGCCTAACAATTCAGAGCCTTACAAATTCATGAAAGCCGATACTCCGATTCTCAGTGCGTAAGAAGCAATGTGTAGAGGACATTTCAGACTTAAAATTGAAATCTTGGCATTAATTAGCCATACATTTCAATGCAAGTGTTACATTTCTATATTGCGCTTCTGGAAATGTTATAATGTATGCGTTAGGTCCCTTTTCGAGGAAATGATCTCAATTACTTCTTTATTTAGCGTAATGATCTATTTTTAAGAAATCAAAATGGCGAGCCTAACCACATGTTGAGAATCTGCCCATTGCATTAACAGTTACATGTACGAGCATATTGTGTGGTAATTTTTGGGCACCCAGGATTTTCAACGATTCGGGCGGGTCCTATAGAACATTTTCGAGAGCCATGCATATCATTCTGTTCCCATTTCAAATGTTCTGATGTGCAACAGAGATAATATATAGAGGGATTGGAAACGGAACACTAATCAACGCGCGCAATCCTCGAACGATCCTTACAGTACGAATACATGTGTAGCACTTAGAATTTTTTTTACAACAGACACATAATATGGACTAAATCATTTTTCTCAGGCCTTTAGATTTCTGTTTGGTTTTTTGCTGGGCAGCCTTCATCGTTTCTACCCAAGCACTGGCATAAGAAAAACCCATTGTCAATGGAGTTGAGCAGTATTGCTTGGTAGTTCACTCAGCAACACACAATTATGCGTACTAAACTGCCTGTGTGTAGTGTGAACAGACCACTGCATGTCACTGATGATTACCAGACACATTGCAATTACTGTTGCATGATTCCTTTGCTCTATCAACTTCAATATAGAAAAGGACTGGGATCCATCAGATATGATAGGCACCCAGGATGGAGGGAGTGGGACCATTGATATTCTCTCACTCAGCATGTTCAATGATTGTACCAAGCCACCAGTGAAATGGGACAAGGGGAAGGAGACACAGAGTGACTTCACTACTGTATGATCTGAAGCTTGATCATGACCATGGTCAGGAGCTTTAGCAGCGGGGTCATCCATTATCATCTCCCAATGGCAGCTGACCCTTTTAGCAGCACGGTTCTCCTCGAGGTCCTCTAGTATAGATATCGCTGCCTTTTAGCAGATCGCTTAGATTCAATACTTGCCTTCTAGCTGTCGCCTTCCTTGGCTCTTTTCTAGGACCCTCGCACGTAGCTATATCTAATTTCAATTCGATCAACAATTCAATTTACACCCTTTCGTGCAATCTACAGTGTACCGCAATGCTCTAGTCAAATGTTATAGTCTTCTTCTTTTCGGGATATTCGATATCGTATCGTCGTTTATACGGATGCCAGGTCTGGGAGCGGTGCTGTCGCAAGATGGAGACACACATGTCATTGCATACGCCAGTAGAGTGTGACAAAAGCTGAATGCCAATACTGTGCAACGAGATGTTGGTAGTCGTGTGGGCGGTCCGCTACTTTCGTACCTATTTGTGGGGTCGTTGTTTCGTTATACGTACAGATCACAATTCCTTGCAGTGGTTGAAGAGTTTCAAGGATCCACAAGGGCAAGTGGCTCGGTGGTTGGACATTTTAGCCGAATATGACACTTCTAGGTATTCTACCTTGCTTAGATCTATCCTTCGATTAGGTGAAAGCATTTTTTCAATTATCATTATCTAGCCAAAGTAATACTAATCAATGAAACAAAGGAGAATTTTGACGACAAACGGGCACAAAGCGAACCGTTTTATGACATGGAACTAGGCCATGGTATCGAATATCCAATTAAAATTGAAACCTGCAAGGCGATATCGATAATAAATGATTAAATAGCTAAATTCATTAACATCGATTCGAATTTCAACCCCAAAGTGCATAATCACACACGCATGTACACATGCCATATAGCTAGGGATTGAATCAGTCAAATGAATAATATGGACAAGGTATTTTATAGGATATGGGGCAGTCTTTTGAGCATTTGTAAGGGCTATTTCCTTTCCCATGTCAAATGAGTTGGTTACATTTGTGGTGCCAGGGTTGTGCTTTTGATGTATCGTGGGATGCTTAGACAGTATATGGATTTTCATATATTAGGTTGTGGAGAACCTAGGTACTTATATGCAGTCATGCACTGTTTACCGTCTTGCTGAATAGTGCATTACGTCACCATTGCATCATCCAACTTTTGACTACTCGTGATTTAGCAGGGTACGAATTTGAAGGTAATGGCCATTGGATACCTGATTATCTGGGTCCTATGTAGGATTGGCTACATGGGCGTGGTTTTTATCAAGCGCATGCAATGAAGACCGTTCTGCTAAATTGTAGGACAGTTTTCGTTGCATGTGGTCTTACCAAATCCAGTGTTTTATTTTTACACTCAATCCTATACATATATTTCTCAAAGAGAATTTACTTGTAACTTTACTATCCGTGCACATTATGAAACATTCTGACGACCCCTAAATGCGACTAACTTGGTTGGATGATAGTTTCTAGCTAGCCTGTCTCAAACCTACATGAAACTAATGCTTGTAAAAAAATACGCACACCAGACTGACGCACACCCCACATATAAAGCGAAATGCCTAAATAGGAAGAGGCGGTGGCAAATATTAAAATAGAAAAAGCATTGAGTACAAATAAGGGAAGAAATAAAAGCCTACGTTTATTTCACACACCGTCAACCGCCTTTTGCCAAAATTACAAAATGCACGCGCGGACTGTTGAATCCGGAAATAAATGGCTGCTTTCCCTCTGTCCCAGACCACCGGATATTCAGATATGCGTGTTAGCATCCGATGGGTTTGGGTGGGCTATAATCCGAATCTGTTCCGACTTTGGAGTTTGGAACATCAATCTGAATGATTAATATGAATCCGATCCGTTGGCCTTTCGGATAGGATATCCTAATCCGATCGGATCCGTTAAAGCCTTAGTGTCATGTACGTAGTGCAAAGAAAGAACATACACAATTAATATTATTGGCATTCATAACTCGAAGGCAGTGCCGACAGCCGCCTTGCGCGCTTATTTGTTTGCGAAAGATTCAATTATGACGTCGAAGTTAACCTGCATGTTTCGCCAACTCTGACTCCACAGCCAACTTCCCAATGATGTCAATCGCATTTGGCACTTTGTCGATCGAAGGTAGTTCTTTTTAGAACGCTAAATGACCGGGCAATATGCAATAAATGCACAGTGCCACGCAACAACAAACCCCGGCATGCATCAAAGATGTTCAGATTTTGTCCCACCTGACAATATCTGCTAGTGGATTCTGTTCCCCACGGACAGAATCCGCTAGCAGATATTGTCCCCCAGCATAGTGTGCATTGTTGAATTCTGTTTAGACATTCTGCACTCCGATACCATTTGAGCTGATGTATGGCATGCAGGTGTTATGGTAGATTTATAAGCATATTCAAAGCTTTATTGGCACGTATTCTGTGAACAGAATCTTTTTCTAAAGTCCTTCCAATTGAAGTGAATGCAGAATTTCCACAACAATGTGACATAAGTGATACGCAATTCACATAGCTAAATAAACCTTTTGATGAGGCCTATATTGAAGACGTTGTCAAAGGAATGTGTTTTCTCAGAGAAACTATTTTTTCAGATGCCAAGCAGAATATCTCGTCAGTGCAGGACGCATGAATGCTGACTATAGGATATGAAAAATGGAAAACCAAAGGTATAGCAAATGAGCCTTCTCATTTGAAGTACTTAGCAGTGAAATCTTTCTGTAAGAATATGATGTCGGCTGCCTAGTAAATTGTCACAAAGATCAAAGAAAGGGAGACAAACTTGTTAAGAGGTTTATAGGGTCTTATGCAGTGGAAGAGTATGTTGGGAAAGGTGTCTATCAATTGAACAATCCTGTACATGGAACAGGGAATGTACTGTAGACTGAAAGAGTTCCATCCAAGAAAAGTGTGGTTTCAAATTTAAGATGATGCTGCAATGAATATTCAATTCAATTCGTTTTATAGCATAGCATGTGTTCTCTTACATGTGCACTATCACTAATGTATATGATCTACATATAGATATGGGTTTTCATATGTTTAAAGAAGTCATGTTTCCAGATGATAGCCATTACATCACAATCATCACCATTCACCAAGTAGTGTTTTGTACCTATTCCTTATCTCAGTTGCTGAATAAAGATGTAACCACAAACCCTGTACTGCATTCAACATTAGAAGACTTCAACTGAACCTGTCAATACACATGATGGTCATCCTTCAAGCTGGTAAATGAAAAGTAGTAGTTTAAATTGTGCATCCTGTGCTAATTTATTTCAACAGGAGAGAGTAATGAAATAAATGACAGTGCATCAAGACAAGCTGAACCTGTAAATGCACATGGTAAATTGATAGCATTGATTAAGATGGTTTTTGAAATACGTCAGTTAACTAATAATGTCTTTTTGATTGTTGCATGTTACCATGTATGGCTGCAGAGTCCTGGAAAGAACCAAATAACAAAGCAAGAGTTCTTAATGAGCATATTCAGGATATCCATTCCAAACGTTCTGGAGTTGACAATCATGGTAACAGAGCCCACCATGAAAAACGTGCAGTGATTGATGCGTATGACTGTACATTGCCTAACATTGCTGAGAATGTTGATGCTTGGTGGATGGAAGAATTTCAGTTAACAAGCGTGAGATTACTTTAGTGAGATGGCTCGCAGCACCCGTTATGAACAGTGGTCAGTACGTTCTAGCAAACCAGTACTTATAGAGGTTCAGGATTTCAAGATGTATGGACTTGTAATGAACTTTTCAATTGAAAAGGAACGATTCATTCAGATGTTACATGATCCTGCTGGCCATTGGCTAACTATTAGTAATGTTGGAACTGAGAAACCATATGTTCTTCAGGTCTATGACAGTCTCTATTCATCATGTTCTTTGAGAACAAATAGCTTGTCTTCTGCACACTGATATGCCAAACATCCCATTAGAATATGTGACTGTACATAAGCAGTATGGCAGTCAGGACTTTGGTCATTTTTCTTTAGCATATGCATGCAGCAGCTCTTTGCTATAATGAACAGCCAGGAAATTATGTATGCAACCAAGCTAAACTACGCTGGCACCTTATATCATGTCTAGAAAATAAAAGATTTTCAATGTTTCCATTCATATCGTATCGTCGTCAAGCCATGAAAATTATTCCAATCTAAAAATAAGAGTTTTCTGCAAGTGTAGAATGCCACAACTACCAGACATCACTATGATTTGCTGCAGCCTCTGCAAAGAACGTTTCCATGGTGATGTGTGCATTGGCCCTCTCCCACGTGATACTAGGCAGCAGAAGAAAAGATGGCTCTGTCCTTTTTGCACTGAATAACACTGATCATTTATGCATGTTTATTGTTTAGCTTATCATTACTGTCGTGCACGAGTTGATTTAATCCTTGTCATAACAAGATTGAATGGTACCTAGCCGTGAGCAATACAACTATACATGTATATACATTTTCAAGACACATGCATGGACAAACTAGGTAGTAATTTTATCCAAAGGCTTGCCTTAGCTTAATAGGACCAATTTCATTAGAGACAGCCTGTTCTAGGGAGGGAGGGATGGAGGGGGGGGGGGGGGGGGGGGGGGACGGACGAGTCCGGACGACGACATATTCTGCGGTGAGGGACAAGATAGGCTAAGGAAAAGTGTTTCCCCCGGACAGAATCCGCTAGCAGGATGCGTCCCCCAGGACAATTTTAGGGGGAGGAGACAAAATCAGCTTTTACGCCGGCTAATCCTTTAACAGCAGCATCTAGTTCTAATCGAGGCGATCCTTCAATCGCAATTTCGGAATCTGATGGAGCTAGGTGTCATTGCTTTCGCACTCTGCACACTGCTGCATTGATTCCTCTCACGGTCGGTTCCTTCTGCTAGATCAAGGCCATGTTATTGAAGCGTCTTCTGTCCTTTGACTCCTTCAACACGCATTGCTTTTCTTCTCATTTCTGGGCGCCGGATTTAGTATGGTAGCTGCTCATTCTCGACCTCGCTCGTTAAATAGGAAGTGTCACCTAAAACCAGAGATAATATATCCATGCTAAAACTCTGTCATTGGTTATAACGGTGTGGGCTCCGAAAACATTTCGACTACTCGTAACGACCTAGCCGTGAAAAAGCCACGGCCCGGGAGCGTACCGGTCATGGGCGTGGCTCTAAAGGCCCCCCCCTCCCCACACTAGTAAATAATACAGATAGAATTCGTATTTCAATAATATTATTTCAAATCAAGGACGGAATAATCAAAATACACAACCAAAGTAGATTTTATTTACATAATGGCTCTAATAGAACTGATTTTCAGTAGCTAGTTAAACGTACGCCAATTACGATGAGGTCTCTCGTTTTTCAAGATTGTAATAAATTTTAATGTCTATATTTTTTAGACCACTGCATTGCAGCCTAACCAGGGATAATTGAAGTGCAAAATTCATTTAAACGACCAAGCCCATCATACATGAGTGTGTTTTCAACATCTCGGCCGAGCTGCTGATCAACTTACCTTTCAATCGCCACCCGGGGCGACTGGCCCGCGGGTGCTTGTTCGCTTCTTTCCTGCCCCTTCTACACTCCTACGCCATCCGCCCCAAACCTCATCGCATATATTGACAGCTAGAGTGGTAGCTGTCTATACATGCGATGGGCCATAATGCTACAGGCATAAAATGTCTCTTTGAATACCACATGGGTCAGGTATATATATATCAACAGGATATTATGTATTACTAAAAACAATGACCATATATGGTTCATTCGCTGCATCTGATCTAAAACGCATGCGCAATTCATGCTCATAAAAGGAAAGAGCGCTGTCTTCATTGTCATTCTTAGCAGTTGTTAGCAGTTGTTGGGAGAACCTGTACAGCAGTAGGTTGTGTGTAAGCTAGTAGACCATTTTGTAGAGTTTTGATTTGAAAAGACGAGGTGAGTGTATTTGTAGTGTTTGTGTGTCCTCTTGACTAGCTGGCAGCATTTAGCTATACAGTACTGAAAATAGTGTGAGAAAGAAACAAGTAGGACGTATTGGGTAAGGTAGCTGTGAGCATTGGAAGGAGCTAGCCGACAGTGTATTGACCTCCACATGAAAGACGCTAGAATGATAGGCCTACGGGATTCATCCCCTAGTGTACGAAAGAAGCAAATATAGACTTTAGAAATGGCAATTGTAGTATCTGTAAAACGTAGTAGCCTTTAGGGATAGCAAAGGGCGCCACTACGAGAAGCGAGTGAGCTTTTCAGCCCAGTTGCATGATGGTTTCTGCCAGCTATTGAAGGTGTGTAGTGGGTCAGAAGAGGTGTCTGTACCTCCTTTAAGCCGAAAGTGCTTATCTTGACAATCCAGCTTGGTATTCGTATGTGGCAGAGAAGCATTGGGTGCGTGTTGTGAGTGGATAAGGTAGCTGTGAGCATTAGGAGTTAGCCAACAGTGTAACGACCTCCCAAAGACGCTAGAGTGATATGCGATCGATCCTCTACACTTTGCACAAAGATCGAAGGACGTCTGGCTTGCCAGACTACATTAGCTAGACAGGAATTGCTGGCAGCATTCAGCTAAGTGGTGAAAAAGGCTAAGAAAGAAACAAATAGGCCTATAGAGTGTAGACAGTCGAAACGGCAACTGTGCTGTATTCGTAGACCTTTAGGAAAGCTAAAGTAGCCATTAGACACAGATTTGCTCAACCTTCTAGTTGTCAAGAAGAGGTGCCTGTACTTCCTTTATAGCTGAAAGTGCTTATCAGCTTAGTTAGATTAGGTGGGACCTATATTTGGTGTGGCAGAGAAGCTTGAGGTGCGTATATTGAGTGGATAAGGTAGCTGTGAGCATTGGAAGGAGCTAGCCGACAGTGTCTCCAAGACGCTGGAATGATAGGCAGACCTCTTGTAACCGTACGTAGCTACAAAGACTACCCCAACTATCCGTACTGGTCGCCATGTCCAGTTGGCCGTGTCCAGATGAGCCTATTGGTGTAGTAAAGAAAGTCTTCCTCAGGCCAAACTGTGGGTGAAAAATTATTATGTTTCTGTTGTGAATTTGTTGTGGCTCAATCATTTAGCACATTGAGAGGGGTTACCAGTCTTCTTCAGGCCAAACTGTGGGTGAAAAATTATTATGTTTCTGTTGTGAATTTGTTTTGGCTCAATCATTTAGCACATTGAAAGGGGTTACCAGTCTTCCTCAGGCCAAACTGTGGGTGAAAAATTATTATGTTTCTGTTGTGAATTTGTTGTGGCTCAATCATTTAGCACATTGAGAGGGGTTACCAGTCTTCTTCAGGCCAAACTGTGGGTGAAAAATTATTATGTTTCTTTTGTGAATTTGTATTGGCTCAATCATTTAGCACATTGAAAGGGGTTACCAGTCTTCCTCAAGCCAAACTGTGGGTGAAATATTATTATGTTTCTGTTGTGAATTTGTTATGGCTCAATCATTTAGCACAATGAGAAGGGTTACCAGCCTTCCTCAGGCCAAAGAGTTGGTGAAATTTCATATATTTCTGCTGTTAATTTGCTTTAAATTATTTAGCGCATTGAACAGAGGCTGGATAATATTGAAAAAGAGTTGAAAGACATCAAAACCATTTTATTGCAAAACGTGAGTTTTTTTTTCTATGTACTTGTATTATGGCACACATAATTTCCTATTTATAGGGAAGTCGTAATGAAGAACCGGAAGTTGACTTAACGGCAATTAATGCAGATACTCCATACTCAGCAGCTCTTTCGTTGTTGGATATGATGTTTACTCAAGAGGAGCTGAGAAAGTCGCTTCTAATGAAATCAAAGAAGAGCTCGAGGCCAGGCCTGCCAGAAGACCGTGTGAGAAAAATGATTGGTATGATTATCAAAGTACAACATATACATGATGCATGAAAACATAAGATGCATGCGTTTTCAATTCTAAGAGACACAGTTTCTTTACTAGTTCTTGGAAGTAATCGGTTTGTTCAGCAAATGGCATATACATTACATCCTCTTTAATGCTCCTTGTTTACAGCAAAAAACACTTTTTGTGCAAAAATGAAATGTATATCAATTTCATGCAGATTGTTTGAAGAAAAAGTTCGGTGCCAACAGCTTTGACATAAAAGTTCTTAAACGAAAGTGCAACCAGAAGTGTAGAGATGTAAACAGAAGCTATTTAAGATTGCATGACGAAGAAGGTACCGAGCTAATGCCACCCAGACATGAAGAAGAAAAAGAACAACAAGAAGACAAAGAAGAAGAAAAAGAAGAAGACAATGAAGATGATGAAGAAGAAGACGATGAAGAAGAGGAGGAAGAAGAAGAAGATGATGATGATGATGATGAAAAAGAAGTAGAAGAACATGAGGAATAAGATTTTTTAATGTACTGTGGTATGCATAATTAAGATTACACTTGCCCGATCATTTCAGAGTCATGCATGAAATCCGTATAGTATATATAGTTAATTAATGCATGGTACGTAGCTGGACGCATAATAATTCATGCACGATCGCTTGCAAGAGCCATGCATGATCACGCAAGACTCGTGCAAGAAAATGCATGATCGCTTGCAAGAGCCATGCATGATCACGCAAGACTCATGCAAGAAAATGCATGATCGCTTGCATGAGCCATGCATGATCACGCAAGATTCTTTCATAAGATTCATGCATGAAAACGTTCCAAAATCATGCACGCACATGCATGATTTAACGCAGGTTTCTTGCATGAATCTTGCAAAGATCCATAACATGATCATGCAAGAAATTTTTGCTTGGGACTACACACTCACGCGCACACACGACACATACCTACGAGTCCATGCTCAACGTGAACCTACGCAGACAGCCTACATACACGCACGTCCGTCCACACCACACACTAGACGTGGACGTGCGTGTCTCTGCGATGGAGAGACACGGCGCACGTGAAGCGTCTCCATTGCCACACACCAAGGACGCGCTGGCGTTGAAGCTGTGTGTGTGTGTGTGTGTGTGTGTGTGTGTGTGTGTGTGTGTGTGTGTGTGTGTGTGTGTGTGTGTGTGTGTGTGTGTGTGTGTGTGTGTGTGTGTGTGTGTGTGTGTGTGTGTGTGTGCTTGTGTGTGTGCTTGTGTGCTTGTGTGCTTGTGTGTTTCATGAGCACACACAGATGTCTTAACACCATGTGTATGAGTACTTACCACACATATGCACACACACCACGGACGCACTGGTGTTGAAGATGTGACTGAGTTGTGTGGTGTGTGTGTGCTTCATGAGCACATACACCAGTGCTGTACTCACGTGCACACTACTACCAGTGTATTCACTGTTGTACACACATGGCTGACACACACCACACACACATGCAGCTTGTGTATGTGTACATACCATACAAATGCACACACACACTTAGCTTTAGACATCACATGTACTGGTACATGTGCTCCAAATGTGTGTGCACACTCACATGACCACACATGACACATCTCCACCTATTTCCACCACACATGTGCACACACACACATTCACCAGACTTCTGCAGAATCTGCACACACCCATAACACACAGCAATCTGTATGGAGAGAGGTACCAGATGTACCAACCAAGCTGTCGTCTGTGTGTGTGGTCGATGGTGTGCTCCTTGCAATTGGGGGAGATGGCAACGAGTATAGATCAAAGAAGACCTCTTCCATCTATGGCCTCCACCTTGATGAGAAAAAGTGGAGGCACGTAGGAGACCTGCCATTTGCATGCTCCATGGTGGACACACTGCTGCTGTCAGGAGGAGGGCTGTTTATGGTGGATGGGTTCACTCAACAGGTCTTAAAGATTACTGTACAAGGTAAATATTTCTGTACTGGAATTGAAATTGAATTAATTTGACTATTTCCAGGTCTTGCTAAGCTCTTCCCCATCATACCAATTCTAAAAGTATCGGAAAAGAGCAAAAAAGAAGCAGATGAAAGGTACATGTATGGGGATAGTGTTGGAACAGTGTATGTGCAGTGAGTGGATTGAGAATTGGGGGATGGACCTGGTGAAGTGGGTTGGTTGTATTTACTTCAACTCTTGAACTTGTGACTTGACTTTACGTTGTCACAACTGTGCTCTAACTTACGGATTGTTTGTCGAAATAACTTCCACTGCCTTGGTGCATTTTAGTGTTGGTGCAAGTAATATGGTACAAAGTACAGAATCACAGTCTCAACTATTATGTGGGTAACTGTGTACGTAAGATGCACTGTACACATGACTTAGGTACCTCACAGGTGACTATTGAGCTGTTTTGTCTTACTATAAAGGGTTAAAAGTTTTATTTGTTGTGTGGTGGGGACATATGTGTACTGATGCAATATGAAAGAAGATGTCAGCCTTTTTGTTTGTGTTTTTAATTCAGGAGGCTCTATGAGGAGGCCATGACCAAGGGATATGTGGAAACATCAGTGACCAAGTGTCTCATCCTTGGAGCAGCCGGTGTTGGCAAGACTCACCTCAAACACCTCCTTCTCAAGAAGGACCCTCCACAGCAACGTGTCAGTACAGGACTGGCTGACAACCCTGTTCGAGCCATCTCCTTCTCGCTGGCTGGTGTAAGTGTACAAGAGGAGGATGACTGGTTTGTGGTTGAAGATGACCAGGCACTGTTGAAGGTTGTGGGTGGTACCATCAGAGATGGTGGTGTCTCCATGGCAACATCCTTGGACAAGGTGGTTGGCAGTTTCCCAAAGATGGCCATTCATGTGTCTAGTGATGGAGCTGGTGCACTTCACCCTGACCCCACACCTACTGCTGTCAGTGTTACCACGGATACCAGCCATCAGAGCAGGACTGTATCCATAGAGAAGGAGCTGATTCATCACATCAACCACTCCTCAGGTAAAGAGATGGTTCACAGCTAACCACCTTCACCTGTACAATCTCTCTGTGTAGGCAAGGAGAAACTGTTTGGTGTGAAGTGGATCCAGTTCATTGACAGTGGTGGTCAACTTCAATACCATGATATCCTTCCATTGTTTGTTCAGAACCCTGGTGTGGCTATATTTGTTTTGAATTTGTCTGAAAAGCTATCTCATCAGCCAGCCATTGAGTACTATGGAGCTGATGGCAAGCCTGTTGGTAAAGCATATCAATCATCTCTCTCACACCAACAGATTCTTCAGCACTGCCTTGGGGCCATGTGCTCACAGGATGTTCACCCTTTGATCATCACCGTGGGAACACATCGAGATGCTGCAGACAGGTGCTCAGAATCCATCAATGAGAAAAACCAAGAGCTCATGAAATTACTGGCTGCAGACAGGTTTCATGTGCTGTGTAATGGAGAGGAGCTTACAGAAGCAATATTTCCTGTGAATGGCAAAACCCCTGGGGTTGAGGACAGGCATGTTGCTACGGTACTTAGGCAGAAAATTGTATCCATGTGCCCAAAGCTAATAAAGATGCCAATAGCATGGTTTGGACTGGAGGTTCTTCTCCAAAGGTCATCGCATGGTGGCATCTTGAGTCCTGTAGAATGCCAGGTGTGTGCCAAAAGCTTGCACCTTGAGGGAGATGCATTCTTAGCAGCCTTGCACCATCTTGTCCATCACAATATGTTCTTACATTACCCAGAGGCTCTTCCCCAGACAGTGTTCTGTGATCCCCAGGTAGTACTTACCAAGGTGACTGAGCTAGTAGAATACCACCACAAGCTGAGGGATTGTCCGGATAAGGGTGTGGCAGCTGAGCGTGGTCTAGCCAAGTTCAGGGACCATGGACTATTGTCAGTGGAGCTCCTGAACAAGTTTTCAAAGCACTACACAGAAGGTCTGTTCACTCCACATGATCTGTTGAAGTTATTGGTGAGTGTTGGAGCAATTGCTATGATTGGTGAGGGTGGCGTGTACTTAATGCCTGGTCTGCTGCCCCACCTGGACTCTGGTCAAGTGTCCAAGTATTATCAACAAGATGCCTCATTGGTAATCACACCCACCCAGGGCTGTATTCCCAGTGGTCTGTTCTGCTGTCTTGTGGCCCATCTTTTATCCCCTACCAACCAATCACCTTGGAAGGTGTGCATGGATGGGGACAAGCCATTGTGTTTGTATCGCAACTGCATCACATTTGAATTTCAGCACACAACAGAACTGGTGACCCTAGTTGACATGTTCTCTTACATTCTATTGCACGTTGATGAGATGTCCAGTCAAGTGTGTAGAGAGATAAGATGTTGTGTTCACAGTGGCATCAAGAGTGCATGTGGAATACTCAAGTACCAAGGTGTCCAGTTTAGAGATGCTTTCATGTGTGCTGGAGGCAGTTGTACCTCAGACCCTCCTCATGTAGCCGTAGTTGTGTCAGAGAAGAAGTGGAAATGTAGCATTCGAGGGCACCAGAAGGGAGACCTGAGTGAGGGTCAGTTGATGTGGTTTGGTGAGAGTGGTGTCAGGAGACAAGATCCCAGTACATCAGGTGGGTGATGTGTGTGGTAGATCATGTGATCACTATTTGTTCCATCTCTGTACAGATCCTGTGTCCTTGGACAATGAGCCATCAATGCAGCACCTCATGGAGAAAGTGGCAGCTGTGATTCCAAGCAAGTGTTGGGCCATTGGACTTCAGCTTGGCCTCACAACAGCTGAGCTTCAGGCCATATGTCCACAGCACCAAGGCCTGGATAACTACCACAGAGCATTTAGTGAGATATTTGATGTGTGGAGGAGACGTAGGTCACTTCCCTACACCTGGAGGACATTGATCAATGTGCTGAGGAGTCCCAGTGTTGATGAAGTCCAGTTATCTGATCAGTTGACCTCCTGGATCACACACAAGTGACCTTGTCATCAGTATCTGTTAACAGTGTGTTGTATTGCTATGTAGAAGTATGTGTGTGTGCTTTGTTGACTCTGTTTAATGGTTTACATTACATGTGTGTGTGTTAGTGTATTAGAGGCTTGCTGAATGAATTGGAATGAAATGTTTGACATCCATGAGTGATACACAATTAAGTTCTACTGGCAGATGGGTTACCATGGACACTTAATAGTCCATGAGTTTGTTGGTATAATGTCTCTGGCAGTGTAGGGATGACCTGGCTGGTCTGTCTCTAGCGTACACATGCACACACACACACACACACACACACACACACACACACACACACACACACACAGCTACATTCAGTCAGTGTTGGCCACACATGTTACAGCAATGGTATGTTCACACTATGTTGCACACCTGGGCCCATGTCTGAAGAGGGTAGAGGAGATGGTGTGGACCTAGATCTGATGGATACCATCTCTATCTGACAACTGCTAAAGACAAGTTGGGGATATGATAGGTGAGAGGGCTGGGAGTTGCTTTGTGTCAGTGTCATATGTGTATAGCCATTGTGTTGACAGCCATGGGACACATGGCCTGAGCTGGCCATGGAGTTAGGGTTGACATTCTAGGCATGCAACCATCAACACTGTTATTCATGATCACCAGTCACTAGCTGCTGCCAATGTCTGCTCAGGTAATGATGGGAAGAGACCAAATGACATCACCACCGTACCATGGAGCTGTGGTGGTGTCTTGGTGTGGGCCGGATGTCACATGTGTGGACACAGCTCACTCTGATGTTGCTCTCTCTGGCAGTGCAGGGGACTGGAGTGGTGGGTACTAGGACCGAGCTGCTAACATCTCTAAAGAATGCTCACCTGGATTCATCCAACCATTTCGAACCAGTTGCTGTAGATACCGCATGTACAAGCTAGTAATTATTTGAATGACGCTAATTTATGGAAATCGATGTGGACTTCGTACGTGACCATGCGCAAGCGGCTTATAAAGTTGGTTCGAATGTGTCCTTTGTAGCGCGGTCATGCTGATCCTGGACCTCGTGACGTCGACCCCATCTTCTGCATTACATGCAGGGAAATCAGTACTCCCTGGAAGCAGCTGGTATGTCATTGACGTTGTACTATACACGTATGATCGGTTCATCAGCATGCCGCGCACAACGGGCTATTCCATAAAATAATTGTACACCCCTACTGATGACCCAAAAAGTTGTCCGGAGGGGGTCCAATGGTAATGTCCTAGGGGGATGTTCTATTGCAGTGAGATGTGTCCAGAGGGGGGTCCAATGGCAATGATGGCAATGTCCTAGGGGTGTCGCACAGTGAGATGTGTCCGGATGGGTTTCAAAGGTAATGCTCTAGGGGGTATCCTACATCAGGATGTGTCCAGAGGGGGTTCAATGGTAATGTCCTAAGGGGGTATCCTACATCAGGTTGGAGGTTCAATGGTAATGTACAGGGAAGTGTGTCCAGAGGGGGTCCAGATTAAATGTCCTGGGGGGGTATATGGTGTAGAAGCTGTATGTCCTCATGGGGGCATACCTTGATATTAGTCATCAGTAGGGGTGTACAATTATATTATGGAATAGCCCAATGAATGTTGCATATTTTCTCCAAGTGCAAGGTGCGAAAAGTCTACCATGAACTGTAATGGCAGGACAGTTGTGGTTTTTGTGGGCTTGTGCGTTTTGAAGAGGTCATCTTCATTGGGTCATGGTTTAATCTTGTGTGCCATATTTTGGGCCCTGGGGCCATTCTAAAACATAAACATTCTCTGGTTGCTAGGCTTCTTGAACAGTCCACTTATCGTGGCGCCTGAAGACCGGAATGGCTCTGTGAAGCTTAGCTGTGTCTAGCGATCTTGAACGTTCCTGGAAGAGAAGGCAAGAGGTCCATCCAATTACGGCTACTTCAATGGTATGTACATAGCAACATGAATTGTCCAATGGGAAACACCCACCATTGGCCCTTGTGGTTTCACCCTTCTCTAAAGATGATGATCACCTGACAGGGTCATGACACCACAGACCACTTATACACTGTACATGTATTTGGAAACATGTGACCACATACATGTATGTTTTTTCTGTTTTGTGTAAGTAGTCTATGTCTTTTTCCTTTTGATTGTGTGTTGTATTATTTGTATGCACACATGTATGTGTTTGGTCAGTATGCTCAAGTCTTTGTGGTGTGTGTGTGTGTATGTGTGTGTGTGTGTGTGTGTGTGTGTGTGTGTGTGTGTGTGTTGCCTGTATATTGATCTCTACCTTTTTCAAGCTGCCAGAGTGAGCTAGGGATTCCTGTGTCACTGGCTTCATCAATGTCCATGTCAATGTCTTTCATCTTCACCAGATGAGCTCTGACTCTCTCACCTTGCAGTGTCTGGTGTGCCTGATGGCTGGGTGAGGCTGTGGTGTGCCTGATGGCTGGGTGAGGCTGTGGTGTGCCTGATGGCTGGATGAGGCTGTGGTGTGCCTGATGGCTGGGTGAGGCTGTGATGTGCCTGATGGCTGGGTGAGGCTGTGGTGTGCCTGATGGCTGGGTGAGGCTGTGGTGTGCCTGATGGCTGGGTGAGGCTGTGGTGTGCCTGATGGCTGGGTGAGGCTGTGGTGTGCCTGATGGCTGGGTGAGGCTGTGGTGTGCCTGATGGCTGGGTGAGGCTGTGGTGTGCCTACTAGAGACAGCTGTACTGGTCACGGGTGTCACATGTGAACACAGAACGTCATCACAACACACAGTAGAGAACCTCCAGCATACAGATCCATGTGTGTCTGCATTACAGAGTCATAACCACACACAAGTGAGCATTTGCATTGCATTTTTCACACACAGACCTCGAAAAATGGTCATCCTAGAGAGGGGCGTGGCCATGTGAGCACTGCAACTGCACACTTGGCTATGTGCTGGTCACTGATAACCACAACTGCCTTGGTAAGTTGTCCAAATAGCCAAACATCCCACAGCACTGTGTGTTCCAGCCATCTTGCCTTCACACACAGACACACACACACACACACACACACACACACACACACACACACACACACACACACACACACACACACACACACACACACACACACAGGGTACAACGTGTACATTGAATTGCTGGCTGAAAGCACAATGATGAGGGAGGAGGTGGATGTCCAGGTGCTCACCCTCGGCCATCTTGTCCCTCACCAGACTGTTGGAGTGAGTGTGTCTGCCAATACCAGTGTGGGGGAGGGGCCATTGTCATCGCTGGTATAGGGGACAACACTAGTTGGAGGTACGTGTGGGGGACACCATAGGACTGATCAGAAAAGCTTAACTGGTGTAAGCACAATTTGGGTGTCCATTATAACCCGCTGGGCCTTTTGTTGCAACAACCCATAATTCAAAGTTCTGGCAAAAGGGGGAGGAGGGGGTGGGGGAGTGATATACTACACTGATTAGGGCTACACAGGAATAGTTTGGAATGGGAGGAACAGTTTGGAACACCTCAAGTGACCTTTAATCTTCAGGGGAACATGACATCATACTCATCCTATGGGAGGAACAGTTCGAGCGCCGTCACCAAACAAGTGTGAAAATCCTACCCTCATCGGACCAAGGAAGGTGAACAAAATCACTTTCAGCAGCCACATCATCCAGGAATAGAGGAGGTACTTCATTTGTCCCAGACGCTTGTAAATGCGATAATACTCGCTAGGTATCATGGACCAGTGCAAAACCTGTTGGATTGGAAGTATCTTAATTAAAGTCCCAAACACGACACTTTAGGAAGCCTCAAACACATTACCTGGGAGTGATTGAACCAAATCTTTTCGCCAGTCACAGGGTGCTTTGCAATTGCACTACCTCTGTCCACAATCCTCAGACTGTCTCCATCTCTCCACTGGAACTCAGCACCACTCTTCCGGAGCTCCTCCTCCACCACTTGTCTGCTGGTTGTCCCAAACACATCCTGCCATCCCTTCATCATGGTAGGGTCAGTTAATAGCTCTGTCTTCGTGCCTTTATAGTTACGAAGGTGCATTATCTGGAAAGTAGAAATATCTAAACTTGCATTTGTCGTTAGGAACCAAGTCCTTACTTCAGTTTGCATGTGCAGTGGAACCCTTCTAATCCAGACACCATTGGGATTAGGGGAGTATCGTGGTTATTGGTTGAATGTATAGGTAGCTATTATAGGTAGCACGCATTTGTATGATTGTGGTGTCCACATTTCACAGGGGGCCGGAATTAGAGAGGCTCCACTGTATGTTAGGGACAACGACATTCGATTTGTGTGTGTGTGTGTGTGTTTGTGTGCGTGTGTGTGTGTGTGTGTATGAATGTGTATGTGTTTGTATGTATGTTTGTGTATGTGTTTATGTATGCACATGTGTATGTGTTTGTATGCATGTTTGTATGTGTTTATGTATGTGCTTATGTATGTGTGTGCGGTGTGTGTGTATATGCATGTGTAGACTTAGCACATTATACATTATGCGATAATGCTTACGTCAGTCGGGTCTGGGTATGAGACTAGACAAAAGGCTACCATATAGAGAATTGCTGCAGTATGACCCTGTGGCAGAAACCCGAGACACAGTCCTTCCTATTTCAGGTTTCATTTTTATGATGATATCAAAATTCAAACCTTGCTTATCAATGCTGTTAGTGATGAAATTGCTATTAAAAAGGCATATGCTGAAAAGTACACTGTGCACAACAAAAACACTTGTAATACAGCTCAACCAAGCCTACAGCCACATCGTAGTGTTAAAGCTGCAGTTAGAATGGATGTATAGAATACATCATCTCTGGTAGGCCTATTATATGCTACTTTTAAAAGCTGTGTCGATTCAAAGTCTGGGTTGACCTTTGGGTACGTCCACGGACTGATCTCCATGATAGGTATGATTCTGCAAGGAAGACACAAATTTGCATCTGCAGCCCTGGTCATATGTACGCCAAGACATTGCCAGTGGCTGTAGCATACAGACGGCTGTAAACGAGTGCAACAGGATCTGTGCAAACTATATCTCACAGCCTTCATGTAGGGGAGGAACACAGCGCATGATAAGGTCTTTAAATCTGTAATGTACACACTGCACACTCAGAGCACATACATGGTACCAACACATCACTAAGTACACTCAGCGTACAGCAGTGGCTACCAACACATCACTAAGTACAATCATGTATGCACCCACACACAACACTAAGTCCACTCAGCGTATAGCTACACGCTACCAGCTGCTACATACATAACTACATATATACAATCAGAGACAATACTAATGATCGTCTCTGGCTCAAAAGTGTCCACGTCGATCACTACCACTGCAAAACGAAACCTCACAAGATTGCAAAAAATAGGCTAAGAAATATTCCACCCATGTGGTACAGTACGGACCTATTCTGATACCATCCATAAAATATGCATTCCACTGTTAACCTAGATATCTCTTCCCCAGTCCCATCTGGTCCTCCACTTGGCCTATCTGGTGAGCTCCTTAGCTCAACGTCCTACAGGCTCTTCTGGAACCCTCCGACACCTATGGACAGGAATGGGGTGGTCCGTAGCTACTTCATCAGCTGTTCACCTCTGGAGGGAGGCAAGGCTTTCAGCCATAGCGTCATTGAGAGCAACATAACACTCACCGAGCTCCACCCCTTCTATACCTACGAGTGCAGGGTTGCCACGGTAACCATTGGCATTGGTCCGTACACGGCCAAGTATGAATTCAAGATGTCTCCAGCCGCACCCAGCAGTCCAGCTCAGAACATCAGCTTTGTTCCATCAACTCCACTTCTGTACTAGTGGCCTGGGGACCCCCATCCCTGAGTGCCCAGAATGGAGTAATCTTGTTCTATGTGGTTTTGGTGTCAGAGCCGGAGACCAGAGCAGTTCTCAACTTCACTGTAGTGAGCACTTCAGTGATGGTTGGCCCTCTCCTCCCATACTACACCTATACCTGCTCCATTGGTGTGTTCACAGCAGGTGGAGGAACGTTTGCTGAGGCCATTACCATCCAATCCTCTCAAGGGGGTGAGCTCCATTGGTTAATAAACCTACACCACATTGATCTTGCCATACCTGATGAATAAAAGTATCTTGTCTTTTATTTCTGTGTTTGAATAGCAGCTTCTAGCTTATGCTATTAACATTTTGTGACAGAATATAATAATAATAATCAGCGAACCTAATAATGAGTATTAATGTGTCGGCTAACCTTTTATATTTACCCTTAATGGACTTGGTGTTAACTGCTGTTGTTATAATTGTTAATAACTGCAATGTCCACAGCTCCCAGTGGAGTGCCTTGCAACGTTATTGCAAACTCGACATCACCCTATGATGTCATGTTGTCATGGCAACCACCTTACCCCGTGGAACGCAATGGTGTGATCGTGAACTACACAATTCTGCTTGGCGAGTCCCCAGACTCGGAGCATAGGACGTTCAGTTCCCAGGAGCCTAGTGTGTCCCTGCACTCTCTGGCTTCCAGGACCACATACTTCTATTCCATTGCTGCTGGTACCATTGCTGGTACGGGACCGTTCAGTGATTTCCAGCAAGTAAATACACTTTTCTGTCGTTTGAGGAACGCATTAGACAGAAAATAAGAATGTAGCAAAGTGTAATGACCCATTGGTTATAATTAGATAGTGTGGAGTGAGGGAAGGGGAGGTGGTGCAATAGTCATGTGCTTAGCTGTTGAGTATAGGTGCTAGGTGAGAGATGGTGCAATAGCCATGTACTCAGCTGTTAAGTAGGTAAGGAGATGCGTACGCATATTTGGACCACGTGTAGTGTGGTATATAGTGTCCGTCAGTACAGTTGGGTTCAATCTAGGCGTCTGTGCAAGTGTGCATTGCTGCTGTGCGCCCCCCCCCCCCCCCCCCCCCTGCTTCTCTCCTAATTGTTGGTTAGGGATGTGCGGAGAAAATTGGCACTTCACTGCATGGGAGGACAGCACTCTGGAGGAGGCATGCAGATATTCATGTGGCAAGGGCAAGGCAGTTCAGTCTAAGCGTGAAGACTTACTATCCCAGAGAGCGGAGCAGTATTGGAGAGAGTGTTTTCGATGGAACATTGGGACTTATTTGTGTGTTTAGGTTGTGTGTGAGCGGATAATGATCCTACTGTGTGGATTTTCCCACTGGGTTTGCCCACAGAGGTTTTTTCCATGCAGGTGTGTGGGCCCACCCTGCTAAATGAACATGTGTGTTGGCCCCCGCTCTGTGTGTGTGTGTGTGTTACGAATAGCTGTAGGGAAGTTATGTATGTGCTATGTGTTGTATCTAGAGGGTTGAGTTGATGACAGTGGCGTGCACAACAGATGACGCAACCAAATATGTGAAATGTCATGGGGGAAGGGAACGTGCATGATATAGGGGGAGGAGGAGAATGCCACTTGTAGGGGAGGGGGAGGAGGAGAATGCCACTAGTAGGGGAGGGGGAGGAGGAGAATGTCACTGGTAGGGAAGGGGAAGAGGAGAATGCCACTGGTGGGGAAGAGGGAGGAGGAGAATGCCACTAGTAGGGGAGGGGGAGGAGGGGAATGCCACTGGTAGGGGAGGGGGAGGAGGAGAATGCCATTAATAGGGGAGGAGGAGAATGGAGTACATGAATGGGGTACACAAAGTCACACTTGCAAAACATGGCTTACACAAAGCTGATGGTTTTCCTTTTTCTCCTGCAGGTGATGTGAACTTCATTCCTCTTCACAACCATTACTTCCATTTCAGCCCGGGAATGCACAGAGATGAAACTCAATGTGTGAACATGACAGTCCTTGATGACGGTGTAGTGAAAGATGATGAAGAGCTCTATGCTGTGTTGTCTACTGATGACCCATCAGTTGGACTCAAGGAGCCGTATAGGGCTGTCATCACTCTCATTAATAGCAACTGTGAGTTTATTAATGGAAGGCTTTTCATTTTTATGATGATGATGTTCTTTTTATACGTACATCTTTCCCAGATGTCAGTGTGTCTCTGATGGATTCCATCTACTACACCACCAAGGCTACTGGCTACACACAGATATGTGCTCTGTTGATGGAAGGTGTACTTGGGAAAATCATGCATATGTCTCTTGCCATCAACAATACTGGCAATGGTAGGTGCTGCCATTTAAAACACACACGAGAAACAAAGTGCATCATATTTCTAATCATTATTATTTATATTTCTAATTATTCTTTTTAGTACTATATTTCTAATTTTTTTTTAATATGTGGGCACAGAATCATTGGCAGAGGTTCTTGGGGCAGGTTATTCTCTACAAAGCCATCAGCTATTATTCCAGCAAGGCCAGAAGATAAACAGCTCAACTTGCACCAACAGGACACTCTCCAAAGAGGGGCCAGCTATTCACAGGGAAGAGTTAGGTGTTTATTTGCAGAGCAGTGATGCAAGTGTTGTATTGAGCCAACCTTCAGTTGCAACAGTTGGGGTCACACATCAAGATTGTGAGTTTACAATACTGTGGATTACCTGTATTGCCATTTGGGGCACAGGGGGTGGGTCCTATTAGTGCTAGAGATAGTGCCTGGGGTCCCCTAGTGGAATAGACCCTCCCCTCTCCTCTTAAGCTACCACATGCCACAAGTCACATGCACTCATGCATGTGTTCCCCTCTGTGCCTCTGTTCCCATGTGTTCCCCTCTGTGCCTCTGTTCCCATGTGTTCCCTCTGTGCCTCTGTTCCCATGTGTTCCCCTCTGTGCCTCTGTTCCCATGTGTTCCCCTCTGTGCCTCTGTTCCCATGTGTTCCCATCTGTGCCTCTGCTCCCATGTGTTCCCTTTTGTTCCTCTGTTCCCATGTGATCTCCTCTGTTCCTCTGTTCCCATGTGATCCCCTCTGTGCCTCTGTTCCTATGTGTTCCCCTCTGTGCCTCTGCTCCCATGTGTTCCCCTCTTTTCCTCTGTTCCCATGTGTTCCCCTCTGTGCCTCTGTTCCCATGTGTTCCTCTCTCAATGCAGATCTGAGACTGTTATTTGCAAGGCAGGAATACTTCACTAGTGAGAGGGTGGGGCATGTGCAGGTGTGTGTGATGGTGTCATCAGGGCATGTGGAGAGACCCACACAAGTGTACATCTCTACAGAGGACCTGAGTGCCACAGGTAGGAGAGGGGAGGAGGACCGATGAATTCACTCAGCCCTCTCCTCTGCCCTCCCATCAGAGGGTACAGAGTACACTCCACTACACAGCTATCCTCTCCTGTTCAGCCGGGGACATCAGGAGAATGACTCGCTGTGTGTTGCCATAGGAATACAACACAACAACTGTACAACGGGTACTCTGTCATTTGGTGTGCTCCTATTAGACACTACCGGAGTAGTGGAGCGTGCTGTAATCAGAATTGAAGACATTGATGGTAAGTGATAAGGAAAGCAGTATCATTGTGTACGTGACACTAGAAGACCAACACAGTCACACCACAATGCCAGAGTTGGCTCTGAAAGTGCAGAGCTACGATGAATCAGCCCATGGTTTGTGTTTCCATTTAATGAGCTGCTGCTCATCTGTCTGTTATAGGAGGTGTGGACTATATCTTGGTGAACCAATCCGTTACGTTCAACAGAGGACATACATCTGGTGATACAGCATGTGTTAATCATACTGTCAAGCATGACAGCGTAAAGACGCTTGCAAACAAAACCTTTGCAATTGGCCTCTCTCCACTTTCAGAGGACATCCCAGTTCATTTTGTGCACGGCACAGTGACAATTATAATAACATGTGAGAATAATTCTGATGCCACTTTGTTAATAATCTGTGCCTGGTTTTGAAATAATTGGGGCTTGTTGACACCAAAAGGGACCTAACTCGTGTTATGAATAAATTATATGGCTAATTAGAAAATCAGTGCCTTTGAACTTTGTGACGTACTCCAATTCTCAGTGTGTAAAAATCGCTGTGTAGAGGATATTTCATACTTGTAGAATATAAACAATGTAACAACAAAAGCAGGAAATCTTACATTAGTACCCTTTTGTTACAATAATCCTATTTGAATGCATTGCAAATGTATAGTGTAATAATAATGAAATACTCAAAGCGTTTGTAACTTTCAGATGAGACTGGTTTGTCTAATGAAGAAGCAAGCACAGGTTAGTGTGAGAGTTTTGTATGTATGCTATTGATATGCTCTAGTCATTACTTAGTTCCTGTCACTACTGGAGTGGTCGGAGCACTGGTTTTTGCAGCAGCCATTGCCAGTGTTATCATCGTCATGGTGATTATAAAGAGACGTAAAGGTAAGCTTTCTCTGTTGTCACAAGCCTATCTCCATAATGATGCAGAGATTCAGGGATACACTTGTTCATCATTAAAATTAACATGCACTGTCAGTTGTTAAAGTTGTCACGTTTGTTTTTTGGTGGCATAGGAGTTAAAATAATGAAGTCATTGGTATCTAATGTGAGCATCCAAGAAGCTTCTCCTGGTGTCTTCAGAGACGGCTACACACCCTACAGACACCAGCTGTGCTGTTGTGAGCAACATTGGTGAGGGAGACAGTCCTCCCTCATGTGAAGACTCTGCTGCATCATCTGCTGTGCAACACAACGACACAGATGCTCTTATTGCTTCAACGGCAATGTGATGCTCCTGACCATCAGCCTGTGTTTATGTGTGTGTGTGTGTGTGTGTGTGTGTTTGTGTGAGTGTGTGCGTGTGTGTGTGTGTGTTTGTGTGAGTGTGTGCGTGTGTGTGTGTGTGTGTGTGTGTACTTGACAACGTGTCTGAATGTGTCTACTTTATGCAATGATCCATTTTGGCTTTCCCTTACCTGATGAAGGTGCACACAGTGTAATTTATTTAGTTCACAGAAGCTGAAATAATCTAATGGGATCGTTTCCGCGAAAAGGGGGCTAATGCTATAAAATAAAATATCAGAACCTTGCACTCGTTTGCTGCTCTTTGCACACAGTAAGCCCTCTGACATCATTAATAATTTTGATGTATGTATGTATAACCTAGTATGCTGTTTCAATATGTATTATGTTCTGTCCAGTGCAATATAGGATGGTCCAGTTAATCAAACAGGTATAATATGCGAACACTCCAATAATGATGAGAATGCCAGCAAGTTAGTGAATATGTTGATTCCTTTTTTTTTCCTATTGGAGGGTAGTGTTTCAAGAGTGCTGTCATATGGCAGGTGTTCACCAAACCACTCTTTAATACTTGAAGACGTGAGGAATGATAAATCAGGATGATCTTGAATTAAAATGTACCTACGGAAGATATGGAAGGTGTCCACAACACATGCATCTGATGCTGAATCTACTACTATTGAACTATGCTCCACAAATTTCCACAACTATTCAACACAGTTCCTCATCTGTCCATGATAGTCCATGCAGGGAACTGTCAGTAATGTCATTCAACACTTCAATATGTACTATTGCTACCCAACACTGTTTCCCAAGCATTAAAAATGTTCCCAGTGTTGAAAGTCCAACACCTGGTCCGAGAATAAAGAGCAGGAATTTTAATGCCAAACACTAAACATTGTTGACACTAAAGTAATAAGTGAAGATAAATTTAAAGGCAGACATGAACCACTAGTAAAAAACCACTAATAACAATTGAGATGTGTCGATTTGTTTGAGAGAAAGCAGACTTCAACTGGCATTGCGGATACAAATTAAGTTGTTTAAAATGCATGCTGTTCATGTGTTTGTAATAGGAAAGTATGCCAGTGTTCACCTATCATGCTGGGAGATTTGGAACCTTATTTATATAGGCGAAAATGATCATCATCATTAATGAGGTGGCCAATACCACAGAAGCACATATCCATGAGTGTGAATTGTCCAATGGGAAAGATCCTTGGGTTGTGACTCCATTTAATGAGTGTTCATCTGTCTGTCGTACGCCTGACACCTCTGAACACCTGACCAGGTGTAGGCTTGACACTTCTGAGCACCTCACTGGATGGCCATGAAGGGCAGACACCCCTGAACACCTCACTGGGTGTATGCCCGACACCTCTGAACACCTCAGTTGGTGTAGATCTGACATCACCATCCATCCAGTCACTAGGTGCAGTTTTTTGCTGAGCAGTCCTCCAAGCTTGTGTTTGAAGGCAGACGTGTGGATATGAATTTGGACCCCTACACGACGGCAGCCATGGCCTATGAGGTCTGAGCTGTCTCAATATTATGCCACTTACTGAAGTGACTTTGTGTGTGCATGTATTTATTTTGATGTTCTTGTGGTATCAACGTGATGTCTGTCATTTGTGTGTGTGTGTACAGTATTTTCAATACCTGGAAAGCATAATATTTTTACGAGAAGTGGTTTATGTATCTCGAATAAATTAAATACATTCAGTAAAGATAGTCGATTGTGATTCAACTTAAAAACTCCTTTACTGAATACAACATGAGTGTTTCGGTTTTCATTGCACATCTGTATGCGCGATGCGTGGAACCCGCTGAGGCCGCCATTGCACTGCACTGTCAGAGTGATGTATCCTGGTACTTATAGGCAGCCTCGTGGGATGGACACTTTACCTGTTACCACCAGCACTTTCTGAAAATATAATCTGCTCTCCAAAAAGAAAATATGGGATCGTTCTGCGAAATTAGGACCTAGCCATACATTATAAAATGTCCCCTAGTTCGCGCAACAAAATTGTAACGCTTACGTTGAAGTATATGGCTAATTACACATTCAGCGCCTTACAACTCCACCACAGATACTCCAATTCTCAGTGCTTAAGTAGCAATGTATAGAGGACATTTCAGACTTCGAGAAAAATAAAATAAAAGATTGAAACCTTGAAAAAAATTATAATTTTCAAAATTTAAAAAATGTGGAGTTTTCCATACGATCTATAGGCAGTCTGGTCACGTGCCCTGATGAACTCCCTAACCTCCATCCAATTATGCTCTATATCACATATCCAGAAATGGGCCATGGAAAACTCCACATTAGTTACCAATAACATCATTATTGTAACTCCTAGGCCACCAATAAACTGTACCAAAACT
The DNA here is from genome assembly GCA_013339895.1 of Ephydatia muelleri. Lineage (NCBI taxonomy): Eukaryota > Metazoa > Porifera > Demospongiae > Spongillida > Spongillidae > Ephydatia > Ephydatia muelleri. The sequence goes on from JABACO010000006.1 coordinate 12,841,018, forward strand.
AATGTAGATGATGCACACAGCTCTGATATCTTGCGTGCAAAATCGGTCTAAAGTAAAGAGCCAATTAACACAAAATTATAATCCTCACGCGAAGTATCGGTAGAACTGCACTGATATCATGGGACATTACCACACATGCACGTAACATTGTGGTGTGATAGTGGACTACTTGATTTTCTAGTTTCCCGTGCACAATGCTACTCACTGCAATTAACGCACACGTTGCTAATACCGTATAATCCCAGATAAACGCCGCGGCGTTTATTCGGAACATTTTTCATTTTTTCAACCCCTCGTGGTTTAAGTGTTTTCTCTTGAACTATATGTACAAATCAGATGCTATTTTAGAATCTCATAGCCATACACCCCTACTACTGTGTTGCATTCTTGGTAAGTCTTAATCTTTGTCCTGTTTGAAGTAAGGACCGACGACGTAGGTAACGGTTGCGGTCGCCGCGACCCGTAGTTAACGAAGCTATAAATTTTTTGTATTGGTACATTGCTCACCTTGTACCCTTGCCTGATCGATCTGTCAAGTTAGTTATTGCGTTGCGTTGCGTGTTGATTTTTAGCAGAGCGTACAAAAGCCTTGCTTCTTCCCGCCCTATTCCTGGCAAAATGGGAGTTGCCATATTAAAATTAATTTCATTCCGCCCTAAATTACAAGCGCAGCGTATTAACCAATGTAAATGTTTAGTGCCCGACCTTATGACATCACCAGTACTATACATCCGGCTATGCGGTAGCGTAATTGCTCAAATTAGTATCATTATTGGAGCTTAATTTGCATGTGCGCGTACGTGCGTACATACGTAGCGAGATAGCGCATTGACTTGCAACTTGGAATTCATTAAGGATGTCTGGCCCCATTAGAAAGAAGTCGTACAGTGTAGAATTTAAACTTCAGGTTGTGAGCAAGACTGAGACCAGTAGTATTAGAGCTGCAGCAAGCTTGGTAGTATCTTTGACGCAGTTTTATGGTTATACAACTTGTATTCTATCCGACGCCACAAGTACCATGATCGTAGCTTAAGCCACTCGAACACTATGCGACTTAAAACATATACACTTTTAGCGGTACGTCATTACTCATTGGCTTGTGTACAAACTGTAGAAGTTTTCTGGCTCCAACGGCGCATAGCTTTGTATTGTAGATGGAATGAACTTGATAATTATTTTGTTTTCGAAGAAGGTCAAAACGGTTGATCACTACAATACTACATTATAGTTGTGCACGGAATGTTTTACACAACAGACACTGGCATTGTAGAAAATGAAAGATTCTAATGTCCATGCATGCTTGACATGGTAGCCCTGACCCTATGTACAACCAGCTCTACCCCCATCACCCAACACTGTCTTCATGCACAACCAGCCCTGTTCCCATGCACAACCAGCCCTGTTCCCATGCACAACCAGCCCTGTTCCCATGCACAACCAGCCCTGTTCCCGTGCACAACCAGCCCTACCCTCAGAACCAATCCTGGGCCCAGCTAGAGTAAAAAAACTTTCTGCATCTGAATTAGGTACGTGTGCATGTGTACAGAAAGGGTCTGTCTACATGCCTAGACCGTTCATGTTGCTGCATTCCATTCTGGTTGTACAAACAAAGGCTCCAAACAATGCACTAAGATAATGAGTTTAATGACGCCATTATTACGGTATGTTTAGCATTGTTCTAATTATATCCTTTTTGACCCACTCGGAACAATAGTGGCGCGACGAGCTAGCTAGCTACGTCTAAAATATATACCATGTAGTGCATCGATCATGCATGTCAATGCCATTTCAAAACAATTCCAACAAGTATACATGTATACAGTATGGATACATTTAAAATCATGCCACAGAGTATTGCATTATAATATTATATACATTTAATCTATTTCATGGCTATCCACGACCTCATCCTCACTGTCTTCTACACCATCTAAACCATCCTCATTATCACTGCCTTGTGTAAGGGACCATTCATCATCGACTTCACTCTCATCTTCTTCGCTGTCATCGGCATCTGGCGGACTCTGCATAAATTTTACAAGTCGTTGGTGGGCATCATTCTCTAATCCCCCTTCTTTGGTATAATGAATCACCTTTGGGTCACAGCTTGTTACACCACACACATCAAATGAGTGACGAATCGTTTCAGAAGAGAGAGACTCCCAAGATCTTAACACCCAATCCACCATAAGAGCCTTTGACGGAGCTCGCAAATTGCCAGCTTTAGTTCGCTCGTGGTTCTGTGCAGACATCCATGCTGTGTACAAGTCGCGATAGCGTGCCTTAAACGGTGCATTCCAGCTCACATCTGCAGGCTGCAGAATTTTAGTGCATCCACCCGGTACTGCAACGATATCTGTGTTGCTCTCTTCCAGCAGAGATTTCACACTGCTAGTAAAGTGGCATTTAAATGTATCCCACACTAGCATTCGTTTTGCACTTCCAGGGTCAACCGAGTCATTCCACACTGTAGCTATCCATTCCATGGTGAGATCTTCATTCATCCATCCATTGTCGCTCATTTTAATTACAGCAGCATGCACATTACTTATTTCCTTCGGGATCCTTTTTCCTTTAAAGACTACGAATGGCTTCAACTTCGTGCCATCGGCAAACGCGGCTAGGCAAATAGTGATTCTCTGTTTGTCATGTCCTGTTGTTGATATTTGTACAGTGTGGGTCCCTCGTACTTCAATAGTGGAATGACCTGGCATATCAGCCCAAATTGCTGTTTCGTCCATGTTGGCAATGCAGGGGAGAGGTAGCTGATTCCTTCTTATGCGCTTGCTGCACGTTGTTACATAGTCTACAATTCTGTCACTCACATTTTTCGGGAGACTTTGGCCAGCTGTTGTCTTCACCCTCGTGACAAACTTGTGTCGCCGCATGAATTGAGAAATCCAGCCAGGTGAAGCCTTAAAACTTGGATTTGTGATGATTTCTTTAGCAAAGCGAGCTACATCCCTGCGCAGCACACGAACATGCAGGGCTCTCTGTTGCAAGATGCGGCGCGCAATCAATTTTTCTTGTACCGGGAACTGAACCTTTCTCCCACCTCCTGAAAGACGTTTTCGGACCTTGCATGCTATCTTGCCTTGCTTCTTCATCAATTCTTCCAATTCCATTTCCTGTTTTTTCCACTCACAAACCCGTTTTTCATCTACTCCCGCTTCCCTTGCTGCAGCTCTAATACTACTGGTCTCAGTCTTGCTCACAACCTGAAGTTTAAATACTACACTGTACGACTTCTTTCTAATGGGGCCAGACATCCTTAATGAATTCCAAGTTGCAAGTCAATGCGCTATCTCGCTACGTATATGTGCGCACGTACGCGCACATGCAAATTAAGCTCCAATAATGATACTAATTTGAGCAATTACGCTACCGCATAGCCGGATGTATAGTACTGGTGATGTCATAAGGTCGGGCACTAAACATTTACATTGGTTAATACGCTGCGCTTGTAATTTAGGGCGGAATGAAATTAATTTTAATATGGCAACTCCCATTTTGCCAGGAACAGGGCGGGAAGAAGCAAGGCTTTTGTACGCTCTGCTAAAAATCAACACGCAACGCAACGCAATAACTAACTTGACAGATCGATCAGGCAAGGGTACAAGGTGAGCAATGTACCAATACAAAAAATTTATAGCTTCGTTAACTACGGGTCGCGGCGACCGCAACCGTTACCTACGTCGTCGGTCCTTACTTCAAACAGGACAAAGATTAAGACTTACCAAGAATGCAACACAGTAGTAGGGGTGTATGGCTATGAGATTCTAAAATAGCATCTGATTTGTACATATAGTTCAAGAGAAAACACTTAAACCACGAGGGGTTGAAAAAATGAAAAATGTTCCGAATAAACGCCGCGGCGTTTATCTGGGATTATACGGTATATGGTTACCGCATCACACGCAGCTGTTGCCCAACGTCATTTATTGAAGCACCATTCAGAGCAGATCAATGTAAAAGAAGTGATGCGATGGCTCTGAGCACAGTTGTATCCATACCTCAAATCACTTGCGTTGAATTGTATGGCTAAGTAAAGGTTCAAAGCTACCGCTCAATGACAGATATCCCGATTCTTGGTGCGATGTGTAGCGGACATATTTCAAATTTCTAGAATATCAAAGAATTTGAATCTTGAAAAAAAACAACATGTGTTACCCTTTTTGAACGTGTCTATTTTTGGGGGTTCATTTACTATTATTTTATATGATGTGAATGCATTGAAGACTTGACTCCTGTGGCATGCACATGTGAGAAGATGGCAGGTATGTCACAGATGTGAGATGTGAGATGTGAGAAGAAGATGGCGGGTATGTCACAGATGTGAGATGTTAGAAGATGGCAGGTATGTCACAGATGTGAGATGTGAGATGTGAGAAGATGGCAGGTATGTCACAGATGTGAGATGTGAGATGTGAGAAGAAGATGGCTGGTATGTCACAGATACAGTAACTGCACAATCTGCACGTTTCAGCTCCCCTGGTGTAAAACGTTTTTAATGGCATGTGTGTTTGCTGATATTAATAATGGGTATCAATTTGTATCATGTATTCAATAGTGTTATGATAATTAGAAGTATTTTGTATCATGATACTTGGATAAAATAATCCTTTGGACGATTGAAGCAGATTCAGGCATTGTTAATAAGAGGTTTTTGCTCAACCTATGTGCCTCAAGCTCTCACCAATGTTTTAGCAGTTTAGCTACCACAATGCAAAGGCGATTCTTTGGTAGGAGGGGCCAGCAGACCGTATCGTAGCAAGTAAAAAGCTGTGTGCGACATCAAATGAATCAAGGATACCCCTAAAACCAAACGACACGACAACGCGACTCGCCAGCATGAAAAGACAGTGCAGTGCAATGGCGCGGCATTGCGAGAAATTTCGGACGCTCATTAACAATTCCTGGCCAACTTTGCAAACGTCCGTCACATTTCCCGCGCACGCGTCCATAGAAATGTATGGGGTAAAGTTCATTTTTGAATACCATAAATCAGGGAAAGTTGCTATTTAAGTTTGAAAGAAGCCCCATGATGGATAACATGATAAGCTATCACTCTGCCAAATTTTCAGCCACTGCTGCGAGGTTCCTCATAAGGATTAGTACTCCTCCATAGAGATGTATGGAAAATTGCTTTTTATAATGATTTTTTTTCACTATTCTTTTTTGTTACTCTGAATGTAAGATAGGAAGGTATTGTTTGACTCATTTCAGATGATGCTAATATGATCAAGGTAACTTTCTACCAGGTTCTCATGCCCATAGGTTTCTTCCCCTGGGTTCCTGGGGCACTTTTGGTCATGAGGGTACCTAGTTCAGTTGAATATATTTAAAAATTAACAAACGCCCGTGACAGTAAATTAGGGCGTTCAGTTCTGGCTGCGTTGGAAGTAAGGAACTTAACTGCACGCAAACTTGGTATGTTCTTAGTTTGGGACTATATAGGAGCGCATGTTTTTGTTCGATACTAAGCCGTTTGAAGTTTATGGTCTGTCAAACGCGGAGTAGTCCTAGGTCTATTCGATAAACATGATATGTATTAAACTACGTGTGTTTGTTTTCTGAAAAACTAAGGCATCACTGAAGGCTAAGTGTATAAGTAAGGCCACTATAGGCCTATAGCTTTTTATATTCGACCACGTGGTGGCGCCATGACCCTGGCCTGGGAAATTAACGTTCCTTTTCTGTTGCTACTTTTCCATATGCGTGTGTGCATATCCACATTTGTCAATGTGGTCGTTCTATATAGAATTCGAAGCGGACAATCACAAAATGGTATATACGATTACGCGCGACAGGGACAAGCCATATAAGGACAGTGCCCAATTATAATCACGTGTGATCTGAGACGACTTGTGGCTACGTAACTTATTTTACACAAATCATTCCCTTCAACCTTGGATGTGTTCTTTTTGGCTCCCTCTGCAGTGGCGGATCTAGGAGCGCGCGATCTCCTCGTCCGGGTTACTAGGAGCCGACAGCGACCTTCCAGACCCCCTAGCTACTGAAAGCTATTATCTATGGCAACATCTCCCCAATCCGCTACTGCTTGAAGCCAACTACCCTGTATTTTAAGGGCTGTCTGTTATAGCACAAACTTTGACGCATTGTCCAGTTTTTGATTCAAGACTGGCATTTAGAACCACTACCCCGTGGGGACATATTTCCAATGCCAACTTGGACAAATAATGGAGTAGTCTGATATGCAAGATAGTCAATGGGATGATGTACATGTAAGTGTTGACCCGTTCTCCCAGTCTTGCAATTAGACCATGTGATGGAAACGTAGAAGTTAAGGTACATGTATGTACATACGTAATGTAATGTAAATGTATGTGTGTGTGTGTGCATGCGTACATACATGTATGTATGTATGTATCGATGTATCGATGTATGTATTTATGTATGTATGTATGTATGTATGTATGTATGTATGTATGTATGTATGTATGTATGTATGTATGTATGTATGTATGTATGTATGTATGTATGTATGTATGTATGTATGTATGTATGTATGTATGTATGTATGTATGTATGTATGTATGTATGTATGTACGTACGTACGTACGTATGTATTTGTATGTATGTATGTATGGATGTATGTAATGCGTGTACATGTATGTACATGTATATAATTTTTCATGCATAGGTGGTTTTGGGCATGTGTAGAAACATTTTCAACTGCTCAGTATCCTGGGCTGAGAGGGAGACAATGCAGCTACAAATTTAACACAGATGAAGGCACAGACAGCTTTTAGAATAGGATTGTAAGGGGGTTAAGCTTTGCAGTGACTTTTGAAGCTTGTACAGGGTAATGGTTGGTATCTTGTACCTCTGCAACATGTGCTTGTGCTGCTGTTTTTAACTATTGCTATGCCAAACACTTCACCTCCTCCCCAACACTCAGATCTTTACCTGTATTCCTACACTGAGCGGATCAATCCTGTTGGCTGGCCCACCTTCAACATTCATCATTGCAGTAAGAATGGTGGGGGCCACCAAGGTACTCAGGACTACATCATGACAATGTAGAAAACGATGCTCAAGAGATGGTCAGCCATTTGATTGTGCTGTACCGTTCCCCTTGCTCCGCATCACGCTCCCCACCTTCCTGTCACTGTCCCCTCCTTCCCATCACTGTCCTCTCCTTCCCATCACTGTCCCCTCCTCCCCATCATTGTCCCCTCCTTCCTGTCACTGTTCCCTCCTCCCCATCACTGTTCCCTTCTCCCCCTCCTTCCCACCACTGTCCCCTCTTCCACACCACTGTTCCCTCCTCCCCATCACTGTCCCCTTCTCCTCATCACATCATGTTATCATGGCAGATTGTTTTTCTCCCAAGGTATTCCCTCCTCCCCCCAATCTGGTCAGTTAAGTTAAAAAGAACTCCTCTTGAGTGTTAATGAAGTGTACATACCTAGGTGGTCTGCCAGCAGTTCAGGTTCCAGGCTCAGTGGGGACCGCCTGGTATGGGCCAGGGATTGGACCCACCTTGATGAACAATGTGGCATGGACTGCCAGCCACCCTCCAGGTGACAAACTCAAATGGAAAGCTTTGTGTGGTCATTTAATGCCTACTGAATATGCAGACTATGTGACATATGTATTTGGCTTTGTACATGTATGGTGTTGTCACAAGTTTGTATGTTTATGTATCAAATGTGTTGTAGAAGGCCAAAGAGCTGAGAGATGTAACTTTGTGCACAGGCGTTTGCGGCCATATATTTTGTGGACAAAAAGTATGTAATCCGAAAAATTGAAATGATTGCGTAATGCCTATAGCAACGCCCTTGACAACCTGGAGAGCTGAAAACGTGAGCTGGTACAAAAGACAGGATGGCTACAAGCGCCATTTAAAAGCAGATTACAAAAGAAGCTACAGTTTCCTCTTTTTGATGCAAGTCATTAGGGCCAGCAATTCTTGCCACGGCAAGTTATGGCTGTTGAAAGCGGGTAACCCTCGACGTACCTTTCCTCTTCGAAGTGTGTTTTCCACGTTCCCAACCGATAGAAAGTTTGAATTCAAGCTAGAAATTAAAGGTAACAGAAGGTACTAACTAGTTCTTGTATGTTCTTGTAGCCACGATTTTTTTTTACCAGCGATACTTACTGTTGAAGTTTATCCTGAATTGCGGTATTATTATTTCATTCTTTTAGGAGGAGGCGCCACATTTTGTAGAGCTGCAATCAGTAAGTGCTCCTTAACAATGAGCAACAAATGTTTCACAGGATCTGGTACTGAATGGTACATCCTTTGCAAGGTGCATGAATGGATTGACTTCTTTCTCACCCCATGAGACCGAATCCAATATGTGTTTGCCATGCCAATACGCTCTTTGAGCATATTTTATTCTTAGTTATATACCTGGAGGGCTTGTGTATATGGTTGCCAACTAACACACCACCTAAGTATAGTTGCCTATGGATGTTAAAAGATTGGAGGGCTTCATCCAATTGCTTGACAAAGGGACCAGCAAATTCCTTGTCAGTCACTTTGGTGCTGTTGATTATTTCCTCCTTCTGTTTGCTTGATTTCAATCAGTGTTTGTTTAATCCTTACCATCTTCTCTACAGACTGTCTCATGTCTTCCACCTGCTGGACGATAATCTGAGTTTGACCTATGCCATGAACCACTGGATGGTACAGTCAGTGCATACCAATGCCCTACATGGTAGCTCCAAGCTCCAGTGGTTGGCTCACAATCATTAGGCATATGGGACACCACCAGAATTACTGGATGATTGGAACTGTGCTCATCCAGTGAAAATCCCATTTGGATGGGAGGGGCAACTGCACGAATGCCAGCAACAATTTTGTGTGGATTTAAGTTTGCTGGTTGACAAAGTAAGTGTAAACTTACATGTATACATACATGTATACATGCATCAATTCAGTACACATAATTATTTTATGGTACCTTCTTGCAGACAACTGCTGTGTGCACTGTCCAATCAAAAGGGCGAAGTAAACTATGTACTCTTCAGATAATTTCCATCCATCACTTATTTGCATAAACAAAAGATTGTGGGTGAGTGGCCCATTATGTCATTGCCTGAGTGCAAATCGTCTGCAAACTCTCTGCACTTGTATGAACTCCTTTTTCCCCTTTCTAGCCTCCGTCAAGAAGCGGCCATACACTCTGCATCGCTGGTTTACCTTCATTACGTGGATCCCCATACAATACTGCCCCTTTTATTCATAAAAAACTCACGTCTAGATCACAGGTTTAAAAAAATCGTGGCTAGTTCTGTGTGTTGTATATGTGTTTCCCCATGTGTGCTGATGAGCGTTATTGCTCGCCAAACGTTTTCTATCGGTTGGTTCCTCCACTACGCACGCTTAAAGTAACCCCCTCTTTTCCCGCCAAAGACACATGGGCGTGAAAACGGGCTGCGCATATCACTGATAATAATGCTTGTACTTGCGCGTCGATGGTTTTGTTTACAGATATGTTACAGCATTTGCAGATGCTATTTATTTTTACTAAACGTCTCAAAGTAAGTATGATTTGTGGTTCGCAAAACATGAACAGTATAATGAGATATGATATTACTGTTGGTTTTGGCTCTTTGTAAATTACGGTATTGTCTAATTTGTCCAGCCGCAAACGTCCGTGTGTGGTTTCATTTGTACCACCTATTTAATTAGGAGGGTTATTAGTTGTGGGTTTTATGTAAACGTTTCCCATCCCTGAGGGCTAGTGAGAAAGATTGTTCCTGACAACTGGAATACCTACTGTGATGGGAAGGAGGGGACAGTGATGGGAAGGAGGGGACAGTGATACTACTAAAACTTCCTCAAAGCTCCTTGCCTTGGGCATTACTGTTCCATCATCTTGCTTGATAAAAGTCCTAGATGACCATTTCAACTTACTGTGTAAGCGAATAGGGAAGTCAATGGTGCATCCATCACCCAACTTATCATGACACTTGGACCAGGAAGGAAAGTATTCAGTATTGAAATCTTCATTTTCATACCAGCGCCCTAGTCCATGCCTCAGAGGGTCCTTTCCTTTCCAAACAAACGTCTGTTCTAAATGGTTCTGTAAACTTAAAGGAACGATTAACTCCACATTTTAGTGATGCAGATACGTAAGCTAAAAATGTTGAAACATTATTCAGGAGTGCACGAAGAGGTGGTTCAGGGTGGGTGTAGCATCTGCAATGGGATGTTGAGATACAGTAAAATCACATGATATTAATTTGACCACACTGAACTACTTAATTCCTACATGGAGGGGGGGGGGGGGGGTGTATGTGGGACAATGCATTAGGCACACCCTTACTGGTCTGCATCAAACGTCATGGCGTCTTCCATCAGCCATGAACACTCTTCCTTAGAATAGCCTTGCCAAAGTACAAGGTGTTCAGAACATGCCTGTGTGTGCACACTGCGTCCGGTAAGAGTGTTCGCATTTCTCTTTTGATTCGGATGCACAAAGAGAAGAAAGGAGAGAACTAGAAGTAAATGCGATAGCCTTCCAAGAGCAAGCAAAGTTAAAGCTGCTAGATCGGAGCTCAACATAACAGTGAAACTATTTAGTATCCCAATGTTTGATGGGTCTTATAGGCACGTTGAAACGGCAATTCGGGAGGAGATAACTAGACTGGTTAGTGTTTTTACAAATATCAGTAATATATGGACAGTGTGTCTAGCAAAAAGAAAAGTAACGCGCACATGGAAATGTATGGGTAACTATAAATTCAGTGCCCAATAACTTTATGATGGATAGTCCAATTTTGGGTTTGTAAACATGTAATTTGATAGAGGCTTATGAAAATAAATAAATAATAATAAAAAATAATTGAAAACTTGAAAAACTACCCAGAAGGGTGATTTTGTCCCATATTGTATATCTTTGCATTCATTTGCAGCTTGGGGAATGTCCAACTTTGTTCCAGCTTGGTGAGAAGATTCCTGTAAAATTCAGTGGTGATGGTGCTAAAATTTCAAGCAACATGATGATCTTGTCTTTTTCTATCTTAGTCCCTCAAGGCAGATATTTATCAGAAACTGGTAAGTGTGTGTGTGCGTGTGTGTGTGTGTGTGTGTGCGTGTGTGTGTGTGTGTGCGTGTACCTGCATGTAGTACCTGCATTACACACATGCAGATGCATGGTGATTGCTAACTGCTGTAAAAACATGAATTACAGAGACAATAGGCAATGAATAATATGGCTGCCCACAGTCAAGTTCTAACATCACTCACTTAGCATGCAGTCACTACATGCCACATATGTGACCCAAACCAACAGTAACTACACACTTGCCAAGGAGGGATGCATACATGTAGATCTGTGTACAACATTGTAATGATAAATCTGCATCCTTTCCCCCTCAAAATAAGTAATCTGTTTCTGAACATGCAAGCAACCACACTATAGCTGTCGTCAAAGGTTGTGAAGACTATGAGACCATATCAAAGGTATTTGGGATTTGAAGGTAAGCAGAAGGCCTGACTGATCAGTAATGTGGTTCATTAACATGGAAGGCAGGACTTTCAAGAGCTTTGCAATACCTTATCTGCTGAAGTGCCAATTCATCCTGACACTATACACCCAGAACGTTAAGGTGTAGGTAGTACTGAGAACTGTTACTGATTATATTTTCTATTAGGCAAAGCAATGGATTGATAGCTTCCTGTCAATACCTGCAGGAGGTTACGAAAAAAGTCATGTTACACCATACATGCACTGTATGGTATACCATGTACCAGAGTGCATTAGATGGTATGGTAATCTACAAAAGTTTTCAGGCCAAGGTGTGTATATCAATTGATGGGTGATTCTGAATGGAAACTGCAGTGCAATTTTTTTATATGCTTAGGTGTTGAAAAACACAACGGCAATGCAAAGAGGGCGTACTTCTCTAGCAATAAATGGAATGCCTCCATGGACATTATCAGAACAGAAGCCAGGATTGACTGCTTATGAAAGTATGCTACATCGAAAAGGCATTACACCAAGCACAATGATGAATACTGGCTCCATGGAGGCATTCAGGCTGTAAGAAGATCTTGGAGGAATACAACACAACCAGATACCTGCACCACTCCTCCCTCATCCTCATCATCTAGCACCACCTCTCCTTCCTCCTCCACCTGCACACACACATAGTGCATTGTGTGCGTTTGTACTGTTGTCTCATAAATTAGATATTTAATGGGTCCTTCACATCATTTCTGATTGACTGATAACATTGCTTAGTGAAATTAACATTTGGGGAGGATCCCCAGATCCACAGTGTAGTTACACAAGTAAAAATATTCTCTTTGAGAAACTTGGTGGGATATAGAACTTAAAGGCAAAGGTGGTGTAAAAAAGGAAGGGAACAAGGGTAGTATGAACACATGAACAACGTAATGTTCTACAATGTGTGCTACACTCTAAACATAGGACTACTCCGTTTTTCCTTATCATTAACCCTTTTCTCCTTGCTTTTGATATCACTATTGCCTCATAGTTACTATTGACCAAAGATAGTCGACCCTAATCATATGCACATTAGGGTATTTCTAACAATACAGATACACATCTGATCCCTATAAGCTTCCACAAGAAGTACCAGTACCTGTATATACATGTCCCGTGATTGCCACGTACAAATGTAGTAAGGTAGGTAGCTTTGTGTACATGTACGACACACCATTGAGTGGCCTTAACTTTTCGCTGAATGAGCATGTTCAGGACTCTGACAATATCGTTGTCTTTTAGCAGCCCGTTCCCTTTGAGGCTCTGGTTTGTAGCTTGCTTGTGGGTGATGCTGACCACCAACTTGATGTACCCAGACCCTCGTATATCTCCCTACATAGCGTATACGCCGGGAGTGCAGGAAAGTTTGGCGGCCACGTTTTTTGGTGTTCCCAGAAGGGACACAAACTTCAACAGAATGGATACAACAGATTAGGGCGCCACAGAACAGAACATGGGTTAGGGTTATGAACTATTAGCGACAAGGTGCAAAGTGGAGTGTGGTTAACGACCCCGATGGACCTATCTATACTAGTACTATACCCAAAAGAACGAAAGCCACCTATATGATTTCAGCAATTATTATTCTAACAACTATTAGGAAAACCATAGATACTAGAGTAATATCTATGGGAAAACAACCTTTCTCGACTTTAGTCAGAGTAGTAAACGGCTCGTACGATGGTCCTTGTGTAATGAAATCCAAAAGGAGCGCACCGTCAAGAGAAGAACTGTTCACACGCCAGTAGTCTAGATAGTAATTGAGTCAGGATGCATGCACATACGATATCCGGCCGTAACAATAACATAGTTAAATAACCGTTCATGTGACCTCTGGAAGGCAGGGGCACGAGTTGCAATCTAACGCGTATGACTGACGCGCATGCGTATGGTTAGATCACTAAAATCGACGATAGCCTTAGTTTGGCAGGATTTATGTAAAAGCAATGGCCTCACCTAACTTCCCTACCATACAGACGTATAATTAATTAATTAAAAGGCGAAAACAATAATATATATTTTAATATTAATTAGCTGTTTTAATAACGTGATAAATCTCTAAAGTGTCTGGTGAGTTTAATGGTGAAATCAGAATTTTTAAATCCCAATTCTAAGCCGAGTTATGCACTGATGTCCACAATTTCTGGACATGGCCTCAGCGGGTCTCACGCATCGCGCATACATGTGCGATGAAAACCGAAACACTCATGTTGTATTCAGGAAAGGAGTTTTTAAGTTCAATCCCAATCGACTATCTTTACTAAATGTATTCAATTTATGATACTTCTCGTAAAAATATTATGCTTTCCAGGTATTGAAAATACTGTACACACACACAAATGACAGACATCACGTTGATACCACAAGAACATCAAACAAACACATGCACACACAAAGTCACTTCAGTAAGTGGCATAATATTGAGACAGCTCAGACCTCATAGGCCATGGCTGCCCTCGTGTAGGGGTCCAAATTCATATCCACACGTCTGCCTTCTAACACAAGTTTGGAGGACTGCTCAGCAAAAAACTGCACCTAGTGACTGGATGGATGGTGATGTCAGATCTACACCAACTGAGGTGTTCAGAGGTGTCGGGCATACACCCAGTGAGGTGTTCAGGGGTGTCTGCCCTTCATGGCCATCCAGTGAGGTGCTCAGAAGTCGTGACACATGACTGTATTATGTCCGGGTGCAGTTTGTGTTTGCAGGCATACTGGTACAATGTACGTAATGACAGCCTCTCACTCATTCAGTATATTCTGAAATAGTGCTTGCTGATGCAGGGGTGTGCTAAATATAGGCCTAGTTCATTTTACCATGTGTCATTCCTATCAAATCTTGTTTCAGTGCTTTTTGCACCACCATTGTCTTAGTAATGTCTTTTTGATTGTTGCGTGTTACCATGATGACTGCAGAGTCCTGGAAAGAACCAAATAACAAAGCACGAGTTCTTAATGAGCATATTCAGGATATCCATTCCAAACGTTCTGGATTTGACAATCATGGTAACAAAGCCCACCATGAAAAACATGCAGTGATTGATGTGTATGACTGTACATTACCCAACATTGCTGAGAATGTTGATGCTTGGTGGATCGAAGAATTTCAGCTAACAAGCGTGAGATTACTTTAGTGAAATGGCTCACAGCACCCGTTATGAACAGTGGTCAGTACGTTCTAGCATACCAGATATCTTCTACTTTTAGATGTTCAGGATTTCAAAATGTATGGACTTGTTATGAACTTTTCAATTGAAAAGGAACGATTCATTCAGATGTTATACATGATCCTGCTGGCCATTGGCTAACTATTAGTAATGTTGGAACTGAGAAACCATATGTTCTTCAGGTCTATGACAGTCTCTATTCATCATGTTCTTTGAGAACAAATAGCTGTCTTCTGCACACTGATATGCCAAACATCCCATTAGAATATGTGACTGTACATAAGCAGTATGGCAGTCTGGACTTTGGTCATTTTTCTTTAGCATATGCATGCAGCAGCTCTTTGCTATAATGAACAGCCAGGAAATTATGTATGCAACCAAGCTAAACTACGCTGGCACCTTGTATCATGTCTGGAAAATAAAAGGTTTTCAATGTTCCCATTCTTATCGTATCGTCGTCAAGCCATGAAAATTCATACCAATCAAAAAATAAGAGTTTTCTGCAAGTGTAGAATGCCACAACTACCAGACATCACTATGATTTGCTGCAGCCTCTGCAAAGAACGTTTCCATGGTGATGTGTGCATTGGCCCTCTCCCACGTGATACTCGGCAGCAGAAGAAAAGATGGCTCTGTCCTTTTTGCACTGAATAAAAGATTGAATGGTACCTAGCCGTGAGCGATAATATTATACATGTTTATACATTTTCAAGACAAATGCATGGTTGCTTTATTTATTGGACAAATTATAGGTAGTAATTTAATCCGAAGCCTTGCCTTAGCTTAATAGGACCAATTTCAATTCATTAGAGACAGCCTGTTCTAGGACAAGGGGGGGGGGAGGGGAACGAGTCCGGACGACGACATATTCTGCGGTGAGGGACAAGATAGGCTAAGGAAAAGTGTTTCCCCCGGACAAAAACCGCTAGCAGGATGTGTCCCCCAGGACAATTTTACGGGGAGGGGACAAAATCAGCTTTGACGCCGGCTAATCTATTAACAGCAGCATCTGGTTCTAATCAAGGCGCCTCTTCTTGTATCTCAATCCTTCAATAGCAATTTCGGAATCTGATGGAGCGAGCTGTTTTTGCTTTCGCACTCGGCACATGCACTGCTGCATTGATTCCTCTCACGGTCGGTTCCTTCTGCTAGATCAAGGCCATGTTATTGAAGCGTCTTCTGTCCTTTGACTCCTTCAACACGCATTGCTTTTCTTCTCATTTCTGGGTGCCGGATTTAGTATGGTAGCTGCTCATTCTCGACCTCGCTCGTTAAATAGGAAGTGTCACCTAAAACCAGAGATAATATATAGATTATCTCCATGCTAAAACGCTGTGATTGGTGATAACGGTCTGCATGGGCTCCGAAAAAATTTCGACTACTCGTAACGACCTAGCCGTGAACAAGCCACGGCCCTGGAGCGTGCCGGTCATGGGCGTGGCTCTAAAGGCCCCCCCTCTCCACCATAGTAAATAATACAGATAGAATTCGTATTTCAAAAATGTTATTTCAAATGAAGGACGAAATACACAACCAAATGGATTGTATTTGCATAATGGCTCTAATAGAACTGATTTTCTATAGCTAAACGTACGTCAATTAAGATGAGGTCTTACGTTTTTCAAGATTGTAATAAATTTTAATGTCTATATTTTTTAGACCACTGCATTGCAGCCTAACCAGGAATAATTGAAGTGCAAAATTCATTTAAACGACCAAGCCCATCATATATCAGTGTGTTTTCAACATCTCGGCCGAGCTGCTGATCACTTACCTTTCAGTCGCCGCCTGGGGCGACTGGCCCGCGGGTGCTTGTTCGCTTCTTTCCTGCCCCTTCTACACTCCTATGCCATCCGTCCCAAACCTCACTGTAGTTGTCTATATATGCGATGGGCCATAACGCTACAGGCATAAAATGTCTCTTTGAATACCACATGGGTCAGGCATATCAACAGGATATTATGTATTACTAAAAACAATGACCATATGTATGGTTCACAAGTAAATAAAAACATTCTCTAACAAGAAAGTTGTTGGTATATAGGATTGACCAATGGTGGTGTAAAAAGCACGGAAACAAGAGTGACAGAAAGTTGACTGGAAAATTGATATTTAGCACACTAACGTTATAACAGTACATGCCTGAATAATGGGCTAAATATAGGCCTATTTCAAATTTCCAGTCAAATTTCTGTCACTCTTGTTTCCGTGCTTTTTACACCACCATTGGTCAATCTTATATACCAACAACTGTCTCGTTAGAGAATGTTTTTATTTACTTGTTTCGTAAGTTTTTTTCTCTGTGGTAGTAGCGCGTCTTTATACACGTACGTGGTCACAATTCAATATTCGAAGGGAGGGAGGTTACAAAATTTAGTAATTGAAATTATAAGTATATGAGTTTTTAATGTACTGTACGGTTCCCCTGCCTTGTCCTCTTCCTCTCCCCCTCTGATCTCGGCAGTCTGGTTCCGGACATGAGAGCCATGCGGGTGGTGGTGGCAGCAGGCGAAGTGGTGGTGAGGGCACTGGTGCCAATACTGGTGCCGGTGGTGGGGCTGGTGCAGGTAGCAGTGGGGGCAGGTGGCAGTGGGGGCAGCTCTGCTGCTGCTGCTGGTGGCGGTGGGGGCAGCGCTAGCGGCAGACGGTAGGGGGGCAGCACTGCATCTAGCGGCCGTGGGGGCAGAGAGCCAGCCGTATGATACCATGCCCAACTAAAGTATCATTTTCTTCTAATTTCAATGCATTAACTTCCCGGATAGTTTTTAGCAATGACCCTGCTTTTGCTCTTTGTACACTCAGTGCTTTAGAAACCAATGCATCTGCACGGGCAGATCTTGCATGTAACAACCTTTTGAGCTAGCAATGGATGAAACTTCTTTACTTCACTTTAAAGCGCACTATCCCTAAGAATAGCATTTCAAGACCACCATTATACTCCATTAGTGCATGAGATTTGGTTTCATACAAGGAGTAGCTATATGGTTGCAGTAATTTTCAGTGCTCAATCCTAGCAAATGCAATTAAATTCATACACAGTTGCAGGTGGGCTGCCGTTGTACATCAGATAAGGAAGCCTTTTTGTACCATCAGATTACACCCCAATATTCAATAGACAGGTCACAAAGGAGAAAGGAACCAAGCATGCTTTACATGTGAAGTGAATGGTTTTGTGCAGATCCCTTACATGCGTGCTGTACACATGTTGCATGCACATCCTATAGCTTTTTAATGCTAGTGCAATACAACATGCCATGACATACCTTTGGGTGGTAGTGGTAGTTCGGTGACCCCTGCGATACCGCTTCCTCTCGGCAGCACGTTTAGCCAATCGGACAGCGGGGTCATTCCAATACCGATTCCTTTCAGATGCCTTATGCGCCTATCATTGTTACGTGAGACCCCCCCCCCCCCCCCCCCCCCCCCCCCCTGGGGCGAAGTCGGGGATTTGACACGTGAATATCATTACTGGGTCCCACATTTGACCTAGTCCGGGCATTTGACCTTTCAACACGTGACAGATTTTATTGTAGAAATGGACGTCGACAAATGGAAATGGATCGACACTTCCAAGGGACAATTGAGTTACTATCAGGCCGCTTTCCATCTGAGTGAAAAATTTGGATAGAACTTAAGTTAGTTGAACTGTGCCACGAAGATAGCACAAACACGCACAGACACACCACACACGCAAACACGCACGCACACGGACATGCTGCATTCCACACTAGAAGTTGGCCACACTTCCAAGGGACAATTGAGGCCGCTTTCCATCTGTGTGAAAAATTTGGATAGAACTTAAGTTAGTTAAACTGTGCCACGATGATAGCACACACGCACAGACACACCACACACATGCAAACACGCTCGCACACGCCACGCGCGCAGTCACACACACACACACACACACACACACACCAGAGATAATCTATATATTATCTCTGCACACACACACAGATTAAAAACTATCGTACCGTATTCAACTATATTGTAGTGAGCCAGATGAAACTACCAGTATTTAAACCGCTTGAGCAAAGACATTTCCCGTGGTTTGCTTTTATAAAGGTCAAATCCCTCCCAATGCCCCAGGGGGTGGTCTCACGACATTTGACCGGTTACCAGGGGCGGTTTGTTTTAATAAAGGTCAAATCCCCAACTTCGCCCCGGGGGGGGGGGGGGGGGGTGTCTCACGTTACAATGATAGGCGCATTAATGGCAGCTGAATTGTCCTCGTATTTCTGCCTTTTAGCAGCGCGGTTCTCCTCGACGTCCTCTTGATATCGCTGCCTTTTAGCAGCACGGTTCTCCTCGACGTCCTCTTGATATCGCTGCCTTTTAGCAGCGCGGTTCTCCTCGACGTCCTCTTGATATCGCTGCCTTTTAGCAGCGCGGTTCTCCTCGATGTCCTCTTGATATCGCTGCCTTTTAGCAGCACGGTTCTCCTCGACGTCCTCTTGATATCGCTGCCTTTTAGCAGCGCGGTTCTCCTCGACGTCCTCTTGATATCGCTGCCTTTTAGCAGCGCGGTTCTCCTCGACGTCCTCTTGATATCGCTGCCTTTTAGCAGCGCGGTTCTCCTCGACGTCCTCTTGATATCGCTGCCTTTTAGCAGCACGGTTGTCCTCGACGTCCTCTTGATATCGCTGCCTTTTAGCAGCACGGTTCTCCTCGAGGTCCTCTTGATATCACCATAGATTATATACGAATGATATCACTGCCTTTTAGCAGATTGCTTAGATTCAATATCTGCGTTGTAGCTGTCGCGTACAGAGGCCTTCTTTTCGGGATCGGCCTTGTAGCTGTCGCGTACAGAGGCCTTCTTCTTTTCGGGATCGGCCTTGTAGCTGTCGCGTACAGAGGCCTTCTTCTTTTCGGGATCGGCCTTGTAGCGCGCTCGGGCTTTAGCCTTGTTTTCTTGTGATAAAATATCGTCTTGCTTTTGAAGGTATTCCGCTCGTTGCTTAGATCAGAGATAATATATAAATTATCTCTGCTTAGATCTCTTCTTTCGATTATACGCGAAGGTCACTAGCCAAAGTATTGTATACTGCATGCTGTGAAATAACCATTAATCATCAATAAACCAAATAAACTTCTGCAATAACTTCATATCCTATATAGAACTTTCTACCGCATGAGGTACTTCTCACCGTGCAGGTGAATTCGATGCTATTGCCGTTATTCAAAACCGCTCGTAGCTCGACGACGACCAAGAATTGTATTAGGACTGGGCACGAGGAACAGGAATTCGTTTGTTTCTCTAAAAGCACATCGTTTTATGAACGGAACAAACGTAGAACTGTAGATCTTTGAGTTCTCATTCCATCGCGACAAAGAGATAAGCGATCCGTTTCTCCGTTGTCCCTCCAGACGCGAGTGAAGTTTTTTTAATGATATTCATCAATCCTCAATCAATCCTATATTGAATCTGAACCTGCTGCCGCAGGTTCAGATTCGCTGCATCTGATCTAAAACGCATGCGCATTCAGTGCAATTCATGCCCATAAAACGAAAGAGCGCTGTCATCATTGTCATTCTTAGCAGTTGTTAGCAGTTGTTGAGAGAACCTATAGATGTCGGTTGTGTGTAGGCTAGTAGACCATTTTGTAGAGTTTTGAATTGAAAAGACGAGGTGAGTGTATTTGTAGTGTTTGTGTGTCCTCTTGACTAGCTGGCAGCATTTAGCTATACAGTACTGCAAATAGTGTGAGAAAGAAACAAGTTGGACGTATTGGGTAAGGTAGCTGTGAGCATTGGAAAGAGCTAGCCGACAGTGTATTGACCTCCACATGCAAGACGCTAGAATGATAGGCCTACGGGATTCATCCCCTAGTGTACGAAAGAAGCACTTTAAAAATGGTAATTGTAGTATCTGTAAAACGTAGTAGCCTTTAGGGATAGCAAAGGGCGCCGCTACGAGAAGCGAGTGAGCTTTTAAGCCCAGTTGCATGATGGTTTCTGCCAGCTATTGAAGGTGTGTAGTGGGTCAGAAGAGGTGCATGTCTGTACCTCCTTTATGGCCGAAAGTGCTTTGTGGTAGAGAAGCATTGGGTGCGTATAGTGAGTTGATAAGGTAGCTGTGAGCGGTAGGAGATAGCCAACAGTGTAACGACCTCCCAAAGACGTTACAGTGATATGCGATTGATCCTCTATACGTTGCACAAAGATGGAAGTACGTCTGGCTTGCCAGACTACATTAGCTAGACAGGAATTGCTGGCAACATTCAGCTAAGTGGTGAAAAAGGCTAAGAAAGAAACGAATAGGCCTATAGAGTGTAGACAGTCGAAATGGCAACTGTGCTGTATTTGTAGACCTTCAGGAAAGCTAAAGTAGCCATTAGACACAGATTTGCTCAACCTTCTCAGTGGCGGATACAGAAGGGGGGCCCCCCCCCCCCCCCCCCCCCCCCCCCCCCCCCCCCCCCCCCTCAGGGCCACGCGCCAAGCATGAAATCATTATTATGCCACGTGTTTATGAATATCATTATTATACCCCACGTGTCTTATTATCTGCTGCGATGAAACGGTCAACGTCAATTTCCCTACTAGTAGTAAACGAGTTCAGCTGCTGTTCGCTTGTACAATTGTAAATGGCGTATAATGTTGCTTTCGTCTCGATCACCTAACGGATGCGCCTTGGTACGATAACCTTTTCTTGGGCACACTGACAGCAGAGTCTATGAGAGGGCCAAAATTTTCGCGCGCGAAGCGCGCGCCCCTCCCCTTCATCAATTATTCATGTCGGACCCCCCCCCCCCCCCCCCCTCACCAGAATCCTGCATCCGCCCCTGCTTCTAGTTGTCAAGAAGAGGTGCCTGTACCTTCTTTATAGCTGAAAGTGCTTATCAGCTTGGTTAGGTTAGGTGGGACCTGTATTTGGTGTGGCAGAGAAGCTTGAGGTGCATATATTGAGTGGATAAGGTGGCTGTGAGCATTGGAAGGAGCTAGCCGACAGTGTCTCCAAGACGCTGGAATGATGGAATGATAGGCAGACCTCTTGTAACTGTACGTAGCTACAAAGACTACCCCAACTATCCGTACTGGTCGCCATGTCCAGTTGGCCGTGTCCAGATGAGCCTATTGGTGTAGTAAAGAGACGCCTGAAGTGTGTGTGGTTGTGTGGTGTGGACCTGCGTACGAGCTAGCTAGCTCCCTGAACGTGTTGTCTTTCCATTAACTATTAATAATTTCTTTTCTTCAGAACATAAAAATGTTTAGTTTCAAAACATGTGAGAAAGCACCTGAGCAAGGTGGTCGAGGGTATGGTGGTGGTGGTGGTGGTCTAGTGGAGGTGGAGGGTAGGGTTGTGTGGGGAGGAGGAAGATATGGAGGAGGAGTGTACATGTATGAGGAGGACAGGTGGAGTAGAGTGGCTGATATTGGTGAGAAGGGGGGCACACTAGCTGTGTGTGGAAGAAGGCTAGTGTGGGTTGGAGGTAGGAAGGATGGTGGTGTGTATAGTAAGGAGGTCAAGGAGTTAAGAGGAGGGAGATGGTCCAACATGCCAGACATGTTGGTAGGGTGTATGATGTCCTGTGTAGTAAGTGTCAGTGGAGGTGGTATGGTGGTGATGGGAGGGATAGGTGATGGAGGGCTTTTGAATGATGTTCAGGTGTTTGATGGAGGGACACAGACCTGGCACAGTAGACCATCACTTCCTAAGCCATGTGCGGTCATGTCAGCAGTGGTCCATGGGGACGTGGTCTTCGTGATGGGAGGTTATGGCATGGACAGAGCAGTGTGGTGTGCCGACATCCGTGACCTGGTGAGCCACTGAGCATTGTGTAGCATCTCTGTTCCTTTGTTTAGCGTGTGTCTAGCTGACGCGCGGACACACACCATACTACTACACACTCACGCACACACACGCCACTCACCTACGAGTCCACGCTCAACGTTGTACGTAGACAGCCTACATACACGCACGTCCGTCCACACCACACACTAGAAGTGGATGCGCGTGTCTCTGCGGTGGAGAGACACGCGCACGTGAAGCGTCTCCATCGCCCACACACAACGGATGCGCTGGCGTTGAAGCTGTGTGTGTGTGTGTGTGTGTGTGTGTGTGTGTGTGTGTGTGTGTGTGTGTGTGTGTGTGTGTGTGTGTGTGTGTGTGTGTGTGTGTGTGCGTGTGTGTGTGTGTGTGTGCTACATGAGCACACACACTACATGTTCCAGTGTATTCACTGATGTGCACACATGGCTGCCTGTAGTGACACACACCACACACAGATGTTTTAATGTCACCATGTGTATGTGTACTTACAACACATATGCACACACACACCACGGACGCACTGACGTTGAAGCTGTGACTGAGTTGTGTGGTGTGTGTGCTTCATGAGCACATACACCAGTGCTGTACTCACGTGGACACTACTACCAGTGTATTCACTGTTGTACACACATGGCTGACACACACCACACACAGATGCAGCTGTGTATGTGTACATACCATACAAATGCAAGCACACACATGTAGCTACATCATGTGTACTGGTGCATATGCTCCAAATGTGTGTGCACGCTCATATGACCACACATGTCACATCTTCACCTATTTCCACCGCACATGTGCACACACACATATTCACCAGACTTCTGCAGAATCTGCACACACCCATAACCCACAGCAATCTGTATGGAGAAAGGTACCAGATGTACCAAACACGCTATCGTCTATATGTGTTGTCGATGGTGAGCTACTTGCAATTGGGGGACAGGAAGACAGGCAGGATGGATCAAGGAAGACCTCTTCCATCTATGGCCTCCACCTGGATGAGAAGAAGTGGAGGCACGTAGGAGACCTGCCATTTGCATGTTCCATGGAGGACACACTGCTGCTGTCAGGAGGAGGGCTGTTGATGGTGGATGGGTACACTCAACAGGTCTTGAAGATTACTGTACAAGGTAAATATTTCTGTACTAAATTATATTACTTTGTTTTCATCATAGGCAGCCTCAGGGGGTGGCCCGGGGGGCTGTGGACCCCCCCCTTATAATGGAAAATGTATTTAGCACTTTTGAAGGATATTATGTTGTTCATGTGCTAAATATGACTATTACATTTTCCCTATCATTAGACCCTTGTTTCCTTGCTCTTTACACCACTATTGCTTTCAAATTCTATATACCACCCACTTTCTCAGAGAATGTTTTTAGTCACTTGTCTATTTTTTTTGCTGCATATCCGCTGTATGTACAGCAAATTTGCAGCAAAAAGTTAAATAATATCCTAGAACGTGCTAAATATATTTTCCATTATTAGACCCTTGTTATCTTTGTTTTTACACCACTATTGCCTTCAAGTCCTATACACCACCCACTTTCTCATAGAGAATATTTTAGTTAATGGTTTCACGAATTTTTGTTCATAGGATTGTTATTCATCTATCAGTTTCAAATATTTACTATTGAGACAAGCTTTTTCATATTCCAGTAAGGTCAATTTTGGAGGCACAATGATTGGTCTCACACACTATGCACACCATGTGTTGTTACCTGATTAATTATGTTATTTTAAGAAAACTGTTTTTATAACCATGTTATTTGTTCCAGACCAATGCAGATCTTTCACCATAATCAATGGAAAGGCTGATGCATTTGATTTGAAGGAATATGGATTGACCATTTCATTTAAAAGTGACTGCTTGCCTCCAAATCTTAAGAAATGCGAGGTTTTTATTTCAGCAGATTTGACTACAGACATACCTTTGCCTTCTGGTTCATTACTGGCCAGTGGTGTCTATCATATTATAACAATACCACCTGTTGATCAGCTCAACCAACCCATTGAAATTTCTATGGAGCATTGTTCCAATGACTCTAGGCATCTTTGTTTTGTGGTTGCTAAAGAATGCGGTGAACAAAAATTTGAATACATGGAAGGAGGAACATTTGAGATTGATGCAAAAACTGGCAGAAAGATTGGAAGAATATGTGTCAGTGGTTTCTCCTTCTTCACTGTAGTTAACCAAATTTGGGGGTGGCTCACAGGACAAGACAACAGCTCCAATGAACTGAAAGTTCAAAATTGCATTGCATATTGTGGAAGAGTATACTATGAAGATATTATTATACCTTCATGTCGAAGAAAAGTCCACTTTGTCATTACCAAGGATCTCTTGGTGGCCAAAAAAGTAAGAGATAATATTTATCTTTGATTCCAGCACATGCTGTCCTGCTGAATGTGCTATTGAATAAAATCTAAAACAGTCTTTAAATTAATTGTGCATCCGTTTTGTGCATATTATTCTGAAATGTTGCAGCAACAATGGACCTAACATGAGTTTTTTCAAGAGTTAAATGTTTTTAGATTCTAAAAGTCTGAAATGTCCTCTACACTATGATTCTTACACACGGAGAGTCAAATTATCTACCTTGGAGCTGTAGTGAGGGCCAATCCTGGGCCATATGGAACTGTTATATGGGATTGTTTCCGTGAAAAGGGACCTAATGCATGTTTTCAAGATTTCAATTGTTTTGATATTCTAAAATTCTAAAATGTCCTCTACACATTGCATCGTACGCATTTAGTATCCATCATGGAGTTGTAAGGCTCTGAAATTTTAATTAGCCATACATTTCAACACAAGCGTTACATTTCTGTTGCGGGTACTGGAAATGTTAAAATGCGTGTGTTAGGTCCCTTTTTGCGGAAACGATCTCATATGTTAATGCAAATAACATGCATACAATCCCAATGGCACCATGTCTCAACATTTAAAACTGCAAATGAAATATCTTCATACCAGAAACATGCTTGAGCTTCATCACACAGTCACAATGTCTTGCAGCAGTACCCAGCATTGTTGAAGCTTTCTTGTAATATCCATACCGCATCCATCAACTATAAGTTTATTACTAATTACATGGCCTTTCTGCAAATAAGCATGAGCCTAATTATTTGCAGTGATGGCATTCATAATGTTTTGTAAGTTATTCCTTCATTTGTGTAAGTTGTAGGAACTCAGCAAGAGATGTATCAATAAAGAATGTACCAGTGTAGTTTAGAAGTACAGGTACATAGTTGTGCTTCTCTTTGCAGCTGATTTCAGAAACAATTGCAGTCCAAGACGAAGGAGAGATGAGTGTTGAATTTAGTGAATCTAATGATGATGAGCCACATGCCCATTTGAAACTTTCTGACAAGAAAATTGGGAAAGGATGGAAGCTTATACCTTTTGCGGCTCCAACTAAGGCAAGTGATTGCAATTAAAAACTTCATAGACATGTAGTAACTGTAGTACCCACAGAATTTGCAAGATTGTACATGTATGAAAGTACAACCCATCGGTGCTTTTAGAATACCAACACTCATTTTTATATAATACTTTTAATATACTCTTATTTCTACAGATAATGAAAAAAGAGGTTGATGAGTTTGGAAAGGGAAAGCAACTTCCACGGTGCATTTTTAGTATAAAGTGGACTGAGCATGGTGAACCCATCGAACATGATGAAGTAATCCAAATCGATGGAACCATAAGACCTATCTTTATAACAGTGGAGTGTGTGGCACCAGGTATGTATGAGTTACCATTCCATAACACGAATGTTATACAGTGTTGAGTTATGTACTTACATGTATTTATGTAATATAACTTCCTTCTGGCATCAACTCTCATACCAGCTTATGATTTATTTAGCAATAGTCCGGTTTTGTACAGTTGTGAACATAAATATACCGGCCGTAGTCGCATAAAATACGTCACGTAATTAGTGAGGATTAACGGCCGAAGGCGCATAAATGCGACTCAATAACATATTGGTAGGGTGTGTAACCAGTTATCAGGTTATTCGGGTTATTCGGATATTCGCAAAAACCTATCCGTTCGAATAGCAATTTAGCATTACTCGGAAAAATGGATTAGTGAATTTTATCTATTCGAAATAACCGGTTTATGTTTCTCCATTCGGAGGTACTTAGGTATTCGTCGTCAGCATCGACGATTCGCCCATTATTCGAATACCGTTTTATACTAATATCCGGATATGATTTTCAACAGAGTATTTCATAATTAGAGTTTTATATATAAAGATACGTCACTGTTGTTTTTACTATTTATACATACAGAATAATTCAATAGGCATTGAGTAAATAGATAGTAATATAATACTAAATATTTAATGCGCATCAATTGGGGTTACAAAATATACAGCGAGTACTAGCTCAATGCTTTTATCATCGTCTTCAAGTAAGTAACGAAGTTCATTAGTATATGCCACGAGTTGTGTTTATATGTAGTAGCAATACGTTTATGTAGTACTAGTATTGCATTGTTTTATTGGTACATATCGGAGTATTGCGCTAGCGAGTGTAATAGAATGTCATACTTCTTACCCACTTCAAATAAGTATCCGCGCTCTGTTTGCGTATGTGTAGGAATTGGAGAGCATTACGCAATTATACTGATGGGAAATTTGATATGCATTTATAGCGAGAACGTGAATGGAGTGTTGAGAAATGATTGTAAGTGGAGTACGTTATTGTACGTGATGTGGGGTGAGTTTTTAATGGTGATGTCGGTATCAGTGGTTAGTGTTGGATGGTTAGGTTTACATTACTATTGATATGTACAAGTACCTGGTAAAGACATACAATTTATTAAACTATATATGACAAACACATGCTACTGTAGACCTTTGTGTCTCTGTGTATTCAACTGACATGCATAGCTCTAGTTTGGTGCGAGACCAGGTGGATTTCTGTGCAGACATAAATTATCTTCTCAGTGTGCACTCCACAAGCACCATAACCTGAATAACCTAGGTATTCGGCAGGAAATTTGGCAAAACCTATTGATTTTGTTTTTTAAACTATTTGGAAAATTCGATTTTCAGATCCATAAAAACCTGAAAAATCGATTAGTGTTTTAAAAGTATTCGGAAAAATCGATTTTCATTATGCAGGGGAGGTTACACACCCTACATATTGACGTTTAGCCACTTACCACTAGTATCGCGTACGTCCAACTGTTAACACAGTCACAGAATAACACAACCTAGTTGTCCAGCTGCTAGAAATACGGCTGATGGCGGCTCATTTGCATAATACATTTTTACTCAGTTACGGTTTAAAAGTTAGAAGTGGATTGTAGCCTTGTGGTTACTGTCATATCGAAAATAAAAGCTTGAGGTATGTGCGACAGAGCGTATCCACCACAACAATTAATTCAATTAGAAATAACCAAACGAATTAAGACTGTGGTGCAGGAGGTGGTGCCAGTAGTGATGGAAACGGCATGAGCTAATGGCATCTGGAAGTGGTTCAGAACGAAAATAAAGCAACGTGGGTTGGAATCCTATAGGCAAGAGATGGATACGCATCACTAACAATCACCATCTCCAACATCCCACACACCCCACAGCATTCCACACCACTTTCAATCCTATCACATCTCACACACCACCACTATCCCTGCATCACCACACTTAACCCTCCGACACCTCATACAATCCTATCACTCACAGCATTTCTAATACCCCTCATCCTCCAACGCCTACATGCCCTCCACCCCCTCAACCCTCCAACACCCAAACACACCAACACCCCTCTAATCTTCTCCTACACCACCACACCTGCAATGCCCATACACACGCTCCAACACCCTAGCATAACCCTCCAACACCCTACATACGCCTCCAACACCCTACAACGCACCCTCGCAACACCCTCACATACCCCTCCAAACACCTACACATCCTACCAACACCCTACCACATCATCCAACACCTTACACACCCGCCAACACCCTACACACACGACCTCTCCAAACACCTACACATCCTCAACACCCTACCAATCATCAACACACTTACACACCCTCCAACACCCTACACAACCTCCAACACCCTACGACAACCCTCCATACACCCTACACCCACATCCCTACACATCACCAACACCTACACATCATCCAGACCTACACACCGCCATCACCCTACACAACCCTCAATACCACCCCTCCCCCCCTCCACACACCCTACCATCATCCACCCTACCACCTCCACACCCACACACCCTGCCAATACTCTACAACACCCTCCAACCTACTCCTACACCACACATCACATCCCCCCTCCAATGCCCAGTGCCCGGATTTAGGGGGGGGCAAACGGGCGGCTGCCCAGGGCCCACGGCTTTTTGAGGGGGCCCCCACCGTTCTCATAATAATGATATTCATGTTTTTTTGGTGGTGAAAGGTCATTCTCTCGATTGGCACTTTTAAAAAACAAATTAAGAACAACTATGAGCGAAGATCGTCTGAACTATCTTGCAATAATGAGTATAGAATCTGATATAACCAAACAACTAGATTATTCAGATGTGATAAATGAATTTGCTAATGCAAAGTCTAGGAAACGCTGTTTTCAGAAATAGATTACGTTCCTAAACTTCCTAATTTCATATTGTGTGTGATACTACCAGTCCATTGCCTGCAAGTGTATGAAGTGTTTGTGTAATTGTTACATTAATTGTGTATTATTTCAGTATGCATGTCTGATGGGTTAAATAGTGGGGGGGGGGGGGGGGGGGGGCCACCAAGTATAATTGCCCAGGGCCCACGACTGTCTAAATCCGGCGCTGCCAATGCCCCAAACACACCACCCAACACCCTCCACCCCATCTCACGCACCCCCTCCACCCTCCCACACCAGGGTGTAGAAGGGTGGAGGAGTGTGTAAGTGATGTGTAGGGTGGTGGTGATGTGGACGGACATCAGCTCTACCCTCCTACACAACACAACACCTCCACTCTCCAACACCCATACACTACCTCCACTTGCCAATACCCATACACGACCTCCACCCTCCAACACCTACACACTACCTCCACCCTCCAACACCTACACACTACCTCCACCATCCAACACCCATACACTACCTCCACTTGCCAACACCCATACACCACCTCCACCCTCCAACACCCATACACCACCTCCACCCTCCAACACCCATACACTACCTCCACTTGCCAACACCCATACACCACCTCCACCCTCCAACACCCATACACCACCTCCACCCTCCAACACCTATACACTACCTCCACTTGCCAACACCCATACACCACCTCCACCCTCCAACAAACCCTTCCAATCCTACATACCATGTCATAAAATCTTTTTACATATACCCCACACACCACTTCCAACAGCCAAGCTAGCAACCCTCCAACATCACACACAGGCACTTACAAACAACACACACATATATACACACAAAACACACACACCGGCACACAACACACACATGCATACACAAATAAAACACAGGCACACACACATACAAGACAACACACACACACCTGCATACAGATGTACGCACACACATACACACACAATACACATGTCACAATACACACACACAATACACAAGACACATGTCACAACACACACATGCATACACACACACAGCACACAATATACAACACACATACACACAACACACATGTGCATACACACATGCAATATTATCCCACCCACACATTCCCCCAACACTCCAATAACCCACTTACAATCTTCCAACACTCCATCTACCATCCAACATCACTATAACACACCGGTTACAATGCTATAAATACCTTTATACAACTCTAACCCTGTCACCTCACACTATATACAATCATATTACAGCACCAACAATCTCCAATAGCTCACACACCACTCCAAATACCAAGCTAGATGCGTATGCTGATAGAAATTGTATGCGTGCAATATTTAGAACTTACTTCAAAATGGGTTATCTGCTGTCGTCGTTTTTCAGACTCTAGAGTGGAACAATATCACACTTTTATTATAAGAAACACTACAAAGGACCCCTTACTTTGTACTCCGAGTGAGAAACAGAGCATTCAGTCTCTGCCAAAGTAGCGCTGATTTCACCACATTGCGTATTTTGTACACGAGCGCGACCGATAGAAAAACCGAGATCGCGACCACGCAACGGTATGAAAATATGCCTTAGCATGTATACAAATGGTAGAATGTGACTTTCCCATACAAATCCTGCTCCTGCATGTAGCTCGAAGACCATACGTTACGAAACAGAAGATACAAACATTTTCATGACTGATAATACAAATCTCATTAGGAAGGCACCCTCATCCCATTATGTTAAATGAAATTGTTAAAACCATTTGGTTTGAGATACTACAGTAGCTGTTACTTATGTCCATCTTTTTATTTCTAAATTCGGGCCATCACTTGTAATAATAGCAACAGTGCGAAAAATTTGTTTCCCTACATGTACAACTATTCAATATATTGTGCAAATGGATGGATTTCATTCTGCTGTTAGACAAGCAATCCATTATGTGTCAGAACCTAGAGGACAATCTGAAACTCATGACATTTATGTTTCAACAATTATTTTTTACTGACGATATTAACAATCTATTTTCAGTTGCACAGCCTTCTGCTTCCACTCCATTCGCACTCCAAAGGAATGTGGAATCATTAGAAGGTACGTATTAAAGCTATATTACCAGATATCAAGAAGGTAAAAACATTTAATTGGCATTGAAAATAAGGAGTTGTTAAGTAGTTTCTTAGTGACAATTAATAATGCTAGGGTTTACAGTAGTATTAAGATAGTACTACAGTACAAAGGCAGCACAGTTTTTTGCTCGAGCAGTTCTGTTGTAAATGGCACGTGCATGTCATTATAGTATCATACAAGTAAATGTAAAAACATTCCATCAATAAATGGCAAGAGTCAAGAGAATTGTAGAAAGCAAGATGGTGAAAGAGAGGTAATGAATGCAATAAACAAACCCTTTCTTATCATATTGTACTAATGGACATGAGGCTTATTTGTTGTAGCAACAATATTGAAAACATTGTTTTTCTTGCTTTCTAACCATGCAATGCAGCCATATGTACACTACTGTCACTGGAACGATTTCTCAAATTAGGTAACCATTTTTTAAGTAGTCAAACTCCTGTCAAACCGGGGAGCTCATTTTCTTGTCTTCAGCCAAGAAACATAACATCATCGTGTTTGCTATACAACATTATCGTTAAGTAAAAAGCTCTGGTTTATCGTTTTCATATCAGCCCTAACAACACTCAAGCTAATATTATAGTCTAGATGTGGATTTTTCAACTTGTCCTGCAGTCTTGTCAGGGTGTCTGTCCTTGTCTTTGTGTAAACTGACATGCCACACACCCAATGATACAATAATGTGTGTTATTCTTGACTTGCACATGCCCATGATATTAATGATGAAGTTATCAAGCTGAGCAACTTTCAGCTAGAACACGTACAATGAAAATGCTTATGGTATGCATCAAGATGTCTGCGTAATAATTATAGACAAGTTATATTCTGCTTAGAGATACGTGCAGTGTCATTGTAAAAATATCATTCTAGCTCTCGTTTGAAGGTTATTACAGTACACATGTTGTGCAAAATAAGCATTGTGCATTATAGCATAATTTGTACATGCTTTCGTCCAAGCATCTGTGAACACTGTTTACTTCTTACATAAAGTTATGTATGTTTCCTTGACAGTTCTTATTGCCTCCTTTTGTTAATTTATTTGATGCTGGATGAAATGAAGAATATTTTATTTGAACTGCCCAAATTCACTACTCATATAACATGGTCCATTATTTGGCAAGCTGCACTGAGACTTCCAGATGGTCCCCATATGTTTACCTCTAAACATAGTTCGTAATGTTCACACTGTAATGCTATTCAGTGATGAATTGCTGCAAGGTACCGGTATGCACAAGCTTAATACTATGGTAGAAGCTGCTCGGAACGTTCACTTGGTGAACTAAACAGTGTGTAGGTTAGATTAGAATGATGAGGAAGCTGGAAAGAAGGCAAAATTTGCATATTATGCTATTGAGCTGTTGTCAAGAATATAAAACGCTATATCACAACTGAACTTTCAAGACATGTTAGCGATCCTGTGGCAGTAATATGCCAGCAGGAGGCGAGTTGGGTTGCTGGTTAAAATAGATGTGGTGTGTGAGTCTGTGAATGTGTATCCATCATTACGTGTGGACATGTATGTATGTATGTACCTTGAGTACTAACTTCCCACTATATGATACGTAATTTAGATTATCTTTGATACTTTACAATTTAAAACATTATGCAATGACTACATCCAAGACACAGAAAGCTGCTCAGCAACTAGTTATTTAACCATGCTACGTAAACTTCAAATCTGTTACAATTGCTGCAGAAATTTAAAGTAGTAACTTGCCACGAGGAATTTTAATACCTAAATGTATAAAACGGCTGCCTAGGTTAAGATTTTCATAGTTCGTATGTGTACCTTGTTATTACCTGCACATTTCAGAACTGAAAGTAATTATCTTGAAACATAGAACTCCAAATTTTGAATCTATAGCTAGTACTATGCACACAAATATGGGCATCAGTTGTACATAAGTAACTACATGGCAAAAGTGAATGTTAGAATCTGCTTGCTTCATTCCTTTTTTACAAACAGAATTCCCTTGACTGATCTAGATAGCTTCTGCCAGTGGGTATATGAATCAAGAAAGTTACGCTCTGGCAGAGACATCACCTGCCTACTGGCAGGGTGCAAATAAACCTTCCACACGTTTAATGTAGGAGAAAGTTAATATGATAAGCTACTTACATGTGTGATACTAGTAGTACAAAATGCGCATGAACCCTAATGGTACACTTTTTTTTTTCGGAAGTTATACATGTGTCAACTGTAATATGGATCAGCACTAATGTACGTTCAAAAAATACATGTACAGTGAAAGAGTCCAAGTGACAACTAGGTATAGTTCGTCACCATTTCAGGCCTAGGACAGGACTGGCTTTGTGCATTGCCAATGTGAGCATTTAAAAATTATTACAATGCATCATCCCAATTACTACTTCTAAATCTTTCTAAATCCATGTTTATAATCCTTCTTGAAGTGTTAGGAATTCTATGTCAGTAGTACAGATAGAATATAACTGTATTTGCTCAATTTGTTGCAACTCTTTAGGTGTACAATATGCAATGTAAACAGTGTGTGTAGATGTGAAGAATATTATCTTTTGCAGTGAAGACAATTTGTGATGCTGATATAGTTAGAGTTGCAGGGGAACTACCAGAGTGGCAGTCTGTAGCAGATAAAACTAGACATGGGATCTCAATATATTACTGATATTGAAACCAATCATAGAGATGAAGAAAGTCGAAGAAAAGCATTTTTGAGAATGTGGATTGGCAGAGATGGAAGTGCAGCAACCTATAAAAAACTTTGTGATGCACTCATATCGTTGAACAGAAAGAAAGCAGCTGAGAGAATAAGTAACATTGCTCAATAAGAATTTTTACTGTAAATCCAAGTTTTATATTATAATGCTGTACTATCTATGTACGTGTATACTGTATATACATAATTATATATGCATGGCTGTGTGTTTGTGCAAATAAGCCATATGGTTTGCAAGGGATTTATGAGAAAGGAATAGACATTTAAAAAACCTTGGCATTAATCAATTGATATACATGTATGGCTAAAACTAATAAATTTTAATGCCCACACATAGTTAAATTACATTAACAATACATTACTATAAGTTTATTCGTGCATAAGAATAGAGTGCACTTGAACAATTTATTACCCTTTGCAAGGATATGCAGCTTGTAACACATGAAAAACACACATTTCCACTGATTCAAGTAATAACAATCAAATCAATAATCAGAATAGCTGCAACAAGCAGTAGAAGGATCATCTTGCACGAAATTCAATGGATCAATTCATTATCGATCCGGCGTGAAGTGCAAGTGGAATTGGTTATAAATTGGAACGCCTCTCTCACGTCTCATTCATCAGTTTATTCGGAGCGAACAGAACAGAGGTCGTTAGCAAGAAGGGAGAGAAGGCCAAGGTTCCCGGAGAGAAGGGCAAGAAGAAGAAGCTCCGCAAGGAGAGCTACTCCATCTACATCTACAAGGTGATGAAGCAGGTCCACCCTGATACGGCCCTCTCCAGCAAGGCCATGTCCATCATGTTACAATAGATTATGTAGCTCCTAGCAAGGCAGAGATGGAATTCCAATCAGCACAAGTCTACCACAGTCTCAGAGTGCTGGTCCTCTTCAACAATGGATAGCTCCTCGATACTGAGTGTGGAGTGGGGTATTGTCACTGCCCCGCTAGTAGCAGTGTAAAGAGTGGAGGGTGTGGAGAGGGAAGGTGGGGTGGGGGAGATGGGCCGAACTTCATCTGTTGGCATGGCAACTGTTGTGACAGTGGGTATTGTCAAAGGCGATTCGTCTGGGAGTTTGAAGCAATTAGGGGAATGTGGGGGAGGTGGACACAGGATAGTCTGAGGACTGGCCACTATCAGATGACTCCACTCCTTGCTCAACCCCTGGCTCCAGCGGGGGGGGGGGGGGGGGGGGGGGGGGGGGGGAGGGGGGGCTGGGAGGAGAGGGGGAGGAGAGTGTAGATTTGAGCATTTGAGGGAGGGATAACAGAAGATATGGAATTGGGGTGGGGAGGAGGGAAGGCTGTACTCTGAGGTGGTCTTTGTGGGCTCTGGAAAGACATTTTGAAAGTGAAAATGAATGAGACACATCATAATAAGATGGTTGACAGAATCAGATAGAAGGTTCCTGTGAGTTGCCCCACCAAAGAAGCAATCCTAATGAGATGTTTCCTAGCAACACTGGAGCTGTCAGGGCCACTTGTGTACTGATGATGAAGACACTAATAATGCATTCCCTTCTTGGACTAGACTACAGATATGGCATGGGTACGATGGTTGGACTAATAGTAGGTCAGGGTTCACTGTTGATATAAGCGGTTCAGCATTGCCCAGAGGGAATATACAAGTGCAGGACTGGGGATGAAGGGAGGACTGGGGAGGAATGACTTGAGGGCCATTTGTTGTCCAGGTCCAGACCATTTCCCTCCATATTTGCCTCCACATTTGCCTCCACATTTGACTACTGGTAAATTCATCTATCTGCTTTGATGTGGATTGTGTGAGGGGCAATTCTAGCCACACACACACACCATGCAGATCTGGTCTGGAGCAGTGGCTTCTAGTCATAACCCTAGCTATGGGACCCAGGGCCAGCCCCATCAATATCATCCTCCTACCAATCAAGCTAGCTTGATAGCTCAGTGGGCAACTATCTGTTTAAGTGTGCTTGCATCATTCCATCAAGCTATGAACGGAATTGCAGTTGTGGGTGGAATGGATTGAGCCTGGTTTGTTGTGAGTGGACCCTTCCATCAGATGTTAGGATGCCAGTGGTGTGTATTGTAGCTTTGGCAGGGTGGTTTGTTAGAAGTGTTGACAGTTAACAGGATTTAATAGTAGGACAGTTGTGGTGTTTGTGGGCTTGTAAGGCCAGACTAAAGACTGCAATAATAATCTTTAATCAATCACAATAGTACCTCATCATTGTATGCAGCTGGTTGATGAATAGAATGTTTAGGTATTTATCCAATAAATGTGAAGGGTCTACATTAAAATTGTAAAGGACCCTACAGAAAGGGTGTTGCTGCGTTTTCATTGTAATGGTCTAGTCTTGGGTGTCACAGTGTGTTACATAACAAGTATCTGGAGTCTTTGGGGTTGGCTCCATATTGAATGGAACCTATTGGTCCAAGCGGTCACTAGAGGAGGACAGGGACAATGGTGCGGAACCACCGATGTGCCCGGCAGGCCACCTAGGGAACACAATGGTGAGGAACCACCAGTGTGCCTGGCAGGCCATCTAGGGAACACAATGGTGAGGAACCACCAGTGTGCCCGGGAGGCCATCTAGGGAACACAATGGTGAGGAACCACCAGTGTGCCCGGCAGGTCATCTAGGGAACACAATGGTGAGGAACCACCAGTGTGCCCGGGAGGCCATCTAGGGAACACTTCTTGGTACCTGTGCTGGCAAGTGCAGTGCTCCCCCCACTGAACACAAGTGTCTGTATCGCTAAGAGCTACTACGTTCTCTTTGATGATGTCGCTAACAGCTACCGCCATCTCTTTGATGATGAGTTACGGCCTGAATTGAATTGCTAAGCAACACGAATTAGCAGCTGCATGCCTTCAACCACTTGTTCTTAGCTTAGCTCAGGTGGGCTTGATGGGGATACGAGGCAACCATACTAGCTTCCCAGTCCAAACAGATAAGGAAAGAAGGACCATACCTGTACACACTATTTGCCTTCCAGCTCTTACTCCATCATCACACCCTCTTCTGGTGCTCAGTGAACAAATGCATACTAGTTCCTGGCAGAAATGAGGTTGGCTACTGTGGTGGAGCCAGAACTAATGTGTTGGAAGACAGCAATGCATCATTAAACATTCCCTCGGTTGCTAGCTGTCATGAACACTCCTCTAAGAGCCTATGTATCATAGGGCCTGGGGACCTAGCGATCATGAATGTTCTCAGAAGGCAGGAGGTCCATCCCAATCCAAAATCCTCCTCCTAGCCTTGCAGGCAACATATGCCACACCTACCCACAAGCCCAGGCCTGGGGACCAGCTCACCTCTCCCATCCCACAGTCCCCATCCAAGCAGGGCGACGCCCAACCCTTTTCCAGCAAGAAACACACCCCTCCCACATAACCCACACAGAACAAGGGACACTCCCCTCCCACACAGAACAAGTGATGTGTGTGTGGGAGTAATGTCCATCATTGAAGAAGCACATAAGTGTGTACACAGCAGCATGAATTGTCCAATTGGAAACATCCACCATTGCCCCTTGTGGTTTCAGCCTTCTCTAAAGATAATGATCACCTGACAGGGTTACTCTACAAACAACCTGGCAGTACAGGCCATAATGTTTACCACTGAAGCACATGAGTAGCATGAGTTGATCCAATGGGAAAGATCCATGGGTTGTGATTCCATTTAATGAGCTGCTGCTTATCAGTCTGTTATAGGAGGTGTGGACTATATCTTGGTGAACCAATCGGTTACATTCAACAGAGGCATACAACTGGTAACACAGAATGTGCTGATGTTACATAGCAGTGTAAAGATGCTTGCAAACAAATATCAATAAAGAAACAAAAAAAAACAATAACATGAGATCTTGAAAACCCATTATTTGCCACTGTGCCACTGCTGGTGAAGACATGCACCACTAGTCCATTACTGCACGAGGGTTGGGTCTGTACAGGGAGTAGCTATAGGGGGAAGGAAATGTCATTAATTTCTTTCAACTACAGTTGTCAGATTTAGCCAACCTTACTGGTAAGATACAGTTCCCAAAAATTTCAATAGCAACATAATTATGCAGCATGCTTCACCATGGCTTTACCTGAATAGTGATACCCATAAGGCACTAGGTGTCAAACTTGCACTGACATCACTACACACTACACACATAATGTGCAAGTACAAGTGTGTATTGTGTATACATGTGTTCATCTGTGGGAGTGTTCACACATTGCGTCCCTCCTACTTGAAACCCTCCTCCCCATCCCTGTTTAGCGTGATGTACAGTGATTTGTGAGCGCTCTTCTGCAAGGTGTGTGTGTGTTTGTCTACATGGGTTTGGAGCAAGTGCATGATCATGAACTGCAATCAGACCAGTAGAGTGGAGCAGAACAGAAACCAAGGCTAGGAGAATGTCTCCTCCCCTCTCCACTCTCCTTGCAATACAATCACATTTTGGAGTGGAGGGATTGATGGTGGGGAGTATGTAAGTGCTCTGTATATATGCTCAGATGGTTTGTTTAACACATGAGTTAGTATAATTAATTTCCTTTTCCTGTACTTGCTCAGACACACAGATTATGCACATGTGTGCTTATACACACATACATGTCCACCCACATCTACTACACTCACACCAAAAAATTGTTCAAAACCATTGTGGCGGCTTACCCTGGGTGTGGTCTGAGGGTGGATGACATGGGACCTCCTCATACAGGACAGTGCTACTAAGTATGTACATGCTTGCTCTTGTGTGTGAAATAAGTGTAATCTTTTTCAAGCTGCCAGAGTGTGCTAGGGATTCCTGTGTCACTGGCTTCATCAGTGTCCATGTCAATGTCTTTCATCTTCACCAGATGAGCTCTGACTCTCTCACCTTGCAGTGTCTGGTGTGCCTGATGGCTGGGTGAGGCTGTGGTGTGCCTGATGGCTGGATGAGGCTGTGGTGTGCCTGATGGCTGGGTGAGGCTGTGGTGTGCCTGATGGCTGGGTGAGGCTGTGGTGTGCCTGATGGCTGGGTGAGGCTGTGGTGTGCCTGATGGCTGGATGAGGCTGTGGTGTGCCTGATGGCTGGATGAGGCTGTGGTGTGCCTGATGGCTGGGTGAGGCTGTGGTGTGCCTGATGGCTGGGTGAGGATGTGGTGTGCCTGATGGCTGGGTGAGGCTGTGGTGTGCCTGATGGCTGTGGTGTGCCTGATGGCTGGGTGAGGCTGTGGTGTGCCTGATGGCTGGATGAGGCTGTGGTGTGCCTGATGGCTGGGTGAGGCTGTGGTGTGCCTGATGGCTGGGTGAGGCTGTGGTGTGCCTGATGGCTGGGTGAGGCTGTGGTGTACCTGATGGCTGGGTGAGGCTGTGGTGTGCCTGATGGCTGGGTGAGGCTGTGATGTGCCTGATGGCTGGGTGAGGCTGTGGTGTGCCTGATGGCTGGATGAGGCTGTGGTGTGCCTGATGGCTGGGTGAGGCTGTGGTGTGCCTGATGGCTGGATGAGGCTGTGGTGTGCCTGATGGCTGGGTGAGGCTGTGGTGTGCCTGATGGCTGTGGTGTGCCTGATGGCTGGGTGAGGCTGTGGTGTGCCTGATGGCTGGGTGAGGCTGTGGTGTGCCTGATGGCTGGGTGAGGCTGTGGTGTGCCTGATGGCTGGGTGAGGCTGTGGTGTGCCTGATGGCTGGGTGAGGCTGTGGTGTGCCTGATGGCTGGGTGAGGCTGGGGTGTGCCTGATGGCTGGGTGAGGCTGTGGTGTGCCTGATGGCTGGGTGAGGCTGTGGTGTGCCTGATGGTAGGGTGAGGCTGTGGTGTGCCTACTAGAGACAGCTGTAATGGTCATGGGTGTCACATGTGAGCACAGAACATCATCACAACACACAGTAGAGAACCTCCAGCATACAGATCCATGTGTGTCTGCATTACAGAGTCATAACCACACACAAGTGAGCATTTGCATTGCACACAGAATATCATTCTAGAGAGGGGCGTGGCCCATGTGAGCAGAGTCATACTACTGCAACTGCACACTTGGCTATGTGCTGGTCACTGATAACCACAACTGCCTTGGTAAGCTGTCCAAAATAGCCACACATCCCACAGCACTGTGTGTTCCAGCCATCTTGCCTTCACACACCACATGCACGCACACACACACACACACACACACACACACACACACACACACACACACACACATATACATGCACACACACACACCACATACAGTCACATGTGCATATATGCAGACTCACACATACATATACATGTTCAGTAAGCCACACCCTTATGACCATATAAGGCTCCACCTACTAGGTCCCCCCTCGGAGTTGGTCCTTGTTGCCTTCAACTCAACAGCTCTGCAAGCTGGCTGGCTAGCTCCAACGAGTGACCCAAATGATGGCAGCTTGCTCTCCTATGGTGCAGTGTGCAGGTC
The DNA here is from genome assembly GCA_013339895.1 of Ephydatia muelleri. NCBI lineage: Eukaryota > Metazoa > Porifera > Demospongiae > Spongillida > Spongillidae > Ephydatia > Ephydatia muelleri. Next base: position 12,881,266 of record JABACO010000006.1, read on the forward strand.
AGCAGAGGGCAGTGGGGTGCAGTACACACTGGACATAGAGGAGGCACGGGGCACACTGCTCACTGCCCTGTCACCATACACACATTACCACTGCTGCGTTTGGGTCGTCACCTCAAAGGCCATTGGTCCCTCCACCTGCCAGTTCGCCACAACATCTCAAGACAGTAGGTTTCTTTTTTTAATTTTTACATCTTCTGCAACAGATCTCTTCACAATGCCGCCATTGCTGGCTTTGCTCAGTTCCCTACAGCCCTCCAGAAAACGTCTCCATAGTTGCACGCAACTCTACGGAGCTTGATGTGTTCTGGAGCCATCCATCTCTACCCAATGGGCCCATCACAGGGTACAACGTGTACATTGAGCTGTTGGCTGGAAGCACAACGATGAGGGAGGAGGTGGATATCCAGGTGCTCACCCTCGGCCATCTTGTCCCTCACCAGACTGTTGGAGTGAGAGTGTCTGCCAATACCAGTGTGGGGGAGGGGCCATTGTCATCGCTGGTACAGGGGACAACACTAGTTGGAGGTACGTGTGGGGGACACCCTGGGACTGATCAGAAAACTTTAAGGTTTAGTTTATTATAGTCCGCGACACCATTGAGGAAGTAAAAATTATATACACTTTTTTTTAAATTAAAGGTGTCTTTGGGGTCTAAATAATAGGTTAGATATATCATTTTCCGCAGCCCATATCGTTTTAATAAAAATTCAGTGAGTTGAATACTAATGAGCGAGGCTATTATTCACGATAGTTAACAATTAGCGCGTATGGTCACTAATGAATTCAAGTGCACTTCGAAACGTTTCAGTTCATGCTCGGGGTCTCTCTTTTTCTTCAATTCCTCTATTTCAGCCAAAAACACACTCTCGTCTTCTTCATTAGTGTTGCTAGTCCTCTCGCTAACTGCCGACATCCTGGAACATGCTAAAAGTTTTCAAATCCTGCAAAAAACTGAACAAGAGCGCATGCAACTCAGAAATATATGCCACAGTACCACAGTGTAGTACAATGGCATACAAAAGGTCAAGAACGAAGGCAAAAGGAACAACAAAAGCACAATAGTCCAGTGAATAAAGATACAAAGGAGCGGCCTATTATTTATAGATCTTTTTCAATTAATGCTAACATAAACATTGGTTGACAGTGCGATAAGTTTTTGTTTTCAGTCTAAAGGTGGCGCCAGTAATGAAGCTAAAACGTATTCTTGAAAACCAAACAGACAATGTAAAAGCAGAAGACACGATATTGTATACTTAGAGGTATCATTGCACATAGAATCAAAATATGATTCTTTATTTTGTATGCGGCACATAATTATGGTCGAATTGAATAATTATTTGAAAAGTACCCCCTCTTAAATTCTTGACTTGCTGTTAAGCTGATAGATTTTTACACATTGTGGTATTTGCTGCATGTTTTTAATGTTATTCATAATGAAGCTATTAACGTTTACTTCCTCGATGGTGTCGCGGACTTTAGCTCCTCACAACACACCCCCTTTAATGTAGTACAATCTCTGCTCTCTCCACAGCTCCCATCTACCCACCAAGAGACCTCAGTGTGTATGATGACTCCATCACTCCTCAGGGGACCACTGTTGCTTGGAAGATACCATTCCATCATGACACCATTGTTGTCAACTATTACCATTTAGTCCTATGGGAGGAACAGTTTGGAACACCTCGAGTGATCTTTAATCTTCAGGGGAACATGACATCATACTCATTTGAGGCACTTCAGGAGTACTGCACCTATCAGTGCACGGTTGCCGCTGGTAACGATGTGTATGGCCTGGGCCCCAGCAGTAGCATCAGTTTCACCACTTTGGAAGCTGGTAATAAGTGTGCAGCAATTGGGGTGTAACCCTGGTTACCGTAGCCAAATGACTGCATTACAGTAAAGGCTGTGGAACATGTTTATTGTAACCATGGTATCTCTTCCCCAGTCCCATCTGGTCCTCCACTTGACCTGTCTGGTGAGCTCCTTAGCTCAACGTCCTACAGGCTTTTCTGGAACCCTCCGACACCTATGGACAGGAATGGGGTGGTCCGTAGCTACTTCATCAGCTGTTCACCTCTGGAGGGAGGCAAGGCTTTCAGCCATAGCGTCACTGAGAGCAACATAACACTCATCGAGCTCCACCCCTTCTATACCTACGAGTGCAGGGTTGCCGCGGTAACCATTGGCATTGGTCCGTACACGGCCAAGTATGAATTCAAGATGTCTCCAGCCGCACCCAGCAGTCCAGCTCAGAACATCAGCTTTGTTCCCATCAACTCCTCTTCTGTACTAGTGGCCTGGGGACCCCCATCCCTGAGTGCCCAGAATGGAGTAATCTTGTTCTATGTGGTTTTGGTGTCAGAGCCGGAGACCAGAGCAGTTCTCAACTTCACTGTAGTGAGCACTTCAGTGATGGTTGGCCCTCTCCTCCCATACTACACCTATACCTGCTCCATTGGTGTGTTCACAGCAGGTGGAGGAACGTTAGCTGAGGCCATTACCATCCAATCCTCTCAAGGGGGTGAGCACCATTGGTTAATAAACCTACACCACATTGATCTTGTCATACCTGATGAATAAAAGTATCTTGTCTTTTATTGAATAGCAGCTTCTAGTTTATGCTATTAACGTTTTGTGACAGAATATTATAATAATAATAATAATCAGCGAACCTTTTATAAAATAATAAATAATTTGTCTGCAAACCTTTTATATTTATAATATCAGCAAACCTTTTATATTTACCCTTAATGGACTTGGTGTTAACTGCTGTTGTTATAAATGTTAATAACTGCAATGTCCACAGCTCCCAGTGGAGTGCCTCGCAACATTATTGCAAACTCGACATCACCCTATGATGTAATGTTGTCATGGCAACCACCTTACCCCGTGGAACGCAATGGTGTGATCGTGAACTACACAATCTTGCTTGGCGAGTCCCCAGACTCGGAGCATAGGACGTTCAGTTCCCAGGAGCCTCGTGTGTCCCTGCACTCTCTGGCTTCCAGGACCACATACTTCTATTCCATCGCTGCTGGTACCATTGTAGGTACGGGACCGTTCAGTGATTTCCAGCAAGTAACTACCCTGGAGGAAGGTAAGGAACCAATCACTTGTCTCCTATTGCATGCTGCCAATGCCATTCAAGACATAATGAACATGTCTGTTGTCTGTCCAATGGTCTGATGAGCTATGGTTCATGGACAGTAGCATTATTCTATGACGTCATCTGTATCTTTTGCTCTCCTTATCCAGCTGTGAACATTTCGTTGAGTCAGGGTTCCTACTCCACATACGAGCTAGCTGGTCATGTGGAAGTGTGTGCGAGACTCCTGATAGAAGGGTTGGACAAGTCAGTGCATGTGATCCTGTCCACTGAGCCTGGCACTGCCATTGGTAAGGGAGGGGGAGGAGGAGAATGCCTCTTGTAGGGGAGGGGGAGGAGGAGAATACCACTGGTAGGGGAGGGGGAGGAGGAGAATACCACTGGTAGGGAAGAGGGAGGAGGAGAATACCACTGGTAGGGGAGGGGGAGGAGGAGAATACCACTGGTAGGGAAGAGGGAGGAGGAGAATGCCAGTGGTATGGGAGGGGGAGGAGGAGAATGTCACTGGTAGGGGAGGAGGAGAATGGAGTACATGAATGGGGTACACAAAGTCACACTTGCAAACATGGCTTACACAATATGTTATGAATCTAGAGCACACCCACAGCTTATGGTCTTCCTTTTTCTCCTGCAGGTGATGTGAACTTCATTCCTCTTCACAACCATTACTTCCATTTCAGCCCGGGAATGCACAGAGATGAAACTCAATGTGTGAACATGACAGTCCTTGATGACGGTGTAGTGAAAGATGATGAAGAGCTCTATGCTGTCCTGTCTACTGATGACCCATCAGTTGGACTCAAGGAGCCATATAGGGCTGTCATCACTATCATTAATAGCAACTGTGAGTTTATTAATGGAAGGCTTTTCATTATTATGATGATGTTCTTTTTATCTTTCCCAGATGTCAGTGTGTCTCTGAAGGATTCCATCTACTACACCACCAAGGCTACTGGCTACACACAGATATGTGCTCTGTTGATGGAAGGTGTACTTGGGAAAATCATGCATATGTCTCTTGCCATCAACAATACTGGCAATGGTAGGTGCTGCCATTTAAAGCACACACGAGAAACAAAGTGCATCATATTTCTAATTATTCTTTTTAGTACTATATTTCTAATTTGTTTTTATATTTGGGCACAGAATCATTGGCAGAGGTTCTTGGGGCAGGTTATTCTCTACAAAGCCATCAGCTATTATTCCAGCAAGGCCAGAAGATAAACAGCTCAACTTGCACCAACATGACACTCTCCAAAGAGGGGCCAGCTATTCACTGGGAAGAGTTCAGTGTTTATTTGCAGAGCAGTGATGCAAGTGTTGTATTGAGCCAACCTTCAGTTGCAACAGTTGTGGTCACAGATCAAGATTGTGAGTTTACAATACTGTGGATTACCTGTATTGCCATTTGGGGCACAGGGGGTGGGTCCTATTAGTGCTAGAGATAGTGCCTGGGGTCCCCTAGTGGAATAGACTCTCCCCTCTCCTCTTAAGCAACCACATGCCACAAGTCACATGCACTCATGCATGTGTTCCCCTCTGTGCCTCTGTTCCCATGTGTTCCCCTCTGTGCCTCTGTTCCCATGTGTTCCCCTCTGTGCCTCTGTTCCCATGTGTTCCCCTCTGTGCCTCTGTTCCCATGTGTTCCCCTCTGTGCCTCTGTTCCCATGTGTTCCCCTCTGTGCCTCTGTTCCCATGTGTTCCCCTCTGTGCCTCTGTTCCCATGTGTTCCCCTCTGTGCCTCTGTTCCCATG
>JABACO010000006.1:12891125-13148220 GCA_013339895.1 Ephydatia muelleri
CATGATGTCGCTGCAATTTAGCAAATCGTATAGATTCCATATCTGCGTTAATTGCAGCTGTCTTTTCTTAATCAGCGTGTAACTCAGTGTCGCGTACTGAGGCCTTCTTCATTTGGATCTGATAGCGCGTTCGAGATTTAGCTTTGTTATATTGTCCTGTTATTTTTTTCAGGTAATCAGCTCGTTGCTTACATCTGTTCCTTTGATTACGTGAAGGAACTAGCCAAAGTGTCGATTAAACCGTGGCAGCCTACAAGAGCCAAAAAGAAGCAGATGAAAGGTATGGGGAATATGTGGGAGCAGTGATAGGTACATACAGTGGATTGAGGATTAGGTAAGGAGGCCTGGCGAAGTGGGTTGGTTGTAATACTCCAACTCGTGACATGACTGCATGTTGTCTCAATGCATGTTTGCAACTGTGCTTAAACTTACTGATCGTTTGTTGAAATAACTTTCACTGTCCGGCCTGGTGCAGTTTTGTATTTGCAAGTATACTGGTACAATGTACGTAATGCCAGCCTCTCACTCATTCAGTACATTCTGATATAGTGCTTGCTGATGCAGGGGTGTGCTAAATATAGGCCTAGTTCATTTTACCATGTGTCATTCCAATCAAACCTTGTTTCAGTGCTTTTTACACCACCAGTCAATCACACAAAATTGGAAGGAGATGGGGGGTGGTGATAAGTTATATTTAGCCCACCCCTCCCCCATGGCCCCTTCATCCCGATGTCTGTTTGGATGAAAACAACTGCCATTCTGTCCCATTGTCCCGTCCAGATCGATCACGTATAATCCGACAGGCTGTATGATTAGTGTCATTTAAAAGTTTACATGCAGGGTCTCTTATAGTCAACATACTTTATATGCCATCTTTGTAAAGCATAAGACTGACGGAAAATATCACGCTTGTGTACGCACCACAGGCAGCCATCTCTTGGATGATTACAGTAAACTCAGTATGACATATTTAAGTAATATTATGTAACAATATTGAATAAATCACCAGACTCCTAGCTCTTTGTCCTGCTCCTCAGTTTCCACCAGCAGGTACAATATCCATCCTGCATGTACAAGAATCACTTGCCGTATTCATTCCATTCACTCCACTCATCTTTCATATAAGGTGTGCTTCAATACCATGCAGCCTTCACACCTGAGGTGTTTGGATGATGGATCTCTCACACATAGGTGCCAATTGTCTCTGTGTACTCAGATTTAGCTAACCCAATTCAATAGTAACATACTCACACAGGCAAACATGCATGCCCAAGTATATTATAAAGTGCAGCTTGGAAAAGAAACCTAACGTTACAGTTTTTCTAGTGCAGATACATGTTTATACAAATCATTTCATTTTCTTCTAACTTCAAAGATAGCAATGACCCTGCATTTGCTCTTCGTGCACTCAGTGCTTTAGCAAGGGACATATCTGCACTAATCTAACTTCTGTTACATGGGCTGATCTTGTAACAACCTTTTGAGCTTGCCATGGATGAGTTTTACAAAAGGCATCATTTACTTCCCTTAAAAGCTCACTACCCCTAAGAATTGCTGTTTCTAGGCCACCATCATACTTTGCTAGCGTGTGAGAGTTGGGTTAATACATCAGCCGGCCTTCTTCACACCCCATAGACAGGTCACAAAGGAGAAAGAACTGTACATGTGGTGATGATTTTGTGCAGATTCCTTATATGAAAGTACTGTAGACCGAAAGAGTTCCATCCAAGAAAGATGTGGTTTCAAATTTAAGATGATGCTGAAAAGAATATTCATTTTATAGCAAGGCATGTGTTCTCTTACATGTGCACTATCACTAATTTATACCATATGATATGGTTTTTCATATGTTAAAGAAACCCTGTACTGCATCCAACATTAGAAGACTTCAACTGAACCTGTAAATACACATGATAGTCTTCCTTCAAGCTGGTAAATGAAAAGTAGTAGTTAAAATTGTGCATCCTGTGCTAATTTATTTCAACAGGAGAGAGGAATTAAATAAATGACAATGCGTGCATCAAGACAAGCTGAACCTGTAAATGCACATGGTAAATTGATAGCATTGGTTAAGATGGTTTTTGAAATATATGCCGGCATCAAGTTAATTAGTAATTTCTTTTTAATTGTTTCATGTTATCATGTATGGCTGCATGCAGAGTCCTGGAATGAACCAAATAACAAAGCAAGAGTTCTTAATGAGCGTATTCAGGATATCCATTCCAAACGTTCTGGAGTTGACAATCATGGTAACAAAGCCCACCATGAAAATCATGCAGTGGATGACTGTACATTGCCCAACATTGCTGAGAATGTTGATGCTTGGTGGATGGAAGAATTTCAGCTAACAGGCGTGAGATTACTTTAGTGAGATGGCTCGCAGCACCCGTTATGAACAGTGGTCAGTACGTTCTAGCAAGCCAGTTATCTTCTACTTTTAGATGTTCAGGATTTCAAGATGTATGGACTTGTAATGAACTTTTCAATTGAAAAGGAATGATTCATTCAGATGTTACATGATCCTGCTGGCCATGGGCTAACTATTAGTAATGTTGGAACTGAGAAACCATATGTTCTTCAGGTCTATGACAGTCTCTATTCATCATGTTCTTTGAGAACAAATAGCTTGTCTTCTGCACACTGATATGCCAAACATCCCATTAGAAAATGTGACTGTACATAAGCAGTATGGCAGTCAGGACTTTGGTCATTTTTCTTTAGCATATGCATGCAGCATTTCTTTGCTATAATGAACAGCCAGGAAATTATGTATGCAACCAAGCTAAACTACGCTGGCACCTTATATCATGCATGTCTAGAAAATAAAAGGTTTTCAATGTTTCCATTCATATCGTATCGTCGTCAAGCCATGAAAACTATTCCAATCAAAAAATAAGAGTTTTCTGCAAGTGTAGAATGCCGCAACTACCAGACATCACTATGATTTGCTGCAGCCTCTGCAAAGAACGTTTCCATGGTGATGTGTGCATTGGCCCTCTCCCACGTGATACTAGGCAGCAGAAGAAAAGATGGCTCTGTCCTTTGTGCACTGAATAACACTGATCATTTATACATGTTTATTGTTTAGCTTATCATTACTGTCGTGCACGAGTTGATTTAATCCTTGTCATAACAAGATTGAATGGTACCTAGCCGTGAGCAATAAAATTATACATGTATATACATTTTCAAGACACATGCATGGACAAACTAGGTAGTAATTTTATCCAAAGGCTTGCCTTAGCTTAATAAGACCAATTTCATTAGAGACAGCCTGTTCTAGGGAGGGAGGGAGGGATGGAGGGGGGGGGGGGACGAGTCCGGACGACGACATATTCTGCGGTGAGGGACAAGATAGGCTAAGGAAAAGTGTTTCCCCCGGACAGAATCCGCTAGCAGGATGTGTCCCCCAGGACAATTTTAGGGGGAGGGGACAAAATCAGCTTTGACGCCGGCTAATCCTTTAAAGCAGCATCTAGTTCTAATCAAGGCGATCCTTCAATCGCAATTTCGGAATCTGATGGAGCTGCTAGATCAAGGCCATGTTATTGAGGCGTTTTCTGTCTTTTGACTCCTTCAACACGCATTGCTTTTCTTCTCATTTCTGGGCGCCGATTTAGTATGGTAGCTGCTCATTCTCGACCACGCTCGTTAAATAGGAAGTGTCACCTAAAGCCAGAGATAATATATAGATTATCTCCATGCTAAAACTCTGTCATTGGTTATAACGGTGTGGGCTCCGAAAAAAATTCGACTACTCGTAACGACCTAGCCGTGAACAAGCCACGGCCCGGGAGCGTACCGGTCATGGGCGTGGCTCTAAAGGCCCCCTCTCCCCACACTAGTAAATAATACAGATAGAATTCGTATTTCAATAATGTTATTTCAAATCAAGGACGGAATAATAAAAATACACAACCAAATAGATTTTATTTACATAATGGCTCTAATATAACTGATTTTCAGTAGCTAGTTAAACGTACGCCAATTACGATGAGGTCTCTCGTTTTTCAAGATTGTAATAAATTTTAATGTCTATATTTTTTAGACCACTGCATTGCAGCCTAACCAGGGATAATTGAAGTGCAAAATTCATTTATACGACCAATCCCATCATACATGAGTGTGTTTTCAACATCTTGGCCGAGCTGCTGATCAACTTACCTTTCAATCGCCGCCCGGGGCGACTGGCCCGCGGGTGCTTGTTCGCTTCTTTCCTGCCCCTTCTACACTCCTACGCCATCCGCCCCAAACCTCATCGCATATACAGACAGCTAGAGTGGTAGCTGTCTATATATGCGATGGGCCATAATGCTACAGGCATAAAATGTCTCTTTGAATACCACATGGGTCAGGTATATATATCAACAGGATATTATGTATAACTAAAAACAATGACCATATATGGTTCATTCGCTGCATCTGATCTAAAACGCATGCGCAATTCAGGAAAGAGCGCTGTCTTCATTGTCATTCTTAGCAGTTGTTAGCAGTTGTTGGGAGAACCTATAGAAGTAGGTTGTGTGAAGGCTAGTAGACCATTTTGTAGAGTTTTGAATTCAAAAGACGAGGTGAGTGTATTTGTAGTGTTTGTGTGTCCTAGCTGGCAGCATTTAGCTATACAGTACTGCAAATAGTGTGAGAAAGAAACAAGTAGGACGTATTGGGTAAGGTAGCTGTGAGCATTGGAAGGAGCTAGCCGACAGTGTATTGACCTCCACATGCAAGACGCTAGAATGATAGGCCTACGGGATTCATCCCCTAGTGTACGAAAGAAACAAATATAGACTTTAGAAATGGCAATTGTAGTATCTGTAAAACGTAGTAGCCTTTAGGGATAGCAAAGGGCGTCACTACGAGAAGCGAGTGAGCTTTTCAGCCCAGTTGCATGATGGTTTCTGCCAGCTATTGGAGGTGTGTAGTGGGTCAGAAGAGGTGTCTGTACCTCCTTTATAGCCGAAAGTGCTTATCTTGACAATCCAGCTTGGTATTCGTATGTGGCAGAGAAGCATTGGGTGCGTATAGTGAGTGGATAAGGTAGCTGTGAGCGTTAGGAGTTAGCCAACAGTGTAACGACCTCCCAAAGACGCTAGAGTGAAATGCGATCGATCCTCTACACTTTGCACAAAGATCGAAGGACGTCTGGCTTGCCAGACTACATTAGCTAGACAGGAATTGCTGGCAGCATTCAGCTAAGTGGTGAAAAAGGCTAAGAAAGAAACAAATAGGCCTATAGAGTGTAGACAGTCGAAACGGCAGCTGTGCTGTATTCGTAGACCTTTAGGAAAGCTAAAGTAGCCATGAGACACAGATTTGCTCAACCATCTAGGTGTCAAGAAGAGGTGCCTGTACCTCCTTTATAGCTGAAAGTGCTTATCAGCTTGGTTAGGTTAGGTGGGACCTGTATTTGGTGTGGCAGAGAAGCTTGAGGTGCGTATATTGAGTGGATGAGGTAGCTGTGAGCATTGGAAGGAGCTAGCCGACAGTGTCTCCAAGATGCTGGAATGATAGGCAGACCTCTTGTAACCGTACGTAGCTACAAAGACTACCCCAACTATCCGTACTGGTCGCCATGTCCAGTTGGCCGTGTCCAGATGAGCCTATTGGTGTAGTAAAGAGACGCGTGAAGTGTGTGTGGTTGTGTGGTGTGGACCTGCGTACGAGCTAGCTAGCTCCCTGAACGTGTTGTCTTTCCATTAACTATTAATCATTTCTTTTCTTTAGAACATAAAAATGTTGAGTTTCAAAACATGTGAGAAAGCACCTGCGCAAGGTGGTCGAGTGTATGGTGGTGGTCTAGTGGAGGTGGAGGGTAGGGTTGTGTGGGGACGAGGATATAGAGGAGTGTACATGTATGAGGAGGACAGGTGGAGTAGAGTGGCTGATGGTGGTGAGGTGGCGGGCACACTAGCTGTGTGTGGTGGAAGGCTGGTGTGGGTTGGAGGTTGGAAGGGTGGTGTGGGTAGTAAGAAGGTGAAGGAGTTGAGAGGAGGGAGATGGTCCGCCATGCCAGACATGTTGGTATGGTGTTGGTGGTCCTGTGTAGTAAGTGTCAGTGGAGGTGGTATGGTGGTGATGGGAGGGGAAGGTGATGGAGGGAGGTGGTTGAATGATGTTCAGGTGTTTGATGGAGGGACACAGACCTGGCACAGAGGACCATCACTTCCTAAGCCATGTTCGGCCATGTCAGCAGTGGTCCATGGAGACGTGGTCTTCGTGATGGGAGGTTATGGCATGGACAGAGCAGTGTGGTGTGCCGACATCCGTGACCTTGTGAGCCACTGAGCATTGTGTAGCATCTCTGTCCCTTTGTTTAGCGTGTGTGTAGCTGACGTGCGGACACACACCACGCTACTACACACTCACGCGCACACACGCCACTCACCTACGAGTCCACGCTCAACGTGAACCTACGTAGACAGCCTACATACACGCACGTCCGTCCACACCACACACTAGACGCGTCTCTGCGATGGAGAGACACGCGCACGTGAAGCGTCTCCATCGCCTACACACCACGGACGCGCTGGCGTTGAAGCTGTGTGTGTGTGTGTGTGTGTGTGTGTGTGTGTGTGTGTGTGTGTGTGTGTGTGTGTGTGTGTTTCATGAGCACAACCAACACAGATGTCTTAACACTATGTGTATGTGTACTTACCACACATATGCACACACACACCACGGACGCACTGGTGTTGAAGCTGTGACTGTGGTGTGTGGTGTGTGTGTGCTTCATGAGCACATACACCAGTGCTGTACTCACGTGCACACTACTACCAGTGTATTCACTGTTGTACACACATGGCTGACACACACCACACACAGATGCAGCTTGTGTATGTGTACATACGATACAAATGTACACACACACACACACTTAGCTACATCACATGTACTGGTACATGTGCTCCAAATGTGTGTACACGCTCACATGACCGCACATGACACATCTCCACCTATTTCCACCACACATGTGCACACACACACACATTCACCAGACTTCTGCAGAATCTGCACACACCCATAACACACAGCAATCTGTATGGAGAGAGGTACCAGATGTACCAAACACGCTGTCGTCTGTATGTGTTGTCGATGGTGTGCTCCTTGCAATTGGAGGTACAGATCAGGATGGATCAAGGAACACCTCTTCCATCTATGGCCTCCATCTGGATGGGAAGAAGTGGAGGCACATAGGAGACCTGCCATTTGCATGTTCCATGGTGGACACACTGCTGCTGTCAGGAGGAGGGCTGTTGATGGTGGATGGGGACACTCAACAGGTCTTGAAGATTACTGTACAAGGTAAATATTTCTGTACTGGAATTGAAATTGAATTGATTTGACTATTTTCAGGTCTTGCTAAGCTCTTTCCCATCATACCAATTCTAAAAGTATTTGACAAGAGCCAAAGAGAAGCAGAGAGCCAAAAAGAAGCAGATGAAAGGTACATGTATGGGGATAGTGTTGGAACAGTGTATGTGCAGTGAGTGGATTGAGAATTGGGGGATTGGACCTGGTGAAGTGGGTTGGTTGTATTTACTTCAACTCTTCAACTTGTGACTTGACTTTACATTGTCACAACTGTGCTCTAACTTACAGATTGTTTGTCGAAATAACTTCCACGCCTTGGTGCATTTTAGTGTTAGTGCAAGTAATATGGTACAAAGTACAGAATCACAGTCTCAACTATTACTGTGTACGTAAGATGCACTGTACACATGACTTAGGTACCTCACAGGTGACTATTGAGCTGTTTTCTCTTACTATAAGGGGTTAAAAGTTTCATTTGTATTTGTTGTGTGGTGGTGACATGTGTGTACTGATGCAATATGAAAGAAGATGTCAGCCTTTTAATTTGTGTTATTAATTCATTCAGGAGGCTCTATGAGGAGGCCATGACCAAGGGATATGTGGAAACTTCAGTGACCAAGTGTCTCATCCTTGGAGCAGCGGGTGTTGGCAAGACTCACCTCAAACATCTCCTTCTCAAGAAGGACCCTCCACAGCAACGTGTCAGTACAGGACTGGCTGACAATCCTGTTCGAGCCATCTCGTTCTCACTGGCTGGTGTGGGCGGACAAGAGGAGGATGACTGGTTTGTGATTGAAGATGACCAGGCACTGTTGAAGGTTGTGGGTGGTACCATCAGAGATGGTGGTGTCTCTATGGCAACATCCTTGGACAAGGTGGTTGGCAGTTTCCCAAAGATGGCCATTCATGTGTCTAGTGATGGAGCTGGTGCACTTCACCCTGACCCCACACCTACTGCTGTCAGTGTTACCACGGATACCAGCCATCAGAGCAGGACTGTATCCATAGAGAAGGAGCTGATTCATCACATCAACCACTCTTCAGGTAAAGAGATGGTTCACAGCTAACCACCTTCACCTGTACAATCTCTCTGTGTAGGCAAGGAGAAACTGTTTGGTGTGAAGTGGATCCAGTTCATTGACAGTGGTGGTCAACTTCAATACCATGATATCCTTCCATTGTTTGTTCAGAACCCTGGTGTGGCTATATTTGTTTTGAATTTGTCTGAAAAGCTATCTCATCAGCCAGCCATTGAGTACTATGGAGCTGATGGCAAGCCTGTTGGTAAAGCATATCAATCATCTCTCTCACACCAACAGATTCTTCAGCACTGCCTTGGGGCCATGTGCTCACAGGATGTTCACCCTTTGATCATCACCGTGGGAACACATCGAGATGCTGCAGACAGGTGTTCAGAATCCATCAAAGAGAAAAACCAACAGCTCATGAAATTACTGGCTGCAGACAGGTTTTGTGTGCTGTGTAATGGAGAGGAGCTTACAGAAGCAATATTTCCTGTGAATGGCAAAACCCCTGGGGTTGAGGACAGGCATGTTGCTACGGTACTTAGGCAGAAAATTGTATCCATGTGCCCAAAGCTAATAAAGATGCCTATAGCATGGTTCGGACTGGAGGTTCTTCTCCAAAGGTCATCTCATGGTGGCATCTTGAGTCTTGTAGAATGCCAGGTGTGTGCCAAAAGCTTGCACCTTGAGGGAGATGCATTCTTAGCAGCCTTGCACCATCTTGTCCATCACAATATGTTCTTACATTACCCAGAGGCTCTTCCCCAGACAGTGTTCTGTGATCCCCAGGTAGTACTTACCAAGGTGACTGAGCTAGTAGAATACCACCACAAGCTGAGGGATTGTCCGGATAAGGGTGTGGCAGCTGAGCGTGGTCTAGCCAAGTTCAGGGACCATGGACTATTGTCAGTGGAGCTCCTCAACAAGTTTTCAAAGCACTACACAGAAGGTCTGTTCACTCCACATGATCTGTTGAAGTTATTGGTGAGTGTTGGAGCCATTGCTAAGATTGGTGAGGGTGGCGTGTACTTAATGCCTGGTCTGCTGCCCCACCTGGACTCTGGTCAAGTGTCCAAGTACTATCAACAAGGTGCCTCATTGGTAATCACACCCACTCAGGGCTGTATTCCCAGTGGTCTGTTCTGCTGTCTTGTGGCCCATCTTTTATCCCCTTCCAACCAATCGTCTTGGAAGGTGTGCATGAAAAGGGACAAGCCATTGTGTTTGTATCGCAACTGCATCACATTTCAGCTTAAGCACAAAACAGAACTGGTGACCCTAGTTGACATGTTCTCTTACATCCTATTGCACATTAATAAGATGTCCAGTCAAGTGTGTAGAGAGATAAGATGTTGTGTTCACAGTGGCATCAAGAGTGCATGTGGAATACTCAAGTACCAAGGTGTCCAGTTTGAAGATGCCTTCATGTGTGCAGGAGCTAGTTGTACCTTAGACCCTCCTCATGTAGCTACAGTTGTGTCAGAGAAGAAGTGGATATGTAGCATTGTTGGAGATCAGAGTGGAGACCTGAGTGAGTGTCAGTTGATGTGGTTTGGTGAGAGTGGTGTCAGGAGACAAGATCCCAGTGCATCAGGTGGGTGATGTGTGTGGTAGACCATGTGATCACTATCTGTTCCATCTCTGTACAGATCCTGTGTCCTTGGACAGTGAGCCATCATTGCCTCACCTCCTGGACAAAGTAGCAGCTGTGATTCCCAGCAAGTATGAGTTGATTGGACTTCAACTTCGTCTCTCACTAGCTGAGCTCCAAGTGATAGGCCCTCGTCACCCAACCTTGGAGGAACACCACAGAGCATTTGGTGAGATATTTGGTGTGTGGAGGAGACATGGGTCACCTCCGTACACCTGGAGGACATTGATCAATGTGCTGAGGAGTCCCAGTGTTGGTGAAGTCCTGTTATCTGATGAGTTGACCTTCTGGATCACACACAAGTGACCTTGTCATCAGTATCTGTAAACAGTGTGTTGTATTGCTATGTGTGTGTGCTTTGTTGACTCTGTTTAGGAAAGGATTATGGTCTACATTACATGTGTGTGTGTTTGTGTAGTAGAGGCTTGCTGAATGAATTGGAATGAAGTGTTTGACATCTGTGAGTGATACAAAATTAAGTTCTACTCTCACCAATAAAGAGATGGGTTACCATGGCTACTTATAAGCAAGGGAGTCCATGACTATGTTGGCATAATGTCTCTGGCAGTGTAGGGATGACCTGGCTGGTCTGTCTCTAGCGTACACATGAATGCACACAAACACAACACAGCTACATACAGTCAGTGATGGCCACACATGTTACAACAATGGTATGTTCACACTATGTTGCACACAATGACCTTGGGTCCATGTCTGTGTGTGTGCATAAGTGTAGCCATTGTGGTGCAAGTGTTGACAGCCATGGGACACATAACTGAGCTGGCCATGGAGTTAGGGTTGACGTTCTAGGCATACAGCCATCAACACTGTTATTACCAGTCACTAGCTGCTGCCAAGTCAGCTCAGGTAATGATGGGAAGAGACCAGATGACATCACCACCGTACCATGGAGCTGTGGTGGTGTCTTGGTGTGGGCCGGATGTCACAAGTGTGGACACAGCACACTCTGATGTTGCTCTCTCTGGCAGTGCAGGGGGCTGGAGTGGTGGGTGCTAGGACCAAGCTGCTAACATCTCTAAAGAATGCTCACCTGGATTCATCCAACCATTTCGAACCAGTTGCTGTAGATACCGTCATAAAATCCATCATGTAATACAAGCTAGTTATAGCTGTAATTATTTGAATGACGCAAATTGTTAATAATTTATGGAAATCGAAGTGTACTTTGTACGAGAACATGCGGGTTGTGAAGTTGCTAACTGAGCTGCTAACATTCAGCGGCAGACGCAGGATTTAAGAGGGGGGGGGGGGGGGGGGGGGAGACCTGTGTAAGACCACTGAGCTAGTGTGGGCTACGGCTAGTGTGGACTACCATACCTGTGTAAGGCCACTGGGCTAGTGTGGCTACCATACCTGTGTAAGGCCACTGGGCTAGTGTGGCTACCATACCTGTGTAAGACCACTGACCTGTGTAAGGCCACTGGGGCTAGTGTGGGCTACCATACCTGTGTAAGACCACTGGGCTAGTGTGGACTATCATACCTGTGTAAGACCATTGGGCTAGTGTGGGCTACCATACCTCTGTAAGGCCACTGGGCTAGTGTGGACTACCATATCTGTGTAAGACCACTGGGCTAGTGTGGGCTACCATACCTGTGTAAGGCCACTGGGCTAGTGTGGGCTCCCATACCTGTGTAAGGCCACTGGGCTAGTGTGGCTACCATATCTGTGTAAGACCACTGGGCTAGTGTGGCTCCCATACCTGTGTAAGGCCACTGGGCTAGTGTGGCTACCATACCTGTGTAAGGCCACTGGGCTAGTGTGGGCTACCATACCTGTGTAAGACCACTGGGCTAGTGTGGACTATCATACCTGTGTAAGACCATTGGGCTAGTGTGGGCTACCATACCTCTGTAAGGCCACTGGGCTAGTGTGGACTACCATATCTGTGTAAGACCACTGGGCTAGTGTGGGCTACCATACCTGTGTAAGACCACTGGGCTAGTGTGGCTCCCATACCTGTGTAAGGCCACTGGGCTAGTGTGGCTACCATACCTGTGTAAGGCCACTGGGCTAGTGTGGGCTACCATACCTGTGTAAGACCACTGGGCTAGTGTGGACTATCATACCTGTGTAAGACCATTGGGCTAGTGTGGGCTACCATACCTCTGTAAGGCCACTGGGCTAGTGTGGACTACCATATCTGTGTAAGACCACTGGGCTAGTGTGGGCTACCATACCTGTGTAAGGCCACTGGGCTAGTGTGGGCTCCCATACCTGTGTAAGGCCACTGGGCTAGTGTGGCTACCATACCTGTGTAAGACCACTGGGCTAGTGTGGCTCCCATACCTGTGTAAGGCCACTGGGCTAGTGTGGCTACCATACCTGTGTAAGGCCACTGGGCTAGTGTGGGCTACCATACCTGTGTAAGACCACTGGGCTAGTGTGGACTATCATACCTGTGTAAGACCATTGGACTAGTGTGGGCTACCATACCTCTGTAAGGCCACTGGGCTAGTGTGGACTACCATATCTGTGTAAGACCACTGGGCTAGTGTGGGCTACCATACCTGTGTAAGGCCACTGGGCTAGTGTGGGCTCCCATACCTGTGTAAGGCCACTGGGCTAGTGTGGCTACCATACCTGTGTAAGACCACTGGGCTAGTGTGGCTACCATACCTGTGTAAGACCACTGGGCTAGTGTGGACTACCATACCTGTGTAAGACCATTGGGCTAGTGTGGGCTACCATATCTGTGTAAGACCACTGGGCTAGTGTGGGCTACCATACCTGTGTAAGACCAGAGGGCTAGTGTGGACTACCATACCTGTGTAAGACCACTGGGCTAGTGTGGGCTACCATACCTGTGTAAGACCACTGGGCTAGTGTGGGCTACCATACCTGTGTAAGACCATTGGGCTAGTGTGGGCTACCATACCTGTGTAAGACCACTGGGCTAATGTGGGCTACCATACCTGTGTAAGACCACTGGGCTAGGTGTGGGCTACCATATCTGTGCTGGTAACTTACATGTTGATCGTTGAGGTGAGTGTTTACTCAAAGCTGATGTGCATTGCTGTACCCAGTGCCTCCAACAAGCCTCTGGCTACACAACTGGAGTCAAAGAGTGCAACAGAGAGATATAGGTTAGTCAGCCTAACTGGGTAAAGGTGTAACCATGGTCACAAGAAGTGGCATTTCATCAGCTATTGTATTCAATATGTACTGTTTTGCAGCTTGTCAATCCATATAATGCACACCTCACATTTCATACCCACCTACAGTCTCCTATATAATGCACACCTTCCCTCTCCTTCCATATCATGCCCACCTTTATTTCCATATAATTGCACACTTTAAAATTTTTTACATCGTTCAAAGGTATACCGTTACGTCCAATTATCTGAATTGTGTCCAGCCGCAAACAGGAGTGTGATGCATGATCTATACTGGTTAGTGGTGCTAGTTATTTAATCAAAGTTTTGTTATTCGCATTTTGATGCAGCATGTTACTAGTTAGTTATTGGATTGGGTCCATGTCTCTCTTCCCCTTTGCTCTGAAGGGGCTCTGGAGGAGATCTATGGAACACAACCGTGGCCTCTACTCTGAGCTGGTGAAGAGATCCCATACCATCAACCAGAGAGCCGTGCAATGTCTGCCCTTTGAAGAGATTGAAAGAGACCTCCATAGGTGGGAGTGGCCTGGATGGGTGGGAGTGGCCTGGCGGAAGTGGTCTTGATAGGTGGGAGTGGCCGTCTAGGTGGGAGTGGCCGTCATCACATTGAGATGTTCACCAAATAATCGAATTTGAATATAATTACTAATGTGACGAAAACCTCCAAATATGCTATGATTAACCATGTGTGTTCAAACACATACCCACATGCACACTTGCACGTGTACACATATGCATACACACACACATGCATACACACACATGTGTACACACATGCATACACATACCCACATACACACACACATGTGTACACACATGCATACACATGCACACATACACATGTACAAACACCCCCCCCCCCCCCATACACACACATGTACACAGATCACTGCCTGAACACCCAGCCTTCCAGCAAGCCAAAGGATTGGACGTGCTTAGACGTGTACTAAGAGCATATGCCGTTTATAACCCTGCCATTGGTATGTGTGTGTATGTGGGTAGGTTTGTGGGATGTGTCATGTGTGTGTGTGGGTAGGCTTGTGGGATGTATGTGTGTGTGTGTGTGGGTAGGCTTGTGGGATGTATGTGTGTGTGTGTGTGTGTGTGCGTGTGTGTGTGTGTGTGTGTGTGTGTGGGTAGGCTTGTGGGGTGTATGTGTGTGTGTGTGTCTGTGTGTGTGTATGTGTGTGTGTGTGCATCAGTCTGTTCATTTCAGTGTGTACACAATGTGATCCTTTGTCAAAGTGGGAGGGTCGCATTTCGTGTTGAGTTGTTTTATTGGGCACAGCTCCTAATTATTGAACACCTTTGCTCTCTATTAATGCACACCTCTAGGGTACTGTCAAGTGATTAATATTGTGGCTTCAGTGTTACTAGTCTATGCTTCTGAGGAGCAGACATTTTGGCTTCTGTCAGCCATCTGTGAACGTGTGCTGGTGGAATATTACAACACCAAAGTGGTTGGTGCCCAGATTGACCAGGGTACGTGTGAATGTGTGTACGTGTGAGTAAATGTATGTGTATCCTGCGTGTGTTATGTGTGTGTATTGTGTGGGCAGAGAATCATGTGCTCCTGGTCCCTCCCTCTCCCCCCTCCCCACACAGGTACTATTCCACCCAGGCAAAAAATCTTATTTAAGATCTTAACTAAGATCTTAGTTAAGATTCTTATATAAGATCTTACAAGATTATGGGACAAGAATGTTTCATAATCTTGTAAGATCTTACACAATATCTTGTATGATCTTAATAAGATCTTGAATAAGTTCTTTTTAAGAAAGTATAGCATTCTTACTATGATCTTAATTGTGAAAGGAAATATCATTACATGTACACATTACAAGCATCATTGTTTTGGCAGTTTTTTTGTTCTTGTATCCAGACATTTTTGGTTGCACTTTCTTTGAATTGTACTTTGTTCTTTGTTTGCTGTTCCTCTCCCAAACTTCTTGTCTATGCATGCTGTGTGTGGTAAATTTTTTTGGTACACTATGTCAATAAGCTGTGCAAATTATCCTTACCTTCCAACAATCCAACCCTTTTCGGTGAAAGCTGGGGTTTTTCTGTCTTACTTCCCAACCTCTTCTTAAAACAGGAGGAACCCATTTCTTCATCAGTAAATAAGGCATTCATTAAGTTCAGGGCATATTTTGCTGGATCTACAGCCTTGATAGATAGCAAATCTATCCCATCCTCCTGGAAATGATACATAAATATATAGTGTGTGTGTGTGTGTGTGTGTGTGTGTGTGTGTGGGCCATATTAAGTAGGATTCAGTCATCGTAACTTTTTCATGCAATGTGTATCATCTAATATGTATTCATTCTGATTTGTCTACTGTATTGTATTGTAAGAATATCTTACTGTTAAGAAATGGTCCATTTGCTCATTTGCTTCAGCATTGGCATTTCTGGGCTGTAGGCTCTGCAGTAAAGGCGAAAATAAATAAACCCAAGTTATTATAAAATAAATACCTCAGAACTATTTGTTTTGCTGTCCATAACAGCCTTCATCATATCCCTTATTTCTTTCAGCGTTTCATTCATAGTGCTCAAATGTTTCTGAATTGGTAAAAACAACATTTGGATGTTATAAATACAAAATTTTATGCATTTGTCTGAAAAGCTGCAGAAAAATCTGTCATTTCAGAATCATGCACATCTCTTCTCTGCATATGTGCATGAAATTGCTATATGTCAACATTGCGTTAAAAAAAAAACATTGGCTACCTACTAGCTATAAACGATAGTCATTGATTGGCAAAATTTAGTATGCAGTAGACCCATGCATCATTGCAATGTTAACTTAGTGCCCACAGTGAGTGTCTTATTAAATAGGTCATACATTTGTAAGTGAATACTCAGCAATACAGTCAGCCATATTCAGTGGGGAACTATGTAAAATAGACTTAATTATAAAAGTGCATTGTAATCATACCTTCTTCCTCACAGGTGATTCATCTTCTGATTCAAGGGAACCAAAAGAGAGAGTATTTGACTGAACAGTACCAAGAATAAATAATAGTGATATTTGTACATCAATAACAAATGTATCACCTTCTGAGCCTGGTCAGGTTGGTCAGTTGAGGTCTATAAGCAATGAAGTTAATTAATGTACATGTTCTCCAAAGTGCCATAATACCTTCTTTTTCACTATTGAATCGTGATCTCCATCATCCTCATCCTCTCGTCGAGATCTTTGACCCTGAAATATTGAGTGACAATAGCAAGCAGTATAATACGTTTACATCAGTGCATTACTTTCTGAGCCTGGTCAAGTTGGTCAGTTGTGGTCTATAAGCAATGAACTTGATTAATGTAAGTTATTAGAAGTGCCATAATACCTTCTTTCTCACATTTGAATGATGATCGCCATCATCCTCTACAGATCTTGCACCCTGAGATTTTGACTCAACAATAGCAAGAAGAAATATGTATACATCGCTATATTACCTTCTGAGCCTTATCTGGTTTGTCAGTGGTGGTCTATAAGTAATGAACTTGATTAATGTACATGTAACCATTAAAGTACCATTATACCTTCTTTCTCACAGTTAAACTGGGATTGCTGCTATCCTCTACAGATGTTGCATCCTGAGATTTTGACTAAACAATTAGTGCAATTCAGTGTTTTTACATCAGTACACACCTTCTGAGACTGGTCAGGTTTGTCAGTCGTGGTCTATAAGCAATGAGCTTCATTTAATGTAGGTATTGAAATTGCCATCATACCCTCTTCCTCACAATATAATCCTGATGACTACCATCCTCTGACGATGAAGGAGGACTATCCTCCTCTTGCCTCACTCTAGCTTCCTTCACTTTACCACCATCAGTTGGTTTTTTGTCTGCAATTTATACAATGTACATGATTACAAATTTTATGCACATCATGATTTTACCATGGACCCATAACAGTTTCACATCATAGGATGTCCCTTTGGAAGTCTTCCATACTAATTCATTTCCTACAACCAGGTCAGGTACTTCCATTGTTCCACATTCTTTGTCTTCTAAATCACAAGACTTGCAAAGAAACTGCCTATTGATTTGTGTACAAAGAACTGTACACCATTCTTTTGACGAAAAAAAAACATTATTCATTTTAAAATACTTATCTCACGTTGCTACACAAATAGAGCTTGGGAAATAGCCATATAGTGCAATGCACTTGCATGGTTTAGGATTTAAAGAATGCTGTGCTTGTTAAAGTGACAGTGTGATAACTGAAGTAACAGTATACTGATAATGTGCCACGAGAACATGCACCCTGTGCCATGCATGCATATATTTTTTTGCATGCTGTGCCATGGCAACCAATCGTGCATGCTTACAAACTCACTGAGAATACAATCAAATAAAAGCGGTCGAAATTGTGTGGAGCAAAATTAACTGAATCCATAGTAAAACTCTTCTTTCCCCCCCCCCCCCCCCTTCCCAATTCAAATCAATTAAGAACAATTAGCTTATTCAAATCAATTAAGAACAATTAAAGCTTTTAACGATGTTAATTAGTATATACGTGCTTGTGTCGCCGCATCTAGCTGTGACACGCATGAAAGCTAGTTGCTTGGGTATGGGGCCGCGGAGAACACGTATTCATATGTACACACACGCTATATATATATAACGCTAGTTGCTTGGGTATGGGGCCGCGGAGAACACGTATTCATATGCATGTACACACATACACACACGCTATACGATCGATCGATCGATCGATCGCAATATAAACTATATACATGATCACGACATGCACCGCATGATGGCAATCGTAATACCAAAACGAATTCATTATGGTGCATAGCTTACTGGATTCCTCAATACCATGATGTAAAGGTATGGCATTATCCTTGTAGCGCGGCGGCAATTTTCTTGTTCGTTTGCTCATCACGAAGACATGCACGTGCATGTGAGTGGTACGTATATACACTAATCTAGATAAAGGTTATATATTCCGGTACACAATTGTTTGCTTTACGGGATGGCAGAAATTGAACCATCAGAAGAAACTTGCTCACTGCACACTTGCTCTAGTTCACGGAAGCAGTATCTCAGGGGAAAGGTACCCATTCCTAGAACTACGCTTTGGAGGTCTGGATATAGGAAACAACTCCGATCTCTCAAAGGTATACATGTGTATATGTAATTTTATTAAATACCACCCGATCGGATTTTCAATCGTATGCTATAGGTGCGCGGTGGACGTACTTGTTGCTTTTCTAAGTCTTGTACATGCAGTAAATAAATCAACCACAGATTACGTGGTGCAAATGTCACCGGTATTAATTATTATAATTTTAGAGATTAATTTTAGTACTCCGTACTCATATAGGCGTTTGATCATTCCAATGGGCAATTCCATTTATTACCTGCATTAGGCTACATCCATTCGCATAAAAAGCACAAACATGAATTACTTAGGCTATGCCAATCAATGAATAAGCTTTGACAATTGTTACTTCAATGGACAAATTAATAGTGAAAGTGCCCTAGGGCACTTTCACTATTAATTTGGCTTAGTTGTATATTATGAATTTAAAGATGTTTTCAATTATGTGTTTCTTCAAAAATTTATCAGAAAAGACAGAAAAAGGTAGAAAACTGTACTGTCGTGACCCTTTCATGCCTGTTCCTCGCCAAACGTTGCATAATTGGAGAGCTGCAGAAGAAGGTATGAAAATATTTGGTAGCATCATTGCTTTATAGATGAAATTTGGTAATGCTGCTCTTTTGCTTGTGTGACTCTTCAATTCATAAGACCCTTCCCTCAATATAGAAACGTCTGTACAAGATATGGCCGAGGTTCCTGAGATTATTGCCTCTTTGGATGGTATAAAATTTGCTACATGTAGTATTTTTATGATTTCTCCATTGGATATGGTGTTTGTTAATGATTTATTAATTAATTTAATGCAAACCACTACCATTAGTGGATCAACAGCAAAGTGGTGTGAGAGAAAATAAGGAGACTGTTGTACATGAGAGCCTGGAAGGAGAGGGGTTTGAAGGTATGTTGTTTAAAGATAAAGAATTTGAATTTCTTTTAAACAATCATGTACTGTTGTGTTCTATATAAGATATCTCAGAGAGGAGTAGTGTTGAATCCATTAAAGATGTTGAAGATGAAGATGGTGGTGGTTGTGGTGATTTTATTGCTGAAGGAAGTTGGGAGAGTCATAGTGATGAGGAGTATAGTGGTGGAGATGTTGGTATTAGGAATGATTCTGGTAGTAGTGATGGTAGCAGTGATTTTAGTAGCAATGAGGGAGGTGATTCAAGTGATGATGTGTGTAGTGATGAGGTTTTTGTTGGTGATGGGGTTGCTGTTGGTGGTGGAGGTGATTCAAGTGATGATATAGGTGGTGATGGGAGTGCTGTTGGTGGTGGAGGTAGTGATTGGGGTGCTGATGGTGGGAATGATAGTTGTGGTATTGGTAGGGGTGGTGGAGGTGATGGACATGATGGGAATGATGGTGAAGATGAAGGCGATAAAGATTCTTTTCAAGATGCAGAGCAAATTACACATCCTCAGAGTAAGTTTATGCACTGAGATACAATTGTGTAATTATTTATATCCTCTAGGGCCATTGTATGCAGGAGCAGCTGTAACTAGAAAAGAGAGTTGCCTTGTAATCAATCAATATGCAGTTGCACATCGTTTAACAGAAAGTAGCATTATGCAACTTTTGAATCTTGTTGAATTACATTGCTCGCCTCAAAACTGCTGCCCAAGAACGATCCACAAACTCAGAAAAGATCTTGATGTTACTCAAGGAATAGATCATTATCAGTACTGTTCTGTTTGTTTAGAAGAAATTCCCATGGCTGAAAAGAAATGCTGCAGGCAACAATGCAAGGGTTCAACTGTCTGTAACTTTGTGATCCTTCCATTTGAAGACCATCTCTTGCAGTTGTGTGAAGGTATATATGTGATATCTATATGAAGGTATTTAAAAATGTTATATACTCTTTAGAAAACTGGGATAAACTGCAGTACCCATTTACTAGACGTCAGGAGACAGATATGCAGCATGATCTTCAAGATGGCAGCAAGTACAGAGCCTTAATGCAGCCTGGCGAATTCCTATCTGTACCAGAACACATTGGGCTTATATTATGCAGTGATGGAATCCCTGTGTTTAAATCCTCAGGTAACTATTATAAAATTCTAATATGCATGCATAAATGAAATTATAATTTTCTATAGGACTTCAACTGTGGCCTATAGAATTGTGCATTGCAAACCTTCCGCCGGAAATACGGTACAATGTGCAATATCTTTTGGTTGGTGGATTATGGCTTGGTTCAGTGAAGCCTGACATGAATAAGATACTGAAACCTATTCTGACTAGAATTAAGAAACTGGAAGACTCTGAGACAATAATTAGAACTAAAGTTGGTAATAAAAAGCTAAAAGCCAAGTTAATACTGGCAACATTCGACCTCATTGCTAAAGCTATGGCAATGAACTTGACCCAATTCAATGGAAAATATGGATGTCCTTACTGCTTGGACATAGGAACATATGAACAGCATAGGACTATTTATCTGCCTAGTGATTTGCATGAACCACGCATCTTCAGTGATGTTATTTTATGGGCAACAATGGCACAAGAAATGGAAGAACCTGTGTATGGAGTTTTTGGACCATCAGTGTTGTCTGACCTGATTGATTTAATTTTATGCATCCCTGTAGACTATATGCATGCAATTTTGGAAGGTTTGGCAAAGCAATTTATGAAGTACTGGTTTGGATCAGAGTTCAGCACTTATGTATTCAACATAAGAAAGTTTTTGAAAGAGATTGACAAACGATTGCTTAGAATGAAGCCACCACATGCTTTTAGACGTAGTCCGAGAAGCATTAATAGCTTAAGCTTTTGGAAAGCATCAGAATTAAGAGCATGGCTGCTATATTATTCTATACCAGCTATGAAGGATTATTTGCCACAACCTTACATAAATCATTGGTGTCTTCTGGTTTGTGCAATGCACATTTTACTTAATGCATCTATTTCCAGCAATGATCTTCACCTAGCTTCAGAATATCTGAAAGCATTTTATGAAAAAGCCCCTGAGCTGTATCCTAGCATTGTTTGTACAGCGAATTTGCACAGTGTCATTCATATAAGCCAGTTTGTAAAGGATTGGGGCCCACTGTGGTGCTACTCCACATTTGGATACGAAAATTTAAATGGATTCTTGCTGAGGCAATGTCATGGCACTGGCAATGTGCTGCCTCAAGTTTGTCGATCCCTTATAATTCGACAAAAACTTAACCAGACTGCTAGTGATGTTCAAAATGATCGTTTACAGGAGTACTTACATAAATATGACCACACATTCTCTCAGCCAAATTCTTCAAAGGTGATAAAAGTACTATATACAAATTTCGACGCTGATGAAAAAAGGGCTCTCCAATGCATTAACATTGTACATGTACCAACTGCATCTGTAACAACAGTCAACAGACTAAAGTTTGGACTTCAAATGCTACACATCTGAAACAAAGAAACTAAACGAAACAGTTCAGTATGTGAAGTAAAATACACTGAAAATGCAGCAAGTTTTGAACTTCTCTTCATATCTGTTCGTCGGATATGCATGATAAACAATGTCTGGTATGCAATCGGGGATGTTTTTGATAAAACAAATGAGAAAATACTGGATTGTGATGATGGAGTTTTGTGTGCTCATCAACATATTGAGAAATATATGCATAAAGTGAAGAAGGTGTCTCTGACAAAGAAAACTATTGCGGTTTCAATTAATAATATTATAAGTGTTTGTGTTCATATCGCTTTGAAGTATTCTCCCACAGATTACATTTTCCTGCAGCCCAACGAATATGAACACCATTGACCTATGCGAAAGTTACCTGTGCATTATCATTCATTGTTTTTCATGTACATGTATATGCATTATAGTCTGTTTACATGCAATTCATATCTTCGTATTGAACTTTTCCATTTCTTACACGATCTTGTCTAATCTTACATGAATCTTGCATATTACTTTAAATCTTATAACGTTCTTATAAAATCTTATACGATCTTAGTACTACTTTAAATCTTATAACGTTCTTATAAAATCTTATAAGATCTTAGTAAGAATTTTTGGCTGGGCTGTACTGCTGGTCTTCTCCCTATACTGTTCGCCTTGTCTTTATAAAGTTGGCCTTATACTGTTGGCCTTCTCCCTATACTTTTGGCCTTCTCCCTATATACTATTGGCCTTCTCCCTATACTGTTGGCCTTATCCCTATTCTGTTGGCCTTGTTGAGTTTGGATATGGTATACTGTTGGCCTTCTCCCTGGGTTATTCAAATTAGGGGCAAACCAGGGGGTGGATAGGGGGTGGGAGCGGTAAATCCCTGCCCTGTCCAATACCATACACTGTTTATGGACTACAACTGTTTACAGCGTACAAACTGGTACAGGCCTGCACATCCGGTGGGTGTGGCCAAAGCAACTCCAGCAGCTAGAAGACATTACAAGCCATGCCCACATCCCAGGCTGCTCCCAATGTTACTGCTCTGAATGCCGTGACTGCACTGTCCAATCCAAACAGCCTGCTGATCCAGTATGATGTGTGGGATAGGGGGGGCACCTTTCTTGGGGAAACCCACCCTTTGGAAGTGTTTGATCTCCGATTATTATATATACCCCACCCCCGATTTACTGTGAACACGACTTGTATTTGTAGCCCCGCTCACGCCGCATGCTGTGTAAGTACATGTAGGTGCCACACCCCCTGTATTGCAATGAAAATCAATGTGAGGCACGTGTGTGTGTGTGTGTGTGTGAACATATGTATTCATGCATACTCACATTCACACATGTATCACTCGCACACATACTCACATACATGTGTATGCACACTGTCGTGTATGTGTGTGTGTGTGTGTGTGTGTGTGTGTGTGTGTGTGTGTGTGTGTGTGTGTGTGTGTGTATGGTTGTCACATCTTGGTCCCTTTCACAGCACCATTGGGGGTTCCAAGCCCTCAGCTTCTGGCACTCTCCTCTTCTTATGTCAATGTGATGTAGTTTAACCCCTCAGTTCCCAATGGGATCATCACAGCCTGCAATGTGTAAGCTGTTTCCGTACTGGGGAACGTCTTTCTCACTACCTCCAGTGTCCCGTGGTACATAACCCGCAGCCGTCAACGCAGTACAGCTTTGTGGAAGCAGCATGCACCACAGCTGGATGTCAGACTGGTGGTGTTACCAATGTCACAACACTGGATAGTGGTACGTATACGTTGTGTATGTGGACCGTGTGTGTGTTTGTGTGTGTGTGTGTGTGTGTGTGTGTTGTGTGTGTTATGTGTGTGTGTTTGTGTGTTGTGTGTGTTGTGTTGTGTGTTGTTTGTGTGTGTGTGTTGTGTGTGTGCATGTGCACATGTGTATGTGTGTGTGGGTGTGTGTATTTACATGTATGTGTGTGGATGTTGTTTGTGTTGCAGGTACATGTACATGTGTATGATTTAGTGTTGTAGGTACATGTTTTATGGCCTTCTCTTGTTGCCTTGCGTAAAGAAAATGGCAGTCATCATTCAGTTTGTACACTTAGCAGACACAAGCAGCATTTGCATGCGGGTTATGTGTTATGTGTTCAATTATATTCAACAAAGCCCGAAATGGTCATTGACAACCACTTTGTATCTTTCTCACACCCTTAGCACCTGTGGGCCATGCTCCCCCCTCATCCTCAATACCAATTCCTCTTCCATCCCTCCAATGGAATGCTTCCCTCCAACCCGACTATGTCATCACTTCCTACACCTTGCACCATTGAGTCCCCAGCCTTAAAAGTCCCAGTCAGAGATGTGGGACCTCCTTCAACGGTAGGGGCCTGGCTACATTCAGCGGGCACATGTTCCTTTGTGGTTTTATTAACCAGGCCACAGTCCAGTTCCATACCTACAACCCCAGCGGCATTCTCTTCCACCAGATCAACAGTGTAGTGACTAGTCACTTCCTGGGGGTGAAGCTTCATGGCGGTTAATATTTGATGTGGGCTCTGGACCAGCTGTCGTTGTATCCAACAGTACCAGAACCTTCAACGATGGTCAGTGGCACACTGTGAGCTTCAGAACTCATCGGTCATGTTGAGCTTGTACGTCGGTGCGAGTGTGGTGCAGTCCCCTCCTGTAACCTCTGGGTCAATCCACCTCATTTGACAAAGCAGATGGACAGCACCTCTCAGATTTTGATGCAACTTCCCATATATAGTTGTCTTCATATAAGAAGACATTTGACCATTTATTACTTTAATAACCTTAATGGTTTAGGAGATACGCATTGCTGAACAATTAACCACGTTACTGATAAGCTCAACTTTGAAATGCCTTATCTTTATCCCCACTTTGAACATAGTTGCATGTTTGACATCAAATCCAAGATCTTAGGATTTACAATCTATGCATTTTGGAGGGAAGTCAAAGGGTTAAACATTAAATCAGTTTATAACAGAGATTTCACAAATACTGTATGAAGAGCGTTGATAGTCACCACTTTTTTTTTACCAGTGTGGATACAACATTGAACTTTGTGTTTTTGCAAAATAAAAATGTTGATTATGAATAACCCCTGAGAACCTCAAATGGTTTTATGTGCAACTGCCATTTTGAGTGGATTTAACAATAAGTGTGGCTAAGTGGGTTACATAACATTCCAACCTCAGCAATCTGTAACATTATAGTTTTGATTGCTGAGGTTGGAATGTTATGTAACCCACTTAGCCACACTTATTGTTAAATCCACTCAAAATGGCAGTTGCACATAAAACCATTTGAGGTTCTCAGGGGTTATTCATAATCAACATTTTTGTTTTGCAAAAACACAAAGTTCAATGTTGTATCCACACTGGTAAAAAAAAAGTGGTGACTATCAACGCTCTTCATACAGTATTTGTGAAATCTCTGTTATAAACTGATTTAATGTTTAACCCTTTGACTTCCCTCCAAAATGCATAGATTGTAAATCCTAAGATCTTGGATTTGATGTCAAACATGCAACTATGTTCAAAGTGGGGATAAGGATAAGGCATTTCAAAGTTGAGCTTATCAGTAACGTGGTTAATTGTTCAGCAATGCGTATCTCCTAAACCATTAAGGTTATTAAAGTAATAAATGGTCAAATGTCTTCTTATATGAAGACAACTATATAGGGAAGTTGCATCAAAATCTGAGAGGTGCTGTCCATCTGCTTTGTCAAATGAGGTGGATTGACCCCTCTGTGATGGCCAGGGGTACGTGGTACTGTTTGAGCCGGCCTCCAATACCTTCTACGTCACCGTGGATACGGTGCACATGGCAGCCATCACTGCCGACCATGAAAGTCTACTTTGAGGGATTTCCCAGCACGACGAGCAGATATGGCATTGCAACCCCTTACAGCATTGTCTTATCCCCTCCTGAATGGTACCCTCGGTGCGTGTGATTGTGTGTATGTGTGTGTCACTGACTGTGTATACATGTACATGTATGTGTGATGTCATTGTGTGCATGTGATGTCATCCTCTTCCCCCTCCTTCCCCCAGCACCGGATGGATTTGATGCTGTGCCAGTGCAGAATGTAGGCTCCACCTACATCATTGTGTCTTGGGACTTGCCAACTGACAGTAATGGCATCCTCATTAACTTCAGTTTGTATTGCAATGGTGCTCTGGCGGGTGTCCTGCCCCTTACTGTGATTAGCTACAACACCACCGGCCTCCTCCCCTTCACTTTGTACATGTACATGTACATGTATGTCTTCTCTGCTACTGTGTGCAACATGCACAAATAACAGTGTGCATGGTACATGTATATGATCTGTGCTCAGTACGTTATTTGTTGGACAGGTCCTCCAGTCACACCCGCAGGCACTGCACTCCAGTTGGAATGGGCGTCATCAGTGCTGCAGCCAGCCTGCCCAGGTACATTGTGTACAGTGTACACTTAGTTTGTGTTCCATCTTTCTTTGCTCTTATCCCTCTCTCCTCCTTCCTTTCTTTCTCTCCTGTCCCTCCCTCCCTCACTTTCTCCCTCCCTCCCTCCCTCCCTCCCTCCCTCCCTCCCTCCCTCCCTCCCTCGTCCTCCCCCCTCCTCCCCCCTCCTCCCCCCTCCTCCCCCCTCCTCCCCCTCCTCCCCCCTCCTCCCCCCCCTCCTCCCCCTCCTCCCCCCTCCTCCCCCTCCTCCCCCCTCCTCCCCCTCCTCCCCCCTCCTCCCCCCTCCTCCCCCTCCCCTCCCTCCCTCACTCCCTCTCTCCTGTCCTCCTGTAGTCATGTACATGTACACATACCATTTATCCTCCCTGTACTGACTTGTTGGAGTCATGAATGTTTGGGGCAGTATGCTCCACTAGCAGAGAGGAGAGTTGTAGGAGAAGGGTGTTGTGTAGCCATGTACTATTAGCATTGATATGGTATACTCAGTACTTCTTAGGTACTGTTGTTTATGTTGGCCTTGGGGCCTGACCGCAGTGGCGGACGGAGGGGGGGGCACAAGGGGCCTGTGCCCCCCCCCCCCCCCCTTCCCTCCCCCGTTAAATGAATAGATGCGGTCATACGGTCAAGATGCGGTCATACGGTATACACGACTGAAAACCATCAAATGATTACAATACCGCAGTCAGACATTGATTATGGTCTCATAAATTAATCACACATAATTTATAATCCTGGGACCATATCATGGCTGCCATTGAAGAACAATCTGACGCTAGCGTTAACCAGGTAAAGAAAAGAAAGGCGTCTGTGATTACGGATTTCTTCTGTAAACGATCAGCGTTGGTAAGTATAGTACATGAAGCACAATAATCATGCAGCTCTATTGGTCAGCTGCTTCCAAAAAAAGTCGCCCAAGCAACCTTTTGTCCGCCCTATAAGGGCTTGTAGGAAGCAGCAATTTCCAAACGTTCATACATCCTTCATATTATGACAATTTGGCCTCTAACGAGTTGCGAGGCAGAGCGCTCCATCAGTGGACTAAGGAGGCTAAAAACGTACCTCAGGTCAACAATGACGGGGGAAAGGATGAATGGATTGGCCCTGCTAGCTGTACATAGATGTATCAGCGTTTCTGTGAAGGAAACAATTGATGCTTTTGCAAGCAAACAGCCACGGAGAATGAAGCTTTCCTTCATCTTGGAGGATGCAGCCACTGATGCTACTGATGAATAATAAAATTATTGTATAGCGGTGTGCAGCGGTGTGAATTAAAATTAATGATTGCATGGGTTTTAAATTATCATTATTTTTACGTAGTTTCGGAAGGTTTTAAAACGTAAAAACCGTTGGCTTCTGGGGCTCTGCCCCAGACCCCGATGGCGGAGCTCACAGCGCTCCCCCATGCCCCCTAGCTGTGAGTGTTTGGGGTCCCGCCCACAAGCGTGCCCCCCCCCCCCCCCCCCCCTCCTAAATCCTGCGTCCGCCGCTGGACCGCTACCACAAAACCCACCAGGGCAGTCCAAGGTGTACACAACCATTGTCCTGGCTAAAATGAATAGCATCTTGTGAGCTGTGTATACTGACCTTTCACTTGATTGGCAGATATACCTTTACATGAAGATTGGATTTCTTGTGAAGGAGGGTGTGTGTGTGTGTGTGTGTGTGTGTGTGTGTGTGTGTGTGTGTGTGTGTGTGTGTGTGTGTGTGTGTGTGTGTGTGTGTCTGTGTGTGTGTGTGTGGTGTATGTGTAAGTGGTAATGCCTGTGGTTATCTTATCTCACATCCATGGGAGGAGCTACACCTCTATGTAATGGGCATTATCTTTGTACATAGGCACAAGTGCTTCCATACACTCTTTGACTTGTTGAAATATGGGTTGATGTTGAAGTACTTAAAATGTTATGTGCTCTTCCCTAGACCCTATGGAGGAGCTTACAGCCACTCCCCCATACCCCAGCTGGAGCAGGACGTGGACATGGGTCATTTGTTCCTCCCCCCCCCCCCCCCCCCCCCCCCCCACACACACACACAAACTGGAAATCCTGGATCCATCACTGAAATTGAATGTACTCTCTTGTCAGGATCAGCTGAACAGGATGCCCTTACAATGAAAGAGTCACCCCTCAAAAACGTGATACCTTTCTTCCTAAGGCCACACCCATCATGGGGGTGGTTGCAAAATGACTAACAGTTTTTGCTGCCTCTATCTTTGTTTTCTGTATCAGTCCCTGCACCATCATCTTTTATTAAAATGCTTGACCCTTGCACCCACAATGTACATGCATGTGTTTGTTTACTCATTGTTACATATATGTGATTCAATGGCTGGGCACTGGACAACATCACCACCCTGTTTACAGGTAGTAGCGCCAGGGCACAAAGAACATGAGGAGCCTCTAGCCGTGTCCATCCCTAGCCACCATTGGATGGAGAATTACAGTTCATTGGGTTCAAAGTTCAGGTCAAGACTAGGAGGTGTGACCTGCAGCATGAGGTGCTGACACAGAGAGCAGCCAAGCCTTGTCAGCAGGTGATGATGCTTTCAACAACAATGAGAACTGGGTCCTCTAGTTTCTTTGACAGTACCTTTGGTGGATGGGTGAGGCTGTGATAGCATCCACAGAGATTACTTCAGACAGGGAGATTATACCTTATATTTGTGTTCCATAAAACAAACATCAGTCCTAACAAGATCTTTTTATCACCTTCGGAAGCAATTCATTACTTAAAACAAAAGCTTACATATGATTAAGTGGCCAGAAAGCAATAGGCCTGTGGTGAAGTACTGAAATGACTACAATTAAGCACACACTAATGTATCATTAACTCCAATACTCCTAAATCAAAGTTCAACTTGACTGTGACCTATTTTACATCTTGCAGCACTCTTTCAGGCGGGAGCATGCCGAATAGTTCAAGAGAGCTGACACTGAATCACCAACATGGTTCTTCCATCAGTGAGTCTCTACAAGGCTGAGAAGACATGAAGGTCAAGAACATAGAATTTTTACATATATAAAACACATGTATGCACACAAAATGGACAGTTTCCACAAAATTGCCTCTCAAAAATTCCTTGCGTTTGAATTGCTATAACTTCCAAACGGTTAAGGCTATTGACTTCTCATTCTCAACACTTCATACTACACCATTTCTGTATGGTGAAATACGTTTTGGGGTATTGTAATGTATGATACCCCACTAGGTTCAAACCCGCCAAATACCTTTCGGTTCTCCTATAATCAAATCACATTTAAAATTTGGTTTGTGGGTGCAGAGGTTCCTGTACCTATCGCGGCAAACTGTGTCCCGCCATATCAAGCGGGAAAATGTGCACCTCTCTATTTACAAACCGAATTTGAAGCGATTTGATTACTCCTACTGAAAGTTATGGTAGGTTTGAACCCGGTGGGGTATTTGACGTTGCGATACTTGCACAGAGCAAGTGCAAGGCCCCCAAAATGTATGAAGTGTTGAAAATAGGAAGTCGATAGCGTTAATCATTCAGATGTTATAATGATTCAAACGCAAAGAATTTTATACAGTCATGTAATGGGCCGTTTTCGTGGAAACTGTCCCATATACATGTACATGTACATGCATGTACATACACATATGGGGCAGAGAAAACATGGTAGTTTTCAAATGTTATAGTTGACACAAATCTTATGCACCTCAACTTAAAGTCGGACTAACTGTTGCAAAGTTAAAAGTGTGGAATCTTTAATATGGCATTACTTTTTAATGGGAAAGGTCAATAAAGTGTGTACCGCCAGTGTATGACTGCTATTGTACATTTGATGCTTCCACCTTTTGTACCAGACTTTACCATACATGTAGATAGTTTAGAGATCTATGACGTTACCTCACTATGTGTAAGCTCTTATCAGGCCCATAGCGGGGGGGGGGGGGGGGGGGGGGGGGGGGGGGGGGGGGGTGTCCCCCCACCCCCTTCTAGTTATGAAACTTATTTAAATGCATTAGGCCCGAAGGTGTCTCGCTTTGCGTATTTGACCCGCTAAACGCGAGGGGGACCTGACGGACTTACTTCCCCCCCCCCCCCCCCCCCCCCCCACCTCAACTTAAAGTCGGACTAACTGTTACAAAGTTAAAAGTGTGTGGAATCTTTAATAAGACATTACTTTTCAATGGGAACGGTCAATAAAGTGTGTACCGCCAGTGTATGACTGCTATTGTACATTTGATGCTTCCACCGTTTGTACCAGACGTTACCATACATGTAGATAGTTTAGAGATCTATATGTGTAAGCTCTTATCAGGCCCATAGCCAGGGGGGATTCCCCCCCCCCCCCCCCCCCCCCCTCCCGGTTCGATGCTTGACTTCCGCCTCTTCTAGTTATGGTACTTATAAAAATGCATTAGGCCCGAAGGTGTCTCTCTTTTCGTATTTGGCCCGCTAAACGCGAGGGGAACCTGACGGACTTCCCTCCCCCCCACCGCTCTCGTATTTGGGCCCCCGGATAAATGCTTTCAGAAGTATTAATCGATCCCCCCCCCCCCCCCCCCCCCCCCCCCCCCCCCCCCCCCCCGGCCTAACTTCCTAGCTACGGACCTGCATGCTTATATGTACTAACGCTCCGTTATAGTACAGTTACACAACCATTTTAGCCTATTACGGACGTAGCTACTGTAATCATGTACGTGTCACATTCATGCTAACCTAGGACTCTGAGACTTGCAAGATGCTTCCGTAAGAAGACTGGTTGGTTGTCATGCCCAGGCACTCCTGTGTCGATTCTATAAGTGGCAAACTCCTCTGTGTAATCCGAGGGGTCCGCCACTACCCTAAAAGCCGTACGAGATTTCGAAATCACGGTGATTTCGAAATCAATTTCAGATTTCTGTTTGATTTCCGGTGATTTCTAGATTTCGAGGTGATTTCCGTGATTTCTATATGATTTCCAGATTTCCGTGTGATTTCCAGATTTCCGACTGATTTCTTGTGATTTCTACCGTAATACGACTTGGATTTCAACATTTCTTTTGACGTAAAAATACATTCGTGACGTAGCTGGTCAGTCTGAGGTCTGAGGGAGGCGAGTGAGGTGACGGGTCACGGTAGTCTCGTCCCCAGACCCAGATTCCCAACAGCTGCGGGTGGATTACATCACCGCTACGTGGAAAGTGGGTCTGGGAAATAAGAACGACGCACTTGTTCCGAACGTCCCTCAATGTTTATGTCCAAAAATAGTACGGCAATCTAAATTTAGAACTAATCTCGCACAATTAGTCCGCAATAAGCGCTATCATTTCCGCATGATATTACTACGCGTGTTATGTATCGTTGCAAGATATGCTTGTCGCCCGTGCTGCTTCGGAAGAAGAGAAAGAGACTGGATGTGCTCTCCTCTTCCTTAGTCAGGCAGGGTATTGCAGAACTAGCTTGTAAGCAAGGCAAAAGCTCTGATGAAGTGAAAGAGTTCTCGGAAGGTTACGCCTGCATTAGCTGTTTTCGAGCAGTCAGCAGATATGTAATGCTAAAAGAAGTAGAATCTCAGCTTGTGAACAAGCTTTCTGCATCGCGGCCTGTGGAAATGGATGGGTCTATACAGGCGAAGTGTTGTATGGCAGGTACAAAGAGATCGCATGCTTCAGCTGGTTCCGTGGAAAGAACAATGAAGGTAAATCTCCACCACCTCTGTAGACATACTTTGTATATCCTCTGGGTATGCGTTTACATGTACATGTATAGGTTGTTGTGACCAACCACGGTTACGAAAAGAGGTACACACTCTCACCTTCCAAGCAAGGGCTTGGTCTGTCCCTAGGACGCAAATCCTGGAAGGCTTTTGCAACAAATGCATTTCAAACGGCCGGTGTTTTGAGGCAGCACTTGTTTAAAAGGATGCTGATTGAATTGAGAGTCGAATTTCTGCGTCTTTCATCTGATTCTACCCTCCTGACAACAGATTGTGAGAATTTAAAACAGTTTGATTGGGATAAACTGTATGCCACAATACAATCTAAAGCACCACTTCTCCATGGAGTCCTGGAGACCTGTATTCCACAGCACAGCAGAATGAAGAAGTGTGTCGTTGTTATGTGCACAGTCATGCTAATAAAAACTCATCGACGACATACTGTTGTGCAAGCCATGGTCTCAATTATTTTGCATTCAGGCCATACTGCTAAACAAGTGAGTTATAATGGCTATTTGTTATACAATTATGTCCTAAAAATTCAGGTTTACTGTCGGCTTCAAAAACTTGGAATATGCCTCAGCAGTGTGGCTACATGGTCATTGATTGACAAACTAGGTAGAAATCACGATGAGATAGTTAAAAGCTGGAGTCACGCATTGGAGAAAACTATACCAACTGATCATGTAAGTCTTTTTTTTCCATGTTGTAAATAATTATGATCTATTTCATTAAGGGCTGTGCTACTGTAATCCAGCAAACAAATACCCAGTGCTCATCAGACACTTCTCAAACATCACACAACAGCAGCATGTTGTCAGTGTTTGGGTCTCCTATGGCATTACCAGTCATAACTGCACACTCCTGTGATGAATCATCAATTTATCAGTCACCTAGTAGTCGAGATGATTCACCGTTTGGTGCTATTTTGGGTAACAAACCTCCAGGTAGTGTATCAAACTGGTACCTATAAAAATGTAATTATATAGGGGGTGCTACACCTGATGATACACTGTCAGCATCATCATCACCAGTGTATGGTACGTACTATGCAATGAACATTTCCAAATTGTTACATGCATATCAAATGTGTATGCAGGCCTCTGGGCTGAAAGCACATCGATGCTTGAACAACCTCCAGTCGAGTGTTCTACACCTTGTCAAGATGGTTTTGCCGGTCATGTTGATCAATCAATTCTATTGTCACCATGTGCTCGGCCACGTATATCCAACTTTAGTGGGACACCAGATGCAGTCACGATTTATGGTATGTCAGTCATAGCTGCTCAGGTGTAATATATATTCTCTTGCAGATCAATCTGATGAATCAGACATCTACCAGTCGCCAAATAGTGCAGAAATTTCGCCTCTCAGTGCAATGCTAGACAACACAATGCAAGGTAGTATACATATAGCATGTAACAATGGTACATAATTACATAGGTGCAGCTGTTACATTTTCAGATACACTGTCAGCATCATCATCACCAGTGTATGGTACGTACTTTGCAACGAACCTCTCCATATTGTTACATGCATAATCAAATGTGTATGCAGACCTCTTGGCTGAAAGCTCATCGATGCTTGAACCTCCAGTCGAATGTTCTACACCTTGTCACGATGGTTTTGATGGTCATGTTGATTCATCAATTCTATTGTCACCATGCGCTCCACCATGTATATCCAACTGTATAGGGACACCAGATGTGGCCATGGTTTCTGGTACGTGGGCAGTAGCTGCAGGGGGGGGGGGGGGGGGGGGGGGGGGGGGGGGGACCTGTGTTCGGGGGCACCCTGGAATAGTGGGTTTTCCACCCACGTCCCCTTTCTCCACCTTCCTCACATCCTCTCCCATGTATCCCACAGGGGACGCCGGGGCAGGGGCAGGGGAGTGCTTGGGAGCCCAGATCATGTGTAATATTACTGCAACTTCTATCTATGCACCTGTAGACCACAACACTAATGGAAACATGTTTGTTA
The DNA here is from genome assembly GCA_013339895.1 of Ephydatia muelleri. NCBI lineage: Eukaryota > Metazoa > Porifera > Demospongiae > Spongillida > Spongillidae > Ephydatia > Ephydatia muelleri. The sequence goes on from JABACO010000006.1 coordinate 12,924,825, forward strand.
CTGAGTCCGTCTTGTCACCACATTTATCAGGTAAGTGTCTGAGCATTTCTTTCACTACTTGTAGCATGCATGTTACCTTATTTTACTACATCCATTTAAAGATAATGAGGTTTCATCTGAAGGAACCATGTCTATTCCACCACCTAGTGATCGTGATGACACAGCTCCAACTGATTTGGAAGAGTGGTGTGGGTTTCGTTTGGTGGGAGATAATATTGATAAAACAATAGGACCAAGAGATATGAGGCTCAATAATCAGTCAAAGTCACTTCACTATTTCCATGTTTATGCAGTGAAGGACAGAGTGGATGTGCGCCATCTTTCACCAAGTGTCACAATGCTTAGCCCTGGTGATATGGATGTTACTAAGTTTCTTCCGTCTGATGAAGATAATGAGACCCTACTAGCTAATTACAAAGTATTGATGGCAAGGGTGATAACTAAACATGTACCAGGTCTTGCGCACCTATCACCTTTGATTCCGAACATCCGTCATGCTCATTCTGATTCAATGTCTAAGAAGTCAGAAGTTGTATGTTTAGCACACTGATATGTACATGATGTATGGTTTATACAGTGTAATTTGGTTTCATAGGTACCCCTTGGAGTTTCGCTGAAGAATGAGAATAAATTAGATGAGATGGTGGAAATAATGGATGAGCTGCAAAAATACATTCCCAGCAAAACAACAGTCCAGGTCTTTGATGATGGCAATGGTGATGTTGAAAGAATGGAAATCCATCATTTGAGTCCTATTGTACTTGGTGGTGACCAACTGACAACAGCTCGTGCAATAGGAAGTCAACGTATGAGAAAGAACTCACATGAAACTACACGCCGTCTGGTAGGGTTCATCCCAGTTACTGAAGACTGGCATACCAAAGTGTGCTTCATGAAGGCAAGTGATGATGTCAGCTGTCTTGTGCATGCCATACTTTTAAACACATGATGTGTTAAAATATTGTCACCTGAGGAAACTATCTCACCTTTATTAGGTTGTGTGGACTTGCCTGTACAAGACAACATCAGGCTTGGATGTAGGGACTTTAAACCAGCTAAGAAATGTAATAAACAGAAGGAACGTTAGCAAAGATCCCAGCAGTAATGTTAATGCTAGTGAAGACTTTTTGGAGGCTGTTACATCAGCACATATTGTGGCAGCAGCAATGGAAGTTTTAGGAGTCACAAAACTGGCAGAACTTCAAGATTCTGTCAAACAATGTTCCACACATGGTGACCAGCTGTCAGCTATCCAAGCCATTACAAATACAATCTGCAGTGAGTTTGTAAAAGTTGGAATTCATGAGCCACCAGCAAGAAGAAAAGAACTGAATGATCACATACAGCAGTACGCTATGGAGACAATATCGATGGGGTTATTATTTTCAGAATTTAAGGACGCCATCAAAGAAGGTGATGGAGAACGTGTACTGAGATGCTGGAAGTACTTCATGCTTCTGTTTCGTGGTTCAAGGCACTCAAATTATTGCATAGAAGCTTTGCGCCTACTTGCACTCTATTATTATATCCTGCCACCACGGTATGCTGCTCAAATGCTATGGGGAAGATTTATAAATACACGTGGCCAGGAAGGGTGCAATGTATCAGCAGACATTCACATGGAGCATCTAAACCGGCTTTGCAAGGAGTCCATATCACACCTGGGTGCCAATAAGACGCCGCATGCTATTGAAAGAGTAAGCAGAGCACTTGGACCCCTTTCTCTGATACTGAATAATTATGATCGTATGACCAATACAAGAGCCTCACTGTCTCACACGAAACGCTCTGAAGAAGAAGATTTGATAACGCTTATTAACGAACTAGTTCAATGCAAGGCATTTACCAAACAAACAGGGAGAAAACACTATGCCTTTCCATCAATAAAATGCAACCATATAGTTAGTTCAATAAATATGCTCACCTTCAAGTCATGGATGGAAAAACAGATCTCTAAATTTACAAAGAACAATTATCTGTGTGTATAGCAACTTTTTTTTATCACTCATGTACAATTCCTTATAGGTTGCTCCTGATCTCAATTCCCATGGTATAGTGGAATAGGCAGCCCTGAATGATATAGCTCATGGAGCCCCAGCGTCTATATACTCTATGCATAAGCAGCTGCAGCTGGTTGCACCAATGATCTACAGATGCCCCAGTAACTATATACATAACGCAGTGGCATCTGTATAGATTGTCTATAGATAAGGCACAAGGCAAACTACATGACTTTACATACCGCTTAGCAGTCAGCAGCTGACCTGTAGTTGCATGACAACATTGTATCCATCCATAATATACATATTTATTATTATATATAATATATACAGTTGAAAATGTTTTATTTTAAGCAGATGGGGAAACTATTACACTTACAATCAATACACATACATGACTTAGCACAAACATCACAACATGAACAACCCAAGACATCAGTGACATTAGAGTCAAAATATAAGAGCACAATAAAGCCCTTCTACAACTCTTCCCCTGAATGCAATATTCCACCATGTCCTTCGAAATGTTTTTTTTTTCAGATCTGAACTCTTCATATATAATACTGCACTTGACTGCTGACCATTGCGTCCTGCCCTCCCACACTCCTGCATGTAACTTTCTACGTCAGAAGCAGGCCCCCAGTGAATAATTTGAGTCACATCCACACAGTCGAGGCCCATTCCGAAGGCAATGGTACAAATTAGTACTCGTAAAGGGGCTTTGGAGCAGGAGAATGACTTTATTATGCTTTCTTGTACTTCCTTCTGTGTCACACTTGAATACATGTCGACCAACCTGAACCTTGCTCGATTGGGAGCTCCTACTGGCTCAGTACACTCATGGCCTAATGAGCAATGAAAATAGTCATATAAGTCAGCACAATGTTCATATTTCCTACAGAAAATCATGACCCTTTGCATTGCCGATCTTTCTACCCTCAACTTGTCAATTACTGTGCCAAAGGTATCCTCTATAGTCCCTCGCTCTTTCACACAAAATGATAGGTTGGCTTTATCTGGAGATGTGGCAGTTACGGCAGGATCCTTCATGCCTAAGATGCGAATTATTTTGCTTCTCGTGCTCACAGTAGCTGTAGCAGTTAAAGCTAAGAGATTAACATGCTGTGGTATTAGGCTTCTGATTTCACCAAGTTTGCCAAACTCACGTCGAAAACATTCACCCCTAAATGTATGGATTTACAGCCACAGTATAGTACAACATAGAATACGTATTAACAAACACTTACCATTTTGTTACACAATGTGCTTCGTCGACCACAAAAGCAACAAGATGTACGACATAAACAGGTAGGCGAACCATTTGCCTCCAAAGCGGGTTTGTGAGAAGTAGCTCCGGGCCAATGAAAACTATATGAAACTCTCCATTCATCACTCTGACTTGCAAATCCTTGTCATTCCTTATCTCCCAGTGATGCAAGTTGCTGACAATCCTCTGGTCCTTAAAGCAGTGACCTATATAAGTATAATATAATAAACATGGCCTTTTAACCACGTCACACAAGTTTTACCTGATCCTTCATTAGCGAAAGCAGTGGTGAAACGACGATGACTATGCTTCCTCTACGGCTACGCAATTCGTCGTACGCGTATGGCAACACCGAATATATTAGCGATTTGCCGTATCCAGTTGGCAAACTGACGAAAACATCTTTTCCTTGCATGAAGGTCTTAATTGCCTCCATTTGTTGTGGACGTAGGTCAGCAAATCCTAGCCTTTGAACCGCACGCAAAACTACCTCCTCAATACGCGTATCTTGCTCGCACATTCCCACTTCGATGTCTAATTGAGCCACACCTTCCACTTGAAATCAGGTAATCAGCAACTTGCATGTATTATAAGGTTACGTCATCGTCATTACGTATATACACATCCGTCCCAATGTTTTGGGACGCTCGGAACAAGTGCGTCGTTCTTATTTCCCAGACCCACTTTCCACGTAGCGGTGATGTAATCCACCCGCAGCTGTTGGGAATCTGGGTCTGGGGACGAGACTAGGGTCACGGCGCGGCTGCATGCGGCAACCAATTCAACAATGGCATGATTTTAAAGCGTGCCATTCTACCTAGACTTTTTGGGGTGCGGGTGTGTGTGCTCGGTGTGAACTGTGCTGCCTGTATGCGCATTTGTGACCGAATAGTGCTTCAACCGACATAATTTCGATGCCCAAAGGCTATTCTATTTTTGTTTACGTAATTAGAACGGGTCATAAACGGCTCGCTGTTATTGTAAAGCTACATTCTGATTTCAAATAGCTCTTTTGATGAATGACGCCCACGTAATTATAATGTAATAGTCATGGTTATTAAATTTAATACTTACGCAATCAATTAATCAATGCATCACAACATTATTTTAATACAACAATAATTATTGAACAAGTTCATTTTTGCTACAATGTGTGCATAACCAGGAACTATCCTTGCAATACGAATCATTGACACAAGCTTTGTGATGCCAAGCATCACAAAGATCACAGCAGACCATTTCGTACCCATCATCAGGCATCCTACAATAACAATGCAGAATACATTCTTCAACTTTGGAAACTTTGTCAGCTGGTCTGCGGTGCTTTAGGACTGGAAAAGGCGCGATCTTCATTTCCTCAAAACTTGTGATCAAATGTGGGCGCATGGCTTGTTGATCATAAACTAATGTAGTGGGATCTTGATCAAATGCTAAACTTGTTAGCACAGCAATGGCATATAAACCACAATCTACTGCACCTCTCTGCTTAGAAATATTCATAACCTGTATCTGGAATGATGGTTCTGCGCATTGTACTAGCCTTGCTACAACTTGAAAGGTATCAGCAGATACAGATGTGTATGCACTGTCGTACAAACGCACCTGGTTTTCATGTATAAGAACACATGCCCAGTGACATTCTCTGATAAAAATGACCTGCATTAATTTTGCAGAGGACTCTGGAAATCTTCTGATATAAGATTTGTTTTGCTCAAGCGTATTTCGGAAACCATCTATATTAGAGAACTGATGTTTCAGTAGAAACTGAGCAAAGTTGATGTGAGCATCTGATAGCTCATGTCCTCCAATCAACCGATCCTTATCTTGTTTCGTCAGGGTTACAATTCCACTTTTGACCCAAATGTGCTCACCTACTTCCTGCACTTTTTTTAGGTCTGTAGATATGTCTATGATGGCCTTTGTAGATTGTTGATCATCGGCACAGACACATAAGGTGGTGATGTGATCAATAGCAGCGGTGGTAAGGGTTACTGTGTGAGCTGTCATTAAAGCGATTTTACCTTCATCAAGGGTAAAGAACTTACTACTACTTGCTTCTGGGCAATCCAAAGATGCAAAACAGCCTCGTGACAGTGTGCATAAGTATGACTTTGTAGACAAAAAGGAATGATTTTCTATGGTATTTCTATCTACATTCAACTCAAACATTTTCGAATCAGATGAATTAAACCAAGAACACATGACTCCCGTCTGTTTTGCTTCAGAAATTTTGTTGTAACTAGTTTTTTTATACTGCCGTTTCATTTTTGTTTTTTCACTTGTGTAGCAAAATTGCAAAACTTTGCCAAGCTTCCATTTACACGGTTCCGGAAACTTAAACGCACATATGTCACCTATTGAAATCACATCGCACATAGTCGGAACAGTGGCATTGGAGTCACAGACCTTGATTTCGTTAGTAGTAACACTTGAATAAGGTTGCTTTTCTCTAACTCTAAAAAGGCGATCTGATGAAACCCTTTCTCCTTCTTGAAATAGCCACACTGCAGTTGTTTTGTGGATGTAAATTGTGCGGCCAACGTGGCTTACTTCAACAAATCGGGAACACTTCTTTGATGTCTTAGAGCTTTGCACAGGATTTTTGGTATAAATTGATAGAGATGTACCTGACTGCACCTTCTTGTAGGAGACAGCTTCCTGCATTTGTACCAACTGCTTTAGAAGGTCCCCCTCGACTAGTTTAGCACTTTTTAAATCATCGAGACTTGACACGACTTCCTCTTCATCAACAGCACAGCATGCTTCTTTCAGCAACTCAGCTTCATTCACATCACTTCTTGGTGGCTCTTCATCATCAAGTTCTTCATCATCTTCTTCTGCTTCAGGAATTATACTGCCTGCCGATTCATTTTCAACTTCCATGTTCCTTTTCAAGGATAACTCCATCCCAAGCATCTCGATATCTTTCATCGCTAATTTCCTTCCACATTCGACAGCATCTTCAATGTTAGCATCAGTTACACCCTGAAGGGAAAATGTAACTCGTGTATTAGATCCATCTTTGCTGTTATGCTTTTCACAGTGTGGATACCTAATGCCATTCTGTGCTGATTCAGCCTCAAGTCTAAACTGAATCTGAAGTCGGTGTAGCCTTCTTAATAACCCAAGCATTCCCACATTTATAACAGTGGAGAAAGTAGTGGTCATGCTGCGAACAGCCCTAAAGGTTTTTTCACATGATTGTGACCCTAGCTTCCAAGGACTGAATAGGGCAGCACCGTCCGAATAATGATCCCGCAATGTTCTCATGAAAATGATAAGAGCATGTGCATTTAGCTCTATACACAAATAAGCATTCCGCGTTATGAAGTTGTTGCCCAAGGAGTAGCTTGGAACAGACAAAAGCCATTGGCGCCAATATCGAAAAAAGAACACAGCATACCAAATGTTGGATATTCTATCAAGTGGACTAAGCTCTTTATTTAAGTAACTATCTAAAACAGCTTTCAAAGCTTTAAGATACACATATGTACCCTTAGCATCCGGGATCTGAGAAATTTGTGCCATCACACTGCTGCTTGTAATGCGCAGCACCGAATCAAAGTTTTGCTTGTCCCTGCAATCTATATCTCGCTCTCTCAGGCCATGTTGATCTTTAGAATAAGTACTTTGCACCAACTGCAAATGATGGGCACCAGCAACATACTTTCCTAAAGCAAGAATGATGGATGGAGTTAAGAGTCTAGAGCGCAGTTTTGTCCCCACATGTACTGTATCTTGGACATATGCTACCTGTGTTGGTTTTTTAAGAAAAAACCATGACTTCCAATGCGATGGAATGCAAGATATCACATCTTTTGAAGCATGCATAGTAAATAATGCAGTACAATACTGCATGTTTTTTAGTTCTCTCGAGTCGCCATCTGAGCCAAAACTTAGCACAGAGATTCCTCTTTTTTGACACTCACTTGAAATATGCGACCATCGCTTTAAAAGAATATCTGCAGTGAACTTATTATCAGTACCGATACAGGCTAAAGGAAAGGCAGGAACTCCTGGTGAAAGAGGCTGGGCTATGTAGACTAAAGCATATTTCGATATCTTGGAACTTTTGAAAGAATCTTCAATAGATTGAAAAGAAATAGCTACATGAGCATCAATAGATGGTAAGCTATCCTCACCTTCAGGCAGCACAAACCCCACTAGTCTATTTGTTTCCGGATCGTAATCAACTCTTGCAACTAAACGAGTTGCATCTTCACCGATGACAATTACTCTTGCGCATTTATAGCTGTTAATGTGATTAGCTAATTGGTCAAATCTAAATTCCCCTTCATTCATAACCTCATACTCATGGTGGACAATTCGTTGGACAGTCCTAAGTGATGGCAGAGCTTGAGGCATGTTCTGATGAACAAATGAATATGCAAGGGGCCCTGCATAAATGAACAATGATGTTGAAAATTTTTTCATGACGTGATCATGACGACGTTCTTTTGGTAACTTGTGTATATTTAACTGTGCATTATCCACAAGGCTTTGAAAAAGTGGTGTGAATGTTCCTTTAAGAGCAGCTTGCCTAGTATCGATGCACTTAGCAATATTAGGATTATCTATTATTAGGGTTTCTATGTTCTTTGCAACACTGAAATATGATGTTAGTTTAATCTGTGATGGATCAGAACCCGCTTTATGAATGGACTGCTGTTTCCTGAAGCTTCTGCTCCAGTCATTATGCATTGCTGTACTAGTACTAGTCTGTGTAGTTGAAAGGCTACCTAAGTCTACATGTAAAGAGGAATTCTCACTACCCCCTCCTACTTCTTTTGAACAGGAGGGGGGTTGTGAAAACCCTGCTTGTTAGGGAGGCTGCTATGTGGTACTAAATGCAGATTAGGCTGACAATTGATGTGCATAGTGACAGCTGGAGGTGATGATGAGCTACATGTAGATGATGTCAGTGATAGTGATGGTGCAGCTGCTGATGAAGATGATGATTCTGATGATAACGACATTGATGGAGATATGAATGATGATGGAGGTTCAAAGTCAGCTATAGGTCTACTAAATTTATCAATTGGACTTTGTACATGTATGTGATATTTATCTGCCTGAACTTGGTGCTTTTTTGGCTTTGACGTACAAATTGCTGACATAGCGACAGCTGGAGGTGATGATGAACTGGAACTAGATGATGATGAAGTAGTAGATGATGATGATGATGATGATGATGATGATGATGATGGTGGTGGTGGTGATGGTGGTGGAGGATCTACATGCAAGTTAGTTGCTGAGTTGGCATACACTGTGGTGACAGTTGGAGATGTTGATGAAAGCAATGCTGAAGAAGAATTGGATGGTACATTAGCTGATTTAGATGTGCAAGGCTTATCAGCTTGTGATGGTAGGTTCAAGAAGTATTTTTCAATGTGATTATGCTCTTTGGGAGCCTTGAAACATGTACTAACGTGACGTGTCCAATTGGACAAGATTAGCTTGTTGTGTTTGGAACTAAGAATGAGATTTCTAGAACACAACTTGCAACTCACCACAGCTTGTTCTTCTTTCATAGTCAACTCATAGTGTACATTTTCTTGCAAACTTCGCAGTCTTTCATCAGATAACTTTTTTTGCCACGCATTGATCTGCTGACGAAGTCTCGGAATAATCGTCGAAGTAGTGCGGCTTTCCGTTAAAGCAGAAATTTCTCCAGCTGGAGCTTGTGCAGCTGCTGCTTCTGGTTCACTGTTTTTTTTCTTTTTCTTCGTAGCAGGCCGAACAGCATCATTGAGGAGGTCGTGACATACGTGGCTTGAGCGCAGTTCTTGCACAAATCGCTCGATTCTAATACGGTGTCCAGGGGGAAATTTGCACGTTGATCCAAGTAATGGAGCATGCATGTACCTGGCGTCGCCTGGAAAGTTGGAAGAGATGTATTCTTCAATGATCTGGATGGAATTGCCCGGTTGGTTTCCAACATCCATGCGTGCCACAGTGTCGAGTGTATCGAATCCCGCAGCCAACATGCAACTGACTATGTAGCCTGGCAGCTTTGACCTCAACAGGCGCTCAACACACTGAACTTTTGATTCTTCTGATTCTGAATCGCAAGCTCCGAGCTCCATACTGATTATTTCGTACGAGTGTAAGTATAATTATGTCATAATTTTTAATTCCATTGGTATAATTGGCATATAATTAAAAACATTAATAATTATTGCAAAAGTAGTTATAAATTAAGTATTACTTATTGAAGAAAATACGGATGTGATTTCTAAATTTACGGCTGTGATTTCTAAATTTACGGTGATTTCAAGATTTCAATGTGATTTCTACCGTATTTCAAGTGATTTCGTGATTTCTGACGGATTTCTAGATTTCAATATGATTTCGTGATTTCTCCCGGATTTCTATTGATTTCAAGATTTCTATGTGATTTCTCACTAGAGTGTACGAGATTTCAGTGGTGGCGGACCCCTCGGTGTAATCGCCACCTCCGTCTTTGCAACATATAATCCCAATTAGTGCCCACTCTTACAAGGGGTCATGCTAAGTCAGTACATATTGGTCATTAATACAACATCAAAAAACAACCAGGTCTGGGCACGGCTGACTGACGATAGAGTGGCACGTGATGATCGTGGTAGGCACATTGAATGTGGGGTGTATCTCACTAACCATTCAAGGGAAGTGCGATTTGAAGGCCCTAAGCTCTGAAAAAATAATGATAAATAAGTTCATTGATTACTCTCGTGAGCAGGTAAGGAAAATATCATTTGGTTTGGAAACTATTGATGACTGAATAAGGAAAAGAGATAAAATGAATGGACATTGGAAACCTTGCATAATTAATGTGGAAGTGCGGATATAGGTACTTAAGTTCCGAAAAACTACACAAAATATGTCAACTAGTCCCCACATTGCAAATCCGAGAGCAGCTAGTCAATATTTGGGTTTTTTCTGCAGTTAGCTGCAGTTTTCTGAATGCGTCGATACATTTTCTATGGACATTGAATTACGCAATGACCGAATACCGCGTAATCCTTTTGACCGCCAATTTCTCGATATGAATACCACATGGGTCAGGTATATCAATAGGATATTATGTATTACTAAAAACAATGACCATATATGGTTCATTCTTGATCTAAAACGCATGCGCAATTCATGCCCATAAAAGGAAAGAGTGCTGTAATTCTTGCAGTTGTTAGCAGTTGTTGGGAGAAACTATATAGCAGTAGGTTGTATAGTAGTGTAGAGTTTTGAATTGAAAAGACAAGGTGAGTGTATCTGTAGTGTTTGTGCTCTTGACTAGCTGGCAGCATTTAGCTATACAGTACTGAAAATAGTGTGAGAAAGAAACAAGTAGGACGTATTGGGTAAGGTAGCTGTGAGCATGGGAAGGAGCTAGCTGACAGTGTATTGACCTCCACATGCAAGACGCTAGAATGATAGGCTTACGGGATTCATCCTCTAGTGTACGAAAGAAGCAAATATATAGACTTTAGAAATGGCAATTGTAGTATCTGTATAAATCGTAGTAGCCTTTAGTGATAGCAAAGTTGCCATTGGACGCAGATTTGCTCAACATTCATGTTGTAAAGAGCGCCGCTACGAGAAGTGCATGAGTGAGCTTTTAAGCCTAGTTGCATTATGATTTCTGCCAGCTATTGGAGGTGTGTAGTGGGTCAGAAGAGGTGTCTGTACGTACCTCCTTTATAGCCGAAAGAGTTTGTCAGTCTTGACAATCCAGCTTGGTATTCGTATGTGGCAGAGAAGCATTAGGTGCGTATTGTGAGTGGATGAGGTAACTGTTAGCGTTAGGAGTTAGCCAACAGTGGAACGACCTCCCACAGACGCTAGAGTGATATTCGATTGATGCTTTGACACTTAACACAAAGATCGAAGTACGTCTGGTTTGCCAGACTACATTAGCTAGACTGTAATTGCTGGCAGCATTCAGCTAAGTGGTGAAAAAGGCTAAGAAAGAAACAAATAGGCCTATAGAGTCGAAATGGCAGCTGTGCTGTATTCGTAGACCTTTAGGAAAGCTAAAGTAGTCATTAGACACAGATTTGCTCAACCTTCTAGTTGTCAAGAAGAGGTGCCTGTACCTCCTTTATATAGCTGCAAGTGCTTATCGGCTTGGTTAGGTTAGATGGGACCTGTATTTGGTGTGGCAGAGAAGCTTGAGGAGCGTATATTGAGTGGATAAGGTAGCTGTGAGCATTAGAAGGAGCTAGCCGACAGTGTCTCCAAGACGCTGGAATGATAGGCAGACCTCTTGTAACCGTACGTAGCTACAAAGACTACCCCAACTATCCGTACTGGTCGCCATGTCCAGTTGGCCGTGTCCAGATGAGCCTATTGGTGTAGTAAAGAGACGCGTGAAGTGTGTGTGGTTGTGTGGTGTGGACCTGCATGTTGTGCGTACGAGGTACGTACCTAGCTCCCTGAACGTGTTGTCTTTCCATTAACTATTAATAATTTCTTTTCTTCAGAACATAAAAATGTTGCGTTTCAAAACTTGTGAGAAAGTACCACCTGTGCTAGGTGGTCGAGGTGGTCTAGTGGAGGTGGAGGGTAGGGTTGTGTGGGGACGAGGAGGTAGATATGGAGGAGTGTACATGTATGAGAAGGACAGGTGGAGTAGATGGGCTGATGGTGGTGAGTGGACGGGCACACTAGCTGTGTGTGGAAGAAGGCTAGTGTGGGTTGGAGGTAGTAAGAATGGTGTGTATAGTAAGGAGGTGAAAGAGTTGAGAGTCCGACATGCCAGACATGTTGGTAGGGTGTTGGAGGTCCTGTGTAGTAAGTGTCAGTGGAGGTGGTATGGTGGTGATGGGAGGGAAAGGTGATGGAGGGAGGCTCTTGAATGATGTTCAGGTGTTTGATGGAGGGACACAGACCTGGCACAGAGGACCATCACTTCCTAAGCCATGTTGGGCCATGTCAGCAGTGGTCCATGGAGACGTGGTCTTCGTGATGGGAGGTCATGGCATGGACAGAGCAGTGTGGTGCGCCGACATCCGTGACCTGGTGAGCCACTGAGCATTGTGTAGCATCTCTGTCCCTTTGTTTAGCGTGTGTGTAGCTGACGCGCGGACACACACCACGCTACTATATACACTCGCGCGCACACACGCCACACCTACGAATTCACGCTCAACGTGAACCTACGTAGACAGCCTACATATACGCACGTCCGTCCACACCACACACTAGACGCGGATGCGCGTGTCTCTGCGATGCATGGAGAGACACGCACGCGTGAATTAAGTGTCTCCATCGCCCCACACACCACGGACGCGCTGGCGTTGAAGCTGTGTGTGTGTGTGTGTGTGTGTGTGTGTGTGTGTGTGTGTGTGTGTGTGTGTGTGTGTGTGTGTGTGTGTGTGTGTGTGTGTGTGTGTGTGTGTGTGTGTGTGTGTGTGTGTGTGTGTGTGTGTGTGTGTGTGTGTGTGTGTGTGTGTGTGTGTGTGTGTGTGTGTGTGTGTGTGTGTGTGTGTGTGTGTGTGTGTGTGTGTGTGTGTGTGTGTGTGTGTGTGTGTGTGTGTGTGTGTGTGTGTGTGTGCTACATGAGCACACACTACGTGTACATGTACCAGTGTATTCACTGATGTGCACACATGGCTGCCTGTAGTGACGCCACACACAGATGTCTTAAACACTATGTGTATGTGTACTTACCACACATACACCAGGGACGCACTGGCGTTGAAGCTGTGACTGTGTTATGTGGTGTGTGTGTGTGTGTGTGTGTGTGCTTCATGAGCACATACACCTGCTGTACACACTTAGCTACATCACATGTACTGGTACATATATGCTCCAAATGTATGTGCACACTCACATGACCACACATGACACATCTCCACCTATTTCCACCACACATGTGCACACACACACATTCACCAGACTTCTGAAGAATCTGCACACACCCATAACACACAGCAATCTGTTTGGATAGAGGTACCAGATGTACCAAACAAGTGGTCATCTGTATGTGCTGTCGATGGTGTGCTCCTTGCAATTGGGGGAGCAGGCAAGGAGTATGGATCAAGGAACACCTCTTCCATCTATGGCCTCCATCTGGATGGGAAGAAGTGGAGGCACATAGGAGACCTGCCATTTGCATGTTCCATGGTGGACACACTGCTGCTGTCAGGAGGAGGGCTGTTGATGGTGGATGGGGACACTCAACAGGTCTTGAAGATTACTGTACAAGGTAAATATTTCTGTACTGGAATTGAAATTGAATTAATTTGACTATTTGCAGGTCTTGCTAAGCTCTTCCCCATCATTACAATTCTAAAAGTAGCCGACAAGAGCCAAAAAGAAGCAGATGAAAGGTACATGTATGGAGATAGTGTTGGAACAGTGTATGTGCAGTGAGTGGATTGAGAATTGGGGGATTGGACCTGGTGAAGTGGGTTGGTTGTATTTACTTCAACTCTTGAACTTGTGACTTGACTTTACGTTGTCACAACTGTGCTCTAACTTACTGATTGTTTGTCGAAATAACTTCCACTGCCTTGGTGCATTTTTGTGTTAGTGCAAGTAATATGGTACAAAGTACAGAATCACAGTCTCAACTATTATTGTGTACGTAAGATGCACTGTACACATGACTTAGGTACCTCACAGGTGACTATTGAGCAGTTTTCTCTTACTATATAATAGTTAGACACTGGAACCGAGGGATCTACGTGATTTAGAATACCCGAGGGCCCTGAGCTGTAGCGTCCCGAGCGGTAGCGAGGGTGCTACTAAGGGCCCGAGGGTATTCTAAATCACGCGTAGATCGACAGTGTCTAACTGATTTAGACTATAGACCTTATTCGACCGCAATTATGAATAAATTATTGCGTGACTTGCATGTGACATGATTGATTGTTTATTGAGAAAGGCGTCGCCGTTATTTAGTATGGCTGAACAATCGGATGCGTTTAAGCAGCTTGATGCAGTCGGGAAGTCACGCTATAATGAGAAACTTGGTATGCTAGGCACAACAACAGATCCGTACATGACTCCAAAAGATGCTTGGGACTACAACCCCTCTCGTTGGCCTGACGTGTCGTTTCCGGACATTTGTGTGTATTTCATTCAGACGATTTCATTCAGAAGACGGGTATACGTAGGGTTCAAAACATAATCTCCCAGTGCCGAAACCGTCGTAGAATACACCGAGCGAATTTAATAAACACACATGTCTAAAGCAGCCCTACGCAAAAATATATTGTTCATACAATATATTGCAATATATTGTCTACAATATATTGTATTGTAGTAGTTAACAATACCAATATATTGTATTGTAGTAGTTAACAATACCAATATATTGTATTGTAGTAGTTAGCAATAACAATATATTGTATTGTATTGGTTGACAAAAAGGTGTTTAATCAGACTGAACTTAGTCTCATATATATACGTGTCAAACCACATCAATCTTGTATTGCGCAGTAGGGCTGTGGTAAATAAATTTCAAAATGTTTCAAACGACGCGCACCACAACACCGCCCACTTTTCAAGCAGCTGGTAGACATGAAACGGCTGGAAAAAAGCAAAAATAAATATTACTAACCATTCATAGTGACACGGAGAGCGCTTACCAAACTAAAGAGAAGTCAGGACGTCGAGAAAGTGAACATAGCCACCGCTAAGATACGTGAGGCCGGCCATACGATACTCGAAAATGGACCAATACGCACGGAAAAGAGTTCCAGACAAAAACGGGCGTAGTGTAAGCACTTTTCGACTCAATTTGAGAAAATCACCACCATCGTGTGTAAAGCATGCATTTTTAGAGCAGGTACTGCACAATGTGTAAGATGCTAGTGAAATGCATAGAATGATGGGACCTGCATGGTGGGTTTAAAACATTGCAATATTGTATTGCAATATATTGTATTGTTATAATGGAATATTGCAATATATTGTATTGTTACAATGGAATATTGCAATATATTGTATTGTTACAATGGAATATTGCAATATATTGTATTGTTATAATGGAGTATTGCAATATATTGTATTGTTGTAATGGAATATTGCAATATATTTATTGCTGAATATCAGTACAACCAATACAATAACAATATTATTGTGCCTAGCGCTGGTCTAAAGGAATGAAGCTAGCCTTACACAAACCATACTATATTAAATTAAGTGTTTGAACGATAAGTCACTATAAGTTCTTACAGGCCATTCAGCAGAAACACATCTCCCAGTGCGTAATGGTGCGCTACGTACAAATTCAGTAACACAGTACCTCTAATGTGTACACGAAGCAACGTAGCCTTACACAAAGCCTTTGTGCGCCATTTATAATAATTTTTCCCCCGTAACAGAGTTCAAAAGTCAAACAACATCGACTGCTGGGAATTTTGTAATGGTTACAACCATTTTTATGACATAAAGGCATAGCAACAGCTTTACTTACAACAAAAACTGTCGCACAAACGAATTTCTCTCGTCTATGTCACGTGACTTAATTGGTCAATATTGCTACAAGCGCGTGACATTTATATATGCGGTCGAATAACGTCTATAGCAATGCGTAGTCTCGTACCCAGACCCACCATGACGTAAGTGTTTATCGCTTACACCACCTGTCGTAGTGTATGTGATAAACACTTACGTAATGGTGGGTCTGGGTACGAGACTAAGCAGCGCGCATGTCGAGTACTGTTTAAATTATATTGCGCATGCGCGGTTTCCGTATCAACAGTAAAGACTTGCTCGTTGACGACAGACTGAGGATTCAAAAAACCCTAGCGAAGACTTGCCGTCGTGACTCGCGAAGTAGAATGCTAGAGGGCGGGTATTCAAGTCTGGTGACCCGACTCAATTGTTGTACAGGAAGATACTAGAGCTTGTACTCCGATATCAGTCTACCGCTTCGATGATACGGAAAATAAGGCATGTTCATCGCGGAAAACTGTTGGTGTTCATAGCGCAATTTTACCTTTTTACATAAAAAAACATTCGATGACCTGCCCAGTTCGATAAATGAAATCCGTGAGGGCTATTAAGACCAACAGTGTTCCTAACTCTGCGTTTGACTTTCCGTATGTTCGAGCCTACTATAAAATCACCTGCATGGTCCCCAGACCGCGGGTATTCTAAGTGCCAGCGGGCGGGTATTCTACGGTAGAATACCCGCCCGCTAGCATTTAGAGGACACGATTAGGCTAACGAGGTCTCTACGAAAAATATGGTACCTGCAATAGACCAATCAGATTGCGAGATTCCATTATGCTATAGTCTAAAAGGGGTTAAAATTTCATTTGATATTTATTGTGTGGTGGTGACATGTGTGTACTGATGCAAGATGTCAGCCTTTTAATTATTCATTCAGGAGGCTCTATGAGGAGGCCATGACCAAGGGATATGTGGAAACATCAGTGACCAAGTGTCTCATCCTTGGAGCAGCCGGTGTTGGCAAGACTCACCTCAAACACCTCCTTCTCAAGAAGGACCCTCCACAGCAACGTGGACTGGCTGACAACCCTGTTCGAGCCATCTCCTTCTCACTGGCTGGTGTGACTGGTTTGTGGTTGAAGATGACCAGGCACTGTTGAAGGTTGTGGGTGGTACCATCAGAGATGGTGGTGTCTCCATGGCAACATCCTTGGACAAGGTGGTTGGCAGTTTCCCAAAGATGGCCATTCATGTGTCTAGTGATGGAGCTGGTGCCCTTCACCCTGACCCCACACCTGCTGCTGTCAGTGTTACCACGGATACCAGCCATCAGAGCAGGACTGTATCCATAGAGAAGGAGCTGATTCATCACATCAACCACTCCTCAGGTAAAGAGATGGTTCACAGCTAACCACCTTCACCTGTGCAATCTCTCTGTATAGGCAAGGAGAAATTGTTTGGTGTGAAGTGGATCCAGTTCATTGACAGTGGTGGTCAACTTCAATACCATGATATCCTTCCATTGTTTGTTCAAAACCCTGGTGTGGCTATGTTTGTTTTGAATTTGTCTGAAAAGCTATCTCATCAGCCAGCCATTGAGTACTATGGAGCTGATGGCAAGCCTGTTGGTAAAGCATATCCGTCATCTCTCTCACACCAACAGATTCTTCAGCACTGCCTTGGGGCCATGTGCTCACAAGATGTTCACCCTTTGATCATCACCATGGGAACACATCGAGATGCTGCAGACAGGTGCTCAGAATCCATCAAAGAGAAAAACCAACAGCTCATGAAATTACTGGCTGCTGGCAGGTTTCGTGTGCTGTGTAATGGAGAGGAGCTTACAGAAGGCAATATTTCCTGTGAATGGCAAAACCCCTGGGGTTGAGGACAGGCATGTTGCTACGGTACTTAGGCAGAAAATTGCATCCATGTGCCCTAAGCTAATAAAGATGCCTATAGCATGGTTCGGACTGGAGGTTCTTCTCCAAAGGTCATCTCATGGTGGCATCTTGAGTCTTGTAGAATGCCAGGTGTGTGCCAAAAGCTTGCACCTTGAGGGAGATGCATTCTTAGCAGCCTTGCACCATCTTGTCAATCACAATATGTTCTTACATTACCCAGAGGCTCTTCCCCAGACAGTGTTCTGTGATCCCCAGGTAGTACTTACCAAGGTGACTGAGCTAGTAGAATACCACCACAAGCTGAGGGATTGTCCGGATAAGGGTGTGGCAGCTGAGCGTAGTCTAGCCAAGTTCAGGGACCATGGACTATTGTCAGTGGAGCTTCTGAACAAGTTTTCAAAGCACTACACAGATGGTCTGTTTACTCCACACGATCTGTTGAAGTTATTGGTGAATGTTGGAGCCATTGCTATGATTGGTGAGGGTGGCGTGTACTTAATGCCTGGTCTGCTGCCCCACCTGGACTCTGGTCAAGTGTCCAAGTACTATCAACAAGGTGCCTCATTGATAATCACACCCACCCAGGGCTGTATTCCCAGTGGTCTGTTCTGCTGTCTTGTGGCCCATCTTTTATCCCCTTCCAACCAATCACCTTGGAAGTTGTGCATGGAAGGGGACAAGCCTTTGTGTTTGTATCGCAACTGCATCACATTTGAACTTCAGCACACAACAGAACTGGTGACCCTAGTTGACAAATTCTCTTACATCCTATTGCATGTTAATGAGATGTCCAGTCAAGTGTGTAGAGAGATAAGATGTTGTGTTCACAGTGGCATCAAGAGTGCATGTGGAATACTCAAGTACCAAGGTGTCCAGTTTGAAGATGCCTTCATGTGTGCAGGAAGCAGTTGTACCTCAGACCCTCCTCATGTAGCTGTAGTTATGTTAGAGAAAAAGTGGAAATGTAGCATTCGAGGGCGCCAGAGTGGAGACCTGAGTGAGTGTCAGTTGATATGGTTTGGTGAGAGTGGTGTCAGGAGACAAGATCCCAGTGCATCAGGTGGGTGATGTGTGTGGTAGATCATGTGATCACAATTTGTTCCATCTCTGTACAGATCCTGTGTCCTTGGACAATGAGCCATCAATACAGCACCTCATCGACAAAGTAGCAAAGATTCCAAGCAAGTGTTGGGCCATTGGACTTCAGCTTGGCCTCACAACAGCTGAGCTTCAGGCCATATGTCCACAGCACCAAGGCCTGGATAACTACCACAGAGCATTTAGTGAGATATTTGATGTGTGGAGGAGACGTAGGTCCCTTCCCTACACCTGGAGGACATTGATCAATGTTCTGAGGAGTCCCAGTGTTGATGAAGTCCAGTTATCTGATCAGTTGACCTCCTGGATCACACACAAGTGACCTTGTCATCAGTATCTGTTAACAGTGTGTTGTATTGCTATGTAGAAGTATGTGTGTGTGCTTTGTTGACTCTGTTTAATGGTTTACATTACATGTGTGTGTGTTAGTGTATTAGAGGCTTGCTGAATGAATTGGAATGAAATGTTTGACATCCATGAGTGATACACAATTAAGTTCTACTGGCAGATGGGTTACCATGGACACTTATAGTCCATGAGTTTGTTGGTATAATGTCTCTGGCAGTGTAGGGATGACCTGGCTGGTCTGTCTCTAGCGTACACATGCACACACACACACACACACACACACACACACAGCTACATTCAGTCAGTGTTGGCCACACATGTTACAGCAATGGTATGTTCACACTATGTTGCACACCTGGGCCCATGTCTGAAGAGGGTAGAGGAGATGGTGTGGACCTAGATCTGATGGATACCATCTCTATCTGACAACTGCTAAAGACAAGTTGGGGATATGATAGGTGAGAGGGCTGGGAGTTGCTTTGTGTCAGTGTCATATGTGTATAGCCATTGTGTTGACAGCCATGGGACACATGGCCTGAGCTGGCCATGGAGTTAGGGTTGACATTCTAGGCATGCAACCATCAACACTGTTATTCATGATCACCAGTCACTAGCTGCTGCCAATGTCTGCTCAGGTAATGATGGGAAGAGACCAGATGACATCACCACCATACCATGGAGCTGTGGTGGTGTCTTGGTGTGGTCACAATGTGTGGACACAGCTCATGCACTCTGATGTTGCTCTCTCTGGCAGTGCAGGGGGCTGGAGTGGTGGGTACTAGGACCGAGCTGCTAACATCTCTAAAGAATGCTCACCTGGATTCATCCAACCATTTCGAACCAGTTGCTGTAGATACCACATGTACAAGCTAGTAATTATTTGAATGACGCTAATTTATGGAAATCGATGTGAACTTCGTACGTGACCATGCGCAAGCGGCTTATAAAGTGGGTTCGAATGTGTCCTTTGTAGCGCGGTCATGCTGATCCTGGACCTCGTGACGTCGACCCCATCTTCTGCATTACATGCAGGGAAATCAGTACTCCCTGGAAGCAGCTGGTATGTCATTGACGTTGTACTATACACGTATGATCGGTTCGTCAGCATGCCGCGCACAACGGGCTATGCCATAAAATAATTGTACACCCCTACTGATGACCCAAAAAGTTGTCCGGAGGGGGTCCAATGGTAATGTCCTAGGGGGATGTTCTATTGCAGTGAGATGTGTCCAGAGGGGGGTCCAATGACAATGATGACCATGTCCTAGGGGTGTCGCACAGTGAGATGTGTCCGGATGGGTTTCAAAGGTAATGCTCTAGAGGGTATCCTACATCAGGATGTGTCCAGAGGGGGTTCAATGGTAATGTCCTAAGGGGGTATCCTACATCAGGTTGGAGGTTCAATGGTAATGTACAGGGAAGTGTGTCCAGAGGGGGTCCAGATTAAATGTCCTGGGGGGGTATATGGTGTAGAAGCTGTATGTCCTCATGGGGGCATACCTTGATATTAGTCATCAGTAGGGGTGTACAATTATATTATGGAATAGCCCAATGAATGTTGCATATTTTCTCCAAGTGCAAGGTGCAAAAAGTCTACCATGTACTGTAATGGCAGGACAGTTGTGGTTTGTGGGCTTGTGAGTTTTGAAGAGGTCATCTTCACTGGGTCATGGTTTAATCTTGTGTGCCATATTTTGGGCCCTGGGGCCATTCTAAAACATAAACATTCTCTGGTTGCTAGGCTTCTTGAACAGTCCACTTATCATGGCGCCTGAAGACCGGAATGGCTCTGTGAAGCTTAGCTGTGTCTAGCGATCTTGAACGTTCCTGGAAGAGAAGGCAAGAGGTCCATCCAATTACGGCTACTTCAATGGTATGTACATAGCAACATGAATTGTCCAATGGGAAACACCCACCATTGGCCCTTGTGGTTTCACCCTTCTCTAAAGATGATGATCACCTGACAGGGTCATGACACCACAGACCACTTATACACTGTACATGTGTTTGGAAACATGTGACCACATACATGTATGTTTTTTCTGTTTTGTGTAAGTAGTCTATGTCTTTTTCCTTTTGATTGTGTGTTGTATTATTTGTATGCACACATGTATGTGTTTGGTCAGTATGCTCAAGTCTTTGTGGTGTGTGTGTGTGTATGTGTATGTGTGTGTGTGTGTGTGTGTGTGTGTGTGTGTTGCCTGTATATTGACCTCTACCTTTTTCAAGCTGCCAGAGTGAGCTAGGGATTCCTGTGTCACTGGCTTCATCAATGTCCATGTCAGTGTCTTTCATCTTCACCAGATGAGCTCTGACTCTCTCACCTTGCAGTGTCTGGTGTGCCTAATGGCTGGGTGAGGCTGTGGTGTGCCTGATGGCTGGGTGAGGCTGTGGTGTGCCTGATGGCTGGATGAGGCTGTGGTGTGCCTGATGGCTGGGTGAGGCTGTGGTGTGCCTGATGGCTGGGTGAGGCTGTGGTGTGCCTGATGGCTGGGTGAGGCTGTGGTGTGTCTGATGGCTGGGTGAGGCTGTGGTGTGCCTGATGGCTGGGTGAGGCTGTGGTGTGCCTGATGGCTGGGTGAGGCTGTGGTGTGCCTGATGGCTGGGTGAGGCTGTGGTGTGCCTGATGGCTGGTTAAGGCTGTGATGTGCCTACTAGAGACAGCTGTACTGGTCACGGGTGTCACATGTGAGCACAGAACATCATCACAACACACAGTAGAGAACCTCCAGCATACAGATCCATGTGTGTCTGCATTACAGAGTCATAACCACACACAAGTGAGCATTTGCATTGCATAGACCTCGAAAATGGTCATCCTAGAGAGGGGCGTGGCCCATGTGAGCAGAAGTGCAAGGGTCATACTACTGCAACTGCACACTTGGCTACATGTACGTGCTGGTCACTGATAACCACAACTGGCTTGGTTAGCTGTCCAAAATAGCCACACATCCCACAGCACAGAGTGTTCCAGCCATCTTGCCT
Source organism: Ephydatia muelleri (assembly GCA_013339895.1). NCBI lineage: Eukaryota > Metazoa > Porifera > Demospongiae > Spongillida > Spongillidae > Ephydatia > Ephydatia muelleri. Next base: position 12,946,814 of record JABACO010000006.1, read on the forward strand.
TCACACACCACATACAGTCGTATACACGCACACACACACGCGCCCACATGCATACACACACACACACATACACACAGACACACACACACACACACGCACACACACACGCACACACAGACACACACAGACACACACACATACAGTCACATGTGCACATATGCGGACTCACACATACATGTACATCACTGCATGATGTGTTCAGTATGCCACACCCTTATGACCATATAAGGCTCCACCTACTAGGTCCCCCCTCGGAGTTGGTCCTTGTTGCCTTCAACTCAACGGCTCTGCAAGCTGGCTGGCTAGCTCCAACGGGTGACCCAAATGATGGCAGCTTGCTCTCCTATGGTGCAGTGTGCAGGTCAGCAGAGGGCAGTGGGGTGCAGTACACACTGGACATAGAGGAGGCACGGGGCACACTGCTCACTGCCCTGTCACCATACACACATTACCACTGCTGCGTTTGGGTCGTCACCTCAAAGGCCATTGGTCCCTCCACCTGCCAGTTCGCCACAACATCTCAAGACAGTAGGTTTCTTTTTTGCATATTCTGCAATAGACCTCTTCACAATGCCGCCATTGCTGGCTTTGCTTAGTTCCTTACAGCCCTCCAGAAAATGTCTCCATAATTGCACGCAACTCTACGGAGCTTGATGTGTTCTGGAGCCCTCCATCTCTAGCCAATGGTCCCATCACAGGGTACAACGTGTACATTGAGCTGCTGGCTGGAAGTGATGAGGGAGGAGGTGGATGTCCAGGTGCTCACCCTCGGCCATCTTGTCCCTCACCAGACTGTTGGAGTGGGGGTGTCTGCCGCCAATACCAGTGTGGGGGAGGGGCCATTGTCATCGCTGGTACAGGGGACAACACTAGTTGGAGGTACGTGTGGGGGAAACCATAGGATTGATCAGAGAAACTTAACTGTGTCCATTATAACCCGCTGGGATCTTTTGTTGCATAACCCATAATGCTAACTGACAAAAGGGGGAGTGAACAGGCATGATATACTACACTGGGCAATGCATTCTTGTTCTTGGAGTATTGCATTAGTGAAGTGAGGTCATCTAAGAAACAATTACTTAGTGCATGTACTTGTAAGGTTACATACATGTATGCATGCATCATAGGAGCTGTGACTAGCTTGGCGTACAAAGAGTTAATGTAGTACAGTCTCTGCTCTCTCCACAGCTCCCATCTACCCACCAAGAGACCTCAGTGTGTATGATGACTCCATCACTCCTCAGGGGACCACTGTTGCTTGGAGAATACCATTCCATCATGACACCATTGTTGTCAACTATTACCATTGAGAGGAACAGTTTGGAACACCTCGAGTGACCTTTAATCTTCAGGGGAACATGACATCATACTCATTTGAGGCACTTCAGGAGTACTGCACCTATCAGTGAACTGTTGCCGCTGGTAACGATGTGTATGGCCTGGGCCTCAGCAAAAGCATCACTACAGCCAGTAAGTGTGCAGCAATTGGGGTGTAACCCTGGTTACCATAGCGAAATCACTTTGCATAACAGTAAAGGTATCTAATGGTGTGCAACATTTTATAATTTTGTTAGCTTAACTGATCATGCACGGAAGACGCAAATGTGCATCTGCAGCCCTGGCCATATGTACGCCAAGACATTGCCAGTGGCTGTAGCATACAGATGGCTGTAAACGAGTGCAACAGGATCTGTGCAAACTATATCTCACAGCCTTCATGTAGGGGAGGAACACAGCACATGATAAGGTCTTTAAATCTGCAGTGTACACACTGCAAACTCAGCGCACATACATGGTATCAACACATCACTAAGTACACTCAGCGTACAGCAGTGGCTACCAACACATCACTAAGTACAATCATGTATGCACCCACACAAGTCCACTCAGCTTACAACCATGTTTGCACCCACACACAACACTAAGTCCACTCAGCGTATAGCTACACGCTAGCAGCTACATACATAGCGATATATAACTGCATAGTTCAATCAGAGACAATACTAGTGCTCAAAAGTGTCCTCGTCGATCACGACCACTGCAAAGCGAAACCTCATTAAAATTCCACCCATGTGGTACAGTACTGACCTCCATGCATAGAATATGCATTCCGTGGTTAACCTATATATCTCTTCCCCAGTCCCATCTGGTCCTCCACTTGGCCTGTCTGGTGAGCTCCTTAGTTCAATGTCCTACAGGCTTTTCTGGAACCCTCCGACACCTATGGACAGGAATGGGGTGGTCCGTAGCTACTTCATCAGCTGTTCACCTCTGGAGGGAGGCAAGGCTTTCAGCCATAGCGTCACTGAGAGCAACATAACACTCACCGAGCTCCACCCCTTCTACACCTACGAGTGCAGAGTTGCCGCGGTAACCATTGGCATTGGTCCGTACACGGCCAAGTATGAATTCAAGATGTCTCCAGCCGCACCCAGCAGTCCAGCTCAGAACATCAGCTTTGTTCCCATCAACTCCTCTTCTGTACTAGTGGCCTGGGGACCCCCATCCCTGAGTGCCCAGAATGGAGTAATCTTGTTCTATGTGGTTTTGGTGTCAGAGCCGGAGACCAGAGCAGTTCTCAACTTCACTGTAGTGAGCACTTCAGTGATGGTTGGCCCTCTCCTCCCATACTACACCTATACCTGCTCCATTGGTGTGTTCACAGCAGGTGGAGGAACGTTTGCTGAGGCCATTACCATCCAATCCTCTCAAGGGGGTGAGCACCATTGGTTAATAAACCTACACCACATTGATCTTGTCATACCTGATGAATAAAAGTATCTTGTCTTTTATTGAATAGCAGCTTCTAGTTTATGCTATTAACGTTTTGTGACAGAATATAATAATAATAATAATCAGCGAACCTTTTATAAAATAATAATTAATTTGTCTGCAAACCTTTTATATTTATAATATCAGCAAACCTTTTATATTTACCCTTAATGGACTTGGTGTTAACTGCTGTTGTTATAAATGTTAATAACTGCAATGTCCACAGCTCCCAGTGGAGTGCCTCGCAACATTATTGCAAACTCGACATCGCCCTATGATGTAATGTTGTCATGGCAACCACCTTACCCTGTGGAACGCAATGGTGTGATCGTGAACTACACAATCTTGCTTGGCGAGTCCCCAGACTCGGAGCATAGGACGTTCAGTTCCCAGGAGCCTCGTGTGTCCCTGCACTCTCTGGCTTCCAGGACCACATACTTCTATTCCATCGCTGCTGGTACCATTGCTGGTACGGGACCGTTCAGTGATTTCCAGCAAGTAGCTACCCTGGAGGAAGGTAAGGAACCAATCACTTGTCTCCTATTGCATGCTGCCAATGCCATTCAAGACATAATGAACATGTCTGTTGTCTGTCCAATGGTCTGATGAGCTATGGTTCATGGACAGTAGCATTATTCTATGACGTCATCTGTATCTTTTGCTCTCCTTATCCAGCTGTGAACATTTCGTTGAGTCAGGGTTCCTACTCCACATACGAGCTAGCTGGTCATGTGGAAGTGTGTGCGAGACTCCTGATAGAAGGGTTGGACAAGTCAGTGCATGTGATCCTGTCCACTGAGCCTGGCACTGCCATTGGTAAGGGAGGGGGAGGAGGAGAATGCCACTGGTAGGGGAGGGGGAGGAGGAGAATGCCGCACTTAGGGGAGGGGGAGGAGGAGAATGCCACTGGTAGGAGAGGGGGAGGAGGAGAATACCACTGGTAGGGGAGGGGGAGGAGGAGAATACCACTGGTAGGGAAGAGGGAGGAGGAGAATGCCAGTGGTATGGGAGGGGGAGGAGGAGACACTGGTAGGGGAGGAGGAGAATGGAGTACATGAATGGGGTACACAAAGTCACACTTGCAAACATGGCTTACACAATATGTTATGAATCTAGAGCACAGCTGATGGTCTTCCTTTATCTCCTGCAGGTGATGTGAACTTCATTCCTCTTCGCAACCATTACTTCCATTTCAGCCCGGGAATGCACAGAGATGAAACTCAATGTGTGAACATGACAGTCCTTGATGACGGTGTAGTGAAAGATGATGAAGAGCTCTATGCTGTCCTGTCTACTGATGACCCATCAGTTGGACTCATAGAGCCGTATAGGGCTGTCATCACTCTCATTAATAGCAACTGTGAGTTTATTAATGGAAGGTTTTTCATTTTTATGATGTTGTTCTTTTTATACGTACATCTTTCCCAGATGTCAGTGTGCCTTTGAAGGATTCCATCTACTACACCACCAAGGCTACCGGCTACACACAGATATGTGCTCTGTTGATGGAAGGTGTACTTGGGAAAATCATGCATATGTCTCTTGCCATCAACAATACTGGCAATGGTAGGTGCTGCCATTTAAAGCACACACGAGAAACAAAGTGCATCATATTTCTAATCACTCTTTTTAGTACTATATTTCTAATTTGTTTTTATATTTGCTTATATGTGGGCACAGAATCATTGGCAGAGGTTCTTGGGGCAAGTTATTCTCTACAAAGCCATCAGTTATTATTCCAGCAAGGCCAGAAGATAAACAGCTCAACTTGCACCAACATCACACTCTCCAAAGAGGGGCCAGCTATTCACTGGGAAGAGTTCAGTGTTTATTTGCAGAGCAGTGATGCAAGTGTTGTATTGAGCCAGCCTTCAGTTGCAACAGTTGTGGTCACAGATCAAGATTGTGAGTTTACAATACTGTGGATTACCTGTATTGCCATTTGGGGCACAGGGGGTGGGTCCTATTAGTGCTAGAGATTGTGCCTGGGGTCCCCTAGTGGAATAGACCCTCCCCTCTCCTCTTAAGCAACCACATGCCACAAGTCACATGCACTCATGCAGATGTTCCCCTCAGTGCCTTTGTTTCCATGTGTTCCCCTCTGTGCCTCTGTTCCCATGTGTTCCCCTCTGTGCCTTTGTTCCCATGTGTTCCCCTCTGTGCCTCTGTTCCCATGTGTTCCCCTCTGTGCCTCTGTTCCCATATGTTCCCCTCTGTGCCTCTGTTCCCATGTGTTCCCCTCTGTGCCTCTGTTCCCATGTGTTTCCCTCTGTGCCTCTGTTCCCATGGGTTCCCCTCTGTGCCTCTGTTCCCATGTGTTCCCCTCTGTGCCTCTGTTCCCATGTGTTCCCCTCTGTGCCTCTGTTCCCATGTGTTCCCCTCTGTGCCTCTGTTCCCATGTGTTCCCCTCTGTGCCTCTGTTCCCATGTGTTCCCCTCTGTGCCTCTATTCCCATGTGTTCCCCTCTGTGCCTCTGTTCCCATGTGTTCCCCTCTGTGCCTCTATTCCCATGTGTTCCCCTCTGTGCCTCTGTTCCCTTGAGTTCCCCTCTCAATGCAGATCTGATACTGTTATTTGCAAGGCAGGAATACATAACTAGTGAGAGGGTGGGGCATGTGCAGGTGTGTGTGATGGTGTCATCAGGACATGTGGAGAGACCCACACAAGTGTACATCTCAACAGAGGACATGAGTGCCACAGGTAGGAGAGGGGAGGAGGACCGATGAATTCACTCAGCCCTCTCCTCTGCCCTCCCATCAGAGGGTACAGAGTACACTCCACTACACAGCTATCCTCTCCTGTTCAGCCGGGGACATCAGGAGAATGACTCGCTGTGTGTTGCCATAGGAATACAACACAACAACTGTACAACGGGTACTCTGTCATTTGGTGTGCTCCTATTAGACACTACCGGTGTAGTGGAGCGTGCTGTAATCAGAATTGAAGACATTGATGGTAAGTGATAAGGAAAGCAGTATCATTGTGTACGTGACACTAGAAGACACCACAATGCCTATATGCATGGAGATGTCAGAGATATGTGTCTGTGTTGAAGATGATTCAATTGTAATGGTTTTGTGTGCCTTTCATCAAGAATGATTGGTTCTTGACTTTCAGTGTTGGATGCAACATACCAGGCTGTGTTCAAATGTTGTTCATTGGTTCTCTTTGCAGTTATGGAGATTGGTTTTGAGAAAACAAACTACGTGTTCTCTGAGGCAGCTGTGGTCCCGTTGTGTGTGAAGATCTATTCAGGACAGCTGGCCACAGAGTTGGTTCTAAAAGTGCAGAGCTACGATGAATCAGCCCATGGTTTGTGATTCCATTTAATGAGCTGCTGCTCATCTGTCTGTTATAGGAGGTGTGGACTATATCTTGGTGAACCAATCAGTTACGTTCAACAGAGGACATACATCTGGTGATACAGCATGTGTTAATCTCACAGTCAAGCATGACAGTGTAAAGACGCTTGCAAACAAAACCTTTGCAATTGGCCTCTCTCCACTTTCAGAGGACGTCCCAGTTCATTTTGTGCACGGCAGAGTGACAATAATAATAACATGTGAGAATAATTCTGATGCCACTTTGTAAATAACCTGTGCCTGGTTTTGGAATAATTGGGGTTTGTTGACACCAAAAGGGACCTAACTCTGTGTTATGAATAAAATAATGGCTAATTAGAAATTCAGTGCCTTTGGACTTTGTGACGTACTCCAATTCTGAGTGTGTAAAAATCGCTGTGTAGAGGACATTTCATACATTTAGAATATAAATAATGTAATAACAAAAGCAGGAAATCTTACATTAGTACCCTTTTGTTACAATAATCCTATTTGAATGCATTGCAAATGTATAGTGTAATAATAATGAAATACTCAAAGCATTTGTAACTTTCAGATGAGACTGGTTTGTCTAATGAAGAAGCAAGCACAGGTTAGTGTGAGAGTCTTGTATGTATGCTATTGATTTGTTCTAGTCATTACTTAGTTCCTGTCACTACTGGAGTGGTCGGAGCACTGGGTTTTGCAGCAGCAATTGCCAGTGTTATCATCGTCATGGTGATTATAAAGAGACGTAAAGGTAAGCTTTCTCTGTTGTCACAAGCCTATCTCCATAATGATGCAGAGATTCGGAGACACATGTACACTTGCTCATCATTAATTTATTTTTTAATTAACATGCAGTGTCAGTTGTTAAAGTTGTCACATTTGTTTTTTGATGGCATAGGAGTTAAAATAATGATGTCATTGGTATCTAATGTGAGCTTTTATAGGTTCCAAGAAGCTTCTCCTGGTGTCTTCAGAGACGGCTACACACCCTACAGACACCAGCTGTGCTGTTGTGAGCAACATTGGTGAGGGAGACAGTCCTCCCTCATGTGAAGACTCTGCTGCACCATCTGCTGTGCAACTCAACGACACAGATGCTCTTATTGCTTCAACGGCAATGTGATGCTCCTGACCATCAGCCTGTGTTTATGTGTGTGTGTGTGTGTGTGTGTGTGTGTGCGTGTGTGTGTACTTGACAACGTGTTTGAATTTGTCTACTTTATGCAATGATCAATTTTGGCTTTCCCTTCCCTGATGAAGGTGCACACAGTGTAGTTTATTTAGTTGCTGAAATAATCCTATGGGATCGTTTCCGCCAAAAGGAAGCTAATGCTTACATTATAAAATTTCCGTTACATGCATAAGAAATGAATCGCTTGAGTAGAAATGAATAACTTCAGAGCCTTACGACTCCACGAAAGATACTCCAATTCTCAGTGTGTAAGAAGCAATGTGTAGAGAACATTTCAGACTTCAAGGAGAAAGTTTTGAAATCTTGAAAAAACATGCGGAAACGATCCCATTATCATTTATTGCAGTTTATCAATGATCATGACTTCCCTGAATGCCTTCAAAGTAATGCAGGTGTGAACATCTTTGCTGATGACACCAATATGTATTGTGCTCGTGACTACCCTGAAGCTCACACTTTCACAGTTAGTTTTAGCCTTCAACAAATGCCATTTGGCAACTTAGGCGTATCACCTACAACTTACTCACTACCTAGCTAGTAAGAGTAATTTGTATTTGATATATTGGGGTTTTCATGTTTCCTCTGATCTTTTAAATGAAGTGTGCATTTTTCGTATTTAGCATGAATTGAGGCATATAGTTGTGCTTGCCTCTTGAAAGTATTCATTTGTCTGATGTATCTTAATTTTCTGGTTAAGGCTTTCAAGTTAGGCCTATCGATGACTTGTGTTTGACCAAGTGACGTATGTGCTTTAATATCCTGAGCATCATGCCCTCGGGGGTACCTTTGTACACCCATGCAGTTGATTGGCAGAAATTCATTAATGCTGTTTTGTTACTGGTGCACCAAAACTGAAATTGAACAGCACACGCATGTTTGACAGGCATTTCTAGCTTGGGCTAAATAATTCCTTCTCAAACTCTTCTAAGCCGTGAAGTCCTCTGAGGCATGCCAGAGACTCCCAAGGTGCAACTGCATGGGAGAGCTTCACGTTAATTGGCAGTCTGGTCACGTGCCCTGATGAACTCCTAACCTCCATCCAATGATGCTCTACATCATGCAGCATCAGAGCGATGTATCCTGGTACTTATATGCAGCCTCGTGGGATGGACACTTCACCTGTTACCACCTGCACTTACTGAAAATATAATCTGCTCTCCAAATAGAAAGTATGGGATCGTTCTGCGAAATAGGGACCTAGCCATACATTATAAAATTTCCCCTGCATGGTTCGCGCAACAAAAATGTAACGCTTACTTTGAAGTATATGGCTAATTACATATTCAGCGCCTTACAACTCCATTATACAGATACTCCGATTCTCATTGCGTAAGTAGCAATGTATAGAGAACATTTCAGACTTCGAGAAAATAAAGAAAAATAAAATAAAAGATTGAAACCTTGAAAAAAAAAATTCGTTAAGTCCCTTTTCGCGGAAACGATTCCGTATACATAAATAATTCAGATCATTACGGCGCAAATTCGCGCCGCTGCCCGTGAAAGAGTTAATTGGGCCTAACAATTCAGAGCCTTACAAATTCATGAAAGCCGATACTCCGATTCTCAGTGCGTAAGAAGCAATGTGTAGAGGACATTTCAGACTTAAAATTGAAATCTTGGCGTTAATTAGCCATACATTTCAATGCAAGCGTTACATTTCTATATTGCGCTTCTGGAAATTTTATAATGTATGCATTAGGTCCCTTTTCGAGAAAATGATCCCAATTACTTCTTTATATAGTGTAATGATCTAGTTTTTAGAAATCAACATGGCGAGCCTAACCACATGTTGAGAATCTATCATCTGGCACCATTGCATTAACAGTTACATGTACGAGCATATTGTGTGGTAATTTTTGGGCACCCAGGATTTTCAACGATTCGGGGGGGGTCCTATAGAACATATTCGAGAGCCATGCATATCATTCTGTTCCCATTTCAAATGTTCTGATGTGCAACTGTCATCATAATTATACCGTTTGTTACAACAGTGAATTATAAATTCTTCTGTTTGTTTTTTGTTGTTTTCTTCCCCCCCGGGAAGCAAATCTGTCAACAACGTCGACCCACATCACATGCACGCGCTTGTACTGAATTTTAAATGTTCACAATTCGACTGGGGTCGAGGCGCGAGTGCGCTATGATTAATTCATTACTTCACACCTGCATTACTGTAATTATGCTGATCTCGGCTGGTAGAGCCTAGGCCCTACCAGGCCCTACCGTAGCTACGCCACTGGTATACTGAGGTCTGGTATATCGCATACATTTAGCCAATCGGACAGCACCGTGGTCATTCCAATGCCTACCAACTCCTTTCAGATGTCTCAATGGTGTCCTCCTTTCCGCAGCACGGTTCTCATCGAAGTCCTCATGATGTCGCTGCAATTGAGCAAATCGTATAGATTCCATATCTGCGCTAATTGCAGTTGTGTTTTCTTGATCAGCCTGTAACTCAGTGTCGCCTTCTTCATTTGGATTCGCTTGATAGCGCGCTCGAGATTTAGCTTTGTTTTGATTTGTTATATCGTCTTGTTTTTTTTGTCAGGTAATCAGCTCGTTGCTTACATCATGGATATTAGAGGTATAAGGGATTGGAAACCGCGCACGTGCGCCATACATTTCAACGGAACGTCGAGCGGACAGTTGCTAATTGGTAAGTCTGACACCTCGCCTATCGTAAAGTTAAATTGAGGCACAAACAGAGAGCAGGAAAAGATAGAGAATAAATTGCAGATTACAGAGAGCTAAGAGTTATGTTTTTAGTACCTTCCTAAAGGGAGTTACTAGACTTGGCGCACTTCGTCTCCATTTTGAAACTCTCAGACGCTACGCCCAAACCAGAGATAATATATAATCTCTGGCCCGAACAAAGCGGCGCAACAGTGCGGCGTTAGGATAGGCGGATAGAGCACAGTATTTTACGTACCACAGTATAGTTTTTGCGCTGTGAATGTGTCACACTCACCAGAAATAAGTAAAAGTTATACGAAACTCTCAGACATAGCGACTGTAGCTTTGTCGTCAAAGTTACAAGACTTGGTTTCTAGATAGCTAGATGAATATTACGTGCCAACAGATAGTTGGTTTGCTGTCAATACGTATTATAGAGGAGATAAAAAAATTATAAAGTTAAGCCTTACAAACCCGCGCTCAATTTACATTATACGCCAGTTACGCTGAATGCTTTCTCTCAATACAGAATGTGTGATAGATCTAGACACAAGTTTAGATTAGACCAGTGTCGTACAAAACATGCATTGAAGGGACTTATTGTGAGGATTCCAAGGGATAAATTTTTCTCTGTAAAGGCCTGGGTACTGGAACTGCCAGGAGTGTACCTGTTGATTGGTGTTGATTGGGTTCCCTTACCTCTAATATCTATGCTTACAACTCTTCCTTTGATTACGTGATGGTATTTTTACAAAAACTAGCCAGAGTGTCGATTAAACCGACAAGAGCCAAAAAGAAGCAAATGAAAGATATGTGGAATATATGGGAGCAGTGATACGTACATACAGTGGATTGAGGATTAGGTGAGGGGACCTGGTGAAGTGGGTTGGTTGTAATACTCCAACTCGTGACATGACTGCATGTTGTCTCAATGTTTGCAACTGTGCTCAAACTTACTGATCGTTTGTTAAAATAACTTCCACTGTCCTGGTGCAGTTTTGTGTTGGCGAGCATACTGGTACAATGTACGTAATGACAGCCTCTCACTCATTCAGTACATTCTGAAATAGTGCTAGCTGATGCAGGGGTGTGCTAAATATAGGCCTAGTTCATTTTACCATGTGTCATTCCAATCAAATCTTGTTTCAGTGCTTTATACACCACCATTGTCATTCAATTCTATATGCCACTGACTTTCTTGTATAGAGAATGTTGTTTCCTAGGTTTTGAAACGTCTTTACATGGCCATAGTCAATCACAAAAATTTGGAGGGAGATGGGGGGTTGTGATAATATTTAGCCCACCCCTCCCCCTTGGCCCCTTCATCCCGATGTCTGTTTGAATGAAAACAACTGCCATTCTGTCCCATTGTCCCGTCCAGATCGGTCACGTATCATCCGACAGGCTGTATGATTAGTGTCATTTAAAAGTTTACATGCAGGGTCTCTTATAGTCAACATACTTTATATGCCATCTTTGTCAAGCATAAGACTGACGGAAAATATCACGCTTGTGTACGCACCACAGCCATCTCTTGGATGATTAAATTCAGTATGGCATAATTAAGCAGTATTAATGATTAGTATAAAAATATTGAATAAATCACCAGGCTCCTCTTTGGCCTGCTCCTCAGTTTCCACCAGCAGGTGCAATATCCATCCTGCATGTACAAGAATCACTTGCCGTATTCATTCCACTCATCTTTCATAAGGTGTGCTTCAATACCATGCAGCCTTCTCACCCATGGTGTTTGGATCATGTGATCTCTCACACATAGGTGCCAATTGTCTCTGTGTACTCAGATTTAGCTAACCAAATTCAATAGCAACATACTCACACAGGCAAACATGCATGCCCAAGTATTTTATAAATGGGACAGTTCACGCGAAAATGATAACTCGCATTTATATATAAAGTGTTATATAAATGCTTCTCGTTTGAATCGTTATATCTTCCGAACGGTAAACGCTATCAACATCCTATTTTCAACACTTCATACCACACCATTTCTCTATGGTAAAATACTTTTTGGGATCTTGCACTTGCTCCTTGCCAGTATTGCAACGTTCGATACCCTATGGGTTCAAACCCGCCATAACTTTCTGTAGGAGTAATGAAATCGCTTCAAATTCGGTATGTAGGTAGAGAGGTCCTATACATACCTATCGATTTGTTCTGTTCGTTGATTTTTATGCCATCTGTTACGGAGATACAGTTGAATAAACTACGTGCACGTTTTCCCGCTTGATTCGCGCCAATGTAATAATCCCCGCCTCCCCATACATTAAGCGGAGCGCAATTTGCCCAAATCATTGGCGCGAAACGAGCGCGAAAATGTGCACGTAGTTTGTATCTCCGTAACGGATTGCATAAAAATTAACGAACAGAACAAATAGATAGATATAGGACCTCTCCACCTACAAACCGAATTTGAAGCGATTTGATTACTCCTACAGAAAGTTATGGCGGGTTTGAACCCGGTGGGGTATCGAACGTTGCAATACTGGCAAGGAGCAAGTGCAAGACCCCAAAACATATTTTGCTATAGAGAAATGGTGTGGTATGAAGTATTGAAAATAGGATGTTGATAGCTAGCGTTAACCTTTCGGAAGATATAGCGATTCAAACGAGAAGCATTTTAATAACATTTTATATATAAATGCGAGTTATCATTTTCGCGTGAACTGTCCCAAATATCAGTAAACTAATGTTTTACTGAAAATATAATTGCATTCATTGAGTTGCACGCAACATTGTTGCCTAGTGTATGGTCGCCTTAACGTTACAGTTTTTCTAGTGCAGATATATCTCTTACATGATTATACAAATCATTTCATTTTCTTCTAACTTCAAAGATAGCAATGACCCTGCATTTGCTCTTCGTCCACTCAGTGCTTTAGCAAGGGACATATCACTAATCTTACTTCTGCTACATGGACTGATCTTGTAACAGCCTATTGAGCTAGCCATGGATGAGTTTTACAAAAGGCATCATTTACTTCACTTAAAAGCTCACTACCCCTAAGAATTGCTTTTTCTAGGCCACCATCATACTCTGCTAGTGTGTGAGAGTTGGGTTAATACATCAGCCTTCTTCACACCCCATGGACAGGTCACAAAGGAGAAAGAACTGTACATGTGGTGATAGTTTTGTGCAGATTCCTTACATGCGTTTTACACACCATCCCTTAGCATACAACATGCTATAACATACCTTTGGGTGGTCGTGGTAGTTCTAAGACCTCTGCGATACCGCGTCGTCTCTGCAGCTCGCTTTAAGTTAGGACGGGTCTGGTGTGGCATACGTTTAGCTAGTAGGACAGCATCGGGGTCATCCAATATCATCTCCTAATGGCAGCTGACCCTTTTAGCAGCACGGTTCTCCTCGAGGTCCTCTAGATATCGCTGCCTTTTAGCAGATCACTTAGATTCAATACTTGCCTTCTAGCTGTCGCCTTCCTTGGCTCTTTTCTAGGACCCTCGCACGTAGCTATTTCTAATTTCAATTCGATCAACAATTCAATTTACACCCTTTCATGCAATTTACAGTGTACCGCAATGCTCTAGTCAAATGTTGTAGCCTTCTTCTTTTCGGGATATTCGATAATATCATATCGTCGTTTATACGGATGCTAGGTCTGGGAGAGGTGCTGTCGCAAGATGGAGACACACATGTCATTGCATACGCCAGTAGAGTGTGACAAAAGCTGAATGCCAATACTGTGCAACAAGGCGGGAGATGTTGGCAGTCGTGTGGGCGGTCCGCTACTTTCGTACCTATTTGTGGGGTCGTTGTTTCGTTATACGTACAGATCACAATTCCTTGCAGTGGTTGAAGAGTTTCAAGGATCCACAAGGGCAAGTGGCTCGGTGGTTGGACATTTTAGCCGAATATGACATTTCTAGGTATTCTACGTTGCCTAGATCTATCTTTCGATTAGGTGAAAGCATTTTTTCAATTATCATTATCTAGCCAAAGTAATATTAATCAATAAAACAAAGGAGAATTTTGACGACAAACGGGCACAAAGGGAACCGTTTTATGACATGGAACTAGGCCATGGTATCGAATATCCAATAAAAATTGAAACCTGCAAGGCGATATCGATAATAAATGATTTTAAAAATAGCTAAATTCATTAACATCGATTCGAATTTCAACCCCAAAGTGCATAATCACACACGCATGCACACACGCCATAGCTAGGGATTGAATCAGTCAAATGAATAATATGGACAAGGTATTTTATAGGATATGGGGCAGTCTTTTGAGCATTTGTAAGGGCTATTTCCTTTCCCATGTCAAATGAGTTGGTTACATTTGTGGTGCCAGGGTTGTGCTTTTGATGTATCGTGGGATGCTTAGACAGTATATGGATTTTCATATAGGTTGTGGAGAACCTAGGTACTTATATGCAGTCATGCACTGTTTACCATCTTGCTGAATAGTGCATTTACGTCACCATTGCATCATCCAACTTTTGACTACTTGAATTTCCCTTTCCACTTATTTAGCCCCTGCACGTCTAGGCTTTAAAACAGATCAGATTCGGCATTCTGATCTGTTTAGTTACGGCGTGAATCTGATTTAGCAGGGTACGAATTTGAATGTAATGGCCATTGGATACCTGAATATCTGGGTCCTATGTAGGATTGGCTCCATGGGCGTGGTTTTTATCAAGCGCATGCAATGAAGACCGTTCTGCTAAATTGTAGGACAGTTTTCGTTGCATGTGGTCTTTCCAAATCCAGTGTTTTATTTTTACACTCAATCCTATACATATATTTCTCAAAGAGAATTTACTTGTAACTTTACTATCCTTGCACATTATGAAACATTCTGACGACCCCTAAATGTGACTAACTTGGTTGGATGATAGTTTCTAGCTAACCTGTCTCAAACCTACATGAAACCAATGCTTGTAAAAAAATACGCACACCAGACTGACGCACACCAGACTCACATATAAAGCGAAATGGAAGAGGGCGGTGGCAAATATTAAAATAGAAAAAGCATTGAGTACCAATTAGGGAAGAAATAAAAGCCCACGTTTTTTTCACACACCGTCAACCGCCTTTTGCAAAATGCACGCGTGGACTGTTGAATCCGGAAATAAATGGCTGCTTTCCCTCTGTCCCAGACCACCGGATATTTAGATATGCGTGTTAGCATCCGATGGGTTTGGGTGGGCTATAATCCGAATCTGTTCCGACTTTGGAGTTTGGAACATCAATCTGAATGATTAATATGAATCCGATCCGTTGGCCTTTCGGATAGGATATCCTAATCCGATCCGATCCGTTCAAGCCTTAGTGTCATGTACGTAGTGCAAAGAAAGAACATACACAATTATTGGCATTCATAACTCGATAGCAGTGCCGACAGCCGCCTTGCGCGCTTATGTTTGCGAAAGATTCAATTATGACGTCGAAGTTAACCTGCATGCATGTTTCGCCAACTCTGACTCCACAGCCAACTTCCCAATGATGTCAATCGCATTTGGCACTTTGTCGATCGAAGGTAGTTCTTTTTAGAACGCTAAATGACCGGGCAATATGCAATAAATGCGCAGTGCCACGCAACAACAAACCCCGGCATGCATCAAAGATGTTCAGATTTTGTCCCACCGGACAATATCTGCTAGTGGATTCTGTTCCCCACGGACAGAATCCGCTAGCAGATATTGTCCCCCAGCATTATGGAGGATAAAGAGTACGAGAGTATTTTCAGCTTTCTAGACTGATCTATATCCCGCTGAATATCAGAAGGTGTGCTGTACTAGTGTTCGGCACCAAGTTATACATCGATCACCTTCCCTTATTGTATTGTGTTTATACATATCGGAGTGCAGAACGTCTAAACATAAATCAACAATTGTGTTTTCTCTTGCAGAGAAACTATTTTTTCAGATGCCAAGCAGAATATCTCGTCAGTGCAGGACGCATGAATGCTGACTATAGGATATGAAAAAGGGAAAACCAAAGGTATAGCAAATGAGCCTTCTCATTTGAAGTACTTAGCGGTGAAATCTTTCTGTAGGAATACGATGTCGGCTGCCTAGTAATGTTGCTCAATAGTCACAAAGATCAAAGAAAGGGAGACAAACTTGTTAAGAGGTTTATAGGGTCTTATGCAGTGGAAGAGTATGTTGGGAAAGGTATTGAACATTCCTGGAACAGGGAAAGTACTATAGACCGAAAGAGTTCCATCCAAGAAAGGTGTGGTTTCAAATTTAAGATGATGCTGTAATGAATATTCAATTCAATTCGTTTTATAGCAAGGCATGTGTTCTCTAACATGTGCACTATCACTAATGTATATGATCTACATATAGATATGGGTTTTCATATGTTTAAAGAAGTCATGTTTCCAGAGGATAGCCATTACATCACAATCATCACCATTCACCAAGTAGTGTTTTGTACCTATTCCTTAATAATTTATCTCAGTTGCTGAATAAAGATGTAACCACAAACCCTGTACTGCATTCAACATTAGAAGACTTCAACTGAACCTGTAAATACACATGCATGATGATCTTTCTTCAAGCTGGTAAATGAAAAGTAGTAGTTTAAATTATGCATCCTGTGCTAAATTATTTCAACAGGAGAGAGTAATGAAATAAGTGACAGTGCATCAAGACAAGCTGAACCAGTAAATGCACATGGTAAATTGATAGCATTGATTAAGTTGGTTTTTGAAATACGTCAAGTTAACTAGTAATGTCTTTTTGATTGTTGAGTGTTACCATGTATGGCTGCAGAGTCCTGGAAAGAACCAAATAACAAAGCAAGAGTTCTTAATGAGCATATTCAGGATATCCATTCCAAACGTTCTGAAGTTGACAATCATGGTAACAAAGCCCACCATGAAAAACGTGCAGTGATTGATGTGGATGACTGTACATTGCCTACCATTGCTGAGAAATTTGATGCTTGGTGGATGGAAGAATTTCAGTTAACAGGCGTGAGATTACTTTAGTGAGATGGCTCGCAGCACCCGTTATGAACAGTGGTCAGTACGTTCTAGCAAAACCAGTACTTATAGAGGTTCAGGATTTCAAGATGTATGGACTTGTAATGAACTTTTCAATTGAAAAGGAACGATTCATTCAGATGTTACATGATCCTGCTGGCCATTGGCTAACTATTAGTAATGTTGGAACTGAGAAGCCATATGTTCTTCAGGTCTATGACAGTCTCTATTCATCATGTTCTTTGAGAACAAATAGCTTGTCTTCTGCACACTGATATGCCAAACATCCCATTAGAATATGTGACTGTACATAAGCAGTATGGCAGTCAGGACTTTGGTCATTTTTCTTTAGCATATGCATGCAGCAGCTCTTTGCTATAATGAACTGCCAGGAAATTATGTATACAACCAAACTAAACTACGCTGGCACCTTATATCATGTCTGGAAAATAAAAGGTTTTCAATGTTTCCATTCACATCGTATCATCGTCAAGCCATGAAATTTATTCCAATCTAAAAATAAGAGTTTTCTGCAAGTGTAGAATGCCACAACTACCAGACATCACTATGATTTGCTGCAGCCTCTGCAAAGAACGTTTCCATGGTGATGTGTGCATTGGCACTCTTCCACGTGATACTAGGCAGCAGAAGAAAAGATGGCTCTGTCCTTTTTGCACTGAATAACACTGATCGTTTATACATGTTTATTGTTTAGCTTATCATTACTGTCGTGCACGAGTTGATTTAATCCTTGTCATAAAAAGATTGAATGGTACCTAGCCGTGAGCAATAAAATTATACATGTATATACATTTTCAAGACACATGCATGGACAAACTAGGTAGTAATTTTATCCAAAGGCTTGCCTTAGCTTAATAGGACCAATTTCATTAGAGACAGCCTGTTCTAGGGAGGGAGGGAGGGATGGAGGGGGGGGGGGGGGGGGGGGGGACGAGTCCGGACGACGACATATTCTGCGGTGAGGGACAAGATGGGCTAAGGAAAAGTGTTTCCCCCGGACAGAATCCGCTAGCAGGATGTGTCCCCCAGGACAATTTTAGGGGGAGGGGACAAAATCAGCTTTGACGCCGGCTAATCCTTTAACAGCAGCATCTAGTTCTAATCAAGGCGCCTCTTCTTGTATCTCAATCGTTCAATAGCAATTTCGGAATCTGATGGAGCTAGCTGTCATTGCTTTCGCACTCGGCACACTGCTGCATTGATTCCTCTCACGGTCGGTTCCTTCTGCTAGATCAAGGCCATGTTATTGAAGCGTCTTCTGTCCTTCAACACGCATTGCTTTTCTTCTCATTTCTGGGGGCCGGATTTAGTATGGTAGTTGCTCATTCTCGACCACGCTCGTTAAATAGGAAGTGTCACCTAAAACCAGAGATAATATATCCATGCTAAAACTCTGTCATTGGTTATAACGGTGTGGGCTCCGAAGAAATTTCGACTACTCGTAACGACCTAGCCGTGAACAAGCCACGGCCCGGGAGCGTACCGGTCATGGGCGTGGCTCTAAAGGCCCCCCCCCCCCCCCCCCCCCCCCTCTCCACAATAGTAAATGATACAGATAGAATTCGTATTTCAATAACATTATTTCAAATCAAGGACGGAATAATAGACATACACAACCAAATAGATTTTATTAATAGAACTGATTTTCAGTAGCTAGTTAAACGTACGTCAATTAAGATGAGGTCTCTCGTTTTTCAAGATTGTAATACCACAGGAACATCAAATAAACACATGCACACACAAAGTCACTTCAGTAAGTGGCATAATATTGAGACAGCTCAGACCTCAGAGGCCATGGCTGCCCTCGTGTAGGGGTCCAAATTCATATCCACACATCTGCCTTCAAACACAAGCTTGGAGGACTGCTCAGCAAAAAACTGCACCTAGTGACTGGATGGATGGTGATGTCAGATACACCAACTGAGGTGTTCAGAGGTGTCGGGCATACACCCAGTGAGGTGTTCAGGGGTGTCCGCTTATCATGGCCATCCAGTGAGGTGCTCAGAAGTCGTGACATGACTGTACTTTGTCCTGGTGCAGTTTTGTGTTTGCAAGCATACTGGTACAATGTACGTAATGACAGCCTCTCACTCATTCAGTACATTCTGAAATAGTGCTTGCTGATGCAGGGGTGTGCTAAATATAGGCCTAGTTCATTTTACCATGTGTCATTCCAATCAAATCTTGTTTCAGTGCTTTTTACACCACCAGTCAATCACACAAATTTGGAGGGAGATGGGGGGTGGTGATAAGTTATCTTTAGCCCGCCCCTCCCCCTTGGCCCCTTCATCCCGATGTCTGTTTGAATGAAAACAACTGCCATTCTGTCCCATTGTCCCGTCCAGATCGATCTCTGCACACTGCTGCATTGATTCCTGTCACGGTCGGTTCCTTCTGCTAGATCAAGGCCATGTTATTGAGGCGTCTTCTGTCCTTTGACTCCTTCAACACGCATTGCTTTTCTTCTCATTTCTGGGCGCCGGATTTAGTAATAAAATTCGACTACTCGTAACGACCTAGCCGTGAACAAGCCACGGCCCGGGAGCGTACCGGTCATGGGCGTGGCTCTAAAGGCCCCCCCTCCCCACACTAGTAAATAATACAGATAGAATTCGTATTTCAATAATATTATTTCAAATCAAGGACGGAATAATCAAAATACACAACCAAAATAGATTTTATTTACATAATGGCTCTAATAGAACTGATTTTCAGTAGCTAGTTAAACGTACGCCAATTACGATGAGGTCTCTCGTTTTTCAAGATTGTAATAAATTTTAATGTCTATATTTTTTAGACCACTGCATTGCAGCCTAACCAGGGATAATTGAAGTGCAAAATTCATTTAAACGACCAAGCCCATCATACATGAGTGTGTTTTCAACATCTCGGCCGAGCTGCTGATCAACTTACCTTTCAATCGCCGCCCGGGGCGACTGGCCCGCGGGTGCTTGTTCGCTTCTTTCCTGCCCCTTCTACACTCCTACGCCATCCGCCCCATACCTCATCGCATATATAGACAGCTAGAGTGGTAGCTGTCTATACATGCGATGGGCCATAATGCTACAGGCATAAAATGTCTCTTTGATACCACATGGGTCAGGTATATATACAAGTAAATAAAAACATTCTCTAACGAGAAAGTTGTTGGTATATAGGATTGACCAATGGTGGTGTAAAAAGCATGGAAACAAGAGTGACAGAAATTTGACTGGAAAATTGAAATAGGCCTATATTTAGCCCATTACTCAGGCATGTATTGTTACAACGTTAGTGTGCTAAATATAGGCCTATTTCAATTTTCCAGTCAAATTTCTGTCACTCTTGTTTCCATGCTTTTTACACCACCATTGGTCAATCCTATATACCAACAACTTTCTCGTTAGAGAATGTTTTTATTTACTTGTTTCATTAGTTTTTTCCTCTGTCGTAGTAGCGCGTCTTTAAATGTTGTCACAAATTCATTTTAATTTTCGAAGGGAGGGAGGTTAAGAAAATTAATAATTGAAATTATAAGTATATGAGTTTTTAATGTACTGTACGGTTCCCCTGGCTTGTCCTCATCCTCTCCCCCAGCCTCGTCTCTGACCTCGGCAGCCTGGTTCAGGCCATGGGAGCCATGCGGGTGGTGGTGGGGGCACTGGTGCTTCTGCTGCTGCTGCTGGCGGTGGGGGCAGCGCTGCTGCTGGTGGCGGTGAGGGCAGCTCTGCTGCTGGTGGCGGTGGGGGCAGCTCTGCTGCTGGTGGTGGTGGGGGCAGCGCTGCTGCTGCTGCTGCTGCTGCTGCTGCTGCTGCTGCTGCTGCTGCTGCTGCTGCTGCTGGTGGCGGTGAGGGCAGCTCTGCTGCTGGTGGCGGTGAGGGCAGCGCTGCTGCTGCTGCTGGTGGAGGTGGGGGCAGCTCTGCTGTGCTGGTGGCGGTGGGGGCAGCTCTGCTGCTGGTGGCAGTGGGGGCAGCTCTGCTATTGCTGCTGCTGCTGGTGGTGGCGGTGAGGGCAGCTCTGCTGCTGGTGGCGGTGAGGGCAGCTCTGCTGCTGGTGGCGGTGGGGGCAGCGCTGCTACTGCTGGCGGAGAACGGTAGGGGGGCAGCACTGCATCTGACAGAGAGTATAGAAACAAAGTGCAAGGATTTAGTTTTTACCTTTTTCATTCTCAGCAAGCAAAGTGCACTATTTGGCAGGTGAGTCGTTTTCATACATGAAAAGCCTTTACATGTGTGCGGCTGTGCTATAATTCTATTGGTCCAATTTCATTGGTACATCACCAATTGGTGTACATATTCATGACCTCACAGATAAGGGGGAGTGGTTGTGTGTGTGTGTGTGTGTGTGTGTGTGTGTGTGTGTGTGTGTTGCCAGCTGTGCTAAAATTCTATTGGTCCAATTTTATTTCTATTCACTGGATTGGTCTGCATAACTCATGACCCCCCAAAGGTGCCATTGTGCTGGAAGTTGTTCATGCTCCAAATTAAAAGGTGTTAACAATGTTTACATGGGAATGACCTCCCCTCCAATGATGAATGGACATTTGGAACAGTGACTTTGTCCTCAACACTTCTTCACTAGTGAGCTTGCGACACTCATTTGTACATTTCTATTTCAAGGGGTGCATGGTATCCTTATCTCTGTCCCCTATCTCCTCTGCCACTACACACCTACCATTGAGGTCTACTGCTCAACTCTAGCAAATGCAATTAAATTCACAGTTGCAGGCGGGCTGCCGTTGTACATCAGATAAGGAAGCCTTTTTGTACATCAGATTAAGGATGACACCCCAATATTCAATAGACAGGTCACAAAGTACAGTACACAACAGTTGGGTCACCATGCATGCTATACATGTGAAGTGAATGGTTTTGTGCAGATCCCTTACATGCGTGCTGTACACATGTTGCATGCACATCTTCCTATAGCTTTTTAATGCTAGTGCAATACAACATGCCATGATATACCTTTGGGTGGTAGTGGTAGTTCGGTGACCCCTGCGATACCGCTTCCTCTCGGCAGCACGTTTAGCCAATCGGACAGCGGGGTCATTCCAATACCGATTCCTTTCAGATGCCTTAATGGCAGCTGAATTGTCCTCGTATTTCTGCCTTTTAGCAGCGCGGTTCTCCTCGACGTCCTCTTGATATCGCTGCCTTTTAGCAGCACGGTTCTCCTCGAGGTCCTCTTGATATCACTGCCTTTTAGCAGATTGCTTAGATTCAATATCTGCGTTGTAGCTGTCGCGTACAGAGGCCTTCGGGATCGGCCTTGTAGCTGTCGCGTACAGAGGCCTTCGGGATCGGCCTTGTAGCTGTCGCGTACAGAGGCCTTCTTCTTTTCGGGATCGACCTTGTAGCTGTCGCGTACAGAGGCCTTCTTCTCGGGATCGGCCTTGTAGCTCACTCAGCCGGGCCTGCTGTCGCGTACAGAGGCCTTCTTCGTTTCGGGATCGGCCTTGTAGCGCGCTCGGGCTTTAGCCTTGTTTCCTTGTGATAAAATATCGTCTTGCTTTTGAAGGTATTCCGCTCATTGCTCTCTTCTTTCGATTACGCGAAGGCATTTAACTTCACTAGCCAAAGTATTTAACTGCGATAGGAACACCAAATAAATTTCGTGCAGGTCGGAGTATTTATACTGCATGCTGTAAAATAACTTCATTAATCAACAATAAACCAAATAAACTTCTGCAATAACTTCATATCCTATACAGAACTTGCTACCGCATGAGGTACTTCTCGCTGTAGACTTTATATGACCTTAAAGGGCACCGCGCAGGTGAATTCCAAAGATATTGGCGCTATTGCCGTTATTCAAAACCGTTCGTAGCTCGAGTTATACCTTCCTAAGGAAGAAGAAGAAGAAGAAGAATTAGAAGACGACGACCAAGAATTATTATGGGACTGGGCACGAGAAAAAGGAATTCGTTTGTTTCTCTAAAAGCACACCGTTTTATGACACGGAACAAACGTAGAACTGTATATCTTTGAGTTCTCGTTCCATCGCGACAAAGAGATACGCGATCCGTTTCTCCGTTGTCCCTCCAGACGCGAGTGAAGTTTTTTTAATGATATTCATCAATCCTCAATCAATCCTATTTGAATACCACATGGGTCAGGTATATATATACAAGTAAATAAAAACATTCTCTAACGAGAAAGTTGTTGGTATATAGGATTGACCAATGGTGGTGTAAAAAGCACGGAAACAAGAGTGACAGAAATTTGACTGGAAAATTGAAATAGGCCTATATTTAGCCCATTACTCAGGCATGTACTGTTACAACGTTAGTGTGCTAAATATAGGCCTATTTCAATTTTCCAGTCAAATTTCTGTCACTCTTGTTTCCGTGCTTTTTACACCACCATTGGTCAATCCTATATACCAACAACTTTCTCGTTAGAGAATGTTTTTATTTACTTGTTTCATTAGTTTTTTCCTCTGGCGTCTTTATAAGTGGTCACAAATTGATTTTAATTTTCAAAGGGAGGGAGGGAGGTTTAACATTTTAATAATAGACATTATATGTATAGGAGTTCTAAATGTTATTTACTGTTCGGCCTTGTCCTCTATGTCTCCCCCAGCCTCTTCTATGGCCACGGCGGCCTGGTTCTGGCCATGGGAGCCATGTGGGTGGTGGTGGCAGCGGCCAGGGGAGCAGCAGGCGAAGTGGTGGTGGGGGCACTGGTGTCAATACTGCTTGTGCCGGTGGTGGGGCTGGTGCAGGTAGCAATGCTCCTGCCTCTGCTGGTGGCGGCAGCTCTGCTGCTACTGCTGGTGGCGGTGGGGGCAGCTCTGCTACTACTGCTGGTGGCGGTGGGGGCAGCTCTGCTGCTACTGCTGGTGGCGGTGGGGGCAGCTCTGCTGCTGCTGCTGGTGGGGGCACTGCTACTGCTGGTGTAGGCAGGGCAGCGCTGCTGCTGATTTTATTTTACCATACATTATGCCTTATACATGTATCAAAACATTTCACCAATTGCGCATTACATGAATTATTTCATTTTCATGCAACTCAATTTTGGGTAACACTTCTGTACACACGTGTAGTGGACCTTTAAAACAACAAAGATTGACTCTTTACATGTACATGTAGACTCAATTTTGGGTAACACTTCTGTACACACGTGTAGTGGACCTTTAAAACAACAAAGATTGACCCTTTACATGTACATGGGGGAACTTTTACTTGTGGGAAGCCTTACTGTACATATGATAACAATTAAACACAGCTGCAGCAAGGGGTGGATGCGCATGACTGACTTGTACTATACACACACACGTGTGTAGTCCTTTCTTTCAACATCAGATAACTAATGTACAATGTAACAGACACAGATGCATGCACAAATAACCTTTTGTACAAACATTGACCTTTACCAGGGAACTGGGAAGCCTTACTGTACATCTGATAATATGCATGCAAGCGTACAAGAAATGTGTTAATGTGTGCATGACAGGAAGCCATGAGCAACTTACATTAGCACGTAAGAAAGCAGCCCTTAGACTTTAAATGCTACATACAGCATGCTATTTATAACATACCTTTGGGTGGTAGTGGTAGTTCTACGACCCTTCCAATACCGACTCCTTCTAGCTGCCTTAATGGTAGCTGAATTGCCCCTGTATATCCGCCTATTAGCAGCACGGTTCTCCTCGACGCCCTCTTGATATCGCTGCCTTTTAGCAGCACGGTTCTCCTTGACGCCCTCTTGATATCGCTGCCTTTTAGCAGCACGGTTCTCCTTGACGCCCTCTTGATATCGCTGCCTTTTAGCAGCACGGTTCTCCTCGACGCCCTCTTGATATCGCTGCCTTTTAGCAGCACGGTTCTCCTCGACGCCCTCTTGATATCGCTGCTTTTAGCAGCACGCTTAGATACAGCATTTGCGTTGTAGGTGTCCTTCTTTTGTAGCGCGCTCGGGCTTTAGCCTTGTTTTCTTGTGGTAAAATATCGTCTTGCTTTTGAAGGTATTCCGCTCGTTGCTTAGATCTCTTCTTTCGATTACGCGAAGGCATTTAACTTCACTAGTCAAAGTATTTAACTGCGATAGGCCTAATAGGAACACCAAATAAATTTCGTGCAGGTCGGAGTATTTATACTGCATGCTGTAAAATAACTTCATTAATCAACAATAAACCAAATAAACTTCTGCAATAACTTCATATCCTATACAGAACTTGCTACCGCATGAGGTACTTCTCGCTGTAGTCTTTATATGACCTTAAAGGGCACCGCGCAGGTGAATTCCAAAGATATTGGCGCTATTGCCGTTATTCAAAACCGTTCGTAGCTCGAGTTATACCTTCCTAAGGAAGAAGAAGAAGAAGAATTAGAAGACGACGACCAAGAATTATTTTGGGACTGGGCACGAGAAAAAGGAATTCGTTTGTTTCTCTAAAAGCACACCGTTTTATGACACGGAACAAACGTAGAACTGTAGATCTTTGAGTTCTCGTTCCATCGCGACAAAGAGATACGCGATCCGTTTCTCCGTTGTCCCTCCAGACGCGAGTGAAGTTTTTTTAATGATATTCATCAATCCTCAATCAATCCTATATTGAACCTGCTGCCGCAGGTTCAGATCAACAGGATATTATGTATTACTAAAAACAATGACCATATATGGTTCATTCGCTGCATCTGATCTAAAACGCATGCGCAATTCATGCTCATAAAAGGAAAGAGCGCTGTCTTCATTGTCATTCTTAGCAGTTGTTAGCAGTTGTTGGGAGAACCTATAGAAGTAGGTTGTGTGAAGGCTAGTAGACCATTTTGTAGAGTTTTGAATTGAAAAGACGAGGTGAGTGTATTTGTAGTGTTTGTGTGTCCTCTTGACTAGCTGGCAGCATTTAGCTATACAGTACTGAAAATAGTGTGAGAAAGAAACAAGTAGGACGTATTGGGTAAGGTAGCTGTGAGCATTGGAAGGAGCTAGCCGACAGTGTATTGACCTCCACATGAAAGACGCTAGAATGATAGGCCTACGGGATTCATCCCCTAGTGTACGAAAGAAGCAAATATAGACTTTAGAAATGGCAATTGTAGTATCTGTAAAACGTAGTAGCCTATAGGGATAGCAAAGTGTGCCACTACGAGAAGCGAGTGAGCTTTTCAGCCCAGTTTCTGCCAGCTATTGGAGGTGTGTAGTGGGTCAGAAGAGGTGTCTGTACCTCCTTTATAGCCGAAAGTGCTTATCTGACAATCCAGCTTGGTATTCGTATGTGGCAGAGAAGCATTGGGTGCGTATTGTGAGTGGATGAGGTAGCTGTGAGCGTTAGGAGTTAGCCAACAGTGTAACGACCTCCCAAAGACGCTAGAGTGATATGCGATTGATCCTCTACACGTTGCACAAAGATCGAAGGACGTCTGGCTTGCCAGACTACATTAGCTAGACAGGAATTGCTGGCAGCATTCAGCTAAGTGGTGAGAAAGAAACAAATAGGCCTATAGAGTGTAGACAGTCGAAATGGCAAATGTGCTGTATTCGTAGACCTTTTGGAAAGCTAAAGTAGCCATTAGACACATATTTGCTCAACCTTCTAGTTGTCAAGAAGAGGTGCCTGTACCTCCTTTATAGCTGAAAGTGCTTATCAGCTTGGTTAGGTTAGGTGGGACCTATATTTGGTGTGGCAGAGAAGCTTGAGGTGCGTATATTGAGTAGATAAGGTAGCTGTGAGCATTGGAAGGAGCTAGCCGACAGTGTCTCCAAGACGCTGGAATGATAGGCAGACCTCTTGTAACCGTACGTAGCTACAAAGACTACCCCAACTATCCGTACTGGTCGCCATGTCCAGTTGGCCGTGTCCAGATGAGCCTATTGGTGTAGTAAAGAGACGCGTGAAGTGTGTGTGGTTGTGTGGTGTGGACCTGCATGTTGTGCGTACGAGCTAGCTAGCTCCCTGAACGTGTTGTCTTTCCATTAACTATTAATCATTTCTTTTCTTCAGAACATAAAAATGTTGAGTTTCAAAACATGTACGAAAGCACCTGTGCAAGGTGGTCGAGGGTATGGTGGTGGTGGTGGTCTAGTGGAGGTGGAGGGTAGGGTTGTGTGGGGAGGAGGAGGAAGATATGGAGGAGGATATGGAGGATATGGAGGAGTGTACATGTATGAGGAGGACAGGTGGAGTAGAGTTGCTGATGGTGGTGAGTATGGGGGCACACTAGCTGTGTGTGGTAGAAGGCTTGTGTGGGTTGGAGGTTGGAAGAATGGTGTGACGAGTAAGAAGGTGAAGGAGTTGAGAGGAGGGAGATGGTCGGTCATGCCAGACATGTTGGTAGGGTGTTGTAGGTCCTGTGTAGTAAGTGTCAGTGGAGGTGGTATGGTGGTGATGGGAGGGAGAGGTGATGGAGCGCCCTTGAATGATGTTCAGGTGTTTGATGGCGGGACACAGACCTGGCACAGAGGACCATCACTTCCTAAGCCATGTAGCCTCATGTCAGCAGTGGTCCATGGGGACGTGGTCTTCGTGATGGGAGGTGAGGGCATGGACAGAGCAGTGTGGTGTGCCGACATCCGTGACCTGGTGAGCCACTGAGCATTGTGTAGCATCTCTGTCCCTTTGTTTAGCGTGTGTGTAGCTGACGCGCGGACACACACCACGCTACTACACACTCACGCGCACACACGCCACACACCTACGAGTTCACGCTCAACGTGAACCTACGCAGACAGCCTACATACACGCACGTCCATCCACACCACACACTAGACGTGGACGTGCGTGTCTCTGCGATGGAGAGACACGCGCACGTGAAGCGTCTCCATCGCCCACACACAACGGACGCGCTGGCGTTGAAGCTTGTGTGTGTGTGTGTGTGTGCGTGTTGTGTGTGTGTGTGTGTGTGTGTGTGTGTGTGTGTGTGTGTGTGTGTGTGTGTGTGTGTGTGTGTGTGTGTGTGTTTCATGAGCACACACCACACACAGATGTCTTAACACCATGTGTATGTGTACTTTCCACACATATGCCCACATACACCACGGACGCACTGGTGTTGAAGATGTGACTGTGGTGTGTGGTGTGTGTGTGCTTCATGAGCACACACACCAGTGCTGTACTCACGTGCACACTACTACCAGTGTATTCACTGTTGTACACACATGGCTGACACACACCACACACAGATGCAGCTTGTGTATGTGTACATACCATACAAATGCACACACACACACACACACACACACACACTTAGCTACATCTGGTACATATGCTCCAAATGTGTGTGCACACTCACATGACCACACATGACACATCTCCACCTATTTCCACCACACATGCACACACACACACATTCACCAGACTTTTGCAGACACCCATAACACACAGCAATCTGTATGGAGAGAGGTACCAGATGTACCATACAAGTGGTCATCTGTATGTGTTGTCGATGGTGTGCTCCTTGCAATTGGGGGAGATGGCAAGGAGTATAGATCAAAGAAGACCTCTTCCATCTATGGCCTCCACCTTGATGAGAAGAAGTGGAGGCATATAGGAGACATGCCATTTGCATGTTCTATGGTGGACACACTGCTGCTGTCAGGAGGAGGGCTGTTTATGGTGGATGGGGACACTCAACAGGTCTTGAAGATTACTGTACAAGGTAAATATTTCTGTACTGGAATTGAAATTGAATTAATTTGACTATTTGCAGGTCTTGCTAAGCTCTTCCCCATCGTACCAATTCTAAAAGTATCCGACAAGAGCCAAAAAGAAGCAGAGAGCCAAAAAGAAGCAGATGAAAGGTACATGTATGGGGATAGTGTTGGAACCAGTGTATGTGCAGTGAGTGGATTGAGAATTGGGGGATTGGACCTGGTGAAGTGGGTTGGTTGTATTACATCAACTCTTCAACTTGTGACTTGACTTTACGTTGTCACAACTGTGCTCTAACTTACGGATTGTTTGTCGAAATATCTTCCACTGCCTTGGTGCATTTTAGTGTTAGTGCAAGTAATATGGTACAAAGTACAGAATCACAGTCTCAACTATTATGTGGGTAACTGTGTACGTAAGATGCACTGTACACATGACTTAGGTACCTCACAGGTGACTATTGAGCTGTTTTCTCTTACTATAAGGGGTTAAAAGATTTATTTGTTGTGTGGTGGGGACATGTGTGTACTGATGCAATATGAAAGAAGATGTCAGCCTTTTTGTTTGTGTTATTAATTCAGGAGGCTCTATGAGGAGGCCATGACCAAGGGATATGTGGAAACTTCAGTGACCAAGTGTCTCATCCTTGGAGCAGCCGGTGTTGGCAAGACTCACCTCAAACACCTCCTTCTCAAGAAGGGCCCTCCACAGCAACGTGTCAGTACAGGACTGGCTGACAACCCTGTTCGAGCCATCTCCTTCTCGCTGGCTGGTGTAAGTGTACAAGAGGAGGGTGACTGGTTTGTGGTTGAAGATGACCAGGCACTGTTGAAGGTTGTGGGTGGTACCATCAGAGATGGTGGTGTCTCCATGGCAACATCCTTGGACAAGGTGGTTGGCAGTTTCCCAAAGATGGCCATTCATGTGTCTAGTGATGGAGCTGGTGCACTTCACCCTGACCCCACACCTGCTGCTGTCAGTGTTACCACGGATACCAGCCATCAGAGCAGGGCTGTATCCATAGAGAAAGAGCTGATTCATCACATCAACCACTCCTCAGGTAAAGAGATGGTTCACAGCTAACCACCTTCACCTGTACAATCTCTCTGTGTAGGCAAGGAGAAACTGTTTGGTGTGAAGTGGATCCAGTTCATTGACAGTGGTGGTCAACTTCAATACCATGATATCCTTCCATTGTTTGTTCAGAACCCTGGTGTGGCTATATTTGTTTTGAATTTGTCTGAAAAGCTATCTCATCAGCCAGCCATTGAGTACTATGGAGCTGATGGCAAGCCTGTTGGTAAAGCGTATCAATCATCTCTCTCACACCAACAGATTCTTCAGCACTGCCTTGGGGCGATGTGCTCACAGGATGTTCACCCTTTGATCATCACCGTGGGAACACATCGAGATGCTGCAGACAGGTGCTCAGAATCCATCAAAGAGAAAAACCAAGAGCTCATGAAATTACTGGCTGCAGACAGGTTTTGTGTGCTGTGTAATGGAGAGGAGCTTACAGAGGCAATATTTCCTGTGAATGGCAAAACCCCTGGGGTTGAGGACAGGCATGTTGCTACGGTACTTAGGCAGAAAATTGTATCCATGTGCCCAAAGCTAATAAAGATGCCAATAGCATGGTTCGGACTGGAGGTTCTTCTCCAAAGGTCATCGCATGGTGGCATCTTGAGTCTTGTAGAATGCCAGGTGTGTGCCAAAAGCTTGCACCTTGAGGGAGATGCATTCTTAGCAGCCTTGCACCATCTTGTCCATCACAATATGTTCTTACATTACCCAGAGGCTCTTCCCCAGACAGTGTTCTGTGATCCCCAGGTAGTACTTACCAAGGTGACTGAGCTAGTGGAATACCACCACAAGCTGAGGGATTGTCCGGATAAGGGTGTGGCAGCTGAGCGTGGTCTAGCCAAGTTCAGGGATCATGGACTATTGTCAGTGGAGCTCCTGAACAAGTTTTCAAGGCACTACACAGAAGGTCTGTTCACTCCACAAGATATGTTGAAGTTATTGGTGAGTGTTGGAGCCATTGCAATGATTGGTGAGGGTGGCGTGTACTTAATGCCTGGTCTGCTGCCCCACCTGGACTCTGGTCAAGTGTCCAAGTACTATCAACAAGGTGCCTCATTGATAATCACACCCACCCAGGGCTGTATTCCCAGTGGTCTGTTCTGCTGTCTTGTGGCCCATCTTTTATCCCCTTCCAACCAATCGCCTTGGAAGGTGTGCATGGAAGGGGACAAGCCTTTGTGTTTGTATCGCAACTGCATCACATTTCAGCTTCAGCACACAACAGAACTGGTGACCCTAGTCGACATGTTCTCTTACATCCTATTGCACGTTGATGAGATGTCCATTGAAGTGTGTAGAGAGATAAGATGTTGTGTTCACAGTGGCATCAAGAGTGCATGTGGAATACTCAAGTACCAAGGTGACCAGTTTGAAGATGCCTTCATGTGTCCAGGAGCTAGATGTACCTCAGACCCTTCTCATGTAGCTGTAGTTGTGTCCGAGAAGAGATGGGTATGTAGTATTCGAGGGCGCCAGAAGGGAGACCTGAGTGAGGGTCAGTTGATGTGGTTTGGTGAGAGTGGTGTCAGGAGACAAGATCCCAGTGCATCAGGTGGGTGATGTGTGTGGTAAATCATGTGATCACTATCTGTTCCATCTCTGTACAGATCCTGTTTTCTTGGACAGTGAGCCATCATTACAGCACCTCCTGGACAAAGTAGCAGCTGTGATTCCTCACAAGTATGAGTTGATTGGACTTCAACTTGGTCTCTCACTAGCTGAGCTCCAAGTGATAGGCCCTCGTCACCCAACCTTGGAGGAACACCACAGAGCATTTGGTGAGATGTTTGGTGTGTGGAGGAGACGTGGGTCAGTTCCTTACTCCTGGAGGACATTGATCGATGTGCTGAAGAGCACCAGTGTTGGTGAAGTCAGGCTATCTGATGAGTTGACCTTCTGGATCACACACAAGTGACCTTGTCATCAGTATCTGTAAACAGTGTGTTGTATTGCTATGTAGAAGTATGTGTGTGTGCTTTGTTGACTCTGTTTAGGATAGGATACTGGTTTACATTACATGTGTGTGTGTTTGTATATTAGAGGCTTGCTGAATGAATTGGAATGAAATGTCTGACATCTGTGAGTGATACAAAATTAAGATCTACTGGCACCAATAAGAGATGGGTTACCATGGCTACTTATAAGCAAGGGATTTGTTGGCATAATGTCTCTGGCAGTGTAGGGATGACCTGGCTGGTCTGTCTCTAGTGTACACATGCACACAACACAGCTACATTCAGTCAGTGTTGGCCACACATGTTACAGCAATGGTATGTTCACACTATGTTGCACACACGTGGCCCTGGGTCCATGTCTGAAGAGGGTAGAGGAGATGGTGTGGAGGTAGACCTGGTCTCTAGATATGATGGATACCATCTCTATCTGATAACTGCTAAAGACAAGTTGGGGATATGATAGGTGCTGATGTTGCTCTCTCTGGCAGTGCAGGGGACTGGAGTGGTGGGTGCTAGGACCAAGCTGCTAACATCTCTAAAGAATGCTCACCTGGATTCATCCAACCATTTTGAACCAGTTGCTGTAGATACCTCAACGTCACGTTTTGTTTTTGTACAAGCTAGTTATAGCTGTCATTAATTGAATGATGCAAATTGTTAATAATTTATGGAAATCGAAGTGTTTGTACGTGAACATGCGGGTTGTAAAGTGGGTTCGAATGTGTCCTTTGTAGCGCGGTCATGCTGATCCTGGACCTCGTGACGTCGACCCCATCTTCTGCATTACATGCAGGGAAATCAGTACTCCCTGGAAGCAGCTGGTATGTCATTGACGTTGTACTATACACGTATGATCGGTTCATCAGCATGCCGCGCACAACGGGCTATTCCATAAAATAATTGTACACCCCTACTGATGACCCAAAAAAGTTGTCCAGAGGGGGTCCAATGGTAATGTCCTAGGGGGATGTTCTATTGCAGTGAGATGTGTCCAGAGGGGGTCCAATGGCAATGATGGCAATGTCCTAGGGGTGTCGCACAGTGAGATGTGTCCGGATGGGTTTCAAAGGTAACGCACTAGGGGGTATCCTGCATCAGGATGTGTCCAGAGGGGGTTCAATGGTAATGTGCAGGGAAGTGTGTCCAGAGGGGGTCCAAAATTAATGTCCTGGGGGGGGGGGGGGGGTATGGTGTAGATGCTTTATGTTCTGGGGGGATACGTTGATTTTAGTCATCAGTAGGGGTGTACAATTAGATTACGGAATAGCCCAACCTGAAACGTCACATGCCGCCATAAGACTTACACTACTGATGGAGGGGGGATGGGGGAGTTGGGGAAGGGCAGGGATTGTGGATATCATGTAGGTAATTACTGATGCCCATATTCTGATAGGAGTAGAGAGAAGCCATGGTGTGGATTCTTTTGGTGTGTCCACACTGCAAGGTGGCTGGCACTTGGGCTAGTTCTTGCAGGTCACTACTTGACATGCCAAAAGTCAGTAGCAATGCTGCACGCTTGTTGCATTGCATCTAGTAATCAAGGTCATCCCCATGGCTTTACCTGTGCTGGTATGATGCTGCCATGTCAGTTGTGCAAGTTTGAAGAGAGAAGCAGCAATACATCAGCTACACAGCATGGTACGGTTTCCATATGTATCAGTGTGCATTATTTGGAATGGTGATTAGTAGTAGTCTAGTAGAAGAGTCTATGTGTCTCTCAAATTGTTCATGGGCTGAAATTATGTCCATTTGATAGACTAATAACACTCAACTCAGTCCTACCCTAGTGGCCTGATCGGGTGTACGTGGGTGTAGTTATGTGGTGAGGTGCATTATTTGGAGCTAATGTTGTGAATTGGTTCACAGAAGATGGAACACACTCCACACCAATAGTGACCCAGGGCTATCTGATAAGGGTGCACTGATCTTGGTGTAGGTGTCAAACTTGCACTGACATCACTACACACAACACACATAATGTGTGCAAGTACAAGTGTGTAAATGTGTGTACATGTGTTCATCTGTGAGAGTGTTCACACATTGCACCCCTCCTTGTCATGTTCACTGGTGGGGCTCCTCCCCATCCAGCACTGGTGGGGCTCCTCCCCATCCAGCACTGGTGGGGCTCCTCCCCATCCAGCACTGGTGGGGCTCCTCCCTCTTAAGCACGGAGAAGATGAGTAGCAATGGCATGGAGGACTGATGTGATTTTTAACTAAATTGATGCTACTTTAATACTCTCCATGTGCACATAGCATGATGGGTGAACATCAATGCCCCACCCCTTCCCCTCCCACTCTTCCCCAGTCCTACCTCTTACAACCCCCCATCTTCCTACTGGACCACACTACGTTCCAATCGTTTCTTCTGTCTTCAGAAGAAGAAGTCCAGCACCCTCATGAACACTCTGGACTCCCTTAGGACAGCCAAGTCTTCACTTCTCTTATGTCATCGCCGTGGGAACCAGTGAACAGGAGATAGAAGCTGACTGGGCGTGGCTTGAGGAGAACCTGTTAGGAGTGCTAGGTGAGAGAGGAGAGGGGAGGAAGGGAGTAGGAGGAAGAGGAGGGGGAGGGAAGGAAGGGGAGGAGGGAGAGGGATTCATAATATTCAATCCATCAACAGGACTATGGGATTAGTTTTATCAGTGACAATAACAATGAGGATTGTGGCATTCCATTTAATGACTGACAGGATGAGAGACCACATTGATAGTGCAGGGCACCTCCTCCCCCTCTAGGTACCTTTGGGGATGATGTACAGGCCATGGACTATGTGCAGGCCAAGATAGAGAGTCTGGTGACCCTGATGGAGACCGAGGATGCCAGCATCAAGCACTTCAACCCTGAGAAGATGAGGTTTCGAGACATGGAGCAGAACTTCAGGGCCCAGTTGCCCATGCCCAAGCGAGAGAAGCTAGTCAACTGTGAGTATGGGTCTGGGGAGGAGAGGGAAGGCCTCTAGGTGTGGTCACAAGAGGGCATGGTCACTAGAGGGTGTGGTCACCAGAGGGCGTGGTAACCAGAGGGTTGAATAAGAGCTTTGACATTTTGTATTGTAGAAGTGTTTTTCAAAACTGCCCATTCGGACGAAGTAGTGCGTGTGTGTCATGTTCTATTCAAAGTAAAGTATCATTCAAATGAGAAATACAAGTTACCAAACTGCTTTAACATTGGTCTTTGTACTTTTATGTGCTAAATACATGTGAGCTATCAGTGTGGATCACCTCTTTGCCTTCAAAAACACACTACACTTGTTCACATCCACACATGCACACACTCCTGCACACGTACACATCCACACATGCACACTTACACATCCACACATGCACACTTACACATCCCCACATGCACACTTACACATCCACACATGCACACTTACACATCCACACATGCTCACACACATGCACACTTACACATCCACACATGCACACTTACACATCCACACACTTGCACAGATGTGCAAGTGTGTGGATGTGTAAGTGTGCAGGTGTGTGAGCATGTGTGGATGTCCACACATCAACACAACAAACAAGTGTCTTGTTTCAATGACAAACCTGGAACATTCTCTCTTCATGCCCCCTCCCCACCTGTTGCTATAGAAACTAGAGCACCAGTCAACATGGCTGCCGAGTACATCACACTGACCACACCCACCAAGGCCCATCATGTGTTTATAAACATCAAGTAAACCTTTGAACTGATCAATGGAAACTCTGACCAAGATAGCCATACAAGAGTGAGTGTGTGTTGTGTGAGTGTGATAAGAGTGAGGAGAGTGAGGAAGGAGATCGTGTGTGTGTGTCTGTGTGTGTGTGGCTGTGTGTGTATGCTTGTGTGTGTCTGTGTGTCTGTGTGTCTGTGTGTGTGGCTGTATGTGTGTGTCTGTGTGTGTGTGTGGCTGTATGTGTGTGTGTGGTGTGCATATTCAAACCATTAGGTGAATGAGTATATCATGTCCCTAATTGGCAGGGTTCTCCTCGGAAGCACAAAGAGTGATAGCCGATCGTATCTCTGCTCTCAGGAAAGCAAGGTGTGTGTTTTATAATATATGTATGTGTGTTATGTGTGTGTGTTATGTGTGTGTGTTATGTGTGTGTGTTATGTGTGTATTATGTGTGTGTTATGTGTGTGTGTGCGTGTGTGTGTGTGTGTGTTGCTTTGTCATGTGAGCTGTCGTTGTATGGATGTTGACAGATATGAACATATCTTGTCAATGTAAGACCACTGGGCTAGATGTGGGCTACCATATCTGTGTAAGACCAGAGGGCTAGTGTGGGCTACCATACCTGTGTAAGACCACTGGGCTAGTGTGGGCTAACATACCTGTGTAAGACCACTGGGCTAGTGTGGACTACCATACCTGTGTAAGACCACTGGGCTAGTGTGGGCTACCATACCTGTGTAAGGCCACTGGGCTAGTGTGGGCTACCATACCTGTGTAAGACCAGAGGGCTAGTGTGGGCTACCATACCTGTGTAAGGCCACTGGGCTAGTGTGGGTTACCATACCTGTGTAAGGCCACTGGGCTAGTGTGGACTACCATACCTGTGTAAGACCAGAGGGCTAGTGTGGGCTACCATACCTGTGTAAGACCACTGGGCTAGGTGTGGACTACCATACCTGTGTAAGACCACTGGGCTAGTGTGGACTACCATACCTGTGTAAGGCCACTGGGCTAGTGTGGGCTACCATACCTGTGTAAGACCACTGGGCTAGTGTGGGCTACCATACCTGTGTAAGGCCACTGGGCTAGTGTGGGCTACCATACCTGTGTAAGACCACTGGGCTAGTGTGGACTACCATACCTGTGTAAGACCACTGGGCTAGTGTGGGCTACCATATCTGTGTAAGGCCACTGGGCTAGTGTGGACTACCATATCTGTGTAAGGCCACTGGGCTAGTGTGGGCTACCATACCTGTGTAAGACCACTGGGCTAGATGTGGGCTACCATATCTGTGTAAGACCAGAGGGCTAGTGTGGGCTACCATACCTGTGTAAGACCACTGGGCTAGTGTGGGCTACCATATCTGTGTAAGGCCACTGGGCTAGGTGTGGGCTACCATACCTGTGTAAGACCATTGGGCTAGTGTGGGCTACCATATCTGTGTAAGGCCACTGGGCTAGTGTGGGCTACCATACCTGTGTAAGACCACTGGGCTAGTGTGGGCTACCATACCTGTGTAAGACCATTGGGCTAGTGTGGGCTACCATATCTGTGTAAGGCCACTGGGCTAGTGTGGACTACCATACCTGTGTAAGACCACTGGGCTAGTGTGGGCTACCATACCTGTGTAAGGCCACTGGGCTAGTGTGGACTACCATACCTGTGTAAGACCCCTGGGCTAATGTGGGCTACCGTATCTGTGTAAGACCACTGGGCTAGTGTGGGCTACCATACCTGTGTAAGACCACTGGGCTAGTGTGGACTACCATATCTGTGTAAGACCACTGGGCTAGTGTGGGCTACCATACCTGTGTAAGACCACTGGGCTAGTGTGGGCTACCATACCTGTGTAAGACCCCTGGGCTAATGTGGGCTACCATACCTGTGTAAGACCACTGGGCTAGTGTGGGCTACCATACCTGTGTAAGGCCACTGGGCTAGTGTGGACTACCATACCTGTGTAAGACCACTGGGCTAGTGTGGGCTACCGTATCTGTGTAAGACCACTGGGCTAGTGTGGGCTACCATACCTGTGTAAGACCACTGGGCTAGTGTGGGCTACCATACCTGTGTAAGACCACTGGGCTAGTGTGGGCTACCATGCCTGTGTAAGGCCACTGGGCTAGTGTGGGCTACCATACCTGTGTAAGAGCACTGGGCTAGTGTGGGCTACCATATCTGTGTAAGAGCACTGGGCTAGTGTGGGCTACCATACCTGTGTAAGACCACTGGGCTAGTGTGGGCTACCATACCTGTGTAAGACCACTGGGCTAGTGTGGGCTACCATACCTGTGTAAGACCACTGGGCTAGTGTGGGCTACCATACCTCTGTAAGGCCACTGGGCTAGTGTGGCAGGGTTCTCCTCTGAAGCACAAAGAGTGATTGTTAGGAGGATGATATCAATGGGGTTGGCTCTGGGATGCAGGTAGTATGTATTGTAGCTTTGGCAGGGTAGGTGTGTTGACAGTAAACAGGGTTTAATGGAGGGAAGTTGTGGTGTTTGTGTGGGTGTACCACAGAAGCACACTGCAACATGAATTGTCCAATGGGAAACAACCACCATTGGCCATAGTGGTTTCACCCTTCTCTAAAGATCATGATCACCTGACAGTAAACAGAGTTTAATGGCAGGGCAGTTGTAGGTTGTGGGCTTGTGAGTTTGAACAGGTCATCTTCACTGGGTAATGGTTTAATCTTGGGTGCCACAGTATTCCCTATCTTGGGCCCTGGGGACATTCTGGTTGCTAGCCTTCTTGAACAGTCCACTTATCGTGGTGCCTCTGTGAAGCTTAGTTGTGTCTAGCGATCTTGAACGTTCCTGGAAGAGAAGGCAAGAGGTCCATCCCATTACTGCTACTCCAATGGTCCTCTAGCCTTGCAGGCAATGCAATGCCACACCTACCCACAACCCAGGCCTGGGGACCAGCTCACCTCTCCTGTCCCACAGTCCCCATCCAAGCAGGGCGACGCCCAACCTTCTCCAGTAAGAGACACACCTCTCTCACATAACCCACACAGAACAAGGGACACACACCTCCCACATAACCCACACAGAACAAGAGACACAACCTGTGCGAGACGTTATTATTATTGTGTAATGTTATGTAACCATTATGTAATCGCACGTGTTAAAAAAAGGAAAGAAAAAGTTTGTTCGGAGTGTGGATCTATCCGCGACGTGTCTTACGAAAAAGGGAGTTTTGTACATGGTCCTTCGAGCCGGGAAATCTGGAAGTGAGACATTCGTGGACTAGAAACTAAAAATGGAAGAGCTCGTTCGAAAGAAGCGAATTCGCGCGGGTCACAAAGGATCCGTAACTCGAATTATCGCCCAAGTGAGCGGAATGTTTGATTCGTCGCAAATCAACCTCTCCAAGCTAGGTCAGCATCTTGAAACGCTGAAAGATAAGCGCGAAGTCTTAAAGAAATTAGACTCTGAGATCCTGGACGCAACGACTGAAGAAAGGGAACTCACAGATGTGTTCAAGGAAAGAATCGACCTCGCCATCATAGACATCGAACGAGCGATTGCAGGTACCAACATTTCTGGAGCGATGAACGTACCACCAGCTACAAATCAAGTTCAACCCATGAATCAAACGGCTAATCAAGATCAACGGACAAACCAAGCTGTATCGACCGGACAAGCTCAGCCGGTTAGTCAGAACGCAACTGCACAACCTGTTACTGTTCGTGACAAAAGCCCTGATTCACAAGGAATTGATGGCTCCCCAAGATCTGTTGAACCTACTACTAATCCTACAAGGGAGAGAACAGAACTGTCATCCTCTTCTCATTATGCCAGCTCTAGTCAATCATCAAGCAGAGTACCCTACAGTGGACCCAAGGTTAAACTACCCAAGCTGTCATTAATGACATTCAATGGTGATCTGACGACTTGGACGGCATTTTGGGACACCTTTGAGTCCTCAATTCACAACAACACAGACCTTTCAGCAATAGACAAATTTAACTATATGAACTCTCTACTGGAAGGAAATGCTGCTACTGCAATATCAGGACTAACGCTTAGCTCTGCCAATTACGACGAGGCTGTGGTGATCCTGAAAAAAAGATTTGGCAACCGTCAGCAAATCATCACAAAACACATGGACGTCTTAATGAGTCTTGAAGCAGTAACATCAAATCACAATCTGGAAGGCCTCAGACATCTGTATGACCTAGTGGAGTCACATGTTCGGAGCTTACGGTCACTTGGGATCCCATCATCGTCATATGGGAGTCTGCTGTCCTCGATTTTCATGACGAAGCTTCCTCAGGAACTTCGAGTTATCGTTAGTCGGGAAATCACCAATGATGAATGGGACCTTGATTCCATTATGAAGACGGTGGAAAAGGAGATTGATGCAAGGAAAGGGCATCTGTTAGTGTCTGTCCTGTGAAGAAGCAGAGCAGGGAATATCCTACAGCAGCTGCACTATTCTCCAATAATTCATCTCCAACATGTTCGTACTGTGACCAACCACATTCTTCCTCTTCATGTCAGACGATAACCGATCTTGGAAGGAGGAAACAAATATTGATGAAGTCTGGACGGTGTTTTGTGTGTTTGAAGAAGGGACACATTTCCAAGGATTGCCGGTCATCACGTGGATGTTACAGTTGTTGGAAAAGACATCATACTAGCCTTTGCAGATCATACAAACCATCTCAGCAAGACATTTCTCAGAGCTCCCAACATATCTCACCCGGTAGACAAGGTCACAACACTGCTCAGGTTACTCATCCATCGACACAGAAGACCAATTCAACTGAGTCCTCTCCTGTACTATCCATGTACGTCAGTACCAGAACCCCTGTGTTACTACAGACAGCAAGAGCTCAAGTCTTCCAACCTGACAAACCCTCTAACACCATGGATGTCAGAATAATCCTCGACAGTGGAAGCCAACGATCCTATGTTGAAAATAGGGTGCGTGAGACTCTTGAACTGCCTACGGAACAAGTTGAGACTATCGTGATAAAGACCTTTGCTTCAAAGGAGAGAATTCAAGTTTGCGATGTGATCAAACTTGCCATCAAAACTAAGGACGGAACCAACTTAGTTCTACCATTCCTTGCGGTACCAACCATCTGTGAGCCTCTGTCTGGCCAGCCTATAGCAATTGCCAAGGAGCGGTTTAGGCACTTATCGAAC
The DNA here is from genome assembly GCA_013339895.1 of Ephydatia muelleri. Lineage (NCBI taxonomy): Eukaryota > Metazoa > Porifera > Demospongiae > Spongillida > Spongillidae > Ephydatia > Ephydatia muelleri. Next base: position 12,987,215 of record JABACO010000006.1, read on the forward strand.
CTGGAATTGGCCGATCATGGCAGCGTTAAGGGAAGCCTTGAAATAAACATACTAATCGGAGCTGACCATTATTGGAAGTTTGTAACAGGAAAGGTTACCCATGGAACAACAGGTCCTACCGCGATTCACACAGTCCTAGGATGGGTTTTGTCTGGACCTGTACCCAACGTCTCAGGTCATGAAGCTGCTCTCAACCTTATCTCTGCTCATGCCCTCAAAGTTGAAGCATTTACATTTCAATGTAACGACTGCAGTCTGGACCAGAGGATAAAGGAATTTTGGGATCTGGAAACATTGGGTATCAGAAAGAATGAATCCTCTGTTTATGACACGTTTATGCAAACCATAAACTTTCAAGCTGGTAGGTACTGCGTTCGTTTGCCCTGGAAGGATTCTCACCCAACCTTGCCAGACAATCTTGACCTCAGCCAAAGGAGGTTATATGGGCTACTAAGGCGTCTTAGGCAGGAACCAAGAATTCTCAAGGAATATGATGCTATAATCAAAGAACAGCTAGAGAAGGGAATTGTTGAAGTTGTAGACAACCCATGGAATTCTACCTCAGAGAAGGTGCACTATATTCCCCACCATGCTGTCTTCCGGAATGATAAACAAACCACCAAGCTGAGAATTGTTTATGATGCTTCATTTAAGACGAATGGACCTTCCCTGAACGACTGCCTGTATGCAGGGCCTGCGTTCGGGCAAAGCATCTTCGACATTCGCCACATCTGCAGTTTAGCCAAAGAGATGGAGCCTACAAGGCGTAATATTGTTGGCATAGCATCTAGGTTTTATGATCCCCTCGGGATTCTCTCACCCATAACTGTGCGGTTTAAATTGATGTTTCAAGATCTGTGCATCAAAGAGCTGAATTGGGATGATCGGTTATCTGGTGAGCAACTGGTGAAGTGGAAGGAGCTTGTGAATGGCTTTCATCAAGAAAGGCCGATTCTTGTTCCACGATGGTATTCAATGGGGCTTACAGAGACATCTTCATACAGCCTTCATGGATTTAGCGATGCATCACAGCGAGCATATGCAGCAGTGGTGTACTTGCGAGTGGTAACTTCAAGTGGCTGTGTAGTCCGACTTGTAAGTTCAAAAACAAGAGTTTCTCCAGCTAAAGAACACACCATTCCTAGACTTGAATTGCTAGCTGCTCTACTTGTGGCTAGGTTGTTGTCATGCGTAGAGTCTGCCTTGATGGAGGAGATACCCTTGAAGCCTCCAATATGCCATACAGACTCGAAGGTTGCTCTTTACTGGATCAAAGGTGTAGATAAAGAATGGAAACAGTTCATAGAAAATCGTGTTATGGAGATCAGAAAATTGGTACCAGTAGAGTGTTGGATGCATTGCCCGGGGAAAGAAAACCCTGCCGATCTTCCTTCTAGAGGCATGAGTGTGGAGGAACTGATGAACAGCCACCTTTGGTTCAATGGTCCAAGCTGGCTTATTGATGGTACAACTGTAACACACAGCTTTGAGGAAGATTCTATCCCAGAAGAGTGCATAGCAGAGATGAAAGTAAATGACAGACGCAAACATCAGGCAATGCATGTCCTGCTTGTAACTGGGAATGTCGGCACAATTGTTAAGTGTGAGAATTTCAGTACCTTAACCAGGTTGCTGAGAGTCACAGGGTATGTGTTGAAGTTCATTGACGTCTTAAAGGCCAAAAGAACAAAACCTGGAGACACCCCTTCTGTGGCCTTGTCTGCAAGGGACATCTCTGTTGCAGAAGCATTCTGGATTAAATCGTCTCAACAGTCACTACTTGAGGATGAAAGGTTTCAAACTTGGAAGATGCAGTTCAGGATGTACTGTGACGAGTCCGGATTGTGGAGATGTGGAGGCAGACTTGGAAATGCTGATCTTGCAGGATGTGAAACACACCCAATACTACTCCACTCAGAACATCATTTCACGGCCCTTGTTGTGAACTACTGCCACAAGAAAGTCATGCATGGAGGCGTTAAAGATACTCTCACAGAGTACCGATCACGGTTCTGGATAATCAGGGGAAGATGCTTCGTGAGAATGTTACTTCACCAGTGTGTGGTATGCAGGAAGATCGATGGAAAACCTTATTCCCATGTCCCACCACCTCCATTACCAGACTTCCGAGTTGTCCAATCACCACCATTCGCATTCACTGGCCTGGACTATGCTGGACCCCTTTATCTCAAAGGCACTGGAAATAAAGTGTGGATATGCCTCTTTACCTGTTGTGCGACAAGAGCAGTGCACTTGGATTTGGTCGTATATATGACGGCTACATCATTCATTTCGTGCTTCAGGAGGTTCACCGCTAGAAGAGGTGTTCCACGCAAACTTATATCAGACAACAGTAAGACGTTCAAGGCAGCTAGCAAGACTATATTTGCTATGTTGAGCCATCCAGATGTTGAGAAGTTCTTTCTTGGAATGCGAATTGAGTGGTCCTTTAACTTGGAAAAGGCTCCCTGGTGGGGAGGTTTTTTCGAGCGATTGATTGGTTCTACCAAGAGATGCCTAAAAAGGGTTATTGGAAGTGCAAGGCTTTCCTATGATGAACTTCTGACTGTTATTGCAGAGGTTGAAGCAATTCTGAACTCAAGACCGCTATCATACGTATCATCAGAGGATTTGGACGAACCCCTTACTCCCTCACATTTACTTACTGGACATCGACTGATCAGCTTACCTGACCCCTTCATTTCAAATGAAGACCCTGACTACGTCGCAACTAGTGCTCCTAACGTGCTGAGTCGACGGATGCAACATCTAACTGCAATCTTGGCAACGCTGGAAAAGGGAATACTTAACTGAACTCCTCACAAGGAGACTGCTACTAACCCCAAACCTGTGTCTATTGGTGACATTGTACTTATCCATGATGAAGATCATCCAAGGATATTCTGGAAGATGGGGAAGATATAAAGGGTGCTGACGGAGTCGTTAGAGGAGCAATAGTTCGCTCTGGAAGCAAGTTGGCCTTGCTGAAACGTCCTATACAGCGCCTATTTCCTCTCGAGGTCAGCAGCAATCCTGGAAGCACATGTCTGAGTACTGATCACGTGGAGTCTGAACAGGAAGTGTCACTTGACACCTGAGCCACAGAGAGTTCGCCCTCAGAGAGTTGCATCACAACGAGCAAGAAAATAGATCAAGGGTTGGATAGATCAGTTGGACGTTGACTAGTTCTCACTAGTCAACGGGGGGAGTGTGCGAGACGTTATTATTATTGTGTAATGTTATGTAACCATTATGTAATCGCACGTGTTAAAAAAGGAAAGAAAAAGTTTGTTCGGAGTGTGGATCTATCCGCAACGTGTCTTATGAAAAAGGGAGTTTTGTACACAACCCACACAGAACAAGAGACACACATAACCCACACAGAACAAGGGACACACACCTCCCACATAACCCACACAGAACAAGAGACACACCCATCCCACATAACCCACACTGAACAAGAGACACACCCCTCCCACATAACCCACACAGAACAAGAGACGCACCCCTCCCACATAACCACACAGAACAAAGGACACACACCTCCCACATAACCCACACAGAACAAGAGACACACCCCTCCCACATAACCCACACTGAACAAGAGACACACCCCTCCCACATAACCCACACAGAACAAGAGACACACCCCTCCCACATAACCCACACAGAACAAGAGACACACCCCTCCCACATAACCCACACATAACAAGAGACACACCCCTCCCACACAGATCAAGGGACACAGAGTGATGTGTGTGTGGGAGTTTATATCCAACATTAAAGGTTACACTCATACATGTACAACATGGCAAATGTGTCTGGTTGTGTATGTGTGCGTGTGTGTGTGCGTGTGTGTGTGTGCGTGTGTGTGTGTGTGTGTGTGTGTGTGTGTGCATGTGTGTGTGTGTGAGTGTGTGTGTGTGTGTGTGCATGTGTGTGTGTGTGTGCGTGTGTGTGCGTGTGTGTGCGTGTGTGTGTGTGTGTGTTTGTTGCCCGTATATTGATTTCTACCTGTTTCAAGTTGCCATGCAGAGTGTCACTGGCTTCATCAATGTCCATGTCAGTGTCTTTCATCTTCACCAGATGAGCTCTGACTCTCTCACCTTGCAGTGTCTGGTGTGCCTGATGGCTGGGTGAGGCTGTGGTGTGCCTGATGGCTGGGTGAGGCTGTGGTGTGCCTGATGGCAGTGGTGTGCCTGATGGCTGGGTGAGGCTGTGGTGTGCCTGATGGCTGTGGTGTGCCTGATGGCAGTGGTGTGCCTGATGGCTGGGTGAGGCTGTGGTGTGCCTGATGGCTGGGTGAGGCTGTGGTGTGCCTGATGGCTGGGTGAGGCTGTGGTGTGCCTGATGGCTGTGGTGTGCCTGATGGCTGGGTGAGGCTGTGGTGTGCCTGATGGCTGGATGAGGCTGTGGTGTGCCTGATGGCTGGGTGAGGCTGTGGTGTGCCTGATGGCTGGGTGAGGCTGTGGTGTGCCTGATGGCTGGGTGAGGCTGTGGTGTGCCTGATGGCTGTGGTGTGCCTGATGGCTGGGTGAGGCTGTGGTGTGCCTGATGGCTGGATGAGGCTGTGGTGTGCCTGATGGCTGGGTGAGGCTGTGGTGTGCCTGATGGCTGGGTGAGGCTGTGGTGTGCCTGATGGCTGTGGTGTGCCTGATGGCTGGGTGAGGCTGTGGTGTGCCTGATGGCTGGATGAGGCTGTGGTGTGTCTGATGGCTGGGTGAGGCTGTGGTGTGCCTACTAGAGACAGCTGTACTGGTCACGGGTGTCACATGTGAACACAGAACATCATCACAACACACAGTAGAGAACCTCCAGCATACAGATCCTCGTGTGTCTGCATTACAGAGTCATAACCACACACAAGTGAGCATTTGCATTGCATTTTCCACTCACAGACCTCGAAAAATGGTCATCCTAGAGAGGGGTGTGGCCATGTGAGCACTGCAACTGCACACTTGGCTATGTGCTGGTCACTGATAACCACTACTGCCTTGGTAAGTTGTCCAAAATAGCCACACATCCCACAGCACTGTGTGTTCTAGCCATCTTGCCTTCACACACCACATACAGTCATATACACACACAGACGCACACACACCCACACACAGACACACACACAGGGTACAACGTGTACATTGAGCTGCTGGCTGGAAGTGATGAGGGAGGAGGTGGATGTCCAGGTGCTCACCCTCGGCCATCTTGTCCCTCACCAGACTGTTGGAGTGAGTGTGTCTGCCAATACCAGTGTGGGGGAGGGGCCATTGTCATCGCTGGTACAGGGGACAACACTAGTTGGAGGTACGTGTGGGGGACACCATAGGACTGATCGGAAAAACTTAACTGGTGTAAGCACAATTTGGGTGTCCATTATAACCCGCTGGGCCTTTTGTTGCAACAACCCATAATGCAAAGTTCTGGCAAAAGGGGGAGGAGGGGGGTGGGGGAGTGATATACTACACTGATTAGGGCTACACAGGAATAGTTTGGAATGGGAGGAACAGTTTGGAACACCTCAAGTGACCTTTAATCTTCAGGGGAACATGACATCATACTCATCCTATGGGAGGAACAGTTCGAGCGCCGTCACCAAAGCAAGTGTGAAAATCCTACCCTCATCGGACCAAGGAAGGTGAACAAAATCACTTTCAGCAGCCACATCATCCAGGAATAGAGGAGGTACTTCATTTGTCCCAGACGCTTGTAAATGCGATATTACTCACTAGGCATCATGGACCAGTGAAAAACCTGTTGGATTGGAAGTATCTTAATTAAAGTCCCAAACACGACACTTTAGGAAGTCTCAAACACATTACCTGGGAGTGATTGAACCAAATCTTTTCGCCAGTCACAGGGTGCTTTGCAATTTCCCTACCTCTGTCCACAATCCTCAGTTAATAGCTCTGTCTTCGTGCCTTTGTAATTACGAACGTGCAATATCTAAACTTGGATTTGTCGTTAGGAACCAAGTCCTTACTTCAGTTTGCATGTGCAGTGGAACCCTTCAAATCCAGACACCATTGGGATTAGTGGAGTATCGTGGTTATTGGTTGAATGTATAGGTAGCTAATACAGGTAGCACACATTTGTATGATTGTGGTGTCCACATTTCACAGGGGGCCGGGATTAGAGAGGCTCCACTGTATGTTAGGGACAACGACATTCGATTTGTGTGTGTGTGTGTGTGTGTGTGTGTGTGTGTGTGTGTGTGTGTGTATGAATGTGTATGTGTTTGTATGTATGTTTGTGTATGTGTTTATGTATGCACATGTGTATGTGTTTGTATGCATGTTTGTATGTGTTTATGTATGTGCTTATGTATGTGTGTGCGGTGTGTGTGTGTATGCATACAAGTGTAGACGTAGCATTATACATTATGCGATAATGCTTACGTCAGTTGGGTCTGGGTACGAGACTAGACAAAGGCTATCATATAGAGAATTGCTGCAGTATGACCCTGTGGCAGAAACCCGAGACACAGTCCTTCCTATTTCAGGTTTCATTTTTATGATGATATCAAAATTCAAACCTTGCTTATCAATGCTGTTAGTGATGAAATTGCTATTTAAAAGGCATATGCTGAAAAGTACACTGTGCACAACCACAACACTTGTAATACAGCTCAACCAAGCCTACAGCCACATCGTAGTGTTAAAGCTGCAGTTAGAATGGATGTATAGAATACATCATCTCTGGTAGGCCTATTACATGCTACTTTTAAAAGCTGTGTCGATTCAAAGTCTGGGTTGACCTTTGGGTACGTCCACGGACTGATCTCCATGACAGGTATGATTCTGCAAGGAAGACGCAAATTTGCATCTGCAGCAGCCCTGGCCATATGTACGCCTAGACATTGCCAGTGGCTGTAGCATACAGACGGCTGTAAACGAGTGCAACAGGGTCCGTGCAAACTATATCTCACAGCCTTCATGTAGAGGAGGAACACAGCACATGATAAGGTCTTTAAATCTGCAATGTACACACTGAACACTCAGAGCACATACATGGTATCAACACATCACTAAGAACACTCAGCTTACAGCAGTGGTTACCAACACATCACTAAGTACAATCATGTATGCACCCACACAAGTCCACTCAGCCCACTCAGCATATAGCTACACGCTAGCAGCTGCTACATACATAACTACATATACAATCAGAGACAATACTAACGATCATCTCTGGCTCAAAAGTGTCCACGTCGATCACAACCACTGCAAAGCGAAACCTCATTAATATTCCACCCATGTGGTACAGTACGGACCTATTCTGATACCATGCATAAAATATGCATTCCGCGGTTAACCTATATATCTCTTCCCCAGTCCCATCTGGTCCTTCACTTGGCCTATCTGGTGAGCTCCTTAGCTCAACGTCCTACAGGCTTTTCCGACACCTATGGACAGGAATGGGGTGGTCCGTAGCTACTTCATCAGCTGCTCACCTCTGGAGGGAGGCAAGGCTTTCAGCCATAGCGTCACCGAGAGCAACATAACACTCACCGAGCTCCACCCCTTCTATACCTACGAGTGCAGGGTTGCCGCGGTAACCATTGGCATTGGTCCGTACACGGCCAAGTATGAATTCAAGATGTCTCCAGCCGCACCCAGCAGTCCAGCTCAGAACATCAGCTTTGTTCCCATCAACTCCACTTCTGTACTAGTGGCCTGGGGACCCCCATCCCTGAGTGCCCAGAATGGAGTAATCTTGTTCTATGTGGTTTTGGGGTCAGAGCCGGAGACCAGAGCAGTTCTCAACTTCACTGTAGTGAGCACTTCAGTGATGGTTGGCCCTCTCCTCACATACTACACCTATACCTGCTCCATTGGTGTGTTCACAGCAGGTGGAGGAACGTTTGCTGAGGCCATTACCATCCAATCCTCTCAAGGGGGTGAGCACCATTGGTTAATAAACCTACACCACATTGATCTTGCCATACCTGATGAATAAAAGTATCTTGTCTTTTATTTCTGTGTTTGGACCTCCTATTTGACACCAATCTGGTTAGTTGTTTTTGATAGTGTGATTCATTTAACAGAGAAGCGACTTTGCTGTTCATGCCCTACGCCAGTACACTGCATAGGCCAGTTTAGTGTTAGGGTAATATCAGCTTCTAGCTTATGCTATTAACATTTTGTGACAGAATATAATAATAATAATCAGCAACCTAATATAATAATGAATATTAATTTGTCGGCTAACCTTTTATATTTATAATATCAGCAAACCTTTTATATTTACCCTTAGTGAACTTGGTGTTAACTGCTGTTGTTATAATTGTTAATAACTGCAATGTCCACAGTTCCAGTGGAGTGCCTCGCAACATTATTGCAAACTCGACATCACCCTATGATGTAATGTTGTCATGGCAACCACCTTACCCCCGTGGAACGCAATGGTGTGATCGTGAACTACACAATCTTGCTTGGCGAGTCCCCAGACTCGGACCATAGGACGTTCAGTTCCCAGGAGCCTAGTGTGTCCCTGCACTCTCTGGCTTCCAGGACCACATACTTCTATTCCATCGCTGCTGGTACCATTGCTGGTACGGGACCGTTCAGTGATTTCCAGCAAGTAACTACCCTGGAGGAAGGTAAGGAACCAATCACTTGTCTCCTATTGCATGCTGCCAATGCCATTCAAGACATAATGAACATGTCTGTTGTCTGTCCAATGGTCTGATGAGCTATGGTTCATGGACAGTAGCATTATTCTATGACGTCATCTGTATCTTTTGCTCTCCTTATCCAGCTGTGAACATTTCGTTGAGTCAGGGTTCCTACTCCACATACGAGCTAGCTGGTCATGTGGAAGTGTGTGCAAGACTCCTGATAGAAGGGTTGGACAAGTCAGTGCATGTGATCCTGTCCACTGAGCCTGGCACTGCCATTGGTAAGGGAGGGGGAGGAGGAGAATGCCACTGGTAGGGGGAGGGGGAGGAGGAGAATGCCACTGGTAGGGGAGGGGGAGGAGGAGAATGCCTCTTGTAGGGGGAGGGGAGGAGGAGAATGTCACTGGTAGGGGGAAGGGGAGGAGGAGAATGCCTCTTGTAGGGGGAGGGGAGGAGGAGAATGGAGTACATGAATGGGGTACACAAAGTCACACTTGCAAACATGGCTTACACAATATGTTATGAGTCTAGAGCACAGCTGATGGTTTTCCTTTTTCTCCTGCAGGTGATGTGAACTTCATTCCTCTTCACAACCATTACTTCCATTTCAGCCCGGGAATGCACAGAGATGAAACTCAATGTGTGAACATGACAGTCCTTGATGACGGTGTAGTGAAAGATGATGAAGAGCTCTATGCTGTCCTGTCTACTGATGACCCATCAGTTGGACTCAAGGAGCCGTATAGGGCTGTCATCACTCTCATTAATAGCAACTGTGAGTTTATTAATGGAAGGCTTTTCATTATTATGATGATGTTCTTTTTATACGTACATCTTTCCCAGATGTCACAGTGTGTCTCTGAAGGATTCCATCTACTACACCACCAAGGCTACTGGCTACACACAGATATGTGCTCTGTTGATGGAAGGTGTACTTGGGAAAATCATGCATATGTCTCTTGCCATCAACAATACTGGCAATGGTAGGTGCTGCCATTTAAAGCACACACGAGAAACAAATTGCATCATATTTCTAATTATTCTCGTATTATTCTTTTTAGTATAATTTGTTTTTATATTTGCTTATATGTGGGCACAGAATCATTGGCAGAGGTTCTTGGGGCAGGTTATTCTCTACAAAGCCATCAGCTATTATTCCAGCAAGGCCAGAAGATAAACAGCTCAACTTGCACCAACATCACACTCTCCAAAGAGGGGCCAGCTATTCACTGGGAAGAGTTCAGTGTTTATTTGCAGAGCAGTGATGCAAGTGTTGTATTGAGCCAGCCTTCAGTTGCAACAGTTGTGGTCACAGATCAAGATTGTGAGTTTACAATACTGTGGATTACCTGTATTGCCATTTGGGGCACAGGGGGTGGGTCCTATTAGTGCTAGAGATAGGGCCTGGGGTCCCCTAGTGGAATAGACTCTCCCCTCTCCTCTTAAGCAACCACATGCCACAAGTCACATGCACTCATGCATGTGTTCCCCTCTGCCTCTGTTCCCATGTGTTCCCCTCTGTGCCTCTGTTCCCATGTGTTCCCCTCTGTGCCTCTGTTCCCATGTGTTCCCCTCTGTGCCTCTGTTCCCATGTGTTCCCCTCTGTATCTCTGTTCCCATGTGTTCCCCTCTGTGCCTCTGTTCCCATGTGTTCCCCTCTGTGCCTCTGTTCCCATGTGTTCCCCTCTGTGCCTCTGTTCCCATGTGTTCCCCTCTGTGCCTCTGTTCCCATGTGTTCCCCTCTGTGCCTCTGTTCCCATGTGTTCCCCTCTGCCTCTGTTCCCATGTGTTCCCCTCTGTGCCTCTGTTCCCATGTGTTCCCCTCTGTGCCTCTGCTCCCATGTGATCCCCTCTGTGCCTCTGCTCCCATGTGTTCCCCTCTTTTCCTCTGTTCCCATGTGTTCCCCTCTGTGCCTCTGTTCCCTTGAGTTCCTCTCTCAATGCAGATCTGATACTGTTATTTGCAAGGCAGGAATACTTCACTAGTGAGAGGGTGGGGCATGTGCAGGTGTGTGTGATGGTGTCATCAGGACATGTGGAGAGACCCACACAAGTGTACATCTCTACAGAGGACATGAGTGCCACAGGTAGGAGAGGGGAGGAGGACCGATGAATTCACTCAGCCTTCTCCTCTGCCCTCCCATCAGAGGGTACAGAGTACACTCCACTACACAGCTATCCTCTCCTGTTCAGCCGGGGACATCAGGAGAATGACTCGCTGTGTGTTGCCATAGGAATACAACACAACAACTGTACAACGGGTACTCTGTCATTTGGTGTGCTCCTATTAGACACTACTGGTGTAGTGGAGCGTGCTGTCATCAGAATTGAAGACATTGATGGTAAGTGATAAGGAAAGCAGTATCATTGTGTACGTGACACTAGAAGACCAACACAGTCACACCACAATGCCTGTATGCATGGGGATGTCAGAGATATGTGTCTGTGTTTAATATTATTCAATTGTAATGGTTTTGTGTGCCTTTCATCAGGAATGATTGGTTCTTGACTTTCAATGTTGGATGCGACATACCAGGCTGTGTTCAAACGTTGTTTATTGGTTCTCTTTGCAGTTATGGAGATTGGTTTTGAGAAAACAAACTACGTGTTCTCTGAGGCAGCTGTGGTCCCGTTGTGTGTGAAGATCTATTCAGGACAGCTGGCCACAGAGTTGGCTCTGAAAGTGCAGAGCTACGATGAATCAGCCCATGGTTTGTGATTCCATTTAATGAGCTGCTGCTCATCTGTCTGTTATAGGAGGTGTGGACTATATCTTGGTGAACCAATCGGTTACATTCAACAGAGGACATACATCTGGTGATACAGCATGTGTTAATCTCACTGTCAAGCATGACAGTGTAAAGACACTTGCAAACAAAACCTTTGCAATTGGCCTCTCTCTACTTTCAGAGGACATCCCAGTTCATTTTGTGCACAGCAGAGTGACAATAATAATAACATGTGAGAATAATTGTGATGCCACTTTGTTAATAATCTGTGCCTGGTTTTGAAATAGTTGGGCTTGTTGACACCAAAAGGGACCTAACTCGTGTTATGAATAAAAGAATGGCTAATTAGAAATTCAGTGCCTTTGGACTTTGTGACGTACTCCAATTCTCAGTGTGTAAAAATCGCTGTGTAGAGGACATTTCATACTTGTAGAATATAAACAATGTAACAACAAAAGCAGGAAATCTTACATTAGTACCCTTTTGTTACAATAATCCTATTTGAATGCATTGCAAATGTATAGTGTAATAATAATGAAATACTCAAAGCATTTGTAACTTTCAGATGAGACTGGTTTGTCTAATGAAGAAGCAAGCACAGGTTAGTGTGAGAGTCTTGTACGTATGCTATTGATTTGTTCTAGTCATTACTTAGTTCCTGTCTACTGGAGTGGTCGGAGCACTGGTTTTGCAGCAGCAATTGCCAGTGTTATCATCGTCATGGTGATGATGAAGATACGTAAAGGTAAGCTTTCTCTGTTGTCACAAGCCTATCTCCATAATGATGCAGAGATTCGGAGACACATGTACACTTGCTCATCATTAATTTATTTTTTAATTAACATGCAGTGTCAGTTGTTGAAGTTGTCACATTTGTTTTTTGATGGCATAGGAGTTAAAATAATGATGTCATTGGTATCTAATGTGAGCTTTTATAGGTTCCAAGAAGCTTCTCCTGGTGTCTTCAGAGACGGCTACACACCCTACAGACACCAGCTGTGCTGTTGTGAGCAACATTGGTGAGGGAGACAGTCCTCCCTCATGTGAAGACTCTGCTGCATCATCTGCTGTGCAACACAACGACACAGATGCTCTTATTGCTTCAACGGCAATGTGATGCTCCTGACCATCAGCCTGTGTTTATGTGTGTGTGTGTGTGTGTGTGTGTGTGTGTGCGTGTGCGTGTGTGTGTACTTGACAACGTGTTTGAATTTGTCTACTTTATGCAATGATCAATTTTGGCTTTCCCTTCCCTGATGAAGGTGCACACAGTGTAGTTTATTTAGTTGCTGAAATAATCCTATGGGATCGTTTCCGCCAAAAGGAAGCTAATGCTTACATTATAAAATTTCCGTTACATGCAAAAGAAATGAATCGCTTGAGTAGAAATGAATAACTTCAGAGCCTTACGACTCCACGAAAGATACTCCAATTCTCAGTGTGTAAGAAGCAATGTGTAGAGAACATTTCAGACTTCAAGGAGAAAATTTTGAAATCTTGAAAAAAACATGCGGAAACGATCCCATTATCATTTATTGCATTTTATCAATGATCATGACTTCCCTGAATGCCTTCAAAGTAATGCAGGTGTGAACATCTTTGCTGATGACACCAATATGTATTGTGCTCGTGACTACCCTGAAGCTCACACTTTCACAGTTAGTTTTAGCCTTCAACAAATGCCATTTGGCAACTTAGGCATATCACCTACAACTTACTCACTACCTAGCTAGTAAGAGTAATTTGTATTTGATATATTGGATGTTTCCTCTCATCTAAGTGTGCATTTTTCGTACTTAGCATGAATTGAGGCATATAGTTGTGCTTGCCTCTTGAAAGTATTCATTTGTCTGATGTATCTTAATTTTCTGGTTAAGGCTTTCAAGTTAGGCCCATCGATGACTTGTGTTTGACCAAGTGACGTATGTGTTTTAATATCCTGAGCATCGTGCCCTCGGGGGTACCTTTGTACACCCATGCAGTTGTTCGGCAGAAATTCATTAATGCTGTTTTGTTACTGGTGCACCAAAACTGAAATTGAACAGCACACGCATGTTTGACAGGCATTTCTAGCTTGGGCTAAATAATTCCTTCTCAAACTCTTCTAAGCCGTGAAGTCCTCTGAGGCATGCCAGAGACACCCAAGGTGCAACTGCATGGGAGAGCTTCACTTTAATTGGCAGTCTGGTCGCGTGCCCTGATGAACTCCCTAACCTCCATTCAATGATGCTCTACATCATGCAGCATCAGAGCGATACATCTTGGTACTTATAGGCAGCCTCGTGGGATGGACACTTCACCTGTTACCACCTGCACTTACTGAAAATATAATCTGCTCTCCAAATAGAAAGTATGGGATCGTTCTGCGAAATAGGGACCTAGCCATACATTATAAAATTTCCCCTGCATGGTTCGCACAACAAAAATGTAACGCTTTCTTTGAAGTATATGGCTAATTACATATTCAGCGCCTTACAACTCCATTACAGATACTCAGATTCTCATTGCGTACGTAGCAATGTATAGAGAACATTTCAGACTTCGAGAAAATAAAGAAAAATAAAATAAAAGATTTAAACCTTGAAAAGAAAATTCGTTAAGTCCCTTTTCGCGGAAACGATTCCGTATACATAAATAATTCAGATCATTACGGCGCAAATTCGCGCCGCTGCCCGTGAAAGAGTTAATTGGGCCTAACAATTCAGAGCCTTACAAATTCATGAAAGCCGATACTCCGATTCTCAGTGCGTAAGAAGCAATGTGTAGAGGACATTTCAGACTTAAAATTGAAATCTTGGCGTTAATTAGCCATACATTTCAATGCAAGTGTTACATTTCTATATTGCGCTTCTGGAAATTTTATAATGTATGCGTTAGGTCCCTTTTCGAGAAAACGATCCCAATTACTTCTTTATTTAGTGTAATGATCTATTTTTAAGAAATCAAAATGGCGAGCCTAACCACATGTTGAGAATCTGCACCATTGCATCAACAGTCACATGTACGAGCATATTGTGTGGTAATTTTAGGGCACCCAGGATTTTCAACGATTCGGGGGGGTCCTATAGAACATATTCGAGAGCCATGCATATCATTCTGTTCCCATTTCAAATGTTCTGATGTGCAACTGTCATCATAATTACACCGTTTGTTACAACAGTGAATTATAAATTCTTCTGTTTGTTTTTTGTTGTTTTCTTCCCCCCCGGGAAGCAAATCTGTCAACAACGTCGACCCACATCACATGCACGCGCTTGTACTGAATTTTAAATGTTCACAACTCGACTGGGGTCGAGGCGCGAGTGCGCGCTATGATTAATTCATTACTTCAGAAGTGAGTATGATGTAATTATGCTGATCTCGGCTGGTAGAGCCTAGGCCCTACCAGGCCCTACCGTAGCTACGCCACTGGTATACTGAGGTCTGGTATATCGCATACATTTAGCCAATCGGACAGCACCGTGGTCATTTCAATGCCTACCAACTCCTTTCAGATGCCGCAATGGTGTCCTCCTTTCCGCAGCACGGTTCTCATCGAGGTCCTCATGATGTCGCTGCAATTTTGCAAATCGTATAGATTCCATATCTGCGTTAATTGCAGCTGTGTTTTCTTGATCAGCCTGTAACTCAGTGTCGCCTTCTTCATTTGGATTCGCTTGATAGCGCGCTCGAGATTTAGCTTTGTTTTGATTTGTTATATCGTCTTGTTTTTTTTGTCAGGTAATCAGCTCGTTGCTTACATCATGGATATTAGAGGTATAAGGGATTGGAAACCGCGCACGTGCGCCATACATTTCAACGGAACGTCGAGCGGACAGTTGCTAATTGGTAAGTCTGACACCTCGCCTATCGTAAAGTTAACTTGAGGCACAAACAGAGAGTAGGAAAAGATAGAGAATAAATTGCAGATTACAGAGAGCTAAGAGTTATGTTTTTAGTACCTTCCTAAAGGGAGTTACTAGACTTGGCGGAGTTGGCGCACTTCGTCTCCATTTTGAAACTCTCAGACGCTACGCCCAAACCAGAGATAATATATAATCTCTGGCCCGAACAAAGCGGCGCAACAGTGCGGCGTTAGGATAGGCAGATAGAGCACAGTATTTTACGTACCACAGTATAGTTTTTGCGCTGTGAATGTGTCACACTCACCAGAAATAAGTAAAAGTTTTTTGACCAGGTACGAAACTCTCAGACATAGCGACTGTAGCTTTGTCGTCAAAGTTACAAGACTTGGTTTCTAGATAGCTAGATGAATATTACGTGCCAACAGATAGTTGGTTTGCTGTCAATACGTATTATAGAGGAGATAAAAAAATTATAAAGTTAAGCCTTACAAACCCGCGCTCAATTTACATTATACGCCAGTTACGCTGAATGCTTTCTCTCAATACAGAATGTGTGATAGATCTAGACACAAGTTTAGATTAGACCAGTGTCGTACAAAACATGCATTGAAGGGACTTATTGTGAGGATTCCAAGGGATAAATTTTTCTCTGTAAAGGCCTGGGTACTGGAACTGCCAGGAGTGTACCTGTTGATTGGTGTTGATTGGGTTCGCTTACCTCTAATATCTATGCTTACATCTCTTCCTTTGATTACGTGATGGTATTTTTACAAAAACTAGCCAGTGTCGATTAAACCGACAAGAGCCAAAAAGAAGCAAATGAAAGGTATGTGGAATATATGGGAGCAGTGATACGTACATACAGTGGATTGAGGATTAGGTGAGGGGACCTGGTGAAGTGGGTTGGTTGTAATACTCCAACTCGTGACATGACTGCATGTTGTCTCAATGTTTGCAACTGTGCTCAAACTTACTGATCGTTTGTTAACCTTTAATCTATTTTCATCCTTAATTCAGGATGGAAATCCTGAATTAAGGATGACTTTACGCCGCTCGTATCAACATCAATTCGAACGGTATTGATGATTTTTTTTTGCTATTTAGCTTCTGTAGGCTTTCTTCTAAACAGCGCTATCCAGTTTAGTCGTTCAAATTTAGAAAAAAACTATGTTTAGGCTTAGTTTCCTTTTTCGTTCGCAAATACCATCAAAGTCAGGTATAAAGTTGAGGAAAGAGCAGGAAGCTTACTTTCAAGATAGAAACTGTTACAAAGATCTGTAAGGAGAGCCAAAAAAGCAAATTCAAGAGTATGGGACACAGGAGATACGAGCATCGAATGAACTCAAGACGGACTAAGCGAAGCGAGTCAGAGGGGGTGGTACGATGGTTAGCCTCTGCAAATAACAATAAAACAGCATTTCTGTCGTTGAGAGCAATGCAGAAATGCCTGGCATTGGTAGAAATGCTGTCACCAGTACTGTTGGGACATAAAAAGAAGGGGCGGATGCTCGGACAGTGATAATAAATTACACTTTTCTATTATTTTGAGTACAAGTTTGATAAAAATACAACTTCTAACAAGAGTCTGGAGGTGCTACCACCAATAAGTAGTGAAAAGGAGTAAAATTGATATGTTCAATGCTCTTTGTAAGCATTCCAAACTATAAATTGCTAATCATTTAATTTATGTAAGCGAGAGCAACGCAACGTGCTTATGCATCCTTGAAGTTTGGGCAGCTTTCTAGATGATAAAAATTATTCCATGCTATAGAATGTGTGCACCATTGTTGAAACAAACAGCTTCTATGTTTTAATGATTTTAATTTTCGCAGCAATGGTTGTTATAAACGGAAGAACTCACTATCCTGAATTCAGGATTTTACCGATCCTGAATTCAGGATCGTTTCACGCAGATTAAAGATTAAAATAACTTCCACTGTCCGGGTGCAGTTTGTGTTTGCAGGCATACTGGTGCAATGTACGTAATGACAGCCTCTCACTCATTCAGTACATTCTGAAATAGTGCTTGCTGATGCAGGGGTGTGCTAAATATAGGCCTAGTTCATTTTACCATGTGTCATTCCAATCAAATCTTGTTTCAGTGCTTTATACACCACCATTGTCTTTCAATTGTATATGCCACTGACTGTCTTGTATAGAGAATGTTGTTTCCTAGGTTTTGAAACGTCTTTACATGGCCATAGTCAATCACAAAAATTTGGAGGGAGATGGGGGGTTGTGATAATATTTAGCCCACCCCTCCCCCTTGGCCCCTTCATCCCGATGTCTGTTTGGATGAAAACAACTGCCATTCTGTCCCATTGTCCCGTCCAGATCGATCACGTATCATCCGACAGGCTGTATGATTAGTGTCATTTAACAGTTTACATGCAGGGTCTCTTATAGTCAACATACTTTATATGCCATCTTTGTCAAGCATAAGACTGACGGAAAATATCACGCTTGTGTACGCACCACAGCCATCTCTTGGATGATTAAATTCAGTACGGCATAATTAAGCAGTATTAATGATTAGTATAAAAATATTGAATAAATCACCAGACTCCTCTTTGGCCTGCTCCTCAGTTTCCACCAGCAGGTACAATATCCATCCTGCATGTACAAGAATCACTTGCCGTATTCATTCCACTCATCTTTCATATAAGGTGTGCTTCAATACCATGCAGCCTTCTCACCCATGGTGTGTGGATCATGTGATCTCTCACACATAGGTGCCAATTGTCTCTGTGTACTCAGATTTAGCTAACCCAATTCAATAGCAACATACTCACACAGGCAAACATGCATGCCCAAGTATATTATAAATGGGACAGTTCACGCGAAAATGATAACTCGCATTTATATATAAAGTGTTATATAAATGCTTCTCGTTTGAATCGTTATATCTTCCGAACGGTAAACGCTATCAACATCCTATTTTCAACACTTCATACCACACCATTTCTCTATGGTAAAATACTTTTTGGGATCTTGCACTTGCTCCTTGCCAGTATTGCAACGTTCGATACCCTATGGATTCAAACCCGCCATAACTTTCTGTAGGAGTAATGAAATCGCTTCAAATTCGGTATGTAGGTAGAGAGGTCCTATACCTATCGATTTGTTCTGTTCGTTGATTTTTATGCCATCTGTTACGGAGATACAGTTGAATAAACTACGTGCACGTTTTCCCCCTTGATTCGCGCCAATGTAATAATCCCCGCCTCCCCATACATTAAGCGGAGCGCAATTTGCCCAAATCATTGGCGCGAAACGAGCGCGAAAATGTGCACGTAGTTTATTCAACTGTATCTCCATAACGGATTGCATAAAAATTAACGAACAGAACAAATAGATAGATATAGGACCTCTCCACCTACAAACCGAATTTGAAGCGATTTGATTACTCCTACAGAAAGTTATGGCGGGTTTGAACCCGGTGGGGTATCGAACGTTGCAATACTGGCAAGGAGCAAGTGCAAGACCCCAAAACATATTTTGCTATAGAGAAATGGTGTGGTATGAAGTATTGAAAATAGGATGTTGATAGCGTTAACCTTTCGGAAGATATAGCGATTCAAACGAGAAGCATTTATATAACATTTTATATATAAATGCGAGTTATCATTTTCGCGTGAACTGTCCCAAATATCAGTAAACTAATGTTTTACTGAAAATATAATTGCATTCATTGAGTTGCACGCAACATTGTTGCCTAGTGTATGGTCGCCTTAACGTTACAGTTTTTCTAGTGCAGATATATCTCTTACATGATTATACAAATCATTTCATTTTCTTCTAACTTCAAAGATAGCAATGACCCTGCATTTGCTCTTCGTCCACTCAGTGCTTTAGCAAGGGACATATCACTAATCGTACTTCTGCTACATGGACTGATCTTGTAACAGCCTTTTGAGCTAGCCATGGATGAGTTTTACAAAAGGCATCATTTACTTCACTTAAAAGCTCACTACCCCTAAGAATTGCTTTTTCTAGGCCACCATCATACTCTCAGACTGCTAGTGTGTGAGAGTTGGGTTAATACATCAGCCTTCTTCACACCCCATGGACAGGTCACAAAGGAGAAAGAACTGTACATGTGGTGATGGTTTTGTGCAGATTCCTTACATGCGTTTTACACACCATCCCTTAGCATACAACATGCTATAACATACCTTTGGGTGGTCGTGGTAGTTCTAAGACCTCTGCGATACCGCGTCCTCTCTGCAGCTCGCTTTAAGTTAGGACGGGTCTGGTGTGGCATACGTTTAGCTAGTAGGACAGCAGCGGGGTCATCCATTATCATCTCCTAATGGCAGCTGACCCTTTTAGCAGCACGGTTCTCCTCGAGGTCCTCTAGATATCGCTGCCTTTTAGCAGATCACTTAGATTCAATACTTGCCTTCTAGCTGTCGCCTTCCTTGGCTCTTTTCTAGGACCCTCGCACGTAGCTATTTCTAATTTCAATTCGATCAACAATTCAATTTACACCCTTTCATGCAATTCACAGTGTACCGCAATGCTCTAGTCAAATGTTGTAGCCTTCTTCTTTTCGGGATATTCGATAACATCATATCGTCGTTTATACGGATGCTAGGTCTGGGAGAGGTGCTGTCGCAAGATGGAGACACACATGTCATTGCATACGCCAGTAGAGTGTGACAAAAGCTGAATGCCAATACTGTGCAACAAGGCGGGAGATGTTGGCAGTCGTGTGGGCGGTCCGCTACTTTCGTACCTATTTGTGGGGTCGTTGTTTCGTTATACGTACAGATCACAATTCCTTGCAGTGGTTGAAGAGTTTCAAGGATCCACAAGGGCAAGTGGCTCGGTGGTTGGACATTTTAGCCGAATATGACATTTCTAGGTATTCTACGTTGCCTAGATCTATCTTTCGATTAGGTGAAAGCATTTTTTCAATTATCATTATCTAGCCAAAGTAATATTAATCAATAAAACAAAGGAGAATTTTGACGACAAACGGGCACAAAGCGAACCGTTTTATGACATGGAACTAGGCCATGGTATCGAATATTCAATAAAAATTGAAACCTGCAAGGCGATATCGATAATAAATGATTAAATAGCTAAATTCATTAACATCGATTCGAATTTCAACCCCAAAGTGCATAATCACACACGCATGTACACATGCCATAGCTAGGGATTGAATCAGTCAAATGAATAATATGGACAAGGTATTTTATAGGATATGGGGCAGTCTTTTGAGCATTTGTAAGAGCCATTTCCTTTCCCATGTCAAATGAGTTGGTTACATTGGTGGTGCCAGGGTTGTCCTTTTGATATATCGTGGGATGCTTAGACAGTATATGGATTTTCATATAGATTGTGGAGAACCTAGGTACTTATATGCAGTCATGCACTGTTTACCATCTTGCTGAATAGTGCATTACGTCACCATTGCATCATCCAACTTTTGACTACTTGAATTTCCCTTTCCACTTATATAGCCCCTGCACGTCTAGGCTTTAAAACAGATCAGATTCGGCATTCTGATCTGTTTAGTTACGGCGTGAATCTGATTTAGCAGGGTACGAATTTGAAGGTAATGGCCATTGGATACCTGAATATCTGGGTCCTATGTAGGATTGGCTCCATGGGCGTGGTTTTTATCAAGCGCATGCAATGAAGACCGTTCTGCTAAATTGTGTAACTTTACTATCCTTGCACATTATGAAACATTCTGACGACCCCTAAATGTGACTAACTTGGTTGGATGATAGTTTCTAGCTAACCTGTCTCAAACCTACATGAAACCAATGCTTGTAAAAAAATACGCACACCAGACTGACGCACACCCCACATATAAAGCGAAATGGAAGAGGGCGGTGGCAAATACTAAAATAGAAAAAGCATTGAGTACCAATTAGGGAAGAAATAAAAGCCCACGTTTTTTTCACACACCGTCAACCGCCTTTTGCAAAATGCACGCGTGGACTGTTGAATCCGGAAATAAATGGCTGCTTTCCCTCTGTCCCAGACCACCGGATATTTAGATATGCGTGTTAGCATCCGATGGGTTTGGGTGGGCTATAATCCGAATCTGTTCCGACTTTGGAGTTTGGAACATCAATCTGAATGATTAATATGAATCCGATCCGTTGGCCTTTCGGATAGGATATCCTAATCCGATCCGATCCGTTCAAGCCTTAGTGTCATGTCGTAGTGCAAAGAAAGAACATACACAATTATTGGCATTCATAACTCGAAGGCAGTGCCGACAGCCGCCTTGCGCGCTTATTTGTTTGCGAAAGATTCAATTATGACGTCGAAGTTAACCTGCATGCATGTTTCGCCAACTCTGACTCCACAGCCAACTTCCCAATGATGTCAATCGCATTTGGCACTTTGTCGATCGAAGGTAGTTCTTTTCAGAACGCTAAATGACCGCAATAAATGCGCAGTGCCACGCAACAACAAACCGCAGCATGCATCAAAGATGTTCAGATTTTGTCCCCCCGGACAATATCTGCTAGTGGATTCTGTTCCCCACGGACAGAATCCGCTAGCAGATATTGTCCCCCAGCATTATGGAGGATAAAGAGTACGAGAGTATTTTCAGCTTTGTAGACTCTGATATATATCCCGCGCTGGATATCAGAAGGTGTGCTGTACCAGTGTTCGGCACCAAGTTATACATCGATCACCTTCCCTTATTGTATTGTGTTTATACATATTGGAGTGCAGAACGTCTAAACATAAATCAACAATTGTGTTTTCTCATGCAGAGAAACTATTTTTTCAGATGCCAAGCAGAATATCTCGTCAGTGCAGGACGCATGAATGCTGACTATAGGATATGAAAAAGGGAAAACCAAAGGTATAGCAAATGAGCCTTCTCATTTTACGTACTTAGCGGTGAAATCTTTCTGTAGGAATACGATGTCGGCTGCCTAGTAATGTTGCTCAATAGTCACAAAGATCAAAGAAAGGGAGACAAACTTGTTAAGAGGTTTATAGGGTCTTATGCAGTGGAAGAGTATGTTGGGAAAGGTATTGAACATTCCTGGAACAGGGAAAGTACTGTAGACCGAAAGAGTTCCATCCAAGAAAGGTGTGGTTTCAAATTTAAGATGATGCTGTAATGAATATTCAATTCAATTCGTTTTATAGCAAGGCATGTGTTCTCTTACATGTGCACTATCACTAATGTATATGATCTACATATAGATATGGGTTTTCATATGTTTAAAGAAGTCATGTTTCCAGAGGATAGCCATTACATCACAATCATCACCATTCACCAAGTAGTGTTTTGTACCTATTCCTTAAAAATTTATCTCAGTTGCTGAATAAAGATGTAACCACAAACCCTGTACTGCATTCAACATTAGAAGACTTCAACTGAACCTGTCAATACACATGCATGATGGTCTTCCTTCAAGCTGGTAAATGAAAAGTAGTATTTTAAATTATGCATCCTGTGCTAAATTATTTCAACAGGAGAGAGTAATGAAATAAGTGACAGTGCATCAAGACAAGCTTAACCTGTAAATGCACATGGTAAATTGATAGCATTGATTAAGATGGTTTTTGAAATACGTCAAGTTAACTAGTAATGTCTTTTTGATTGTTGAGTGTTACCATGTATGGCTGCAGAGTCCTGGAAAGAACCAAATAACAAAGCAAGAGTTCTTAATGAGCATATTCAGGATATCCATTCCAAACGTTCTGGAGTTGACAATCATGGTAACAAAGCCCACCATGAAAAACGTGCAGTGATTGATGTGGATGACTGTACATTGCCTAACATTGCTGAGAATGTTGATGCTTGGTGGATGGAAGAATTTCAGTTAACAGGCGTGAGATTGAGATGGCTCGCAGCACCCGTTATGAACAGTGGTCAGTACGTTCTAGCAAACCAGTACTTATAGAGGTTCAGGATTTCAAGATGTATGGACTTGTAATGAACTTTTCAATTGAAAAGGAACGATTCATTTAGATGTTACATGATCCTGCTGGCCATTGGCTAACTATTAGTAATGTTGGAACTGAGAAGCCATATGTTCTTCAGGTCTATGACAGTCTCTATTCATCATGTTCTTTGAGAACAAATAGCTTGTCTTCTGCACACTGATATGCCAAACATCCCATTAGAATATGTGACTGTACATAAGCAGTATGGCAGTCAGGACTTTGGTCATTTTTCTTTAGCATATGCATGCAGCAGCTCTTTGCTATAATGAACTGCCAGGAAATTATGTATACAACCAAACTAAACTACGCTGGCACCTTATATCATGTCTGGAAAATAAAAGGTTTTCAATGTTTCCATTCACATCGTATCGTCGTCAAGCCATGAAAATTATTCCAATCAAAAAATAAGAGTTTTCTGCAAGTGTAGAATGCCGCAACTACCAGACATCACTATGATTTGCTGCAGCCTCTGCAAAGAACGTTTCCATGGTGATGTGTGCATTGGCCCTCTCCCACGTGATACTAGGCAGCAGAAGAAAAGATGGCTCTGTCCTTTGTGCACTGAATAACACTGATCATTTATACATGTTTATTGTTTAGCTTATCATTACTGTCGTGCACGAGTTGATTTAATCCTTGTCATAACAAGATTGAATGACCTAGCCGTGAGCGATAATATTGTACATGTATATACATTTTCAAGACACATGCATGGTTGCTTTACTTATTGAACGAATTAGGTAGTCCGTAGGCTTGCCTTAGCTTAATAGGACCAATTTCAATTCATGAGAGACAGCCTGTTCTAGGACAAGGGGGCGGGAGGGGGGGGGGGGGGGGGGGGGGGGGAGTTCGGACGACGACATATTCTTAGGTGAGGGACAAGATAGGCTAAGGAAAAGTGTTTCCCCCTGACAGAATCCGCTAGCAGGATGTGTCCCCCTAGACAATTTTACGGGGAGGGGCCAGCTTTGACGCCGGCTAATCCTTTAACAGCAGCATCTGGTTCTATTCGAGGCGCCTCTTCTTGTATCTCAATCCTTCAATAGCATGCAATTTCGGAATGTGATGGAGTGAGCTGTCATTGCTTTTGCACTTGGCACACTGCTGCATTGATTCCTCTCACGGTCGGTTCCTTCTGCTAGATCAAGGCCATGTTATTGAGGCGTCTTTCAACACGCATTGCTTTTCTTCTCATTTCTGGGCGCCGGATTTAGTATGGTAGCTGCTCATTCTCGACCTCGCTCGTTAAAAAGGAAGTGTCACCTAAAACCAGAGATAATATATCCATGCTAAAACTCTGTCATTGGTTTTAACGGTCTGGGCTCCGAAAACATTTCGACTACTCGTAACGACCTAGCCGTGAACAAGCCACGGCCCGGGAGCGTGCCGGTCATGGGCGTGGCTCTAAACCCCCCCCCCCCCCCTCCCCACCATAGTAAATAATACAGATAGAATTAGTATTTCAATAATATTATTTCAAATCAAGGCGGATGGAATAATAGAAATACATAAACAAATGGATTTTATTACATAATGGCTCTAATAGAACTGATTTTCAGTAGCTAGTTAAACGTATGTCAATTAAGATGAGGTCTCTCTTTTTTCAAGATTGCAATAAATTTTAATGTCTATATTCTTAGACCACTGCATTGCAGCCTAACCAGGAAAAATTGAAGTACAAAATTCATTTAAACGACCAAGCCCATCATATATCAGTGTGTTTTCAACATCTCGGCCGAGCTGCTGATCACTTTCCTTTCAGTCGCCGTCTGGGGCGACTGGCCCGCGGGTGCTTGTTCGCTTCTTTCCTGTCCCTTTTACACTCCTACGCAAAGGATTCAGCATCTGCTGTACTGCAAGAAAGTAATCACACAAGTGAACTTGAGACTTCATCCCTACTCTCAGAGAAGCCAAAGCTTCTGATACCTACTCCAGAATTTTTTCCTAGGGGAGATGGGACTAGATCCAAACGAGAGTGCAATACCAAAACTAAGCGTGCAAACTGATGCGACAAAACAGTAAAAAGATGACTGTACCATGTCAACCAGCAGTTGAAGTTGAAAGCTACGTTCCTCTGGCTCAAGATGAAGTCCAACACTGGGTACCAGGGTTGACAACAGAAGATAAGAAAATGATTACAAGTGGTGGGTGGCTAAGTGATGAGATTGTAGATGCTGGTCAGAAACTGCTGAAATCAATGTATCCTCATATACAAGGGCTTCAAGAGGTTGCACTGGGTATGGTCTTGTCATATAGCATTGCAAAAAGTGAGTTCATTCAGATTAGGAACACTGGAAAACACCATTGGGTAACAGTTTCAAATATCAACTGCAATGATGAAGAGATACATGTCTATGACTGTGCATCAGGTAGTCCAACTAGTTCTCTATTAAACCAGATTGCAAGCATTGTTTGCACTCCCAAAGACATTATCAAACTTACCTACTTTGATGTGCAAATGCAGCAAGGTTGTGATGACTGTGGGCTATTTGCAATAGTATTTGCTACTTCATTGGCTAGAGGAGAACAACCAGGTAGCTTCTTCTATCAGCAAAAGGCAATGAGGAAGCACTTAGTTGATTGCCTTGAGAAGCAAAATATTACTGCATTTCCAATACAAAAGATAAGACGCTATGGATCTAAAGTGAGGCACTCAGCAAATATACCAATACATTGTGTTTGCAGATTGCCAAAATTGGAAGGAATTATAATGATTGAGTGTAGTTATTGTGGAACATGGTATCATATTGACTTATGTGTGTCAGTATCTGCAGATTCCCAACAACCACATACAAAGTGGGCTTGTGTGAGATGTAAAAGTTGGACTGATAATTAGTGCTGTTTCTTTGTCAATGATTGTCAATGATTTACACTAAGTGTGCTTGTCCACTTAATTGTGTTATCATGTTTTCAGTCATATTTATGAAGAAATAAATGCAAATATTTATACATTTTAATTGGAAACATTTGGTCCCGGACCAAATGTCGCTGCCACATTTGGTCCGGGACAAAATATAGCAGCCATATATGGTCCTACCGAACAGAATATGGATGCGACATTTGGTCCTCGGGCGGACATAATATGGCATGGTGGGACCGAATATGGCAGCCACATTCTGTCCGGTAGGACCAAATATGGCAGCCAAATTTGGTCCCGGACCAAATTTGGCTGCCATAATCGGTCCGCCGGACAATTTTCAGGTAGGACATTTTGTGCCGTGACAGGTCCCACGCATCGCGCATACAGATGTGCAATGAAAACCGAAACACTCATTTTGTATTCAGGAAAAGAGTTTTTAAGTTGAATCACAATCGACTATCTTTACTGTCTATTTGCATCCTGAAGTGTGTACAGTGGTACACAAATTACCCCATTCATTTTGTTGCATCATATCTCATACCAGGAGTGAGCATTTAACACAATTTTTGAAAATCTATACCCCCTGTGGTGATGCTAAATTGTGGCTAAACTTCTCATGAATATGCTAATTTTGGCTTATTGCAATAACTGCTCATAATTCAGTTATCCACAGCACTACAGAACACTGCAAAAGTGAGAGATTTAAAAAACATGATGGGAGCATTCTCAATAAGTCAAATTTTATACATATAGTTTGTTTTGTATGTACATTACAAAAATGCTGTTTCTTTTGAGTAATCACTTTTACTTTCAAATGCTCTAATTTGTGTACACCTGTACACAAATTACATTGCTTTACGTTAGTAGTATTATGCTTTCAAAAAAGTCTTGAAAGTCATAGAGGGCATGATATAGTAACTATGTATTGTGAAATTATTCATGTGGTTCTATCAAGAAAGTTTTGCAGTAAAATGTGTACAGGTGTACACAAATTAGTCCTATGTAGAAGAATGATGTTTATTGCAAAATAAATTCAAATTCAAATCACTTATATGCATCCAAAATCAACAACAATGCAACTGACACTTCCTCTACCTATGCCTCCACAACTAGTACTCACACCTCCACTAGTACTCGCGCCTCCACTAATACTCGTGCCTCCACTAGTACTCACACCTCCACTAGTACTTGCGCCTCCACTAGTACTCGCGCCTCCACTAGTACTCGCGCCTCCACTAGTACTCGCGCCTCCACTAGTACTTGCGCCTCCACTAGTACTCGTGCATCCACTAGTACTCGTGCCTCCACTAGTACTTGCGCCTCCTCTAGTACTTGCGCCTCCACTAGTACTCGCGCCTCCACTAGTACTCGTGCCTCCACTAGTACTCGTGCCTCCACTAGTACTCGCGCCTCCACTAGTACTTGCGCCTCCACTAGTACTCGTGCCTCCACTAGTACTCGTGCCTCCACTAGTACTTGCGCCTCCACTAGTACTCGCGCCTCCACTAGTACTCACACCTCCACTAGTACTCGCGCCTCTACTACTCGCGCTTCCGCCGTTTGTTCTGCGTTCTGCGTACACGCGCACCTGCTCTTCTCTCCATCAAAACCACTCGCTAAGATTTATTATTTTTTTTAAGTTTTATTTACTTTTCTAATTAGTTTAATTGACAGATAACAATCAATTTTTATTGTATGTTTAATTGACCATCTATTATTAATGTATTGTGTACTCATGTATTGATTTTGGAGTTACAATTGTGATTAATTACAAAGATAAGGTAGGGTAAGTAATTTGTGCTCCCCTGTACACATATACCCTAATACGTGTACAGGTGTACACACGGATGCAAATAGACATTACTAAATGTATTTAATTTATTCGAGATACATAAACCACTTCTCGTAAAGATATTATGCTTTCCAGGTATTGAAAATACTGTACACACACACACACAAATGACAGACATCACGTTGATACCACAAGAACATCAAACAAACACATGCACACACAAAGTCACTTCAGTAAGTGGCATAATATTGAGACAGCTCAGACCTCAGAGGCCATGGCTGCCCTCGTGTAGGGGTCCAAATTCATATCCACACGTCTGCCTTCAAACACAAGCTTGGAGGACTGCTCAGCAAAAAACTGCACCTAGTGACTGGATGGATGGTGATGTCAGATCTACACCAACTGAGGTGTTCAGCGGTGTCTGCCCTCCATGGCCATCCAGTGAGGTATCTGTACGTAACGTAACAATGTGCCATTCTGCACTTAGTTAAGTAACAATCCGCAATTGTACATACGTAACCCACCTTTACAAAAATGTGGTTGGTCGTCTATTACGTGCTAATTGATGCGCATCCACCCCTCGTCGGATGGGGTGGGGTGGGGCTGGCCTTGGGTGCATGCACGTGCTAGTTCTCTATTCAACCAGATTGCATGTTGTTTGCACTACATTATCAAACTTACGCACATTGATGTGCAAATGCAGCAAGGTTGAGATGACTGTGGGCTATTTGCAATAGCCGCATTTGCTACTTTGTTGGCTAGAGGAGAACAATTGAGTTTTTAAATTGAAATTTCGGACGATCGAATTATGACATGATTGGCGTTTCATAGGCCTCTGTCCCTCCAAAGTGTGTAGCTCCGCTTTTGGAAGCCGTGGGACTGGGGACGCTGAAACTACAGAACCAAGGTGTTCCCTTTCATGGATCCTGCCCACATCCTTTTGACCACTGTGCTTAACCACACCCCTAAATGCACACGTACACACCATGCACATGCACCAACGCATTTAATCTATGATCAACTGCACTGTAGGAGAACCAATAGACTCACATATATGGAAATTGTACAAACATACGTTGCAGAAATCTGGTCATCAATAAAATGCTAACATGCACAAGTACCAAACAGTGATCATGAGTCCATATTTTCGATCATCTTAAGAAATTTGTAACAATGATACTGCGATTTCTCATCATCATGAACCAAGCGCACCGCTTCCCTCGCTTCCTGAAGGTTAAACGCTGAATAATCAGTAGGCCTGTCACCTTTCAAGTCTTCCATAACGCTGTACAGCTCCTCATTTAATTCCAACTTGGTACGCAGATTGTTCCACTTTTTCCTTGCTTCCTCTCGGTCGACTAAGACGTCTTCATAACCCTTGTCTCCGTTGATTACCATATCTAACTGGGAAAGGTAGTATATCGCGAAATCTTCTTCGCCAAGTACTTTGGTTATACATTTCATCTCTAGTATGTACGGTATCTCCCCAACAATTCGTACCCTTTTTATGTGTAGAACCCGTTCTGCCAAAGCGTTCACGGTTGTTACGAATTTCTCATCCTGGGAAGAGAAACGGAGAAGTTGTTCCTGTCGCTGTTGAGCCAATTTAAGACGCAGCTCATGGAAATTGCTTATAAGTCTTTCAACTCTATCCTTTTGACCACCAACAGTTATAACAACGGGTGCTAGAGTCTCCACAACGGGTGCTAGAGTCTCCATTTATTTTTGAGTAAACACTAATACTTACGTCATGAACGTGACTCTCTAAATATACGCACGCATTGTGTGTCGCTGGGCAACCGATGCCAGGGGATGCATATATTTGATGAAGATCATTACTTCTTTCACTTCAGGTGCGAAGCCACGAAATTTAACCCATGGTAGGTGTGTTTTCGTGACTTATGACCATATGCATTTCATGCTTTAACACTTTTTCAGTGATCTCGTGCTGCTTCATTTTTTCAATGTGTACTTGATGGGTCTTTTATTTTGCAGGTGCAAAGTGGATTGATGTGGGTGGTGTGTGGGGGTCTTTTTGTGCCTCATTTTTTCAATTATTGTGTGATCTCCATTTGCTTGCCCCATTTTGAGCTCTTCTGTGCTTCTTTGTCATTGAGATAGGACGAGGACACTCGCTGACTAAAAACAACCACACCTGGCACCCAGACCACACCCTGCACCCATCAGACTGCACCCAACCTATCACCAGTGATGGCTGAAATTAATGTTAGCCTTAATTTGACCCATATGATATCCAGTATAAAGCTTACTGTTTATTTATTTCAGATACATGGTGATTTACAATTTTCATTATAGTAAGTACATGATCTTTTCTGTTTTTAAATAAGTGTTTATTGTCCAAACAATGTTTATTGCAGACTCTTAATTTTTTTGACTTATTTGTGATTAATGTATAATCATCGTTATAATTAGTGTGATGCATGTGGTAAGGGAGGATGGAGAAAAGGGTGCGGTGAGGGAGGAGGATGGAGGAATTAAGGGGTGTGGTGAGGAAGGAGTAGTGGTGACAGAGGATGGAGCAGTCTGAATCAGATACATTACACAGCTAGGTAAGGTACGCGTACTACACAAGGTCATACACTGAGACTACACCCACTAGCTTAACAAGGCACCACCCT
The DNA here is from genome assembly GCA_013339895.1 of Ephydatia muelleri. Taxonomy (NCBI): domain Eukaryota; kingdom Metazoa; phylum Porifera; class Demospongiae; order Spongillida; family Spongillidae; genus Ephydatia; species Ephydatia muelleri. The sequence goes on from JABACO010000006.1 coordinate 13,017,632, forward strand.
TTCTGCATAAGGGGCTTGACAAAAAACAACTCCATTGGGAGCTAGATATAGTAACATGATTCTTAATCCTTGTGTGTGTGAGTACAGTGTGTGTGGGTGTGTGCATCATGTGTATGTGAACAAAAAGGGAATAGGTTGTGGAGTACTGGACGAGAGGGATTACAGTAGGAAGGAGTGGAAGAGGAGGAGGGAAGAGAGCTAGGAGGTATTTTGTATCCCTCATTATAAATGACGAATCACCATATAGCACACACTAGCTCTCCTTATGTTAAAACATGATGTCCTTCCTATCTCCTGAGATGCAGGTGTGCTGGATTTTTATAAGTGATTCACTACCATATATTCACTATGATATATTCTTACTAGAATGGGCACTCATATGAGCTAGGCTACCTTAGATCTGCTAGCCTCCTCCAGTTCCTATATCATGCACACCAACTTTCTCGAGAATGTTTTTCTTTACTTGTATATAATAATACCACTTGTGACGCTGATGGTTGTTGAGATTATAATTAACTGATCACGAAGTCTTCCAACCCCCTCTGCACTTCAAGCTGCGCTCACTCTCCCCTGATAGTGGTATGACCAGACATGCATGCACGCCTCATATGTAGCTATCAGGAATTACTCACCCAGAACTTAAACTGCAGAGTGACTTTCCCGCCCCTCCAACCCCCCTCCCCCCCCACCCCTCACTCACCGTGTACATCGTTACTACTTATGCATAAGAACATGATATATTTTACACTTGAAATCAGCGACTATGAATTCAAAATTGAATTCTCAATGATAAATGGGACAGAAAATTGCCACACGGATATATTATAAAATGTTATAAAAATGCATCGCGGGTGAATCGCTATAACTTCCCAACGGTTAACGCTATCGACCTTTTATTTTCAACACTTCATACTACACCATTTCACTACGGGGAAACGTATTTTGGGGCCTTGCACTAGTTCCTTGCTGATGCTACGAAGTCCGATACCCCATGGGGTTCAAAACCGTCACATCTTCAGCTAGGAGAGTTTAAATCGCTTCAAATTCCGTATGTACATACAGGGGTCCTGTTGCTATTGATGTGTTCAGTTCGTTAATTTTTACTTTATCCGTCACGGAGATACAGCTGTGCAAAGTTAATGCACATTTCCCGCTCGATTGCACCATTATTGCATGCAACCGTGTTCCATTCTCCCAATCCACAATAAATTTTGATAACTTCTTTGTTCCGCCCATTTCTCCCTTAAACTAAGCTAGCCGTTCCCAACTGTTTTTGTCTCACTCAGGCAGTGAGTTTATGCGGGAAAGTTAAAAGAAGAAGAACGCTGCTCAGTTCCAGACGATCGTACCAAATTAACGGACCCCAAGTGAATATAACCTTGCGCCTCCCACGTCGCCGGCAGTATTCAAAACGGCACGCGTAAGGCTATTTGCTAGCACTCACATCATCCTCTAGTCGTGTAATAAAGCTTTCCTATTTGCCATCATCTTGCTAAAATCATCGTCTTATATCTGCCACGCCCACTCGGCTACGATTTTCACACAACTTTCAGCTCACACATAGTACATGAACTCATGCTGGCTCACACTTGTGCACACACTTGCATTGTTGCGTACATGGCCCTGTACACTATCGTATGGCATATTTTCTTATACACACCGCACACACATACACACACACACACACACACACACACACACACACACACACACACACACACACACACACACACACACACACACACACACTCCTGTACAGCGTACTTGCACACACCAGTTATACATGTGGCAAACAATACACCTGTCTGATGATAGTACAAACACTCTCACTCACAAACATTGTCACATGCACAAGTACATGTATTCTATTCAATTCAACTGATTGCATTTCAATTTTTGTACCAAGCTTGCATAAAACACACATGCACAGGCACACACACACACACACATGACATACACACAGACACACAAATGCACACACAGACACACTAACACATGACATACACACACAGACACACAAATGCACACACAGACACACTAACGCATACACACATACACACACAGACACACTAACGCACACACACATACACACATGACATACACACAGACGCATACAAACACACACAGACACACTAACGCACACACACACTCACACAGACACACACACACAGGCACACACAGACACACAAATGCACACACAGACACACTAACACACACACACACAAACGCACACAGACACACACACATGACATACACACAGATGCATACAAACACACACACACTAACGCACACACACACTAACGCACACACACACACTAACGCACACACACACACTAACGCACACACACACACATGACATACACACAGATGCATACAAACACACACACACTAACGCACACACACACTAACGCACACACACACACTAACGCACACACACACACACATGACATACACACAGACGCATACAAACACACGCACACAGATACAGACACACACATGGACACACAAAAAACACGACACACATATGACAAACACAGCTATATGGGAGAAGGATATGGTTGTAGTAATTTTCATTTCACCTAGTTGCAACTGCAATTAAATTCATACTGCATGCACAGGGCAGGCAAGCCCTTACATGTATAGCAGCTAGTGCTGGTGGTGGGGGCAGTGCTGTTGCTGCTTCTGCTGGTGGTGGTGGTGGTGGGGGGGGGGGGTAGGGGGCAGCGCAGCTAGTGCTAGTGGCGAGAGCAATGCTGCTTCTGCTGGTGGGGGGGCAGTGCTGCTTCTGCTGGTGGTGGGGGTAGGGGGCAGTGCAGCTAGTGCTGGTGGTAGGAGTAGTGCTGCTTCTGCTGGTGGGGGGCAGTGCTGCTTCTGCTGGTGGTGGGGGTAGGGGGCAGTGCAGCTAGTGGCGGTAGCGGCGGGTGCAGTGCTGCTGCTGCTTCTGCTGGTGGTGGGCCGGGGCAGTGGTACATGTAGTAGCGGCGGGGGCAGTGTTGCTACTGGCGGTGGGGGACAGATCTTGTAACAACCTTTTGAGCTAGCAATTACAAAAGGCATCATTTACTTCACTTAGAAACTCACTATCCCTAAGAATAGCTTTTTCAAGACCACCATTATACTCCATTAGTGCATGAGATTTGGGTTCACACAAGGAGTAGCTATATGGGAGGTTGCAGTAATTTTCATTTCACCTACTCAGCCCTTGCAATTAAATTCATACCGTTGCAGGCAAGCCCTATCATGATTCAAAAGACAGATCACAAGGAGAAAGGACTTCTGTACCCATGCCATCAAACCGTACCCTTTTTGACACGCCCACAACTTACTACTGCGAATCGTTTCGCCGTATACAACGAATAGCAAATGCTAAAAGAAGCCATGGCTAACTTTATGGAGTATATAGCAAGCACAACAAAACTCAAAACCAGCGCAAAAAAAAAACGATCACCTCAAATCAATCCTCTCCGGCAGTCGTTACAATTTTTGGGAGACAATTTTTTACGGTTAAGTTACATGATTTATCCATGTACCTACCATAAGCTCTGAAGAAATGACTACACTGAACTGCTCTCATTTAATCCGTTAGCACCTAAGGAAAATATCATTTGGAACTATTGATGACTGAACAACGAAATGAAGTGGACATTGGAAACCTTGCATAATTAATGTTGAAGTGCACCTAAGATGTACATTAGATAAGTTTGCAGCAAGTACAAGACTTTCGCACTTCAGAAGCAACCAAATTTAATGAGAAGTTTAAGGATACTGGCCCAGCCAGTGTTGGCACAGACCTCGACAAAGGTGAGAGTTGAAAGTTTTGTTAATACATACTGCATTGTATGGCTTCCATTGCTTCATGCAAGATATGTAACCTGAGTACCAAACTATGGGCTGGGGAGGAGGACCATCTTATTGTATTGTTGCAGGTGTTAAGCTCTTGAAGGAGTTTCAGGCTCAATACAAGACCTTTGAGAGCCGAAGACAAGAGCTAACTAATGCAGAAAAGCTGTTTGACCTCCCCATCACCATGTATGCCGACCTGATAGAAGTGGACAGGGACCTCAAGAACATGGCTATGGTCTACGAGCTGTACGAAACACAGAGAGTAAGGGGGGCGGGTCATCACGACATTGTTCTTTGCTTTGTGTGTGTGTGTGTGTGTGTGTGTGTGTGTGTGTGTGAGTGGATGGAGTGCATGGGTACCTTCGTTTTCAGATAATCTCCCTTTGCTGCATGTGTGTCCATGTAGATTGCCAGGAAGGAGTGGTCAGGCACACTCTGGGCCAACCTCAACATCCAGCAGCTCACGGACGGCATTGACGAGTTTGCAAAGAGGCTGAGGAAGTTCCCCAAGGAGGTGAAGGCGCTCCCTCTGTGCCACGTCCTGGAGGACAGGATGATGGAATTCAAGAACTCCATCCCCCTTTTTGCTGACCTCAAGAACGACGCACTTAGGGAGAGGTGCATAACGCCGCAGTCAAGTGCTCTTTTAAAAAAGGTTAACACTCACTCCCTCTCTTTAGGCACTGGCAGAGGCTGATGGAGATGACAGGGAAGAACTTTGACATGAACCCGGAGACCTTCACGCTCGAGAACCTGTTTGCCATGGAGCTCCACAACTACGCCGAGACCATATCGGACATTGTGGGGAGTGCCAACAAAGAGCTGAGCATTGAGAAGAGCATCATCGAGGTGGTCAACACGTGGAATGCGCTGGAATTCACTGTTCACAAGTAAGGGCAAACCCACCACCTCATGCATTACGTGTGCTGTGTACATGTGTATGTCTGCACTATGCACGTGTGCATCCCTGTTATCCCTGCAGGTACACCAAGGGCACACAGGAGAGGGGCCATGTACTGGGAGCCGTGGACGACATAGTCTTGTCTCTGGACGACAATGCCATGAACCTTCAGAGCATGGCCGCCTCCCGCTTTGTGGGTCCCTTCCTGGACAAGGTCCAGAAGTGGGAGAAGTCTCTGTCGCACATCAGTGAGGTGGTGGAGGTGTGATTGGGGGGGGGGGGCTGTGCTATCACGCTACTAAGCGCACCTCTCTTTTAATGGCAGATATGGATGGTGGTGCAGCGCAAGTGGATGTACCTTGAGAGCATCTTCATTGGAGGAGACATTAGGGCCCAGCTGCCTGAGGAAGCAAAGAAGTTTGACAACATTGATAAGCTCTTTAAGAAGGTGTGGTGGATGGACCCATGCATGCATGTTATAGTTAGTCTGGGGACTCGAATGATTTGTGCAGGATGTGTAAGGTATTAGAGGTTAGCAGCTAACCTAGCAATGGTCTTGTCAAATTGTATAACAGTCCCCAGGCTTACGTTTGGGACTATTTATAGCAAGATGGCTTCCTTAATGCATAAAGGTGGGGCTTTTATGAGATTGGTGCTACTGCAAGATTCTTGCAGATGAGCACAAATCAGATCAAGAACTATTGCAATTAATAAGTACCAGTTGTACATGTATGCGCAAACTTATTAGACTAAATGTTCAACAGCCGATCATTCGGGTCCCCCCCCCCCAAGACTAATAATGTTGGACTAATGCATGTTGCTGTTTCATATGAGATGACTATCACAAGTAAATAAAAACATTCTCTAACGAGAAAGTTGTTGGTATATAGGATTGACCAATAGTGGTGTAAAAAGCACAGAAACAAGAGTGACAGAAATTTGACTGGAAAATTGAAAAAGGCTATATTTAGCCCATTACTCAGGCATGTACTGTTACAACGTTAGTGTGCTAAATATAGGCCTATTTCAATTTTCCAGTCAAATTTCTGTCACTCTTGTTTCTGTGCTTTTTACACCACTATTGGTCAATCCTATATACCAACAACTTTCTCGTTAGAGAATGTTTTTATTTACTTGTTTCATAAGTTTTTTCCTCTGGCGTCTTTATAAGTGGTCACAAATTAATTTTAATTTTTGAAGGGAGGGAGGTTAAAAAATTTAATAATAGAAATTATGTGTATATGAGTTCTTAATGTTCTGTACGGTTCCGCCTTGTCCTCTTTGTCTCCCCCAGCCTCTTCTATGGCCGCGGCGGCCTGGTTCTGGCCATGGGAGCCATGCGGGTGGTGGTGGCAGCGGCCAGGGTGGCAGCAGGCAAAGTGGTGGTGAGGGCACTGGTGCCAATACTGGTGCCGGTGGTGGGGCTGGTGCAGGTAGCGGCGGTGCTCCTGCTTCTGCTGCTGGAGGTGGGGGCAGCTCTGCTGTTGGCGGTGGGGGCAGCAGTGGGGGCAGCTCTGCTCGGCAGGGGCAGTGCTGCAGCTGCTGCTGGCGGCAGACGGTAGGGGGGCAGCAATGTATCTAGCAGCGGTGGCTGCATAAAGGGAAGAGGAGTTGGAGGATTTACTTCGTCCTCCTCCGACTAATGCATCTGCACCAATCTTACTTACTGCTGCACGGGCAGATCTTGTAACAACCTTTTGAGCTAGCAATGGATGAGACTTACAAAAGGCATCATCTACTTCACTTAGAAGCTCACTATCCCTAAGAATAGCTTTTTCAAGACCACCATTATACTCCATTAGTGCATGAGATTTAGGTTAGCTATATGGGAGAAGGATATGGTTGCAGTAATTTTCAGTGCTCCCCAAATGCAATTAAATTCATACACAGTTGCAGCAGTAGTACATCAGATAAGGAAGCCTTTTTGTACATCAGATTAAGGATGACACCCCAATATTCAATAGACAGGTCACAAAGTAGTTGGGCGTAGCCCGACCTTCGCGTTTTGACTTCCGCCAAAACGCGAAGGTCGGGCTACGCCCAACTAGTCACAAAGGAGAAACTACATGTACTGTACACAACAGTTGGGTCACCATGCATGCTGTACATGTGAAGTGAATGATTTTGTGCAGATCCCTTCCTTACATGCGTGCTGTACACATATTGCATGCACATCTTCCTATAGCTTTTTAATGCTAGTGCAATACAACATGCCATGACATACCTTTGGGTGGTAGTGGTAGTTCGGTGACCCCTGCGATACCGCTTCCTCTCGGCAGCACGTTTAGCCAATCGGACAGCGGGGTCATTCCAATACCGATTCCTTTCAGATGCCTTAATGGCAGCTGAATTGTCCTCGTATTTCTGCCTTTTAGCAGCGCGGTTCTCCTCGACGTCCTCTTGATATCGCTGCCTTTTAGCAGCACGGTTGTCCTCGACGTCCTCTTGATATCGCTGCCTTTTAGCAGCGCGGTTCTCCTCGACGTCCTCTTGATATCGCTGCCTTTTAGCAGCGCGGTTCTCCTCGACGTCCTCTTGATATCGCTGCCTTTTAGCAGCACGGTTCTCCTCGACGTCAACTTGATATCGCTGCCTTTTAGCAGATTGCTTAGATTCAATATCTGCGTTGTAGCTGTTGCGTACAGAGGCCTTCCTTATTTCGGGTCGGCCTTGTAGCTGTCGCGTACAGAGGCCTTCTTCTTTTCGGGATCGGCCTTGTAGCTGTCGCCTTCTTCTTTTCGGGATCGGCCTTGTAGCGCGCTCGGGCTTTATCCTTGTTCTGTTGTGATAAAGTATCGTCTTGCTTTTGAAGGTATTCTGCTCGTTGCTTAGATCTCTTCTTTCGATTACGCGAAGGCATTTAACTTCACTAGCCAAAGTATTAAACTGCGATAGGAACTAGTCTGGGGACCAGACGACTGGCTTCTGCTGAAAGCCAGTCGTCTGGTCCCCAGACTAGATAGGAACACCAAATAAATTTCGTGCAATTTATACTGCATGCTGTAAAATAACTTCATTAACCAAATAAACTTCTGCAATAACTTCATATCCTATAAGAACTTGCTACCGCATGAGGTACTTCTCGCTGTAGTCTTTCTAGATGTCTATATGACCTTAAAGGGCACCGCGCAGGTGAATTCCAAAGATATTGGTGCTATTGCCGTTCTTCAAAACCGTTCGTAGCTCGAGTTATACCTTCCTAAGGAAGAAGAAGAAGAAGAAGAAGAAGACGACGACCAAGAATTATTTTGGGACTGGGCACGAGAAAAAGGAATTCGTTTGTTTCTCTAAAAGCACACCGTTTTATGACACGGAACAAACGTAGAACTGTAGATCTTTGAGTGCTCGTTCCATCGCGACAAAGAGATACGCGATCCGTTTCTCCGTTGTCCCTCCAGACGCGAGTGAAGTTTTTTTAATGATATTCATCAATCCTCAATCAATCCTATATTGAACCTGCTGCCGCAGGTTCAGATACACATACATGACTCCGTAGATAATGTCAGAAACAGCCAAGCACCCTCTGGTTTTGGAGGCCTGCCATGCTGATAACCGACTCCAGGACCTTCAGATGATAAGCGTGGGCTTGGAGAAGTGTCAGAAAAGTTTGAACGATTACCTTGACTCTAAGAAGAATGCCTTCCCTCGGTTCTTCTTCATCTCCGACGATGAGCTCTTGTCGATACTGGGCAGCCATGAGTGTACCTGCGTGCAGGAACACATGATCAAGGTACTAGATGCACCTAGGTGCCCAAATGTGTAAGAGCAACATTGTCCCCGTGTGTATCTATGTGTGCATGGCAACGAGCATTGAAGGATGGCAGGCAGCAATGACAGTACACCTGTCCCATAGAGCTACATTAAGCTGTTTCCCTCTATGCTTGCTAGCTTAGCAGATCTTTTCGTACTCTCCCTCCAGATGTGCAGGGGTGGTGGTGGAGGGGAAGGTGGAGGACTGGATGACCTGCGTGCTGAACGAGATGAGGAGGACCAACCAGCTCATCACGAAGGAATCTGTGTACCAGTACTGTAACCAGAAGTCGCGGTATGAACGTGTAACCTGCTGACCAATCCCCTGGCTAATGAAATATCATTGTCTCTGTCCCTCTAAGGGTGGACTGGATGTACGACTATCAGGGGATGGTGATCCTCGCGGCCAACCAGGTGTGGTGGACGTGGGAGGTGGAAGACGTGTTCAGGAAAGTGAGGAAGGGAGACAAGTTGGCTATGAAGACCTACTCTAAGAAGTTGCATGGTCAGATTGGCGACCTGGTTGTTCAGGTAAGAGGCCACACACCCCTCGTGGTGGTGCCCGGTAATCTTGCGCTGGTTCTCTGCGTAACAGGTTCGGTCCCAACTGAGCAAAAATGACCGAAAGAAATTCAATACAGTGTTAATCATTGAGGTGCATAACAGAGATATCATTGATCGCTTCGTGAGGGACAGGTTAGTTTACTATTACATGTTGTGTACACTGTATATGTGTTTGTGGGGGGTATGTGTGTATGCGTCATTTGTGAGGAGTGTTTTTATTTATGAGATGCTCTCGTTTCCCCCACCAGCATAATGGATATCCGCGAGTTTGAGTGGGAGAGCCAGCTGAGGTTTTACTGGGAACCTGAGCCAGACACCCTCATCATTCGTCAGTGCACCGGGACGTTTGGGTTTGGATTTGAGTACATGGGGCTGAACGGAAGGCTGGTGATCACTCCCCTGACAGACAGGATCTATCTCACCCTGAGTCAAGCCCTATCCATGCAGCTGGGCAGGGCACCTGCAGGACCGGCCGGTACTGGGAAGACGGAAACAGTGAAGGACCTAGCCAAGGCCTTGGGCCTGCTGTGCGTGGTCACCAACTGTGGTGAAGGAATGGACTATAAGGTGTGTGGAAAGGGGGGTGGGGGTGGGGGGTGGGGGGTGGAGAGACGTGTTGATGTGGAGGTGCTGTGATTACATGTGTAGTAACGTTTGTGCATCCTGTCTTTTTAAAAGGCTGTGGGGAAGATATTCTCTGGGCTGGCACAGTGTGGAGCTTGGGGCTGCTTTGATGAGTTCAACCGTATCGACATATCTGTCCTGTCCGTGATATCGACTCAGATCAAGACCATACAGACCGCTCTCATTGCCAAGCACAAGAAATTTCAGGTAACCCAGTCCATGTGGTGTGCAGTGAGAGAAGGGAGCAGTCCTACGTAATATGCTGTTATATGTCAACACATGTGCACCGTGCATGTTGTATTAGCACTGAGTGCTTCCCATGTGTGTCCTTGTGCAGTTTGAAGGCATTGAGATCAGTTTGGATGACCGCATGGGGATATTCATCACCATGAACCCTGGCTACGCTGGACGTACTGAACTGCCTGAGAGTGTTAAGGCACTCTTTCGCCCCGTGGTCGTGATAGTACCAGACCTGGAACAAATTTGTGAAACAATGCTTTTCTCGGAAGGTTTCCTCAATGCTAAGGTGTGTTACAGGGGGGGGGGGGGGGGGGGGGGGGGGGGGGGGGGCATATACGATATGCCAAATGTACAAGTATACGTGTTGAGTTGATGTGTACATGTTCTGTATCCATTAAAATTTAAAAATAGATGACTTGGAAATTCACTATTTTAAAAATACCCAGCTAAGATGATCCCGCCAAAGTAGGCTTGACATCATTGATGTTAGATATAAAATAAAGTCTCTTTTAAAGACCATGTTACATACACTGTAGGTACATACCAATGTATGCAGATCTTCTGGGAATGCTAATCAGTGACAAAACATCAACCAAACCATGGCCTTCTCAACATAAATAAGTTTGGTTAACTATATACATATCCTTTAATCAGAGTTGATTGAGTGGGTTTTGATTTCAAGTGCTAAATCTGCTCTGAGCTACATGTATTATGTACATGTACATGTACCATATTTGACACACTCTGCTCACATACCTGCATTCAGCCTCTAGCAAAGAAGATGACGGTGTTATACAAGCTTGCCAAGGGACAGCTGTCCCGTCAGTACCACTATGACTTTGGGTTGCGTGCACTCAAGGCTGTGCTGGTGATGGCTGGGGAACTCAAGCGAGGGTCCCCAGACCTCAACGAGGTACACACTCCAGGCTCTTGCTTCCATCAGCCTGGGTAACCACTTGTTTTCCGTTTTTTTTCTCTCTCTCTCTCTCTCTCTCTCTCCTTAGGACATGGTCCTGATGAGGGCGTTACGTGACATGAACCTTCCCAAGTTTGTCTTTGAGGATGTCCCCCTCTTCTTGAGACTGATTGGAGACCTCTTTCCCGGGCTGGATTGCCCCAGGGTGTGCTACCCTAAGTTCAACGATGCAGTGGAGGCAGTGCTCTCTGAGGGCAAGTACATCCAGTTACCTCATCAGGTAAGCTGCCTGTCTTTAGAGTGTGCGTTTTTTTTTGTTTTTTTTTATTGTGCTATCCAGCCTTTGTAAGCTTCAGGGGATTCCCCCATTCTAGGTTGACAAGGTGGTGCAGCTGTATGAGACAATGTTGACAAGACACACCTCCATGGTGGTGGGCCCAACTTGGATGCTCCGGAGGCTGTCCCGTTCCCAGGTCGCTACGCTGAGGGCCTCTCTGATCTCCAGCAACTGATGCTGCTGAGGTGCTTCAGGATAGACAGGGTGTACCGGGCCATCACTAACTTTGTCACGGGTCGCATGGGGGAGCAGTTTGTCACGCCTCCCGTTGTCAGCCTGGAGAGCATCTATGACCAGTCCACCAACAACTCGCCCATTGTGTTCATCCTGAGTCCCGGTTCAGATCCGGCTGGAGACCTGGGAAAGTTGGCCGATGCTCTGGGGTATGGTGGCAACAAGCTGAAATTCCTTGCCATGGGACAAGGTCAAGAAAAGGTATTGTGCACATACATGTACATTTGTGTATGTAAATGTATATACTGTGTATGTGTGTGTGTACAATAAGTGAACTAACTTGCCTTGCAGGTTGCTCTTCAACTACTTGACACGGCTGCATCAAGAGGACACTGGCTCATGCTCCAGAACTAGTGAGATGGCTGAAGGACCTGGAGAAAGCCTTGGAACTGCTTACAAAGCCACACCCAGACTTCCGCCTGTGGCTCACTACTGCTCCTACCCCTGACTTCCCCATTGGAATTCTCCAGAGGTCTCTGAAGGTTGTCACGGAGCCGCCCAATGGATTTAAGTTGAATCTGCGAAATACCTACTTCAAAATCAGCTCATCGTCATTGAAGGATTGTCCCCATACTGCATTCAAACCACTTGTGTACACATTAGCCTTATTTTATGCTGTTGTGCAGGAATGAAGAAAATACGGAAAAGTGAGTTGCCGTGTGTGTGCGTGTGTGTGTGTGTGTGTTTGTGTGTGTGTGTGTGTGTATGAAACCTGCTTTGTTCAAAGCAGGGGTGTGGTGAGGGAAGGGGTGGGGGAAAGGGAGACCTTTTGGATCTCATAGTCACACCAACTACCAACCACACATTAGATTTCAAATCACATTCACATTCCATGTGACTATGCCTACATTCCACTCTCACCACTAGGTGATTGCCGTAAGTAAGTCATCAAGGTTTATCCTAGGTACATGTACATGAACTATTTCGCTGTATTTTATCATCCAGGTAAACCCTTACTAATCAAACATGTATACATATTGTGACATACACATACATGTGTATTATATGCACTACTGCTGTAGAAGCAATATACAGGTATGAGTAGCCCTAAGGTAAATGAGTATGCACACACACACACACACACACACACTCACACACACACACCCCACATACACACACATATTTTGGCCAGCTAGCCCATCCTGCCACACTGTGCTATATGCCCTCATAACATGTTTTGGACTACAACAATTGGTACCAGCCCTGGGGGTAGAGAATGAGTCTTCTTCATTGTATCTTCCCCACATCGCACACCAAACAGGTTGGCTGGAATGTGTCCTATGACTTCAATGAGTCAGACTTTCGCGTATGCATGGACATCCTGAGGACCTACCTGAACAAGTCCCATGAAAATGGAGATGCAAAGATACCTTGGGGATCCCTTAAGTACCTGATTGGCGAGGTGAGATGTTGTGCACCGATTCCAATAGCAGCACACCCATCCCTCTTCTTACAGGTGATGTACGGTGGGCGTGCCATAGACGACTTTGACAGGAGGGTTCTGAGGATATACATGGACGAGTACATGGGAGACTTCATCTTTGACACCTTCCAGCCGTTCCACTTCTACCATAATGCTGAAGTTGATTATGTCATCCCTCCTGATGGCCAGCGCGACGACTACCTGGAGGCCATCAACGGCCTGTCGTTGGCCAATACCCCCGAAGTCTTCGGACTTCATGCCAACGCTGAGATTGGGTACTTCACCACTGCTGCCAAGGAGATGTGGGCACAACTGGTGGAGCTGCAACCGCAGACTGGGGAGACGGGTGGGGCATTAGCAGAGAGGAGTTCATCGGTACCATTGCATCAGACATTCAAGTAAAGAGGACTGTTCATCCCTTCGCATGTCTTTCTCCTCCCTCATTCACCTTCTCCTCCTCCCCTCCTCCTCCATTTTCCCCTCTCATATCACATACATGGCTTCAGACTGCTGCCAAAAAAAATACTTCTTTTTTTTTTCTTCTATGTTAGGCCAAACTTCCTGAGCAGTTCAAGCTTGACGTTATACGCAAGAAGTTTGGTGAAGTGATATCACCAACCACTGTGGTGCTACTGCAGGAGCTGGAGAGGTTCAACACACTCATAAAGAGGATGGAGGTGTCTCTGGCTACACTGAGAAAGGTACTTCCAGATGCCCGTGGTGTGCTCAGGCATTAATGCCCTCCCCCCCCCCCCCCCACCCTTCCCCCTCTCCAAATATAGGCACTGACAGGTGAGGTGGGCATGAGTGTTGAGCTTGATGAGCTGGCCAAGTCCCTGTACAATGGCCACATTCCCTCTATTTGGAGAGCACTGGCACCAGCCACTAAAAAGCTGCTGGGCAGCTGGATGGTGCACTTCCTTACAAGAAACGCTCAGTGCACGGAGTGGGTAAGGCGCACATGTCCAGGCATAAGAATGAGTCACTTTGAGTGTGTACCAACACATGTACCTTGTGCCGCATATGTGCATTGCGTGTATCCTGTTATAAACAGTACATGTTACGATGTACACATATGTGTATTCTGTGTTTATATTCTTCCCCCCTCCCCCTCCCCCTCCTCCCCCCCTAGGTGAATGAAAGGGAGCCATATGTGATGTGGCTTTCTGGGCTTCACATCCCTGAGTCCTACCTTACAGCCCTTGTGCAGGCTACCTGTAGGAAGAACGGCTGGCCTCTCGACAGGTCCACTCTGTACACTGCTGTCACCGAGGTAATGTCCTGTTATTGTGTACATGTGTGTGGGTGCCACTTTTGTGTGCATGGATATGTGTGTGTGTGTGTGTGTGTGCATCCATGTGTTTCATGTGAGTGTTTGTGTTTGCAGAAAATAATGTACGCAGTCCTTTTAGGTAGTAGTACACAACGTGCTGAAGGCTTTCTTTCAGGTGCAATGCTGGTATCTTGTACCTTTCATGTAGTTTTTTCCCCGTCAACGTCTGTTTGTTCATTTTAAGACTGCCATACTGTAATTATACCCCGGGGAAGCCTGAGCATGATAGTTCGAAGGGTCACGCAAGGATAATATTTCCATCCAATATTGATACAGTCCCTCTGAGAAATGGGGAAATCATTGAATCCATTACAGGGTTTTAAAAACCCGTCGAATCAAGTGAAAATCAAACAGTTGATTCTAGATCTTGTTGATTTTAGAAGCGCGAACATATTGTGATGGACAAGATGGTGCAAGGCTGCTAAGAATGCATCTCCCTCAAGGTGCAAGCTTTTGGCACACACCTGGCATTCTACAAGACTCAAATGAGATGACCTTTGGAGAAGAACCTCCAGTCCGAACCATGCTATAGGCATCTTTATTAGCTTAGGGCACATGGATACAATTTTCTGCCTAAGTACTGTAGCAACATGCCTGTCCTCAACCCCAGGGGTTTTGCCATTCACAGGAAATATTGCTTCTGTAAGCTCCTCTCCATTACACAGCACACGAAACCTGTCTGCAGCCAGTAATTTCATGAGCTGTTGGTTTTTCTCATTGATGGATTCTGAGCACCTGTCTGCAGCATCTCGATGTGTTCCCACGGTGATGATCAAAGGGTGAACATCCTGTGAGCACATGGCCCCAAGGCAGTGCTGAAGAATCTGTTGGTGTGAGAGAGATGATTGATATGCTTTACCAACAGGCTTGCCATCAGCTCCATAGTACTCAATGGCTGGCTGATGAGATAGCTTTTCAGACAAATTCAAAACAAATATAGCCACACCAGGGTTCTGAACAAACAATGGAAGGATATCATGGTATTGAAGTTGACCACCACTGTCAATGAACTGGATCCACTTCACACCAAACAGTTTCTCCTTGCCTACACAGAGAGATTGTACAGGTGAAGGTGGTTAGCTGTGAACCATCTCTTTACCTGAGGAGTGGTTGATGTGATGAATCAGCTCCTTCTCTATGGATACAGTTCTGTTCTGATGGCTGGTATCCGTGGTAACACTGACAGCAGTAGGTGTGGGGTCAGGGTGAAGTGCACCAGCTCCATCACTAGACACATGAATGGCCATCTTTGGGAAACTGCCAACCACCTTGTCCAAGGATGTTGCCATGGAGACACCACCATCTCTGATGGTACCACCCACAACCTTCAACAGTGCCTGGTCATCTTCAACCACAAACCAGTCATCTTCCTCTTGTCCGCCCACACCAGCCAGCGAGAAGGAGATGGCTCGAACAGGGTTGTCAGCCAGTCCTGTACTGACACGTTGCTGTGGAGGATCCTTCTTGAGAAGGAGGTGTTTGAGGTGAGTCTTGCCAACACCGGCTGCTCTAAGGATGAGACACTTGGTCACTGATGTTTCCACATATCCCTTGGTCATGGCCTCCTTATAGAGCCTCCTGAATGCAATAATAACACAAATTAAAAGGCTGACATCTTCTTTCATATTGCATCAGTACACACATGTCACCACCACATCAAATGAAACTTTTAACCCCTTATAGTAAGAGAGAACTGCTCAATAGTCACCTGTGAGGTACCTAAGTCATGTGTACAGTGCATCTTACGTACACAGTTACCCACATAATAGTTGAGACTGTGATTCTGTACTTTGTACCATATTACTTGCACTAAGAGTTAAAGTAAATACAACCAACCCACTTCACCAGGTCCATCCCCCAATTCTCAATCCACTCACTGCACATACACTGTTCCAACACTATCCCCATACATGTACCTTTCATCTGCTTCTTTTTGGCTCTCTGCTTCTCTTTGGCTCTTGTCAGATACTTTTAGAATTGGTATGATAGGAAAGAGCTTAGCAAGACCTGCAAATAGTCAAATCAATTCAATTTCAATTCCAGTACAACAATATTTACCTTGTACAGTAATCTTCAAGACCTGTTGTGTGTGCCCATCCACCATCAACAGCCCTCCTCCTGACAGCAGCAGTGTGTCCACCCTGGAACATGCAAATGGCAGGTCTCCTACGTGCCTCAACTTCTTCTCATTAAGATGGAGGCCATAGATGGAAGAGGTCTTTGATCCATCCTGATCTTCACCTCCAATTGCAAGGAGCACACCATCGACTACACACACACACGACAGCTTGGTTGGTACATCTGGTACCTCTCTCCATACAGATTGCTGTGTGTTATGGGTGTGTGCAGTAGTCTAGTGAACGTGTGCATGTGTGGTGGAAATAGGTGCAGATGTGACATGTGTGGTCATGTGAGTGTGCACTCCTTCACCTTCTTACTCGTCACACCCACCCTTCACACCTCCAACCCACACAAGCCTTCCACCACACACAGCTAGTGTGCCCCCCACCTCACCACCAACAGCCACTCTACTCCACCTGTCCTCCTCATACATGTACACTCCTCTTCCATATCCTCCTCGTCCTCCCCACACAACCCTACCCTCCACCTCCACTAGACCACCACCACCATACCCTCGACCACCTTCCATCTATGCTCAGGTGCTTTCTCACATGTTTTGAAACTCAACATTTTTATGTTCTGAAGAAAAGAAATGATTAATAGTTAATGGAAAGACAACACGTTCAGGGAGCTAGCTCTAAGCTCGTACGCACCACATGCAGGTCCACACCACACAACTACACACACTTCACGCGTCTCGTTACTACACCAATAGGCTCATCTGGACACGGCCAACTGGACATGGCGACCAGTACGGATAGTTGGGGTAGTCTTTGTAGCTACGTACGGTTACAAGAGGTCTGCCTATCATTCCGGCGTCTTGGAGACACTGTCGGCTAGCTCCTTCCAATGCTCACAGCTACCTTATCCACTCAATATACGCACCTCAAGCTTCTCTGCTACACCAAATACAGGTCCCACCTAATCTAACCAAGCTGATAAGCACTTTCAGCTATAAAGGAGGTACAGGTACCTCTTCTTGAAATCTAGTAGGTTGAGCAAATCAGTGTCTAATGGCTACTTTAGCTTTCCTGAAGGTCTACAAATACAGCGCAGTTGCCATTTCCACTGTCTACACTTTATAGGCCTATTTGTTTCTTTCTCACCACTTAGCTGAATGCTGCCAGCAATTCCTGTCTAGCTAATGTAGTCTGGCAAGCCAGACGTCCTTGGATCTTTGTGCAACGTGTAGAGGATCAATCGCATATCACTCTAGCGTCTTTTGGGAGGTCGTTACACTGTTGGCTAACTTCTAACGCTCACAGCTACCTTATCCACTCACAATACGCACCTAATGCTTCTCTGCCACATACGAATACCAAGCTGGATTGTCAAGATAAGCACTTTCGGCTATAAAGGAGGTACAGACACCTCTTCTGACCCACTACACACCTTCAGGAACCATCATGCAACTGGGCTTAAAAGTTCACTCGCTTCTCGTAGTGGCGCTCTTTACAACATGAAGGTTGAGCAAATCTGCGTCCAATGGCAACTTTGCTATCCTAAAAGTCTACTACGATTTACAGATACAGTACAATTGCCATTTCTAAAGTCTATATTTGCTTCTTTCGTACACTAGGGGATGAATCCCGTAGGCCTAGTCAAGAGGACACACAAACACTACAGATACACTCACCTCGTCTTTTCAATTCAAACTCTACAAAATGGTCTACTAGCCTACACACAACCTACTTCTATAGGTTCTCCCAACAACTGCTAACAACTGCTAAGAATGACAATGATGACAGCGCTCTTTCGTTTTATGGGCATGAATTGCACTGACTGCGTAGATCAGATGCAGCGTATGAACCATATATGGTCATTGTTTTTAGTAATACATAATATCCTGTTGATATACCTGACCCATGTGGTATTCAAAGAGACATTTTATGCCTGTAGCATTATGGCACATCGCATATATGGACAGCTACAGTGAGGTTTGGGGCGGATGGCATAGGAGTGTAGAAGGGGCAGGAAAGAAGCGAACAAGCACCCGCGGGCCTGTCGCCCCGGGCGGCGACTGAAAGGTAAGTGATCAGCTGCTCGGCCGAGATGTTGAAAACACACTGATATATGATGGGCTTGGTCGTTTAAATGAATTTTGCACCTGGTTAGGCTGCAATGCAGTGGTGTAAAAAGTATATTAAAATTTATTGCAATCTTGAAAAACGAGAGACCTCATCTTAATTGACGTACGTTTAACTAGCTACTGAAAATCAGTTCTATTAGAGCCATTATGTAAATAAAATCCATTTGGTTGTGTATTTCTATTGTTCCGTCCTTGATTTGAAATAATATTAATATTATTGAAATACGAATTCTATCTGTATTATTTACTATGGTGGGGAGCGGGGGGGGGGGGGGGGGGGGGGGGGGGGGGGGGCTTTAGTACCACGCCTATGACCGGCACGCTCCCGGGCCGTGGCTTTTTCACGGCTAGGTCGTTACGAGCACAGGGAAAAAAAAAAGCGTCAAATCATTTAGAAATCATTGCGTGATTGAACAGAAAATCACACAAAATCACACGCTTCTATTGATTTTCGTGTGATTTTCTGTTCAATCACGCAATGATTTCTAAACGATTACGACGCTTTTTTTCCCCTGTGGATCGAGTAGTCGAAATTTTTTCGGAGCCCACACCGTTATAACCAATGACAGAGTTTTAGCATGGAGATAATCTATATATTATCTCTGGTTTTAGGTAACATTTCCTATTTAACGAGCGAGGTCGAGAATGAGCAGCTACCATACTAAATCCGGCGCCCAGAAATGAGAAGAAAAGCAATGCGTGTTGAAGGAGTCAAAGGACAGAAGACGCTTCAATAACATGGCCTTGATCTAGCAGAAGGAACCGACCGTGAGAGGAATCAATGCGGCAGTGCATGTGCCGAGTGCGAAAGCAATAGCAGCTCGTTCCATCAGATTCCAAAATAGCTGTTGAAGGATTGAGATACAAGAAGAGGCGCCTTGATTAGAACCAGATGCTGCTGTTAAAGGATTAGCCGGCGTCAAAGCTGATTTTGTCCCCTCCCCGTAAAATTGTCCTGGGGATACATCCTGCTAGCGGATTCTGTCCGGGGGAAACACATTTCCTTAGCCTATCTTGTCCCTCACCGCTGAATATGTCGTCGTCCGAACTCGCCCCCCCCCCCCCCCCCCTTGTCCTAGAACAGGCTGTCTCTAATGAATCGAAATTGGTCCTATTAAGCTAAGGCAAGCCTTCGGATAAAATTACTCCTAGTTTGTCCAATAAGTAAAGCAACCATGCATGTGTCTTGAAAATGTATATACAAATATTTTTGCTCACGGCTAGGTCATTCAATCTTGTTATGACAAGGATTAAATCAACTCGTGCACGACAGTAATGATAAGCTAAACAATAAACATGTATAAATGATCAGTGTTATTCAGTGCACAAAGGACAGAGCCATCTTTTCTTCTGCTGCCTAGTATCACGTGGGAGAGTGCCAATGCACACATCACCATGGAAACGTTCTTTGCAGAGGCTGCAGCAAATCATAGTGATGTCTGGTAGTTGTGGCATTCTACACTTGCAGAAAACTCTTATTTTTTGATTGGTATGAATTTTCATGGCTTGACGACGATACGATATGAATGGAAACATTGAAAACCTTTTATTTTCTAGACATGATATAAGGTGCCAGCGTAGTTTAGTTTGGTTGCATACATAATTTCCTGGCTGTTCATTATAGCAAAGAGCTGCTGCATGCATATGCTAAAGAAAAATGACCAAAGTCCTGACTGCCATACTGCTTATGTACAGTCACATATTCTAATGGGATGCTTGGCATATCAGTGTGCAGAAGACAAGCTATTTGTTCTTAAAGAACATGATGAATAGAGACTGTCATAGACCTGAAGAACATATGGCTTCTCAGTTCCAACATTACTAATAGTTAGCCAATGGCCAGCAGGATCATGTAACATCTGAATGAATCGTTCCTTTTCAATTGAAAAGTTCATTACAAGTCCATACATCTTGAAATCCTGAACGTCTGAAAGTAGAAGATAACTGGTTTGCTAGAATGTACTGATCACTGTTCATAACGGGTGCTGCGAGCCATCACACTAAAGTAATCCTAGCTGAAATTCTTCCATCCACCAAGCATCAATATTCTCAGCAATGTTAGGCAATGTACAGTCATCCACATCAATCACTGCATGTTTTTCATGGTGGGCTTTGTTACCATGATTGTCAACTCCAGAACATTTAGAATGGATATCCTGAATATGCTCATTAAGAACTCTTGCTTTATTATTTGGTTCTTTCCAAGACTCTGCAGCCATACATGGTAACACGCAACAATCAAAAAGACATTACTAGTTAACTTGATGTGTTTCAAAAACCATCTTAATCAATGCTATCAATTTACCATGTGCATTTACAGGTTCAGCTTGTCTTGATGCACTGTCACTTATTTCATTACTCTCTCCTTTTGAAATAAATTAGCACAGGATGCACAATTTAAACTACTACTTTTCATTTACCAGCTTGAAGGATGACCATCATGCATGTGTATTGACAGGTTCAGTTGAAGTCTTCTAATGTTGGATGCAGTACAGGGTTTCTTTAACATATGAAAAACCATATCTATGTAGATCATATACATTAGTGATAGTGCACATGTAAGAGAACACATGCCTTGCTATAAAATGAAATGAATTACAGCATCATCTTAAATTTGAAACCACAACTTTCTTGGATGGAACTCTTTCGGTCTACAGTACTTTCCCTGTTCCAGGATTGTTCAATTGATAGACACCTTTCCCAACATACTCTTCCACTGCATAAAACCCTATAAACCTCTTAACAAGATTGTCTCCCTTTCTTTGATCTTTGTGACTATTGTGCAGCATACCATGTAAGTGTCCTGGATGTGGGGAGGGGCACCATTTAAGTGTCCTGGATGTAGGGAGGGGCACCATGTAAGTGTCCTGGATGTAGGGAGGGGCACCATGTAAGTGTCCTGGATGTGGGGAGGGGCACCATGTAAGTGTCCTGGATGTGGGGAGGGGCACCATGTAAGTGTCCTGGATGTGGGGAGGGGCACCATGTAAGTGTCCTGGATGTAGGGAGGGGCACCATGTAAGTGTCCTGGATGTAGGGAGGGGCACCATGTAAGTGTCCTGGATGTAGGGAGGGGCACCATGTAAGTGTCCTGGATGTGGGGAGGGGCACCATGTAAGTGTCCTGGATGTAGAGAGGGGCACCATGTAAGTGTCCTGGATGTAGGGAGGGGCACCATGTAAGTGTCCTGGATGTAGAGAGGGGCACCATGTAAGTGTCCTGGATGTAGAGAGGGGCACCATGTAAGTGTCCTGGATGTGGGGAGGGGCACCATGTAAGTGTCCTGGATGTAGAGAGGGGCACCATGTAAGTGTCCTGGATGTAGAGAGGGGCACCATGTAAGTGTCCTGGATGTACGGAGGGCCATGTAAGTGTCCTGGATGTAGGGAGGGGCACCATGTAAGTGTCCTGGATGTAGGGAGGGGCACCATGTAAGTGTCCTGGATGTAGGGAGGGGCACCATGTAAGTGTCCTGGATGTAGGGAGGGGCACCATGTAAGTGTCCTGGATGTAGGGAGGGGCACCATGTAAGTGTCCTGGATGTAGAGAGGGGCACCATGTAAGTGTCCTGGATGTGGGGAGGGGCACCATGTAAGTGTCCTGGATGTAGAGAGGGGCACCATGTAAGTGTCCTGGATGTAGAGAGGGGCACCATGTAAGTGTCCTGGATGTACGGAGGGCCATGTAAGTGTCCTGGATGTAGGGAGGGGCACCATGTAAGTGTCCTGGATGTAGGGAGGGGCACCATGTAAGTGTCCTGGATGTGGGGAGGGGCACCATGTAAGTGTCCTGGATGTGGGGAGGGGCACCATTTAAGTGTCCTGGATGTAGGGAGGGGCACCATGTAAGTGTCCTGGATGTAGGGAGGGGCACCATGTAAGTGTCCTGGATGTGGGGAGGGGCACCATGTAAGTGTCCTGGATGTGGGGAGGGGCACCATGTAAGTGTCCTGGATGTGGGGAGGGGCACCATGTAAGTGTCCTGGATGTAGGGAGGGGCACCATGTAAGTGTCCTGGATGTAGGGAGGGGCACCATGTAAGTGTCCTGGATGTAGGGAGGGGCACCATGTAAGTGTCCTGGATGTGGGGAGGGGCACCATGTAAGTGTCCTGGATGTAGAGAGGGGCACCATGTAAGTGTCCTGGATGTAGGGAGGGGCACCATGTAAGTGTCCTGGATGTAGAGAGGGGCACCATGTAAGTGTCCTGGATGTAGAGAGGGGCACCATGTAAGTGTCCTGGATGTGGGGAGGGGCACCATGTAAGTGTCCTGGATGTAGAGAGGGGCACCATGTAAGTGTCCTGGATGTAGAGAGGGGCACCATGTAAGTGTCCTGGATGTACGGAGGGCCATGTAAGTGTCCTGGATGTAGGGAGGGGCACCATGTAAGTGTCCTGGATGTAGGGAGGGGCACCATGTAAGTGTCCTGGATGTAGAGAGGGGCACCATGTAAGTGTCCTGGATGTGGGGAGGGGCACCATGTAAGTGTCCTGGATGTAGAGAGGGGCACCATGTAAGTGTCCTGGATGTAGAGAGGGGCACCATGTAAGTGTCCTGGATGTACGGAGGGCCATGTAAGTGTCCTGGATGTAGGGAGGGGCACCATGTAAGTGTCCTGGATGTAGGGAGGGGCACCATGTAAGTGTCCTGGATGTGGGGAGGGGCACCATGTAAGTGTCCTGGATGTAGGGAGGGGCACCATGTAAGTGTCCTGGATGTAGGGAGGGGCACCATGTAAGTGTCCTGGATGTAGGGAGGGGCACCATGTAAGTGTCCTGGATGTAGGGAGGGGGTGATAGGAGGACCTCGAGCCTCTGATGCAAATTATTGCAGATCGCAATAAGGAGAAACTCAGCTTGCATCTTAGCCTAAATAGAGTAGAGCTATATGAATGATGATGTTTTTCAGCTACGAGCGAGGCCATTCTTTTGTACATAGTTGTGGCTATCGGACCCATACCTCCTGAGATAGAGAATACAAGGGGTGCAAAGAAGCCATGCTTGATTTCTCTCACCCTCTCTTCATACACCCTCTTCTTCTCTTGCTTGTTCCTCTTGTAGCACTGCATTGGGGACTTATTACAATATAAGAGGGGGCATGTGGGTTAAATATTCAAATGTCATAGAAAGCCTGTTGTCTGTCATTTCCCCAACATTGTCAGCTGCAATACCTAGCCGTGCACCATGTTCAAAATAGGCAGTTCATCATTTATTGGCTGTCGTGATCATTTATTGGCTGTCGTGGTGGCTCAATCGCGACGTTGTGGCAAGTTTCTGTGAGAAACTTTGCTGTTAAGTATTTTATTTCATTATGGCGGATTGAAGGAAATCCTCCACTTGGACAGCTCATAGCATGTGCAACTGTGAAATTGTGTCCATAGACACACTCCTAGCATGCATTAACAACAAGACTGGTTTCATCACACTACTAGCATGCATTAGCAACAAGGCTGGTTTCATCACACTACTAGCATGCATTACAACGCTCACAACTAATATGTGACCGGCACCCTTGCAGCACCCTAGTGTGGACTAATGCCATAGTGTGGACCAACACCATAGCGTGGACCTACATCTGTGCAGCACCATAGTGTAAACCAACACCTATGCAGCACCATAGTGTGGACTGACACCTATGCAGCACCATAGTGTGGACTGACACCTATGCAGCACCATAGTGTGGACTGACACCTATGCAGCACCTTAGTGTGGACTGGCACCTTTGCAGCACCCTAGTGTGAACCAGCACCATAGTGTGGACCAACACGTATGCAGCACCATAGTGTGGACCAACACCTATGCAGCACCATAGTGTGGACTGACACCTGTGCAGCACCATAGACATGCAACAATGCAGTGCAACTCTTAAATATGGTTTCTCAGTGTTATAGCATCTTATTTGCTGCATAAGATATGCAAAAGAGGTGTGCATAAATAAAATACCATCTGCTCCTTCTCACAGTAACCCTCTGTATGATGCATCAGGAATTATTCTGGACAATAATTACAGCACTGTTGGACCAGGTACTGTTCCTGACATCATAACAACTGACTTGGCACAAAAAGAAACCCCATTCTAACTCGATCTGTTTGCTAAACATGTTAGTGATGTGTGCTAGCATTGTAGTTATAGTTTTGTACAGTAAGCTGAGTACATGTTGCAACATGGATGGCAATACATTCATCTGCATGCATACAGTAGCCATAAAATGAAATGAAACAATCCACATGCTCCACAGGTCAGTGTGCTGTTCCATCTTCCCATGGAAGTCTGGTCATTGTCATGTCTGAGACTTCCTTGTGTGGAGACCTATGGCATTGCATAGGTGCTGGTCCACACTATGGCATTGCATAGGTGCTGGTCCACACTATGGTGCTGCATAAGTGTCTATCCACACTATGGTGCTGGTCCACACTATGGTGCTGCATAGGTGTTGGTCCACATTATGGTGCTGGTCCACACTATGGTGCTGCATAGGTGCTGGTCCACACTATGGTGCTGCATAGGTGCTGGTCCACACTATGGTGCTGCATAGGTGTCAGTCCACACTATGGTGCTGCATAGGTGCTGGTCCACACTATGGTGCTGCATAGGTGCTGGTCCACACTATGGTGCTGCATAGGTGCTGGTCCACACTATGGTGCTGCATAGGTGCTGGTCCACACTATGGTGCTGCATAGGTGCTGGTCCACACTATGGTGCTGCATAGGTGCTGGTCCACACTATGGTGCTGCATAGGTGCTGGTCCACACTATGGTGCTGCAAAGATGCTGGTCCACACTATGGTGCTGCATAGGTGTTGGTCCACACTATGGTGCTGCAAAGATGCTGGTCCACACTATGGTGCTGCATAGGTGTTGGTCCACACTAAAAATGCATTTCTGCATGTTTGAGTACATTAATGAAAGTCATCCTCACTAGGTATTTCACATCTTCTGATACATAACCAATATACCCACGAGATCACCGATGTTACTTACTTGATTTTGAACTGTTTCCTTTTCCTCAGCCTGAAGACTGCACCTATCACTATGCTCATTGTCACAATCAACAAGACACCAGCACAGGCCACACCCACAAACAGGTAAGGATGGTTGGATACCAGGCTGCCGCTTGACACTGCTTGACAGAGGGGGTCATCCAGAGACTGGATTTGTACTACACATGTGCTGTCCACAGTGAGTGTCACTCCTGGGGCACTGATTGTGGCTTCAGTTGCCAACCATTGCTCCAGGTATGACAGCAATGCTTTGTCAATCAGTCCCCTCAAAGTGACACTGGTTTTGTCACTGCAAGTCAGGTTTAGGCTTTGTATGGTGAAGTTGCACTTGCAGAAGGCTTCCATTTCATCTTTGATGGACTTGTATACTACCTCTTGTGCTGGGAGTGTCTGGGCAAAGATTATGACAGTATCAAACCATTTAAGCCAAAAGGGACCAAAACAAGGATGGTTACCTTCCATGCTACACAGTCAACGTTGCCATTTGCTTTGACTTGAATGTATGCAATGGTAGCAGGATTTGCTGTGACAGCTGTAAAGGCCCCATACAATGTCACATTGGAAAAGTAAGTATCGATTATAATGCAATCCTTCCATAGAAAAAGCATTTAGGTGGGTTACGAATGAAACACAATTGATGCCTTCCACCACAGACCCTGATTCTAACGTACTGGCAAAACCTGGAACCATACACTCGACACAATAGCGATAGAGCTACTCCATGCTTGGCCAGTATAAACCTTTTCCTGAGCAGAAGGCATGGGACATATCAGTTATATTCCCAATCCTCGAGTTTAATTACTACCAAAGAGGGCCTGTGTATTCTGCATGGTGTAGGTCCTATGCTGCAGGCTGGCATCTGCCCACTTAGAAACGGCTGGAAACAGGCAGACAAGCAGGCTTATGACGTGGAGCATTTTCTTCAGCATCAATTAGAGCTTCTCAGGTCTCTCTGAAGTGCATACAGACCTTGGACATGATAATGCCAAGGATGAGGGTTGACATGTTGCCCCAGCAATCTCATCATCTAGCACACTTCAGACACATGTGTCTGCCAGTCACAATGCAATGCTCGACTACATGCTAAAGTCGCTGGATGCATGACAAATACAAAGCAAAAGCTTCCCTTGCTTTCTTTGAAAGTCAACGACAGTCTGCTATCTTCATCAAGAAGTCAAAGACAGGCTAGCTAGAGTGGTGATGCAATTCCATCTCTATTGGTCGCACTCATGGCATTATGTGCCCTTCTCTGCAATGTTGACTAACATGATACTATGTCGAGCACCTAATGAGCAACACAATTCCACTGCTAGCCTGCTCAACTGGTTGAGCAGGCTAGCAGTGGAGTTGTGTTGCTCATTAGATGCTTGACATTGTATTTACCTCCCATCTTGCACAATGCACTGCACAACTGCCTTCTGCATAGATGCAGCACCTTCATTAGTTCGAGCAGGTCTCCTCCCTCCACCCACCATGTACAGTGACTTGTGACAATGGTATTCTTCACAGAATACACTCCACATTCGATGGCACTTTCTATTGTCACTGCAGCAATGAAGTAGCTTCATTACTCACACTCATGCCCTTTGCACCTACTGTACTGCCTGGAACCAATCAAATTGACCAATCTATTTTGGGGCTTCAATTCTTTTGGGCTTCCACACTGTGCATGACAATGTCAGGGTGTAGCATAATTGGTTGACCCAATGAATACTAGGCAGCAAACATCGTATTCCTACAGAAAGATTTTACTGCTAAGTACTTCAAATGAGAAGGCTCATTTGCTATACCTTTGGTTTTACCTTTTTCATATCCTATAGTCAGCATTCATGCGTCCTGCACTGACGAGATATTCTGCTTGGCATCTGAAAAAATAGTTTCTCTGAGAAAACACATTCCTTTGAAAACGTCTTCATATAGTCCTCATCAAAAGGTTTATTACGCTATGTGAATTGCGTATCACTTATGTCACATTGTTGTGGAAATTCTGCGTTCACTTCAATTGGAAGGACTTAGTGTTCACAGAATATTACGTGCCAATAAAGCTTTGAATATGCTTATAAATGTACCATAACTTCTGTATACCTACATGCCATACATCAGGTCAAATGGAGTGTGCATTGTTGATTTCTGTTTAGATGTTCTGCACTCCGATATGTATAAACACATTAAAATAAGGGAAGGTGATCGATGTATAAATTTGATTCCAAACACTGGTATACAACACATGCACCTTCTGATATCCAGCGGGATATGTATCAGAGTCTAGAAAGATGAAATACTCTCGTACTCTTTATCCTCCATAATGCTGGGGGACAATATCTGCTAGCGGATTCTGTCCGTGGGGAACAGAATCCGCTAGCAGATATTGTCCTCGGGGACAAAATCTGCTCCGACACCGGCTAGCAGAAACATCTTTGATAGGTTTGTTGTTGCGTGGCACTGCGCATTTATTGCATATTGCCCGGTCATTTAGCGTTCTGAAAAGAACTACCTTCGATCGACAAAGTGCCAAATGCGATTGACATCATTGGGAAGTTTGGCTGTGGCGTCACAGTTGGCGAAACTTCGACGTCATAATTGAAACTTTCGCAAACAAATAAGCGCGCAAGGCTGCTGTCGGCACTGCCTTCGAGTTATGAATGCCAATAATTGTGTATGTTCTTTCTTTGCACTATACGTACATGACACTAAGGCTTTAACGGATCGGATCGGATTAGGATATCCTATATCCGAAAGGCCAACGGATCGGATTCAGTTTCGTTACATTAATCATTCAGATTGATGTTCCAAAGTCGAAGCAGATTCGGATTATAGCCCGCCCAATCCCATCGGATGCTAACACGCATATCTGAATATCCGGTGGTCTGGACAGAGGGAAAGCAGCCATTTATTTCCAGATTCAACAGTCCGCGTGCGTTTTGTATTTTTGGCAAAAGGTGGTTGACGGTGTGTGAAATAAACGTGGGCTTTTATTTCTTCCCTTTTTGTGCTTAATGCTTTTTCTATTTTAATTTTTATTACCGCCCTCTTCCAATTTAGGCATTTCCCCCTTAAATGCTCGTGTGAGGGATTGTGAACTCAGCGGAGCCCGGGGAATCGGACGTGTTTATTAGATATTACATCCGCGAGAGTGAACTTGGCTTGTATAGCTAGCCCATAAACTATTGTCTGTAATTGAACCCTAGTTAGGCCTGGTGCTACTGATTTCATGTTTGTAGTAGTATTTAAAGGCTATGCTATGCTATGCCATGATGCCTGTTATCATGTATTAAGCTATTGACTATAACTTCGGCTATTTTCGGTGCGCAAGCCTTGCGGAGCTCGTCAGAGAAGACCTAAGTCCGTGACAGCTCGCTTTATATATATATATGGGGTGTGCGTCAGTCTGGTGTGCGTATTTTTTTTACAAGCATTGGTTTCATTTCTCATGAAGGTTCGAGACAGGTTAGCTAGAAACTATAATCCAACCAAGTTTGTCACATTTAGGGGTCGTCAGAATGTTTCATAATGTATTTATTGTGCACGGATAGTAAAGTTACAAGTAAATTCTCTTTGAGAAATAGAGTAGGATGTATAGGATTGGTCTGGGTGGTGTAAAAATAAAACACTGGATTTGGTAAGACCACATGCAACGAAAACTGTCCTACAGTTTAGC
This sequence comes from Ephydatia muelleri, assembly GCA_013339895.1. Classification (NCBI taxonomy): domain Eukaryota; kingdom Metazoa; phylum Porifera; class Demospongiae; order Spongillida; family Spongillidae; genus Ephydatia; species Ephydatia muelleri. The sequence goes on from JABACO010000006.1 coordinate 13,046,665, forward strand.
AGAACGGTCTTCATTGCATGCGCTTGATAAAAACCACGCCCATGGAGCCAATCCTACATAGCCAGATATTCAGATTCCAATGGCCGTTTCCTTCAAATTCAGATAATGTACCCTGCTAAATCAGATTCACGGCGTAACAAAACAGATCAGATCAGATCATAATGCCGAATCCATTTGCGTGCATGGGCTAAATGAGTGGAAAGGGAAATTCGAGTTTTCAAAAGTTGGATGATGCAATGGTGACGTAATGCACTATTGAGCAAGGCGGTAAACACATGACTGCGTATAAGAACCTAGGTTCTCCACAACCCATATGAAAACCCATATACTGTCATGTCACAGATGTGAGATGTGAGATGTGAGAAGATGATGGCATGCAGGTATGTCACAGATACAGTAACTGCACAATCTGCACGTTTCAGCTCCCCTGGTGTAAAACATTTTTAATGGCATGTGTGTTTGCTGATATTAATAATGGGTATCAATTTGTATCATGTATTCAATAGTGTTATGATAATTGGGACAGTTTCCGCGAAAATTGCCCCACGGTTAAAATGTTATAAAAATGCATCGCGTCTGAATCGCTATAACTTCCCAACGGATAATGCTATCGACTTTCTAGTTTCAACACTTCATACTACACCATTTCAATATGAAGTGTTGAAAATTAGAAGTCGATAGCGTTATCCGTTGGGAAGTTATAGCGATTCAAACGCGATGCATTTTTATAACATTTTAACCGTGGGGCAATTTTCGCGGAAACTGTCCCAATTATATGTATCATGATACTTGGATAAAATAATCGTTTGGACGATTGAAGCAGATTCAGGCATTGTTAATATTCAATTGATGTAAGAGGTTTTTGCTCAACCTATATGTGCCTCAAGCTCTCATCAATGTTTTAGCAGTTTAGCTACCACAATGCAAAGGCGATTCTTTGGTAGGAGGGGCCAGCAGACCGTATCGTAGCAAGTAAAAAGCTGTGTGCGACATCAAATGAATCAAGGATACCCCTAAAACCAAACGATACGACAACGCGACTCGCGCGCATGAAAAGACAGTGCAGTGCAATGGCGGCATCAGCGGGTCTCACGCATCGCGCATACATGTGCGATGAAAACCGAAACACTCATGTTGTATTCAGGAAAGGAGTTTTTAAGTTGAATCACAATCGACTATCTTTACTAAATGTATTCAATTTATTCGAGATACAGAAACCACTTCTCGTAAAAATATTATGCTTTCCAGGTATTGAAAATACTGTCACACACACAAGTGACAGACATCACGTTGATACCACAGGAACATGAAATAAACACATGCACACACAAAGTTACTTCAGTAAGTGGCATAAAATTGAGACAGCTCAGACCTCAGAGGCCATGGCTGGCATCGTGTAGGGGTCCAAATTCATATCCACACATCTGCCTTCAAACACAAGCTTGGAGGACTGCTCAGCAAAAAACTGCACCTAGTGACTGGATGGATGGTGATGTCAGATCTACACCAACTGAGGTGTTCAGAGGTGTCGGGCATGCACCCAGTGAGGTGTTCAGGGGTGTCTGCCCTTCATGGCCATCCAGTGAGGTGCTCAGAAGTCGTGACATGACTGTATTTTGTCCGGGTGCAGTTTGTGTTTGCAGGCATACTGGTACAATGTATGTAATGACAGCCTCTCACTCATTCAGTACATTCTGAAATAGGATGCAGGGGTGTGCTAAACATAGGCCTAGTTCATTTTACCATGTGTCATTCCAATCAAATCTTGTTTCAGTGCTTTTTGCACCACCATTGTCTTTCAATTCTATATGCCACTGACTTTCTTGTATAGAGAATGTACGTTGTTTCCTAGGTTTTGAAACGTCTTTACATGGCCGTAGTCAATCACACAATTTTGGAGGGAGATGGGGGGTGGTGATAAGTTATATTTAGACCGCCCCTCCCCCTTGGCCCCTCCATCCCGATGTCTGTTTGGATGAAAACAACTGCCATTCTATCCCATTGTCCCGTCCAGATCGATCACGTATAATCTGACTGTATGATTAGGTGTCATTTAAAAGTTTACATGCAGGGTCTCTTATAGTCAACACACTTTATATGCCATCTTTGTCAAGCATAAAAAAATCACGCTTGTGTACGCACCACAGCCATCTCTTGGATGATTAAATTCAGTATGGCATAATTAAGTAGTATTAATGATTAGTATAACAATATTGAATAAATCACCAGACTCCTCTTTGGCCTGCTCCTCAGTTTCCACCAGCAGGTACAATATCCATCCTGCATGTACAAGAATCACTTGCCGTATTCATTCCATTCACTCCACTCATCTTTCATATAAGGTGTGCTTCAATACCAGCCTTCTCACCCATGGTGTTTGGATCATGTGATCTCTCACACATAGGTGCCAATTGTCTCTGTGTACTCAGATTTAGCTAACCCAATTCAATAGCAACATACTCACACAGGCAAACATGCATGCCCAAGTATATTATAAAGTGCAGCTTGGAAAAGAAACCTAACGTTACAGTTTTTCTAGTGCAGATACATGTTTATACAAATCATTTCATTTTCTTCTAACTTCAAAGATAGCAACGACCCTGCATTTGCTCTTCGTGCACTCAGTGCTTTAGCAAGGGACATATCTGCACTAATCTAACTTCTGCTACATGGGCTGATCTTGTAACAGCCTTTTGAGCTAGCAATGGATGAGTTTTACAAAAGGCATCATTTACTTCCCTTAAAAGCTCACTACCCCTAAGAATTGCTTTTTCTAGGCCACCATCATACTTTGCTAGCGTGTGAGAGTTGGGTTAATACATCAGCCGGCCTTCTTCACACCCCATAGACAGGTCACAAAGGAGAAAGAACTGTACATGTGGTGATGATTTTGTGCAGATTCCTTATATGAAAGTACTGTAGACCGAAAGAGTTCCATCCAAGAAAGATGTGGTTTCAAATTTAAGATGATGCTGAAAAGAATATTCATTTTATAGCAAGGCATGTGTTCTCTTACATGTGCACTATCACTAATTTATACCATATGATATGGTTTTTCATATGTTAAAGAAACCCTGTACTGCATCCAACATTAGAAGACTTCAACTGAACCTGTAAATACACATGATGGTCTTCCTTCAAGCTGGTAAATGAAAAGTAGTAGTTAGAATTGTGCATCCTGTGCTAATTTATTTCAACAGGAGAGAGTAATTAAATAATGACAATGCATGCATCAAGACAAGCTGAACCTGTAAATGCACATGGTAAATTGATACCATTGGTTAAGATGGTTTTTGAAATATATGCCGGCATCAAGTTAATTAGTAATTTCTTTTTGATTGTTGCATGTTATCATGTATGGCTGCATGCAGAGTCCTGGAATGAACCAAATAACAAAGCAAGAGTTCTTAATGAGCGTATTCAGGATATCCATTCCAAACGTTCTGGAGTTGACAATCATGGTAACAAAGCCCACCATGCAGTGGATGACTGTACATTGCCCAACATTGCTGAGAATGTTGATGCTTGGTGGATCGAAGAATTTCAGCTAACAAGCGTGAGATTACTTTAGTGAGATGGCTCGCAGCACCCATTATGAACAGTGGTCAGTACATTCTAGCAATCCAGTTATCTTCTACTTTTAGATGTTCAGGATTTCAAGATGTATGGACTTGTAATGAACTTTTCAATTGAAAAGGAACGATTCATTCAGATGTTACATGATCCTGCTGGCCATTGGCTAACTATTAGTAATGTTGGAACTGAGAAGCCATATGTTCTTCAGGTCTATGACAGTCTCTATTCATCATGTTCTTTGAGAACAAATAGCTTGTCTTCTGCACACTGATATGCCAAACATCCCATTAGAATATGTGACTGTACATAAGCAGTATGGCAGTCAGGACTTTGGTCATTTTTCTTTAGCATATGCATGCAGCAGCTCTTTGCTATAATGAACAGCCAGGAAATTATGTATACAACCAAGCTAAACTACGCTGTCACCTTATATCATGCATGTCTAGAAAATAAAAGGTTTTCAATGTTTCCATTCATATCGTATCGTCGTCAAGCCATGAAAACTATTCCAATCTAAAATAAGAGTATCCAGCAAGTGTAGAATGCCGCAACTACCAGACATCACTATGATTTGCTGCAGCCTCTGCAAAGAACGTTTCCATGGTGATGTGTGCATTGGCCCTCTCCCACGTGATACTCGGCAGCAGAAGAAAAGATGGCTCTGTCCTTTTTGCACTGAATAACACTGATAATTTATACATGTTTATTGTTTAGCTTATCATTACTGTCGTGCACGAGTTGATTTAATCCTTGTCATAACAAGATTGAATGGTACCTAGCCATGAGCGATAAAACTATACATGTATATACATTTTCAAGACACATGCATGGACAAACTAGGTAGTAATTTTATCCAAAGGCTTGCCTTAGCTTAATAGGACCAATTTCATTAGAGACAGCCTGTTCTAGGGAGGGAGGGAGGGATGGAGGGGGGGGGGGGGACGAGTCCGGACGACGACATATTCTGCGGTGAGGGACAATAAGGAAAAGTGTTTCCCCCGGACAGAATCCGCTAGCAGGATGTGTCCCCCCGGACAATTTTAGGGGGAGGGGACAAAATCAGCTTTGACGCCGGCTAATCCTTTAACAGCAGCATCTAGTTCTAATGAAGGCGATCCTTCAATCGCAATTTCGGAATCTGATGGAGCTAGGTGTCATTGCAGTTTCGCACTCTGCACACTGCTGCATTGATTCCTCTCACGGTCTGCTAGATCAAGGCCATGTTATTGAGGCGTCTTCTGTCCTTTGACTCCATCAACACGCATTGCTTTTCTGGGCGCCGATTTAGTATGGTAGCTGCTCATTCTCGACCACGCTCGTTAAATAGGAAGTGTCACCTAAAACCAGAGATAATATATCCATGCTAAAACTCTGTCATTGGTTATAACGGTGTGGGCTCCGAAAAAATTTCGACTACTCGTAACGACCTAGCCGTGAACAAGCCACGGCCCGGGAGCGTACCGGTCATGGGCGTGGCTCTAAAGGCCCCCCCCCCCCTCCCCACACTAGTAAATAATACAGATAGAATTCGTATTTCAATAATATTATTTCAAATCAAGGACGGAATAATCAAAATACACAACCAAATAGATTTTATTTACATAATGGCTCTAATAGAACTGATTTTCAGTAGCTAGTTAAACGTACGCCAATTACGATGAGGTCTCTCGTTTTTCAAGATTGTAATAAATTTTAATGTCTATATTTTTTAGACCACTGCATTGCAGCCTAACCAGGGATAATTGAAGTGCAAAATTCATTTAAACGACCAAGCCCATCATACATGAGTGTGTTTTCAACATCTCGGCCGAGCTGCTGATCAACTTACCTTTCAATCGCCGCCCGGGGCGACTGGCCCGCGGGTGCTTGTTCGCTTCTTTCCTGCCCCTTCTACACTCCTACGCCATCCGCCCCAAACCTCATCGCATATATAGACAGCTAGAGTGGTAGCTGTCTATATATGCGATGGGCCATAATGCTACAGGCATAAAATGTCTCTTTGAATACCACATGGGTCAGGTATATATATCAACAGGATATTATGTATTACTAAAAACAATGACCATATATGGTTCATTCGCTGCATCTGATCTAAAACGCATGCGCAATTCATGCTCATAAAAGGAAAGAGCGCTGTCTTCATTGTCATTCTTAGCAGTTGTTAGCAGTTGTTGGGAGAACCTATAGAAGTAGGTTGTGTGAAGGCTAGTAGACCATTTTGTAGAGTTTTGAATTGAAAAGACGAATTTGTAGTGTTTGTGTGTCCTCTTGACTAGCTGGCAGCATTTAGCTATACAGTACTGCAAATAGTGTGAGAAAGAAACAAGTAGGACGTATTGGGTAAGGTAGCTGTGAGCATTGGAAGGAGCTAGCCGACATTGTATTGACCTCCACATGCTAGACGCTAGAATGATAGACCTACGGGATTCATCCCCCCCAGTGTGTACGAAAGAAGCAAATATAGACTTTAGAAATGGCAATTGTAGTATCTGTAAAACGTAGTAGCCTTTAGGGATAGCAAAGGGCGCCACTACGAGAAGCGAGTGAGCTTTTCAGCCCAGTTGCATGATGGTTTCTGCCAGCTATTGGAGGTGTGTAGTGGGTCAGAAGAGGTGTCTGTACCTCCTTTATAGCCGAAAGTGCTTATCTTGACAATCCAGCTTGGTATTCGTATGTGGCAGAGAAGCATTGGGTGCGTATAGTGAGTGGATAAGGTAGCTGTGAGCGTTAGGAGTTAGCCAACAGTGTAACGACCTCCCAAAGACGCTAGAGTGATATGCGATCGATCCTCTACACTTTGCACAAAGATCGAAGGACGTCTGGCTTGCCAGACTACATTAGCTAGACAGGAATTGCTGGCAGCATTCAGCTAAGTGGTGAAAAAGGCTAAGAAAGAAACAAATAGGCCTATCGAGTGTAGACAGTCGAAACGGCAACTGTGCTGTATTCGTAGACCTTTAGGAAAGCTAAAGTAGCCATTAGACACAGATTTGCTCAACCTTCTAGTTGTCAAGAAGAGGTGCCTGTACCTTCTTTATAGCTGAAAGTGCTTATCAGCTTGGTTAGGTTAGGTGGGACCTGTATTTGGTGTGGCAGAGAAGCTTGAGGTGCGTATATTGAGTGGATAAGGTAGCTGTGAGCATTGGAAGGAGCTAGCCGACAGTGTCTCCAAGACGCTGGAATGATAGGCAGACCTCTTGTAACCGTACGTAGCTACAAAGACTACCCCAACTATCCGTACTGGTCGCCATGTCCAGTTGGCCGTGTCCAGATGAGCCTATTGGTGTAGCAAAGAGACGCGTGAAGTGTGTGTGGTTGTGTGGTGTGGACCTGCATGTTGTGCGTACGAGCTAGCTAGCTCCCTGAACGTGTTGTCTTTCCATTAACTATTAATCATTTCTTTTCTTCAGAACATAAAAATGTTGAGTTTCAAAACATGTAAGAAAGCACCTGAGCAAGGTGGTCGAGGAGCGTTGGGTGGTAGTGGTGGTCTAGTGGAGGTGGAGGGTAGGGTTGTGTGGGGAGGATATGGAGGAAGATATGGAGGAGTGTACATGTATGAGGAGGACAGGTGGAGTAGAGTGGCTGGTGGTGGTGAGGAGGGGGGCACACTAGCTGTGTGTGGTGGAAGGCTTGTGTGGGTTGGAGGTAGGAAGGATGTTTATGTGGGTAGTAAGAAGGTGAAGGAGTTGAGAGGAGGGAGATGGTCCGCCATGCCAGACATGTTGGTAGGGTGTAGGTGGTCCTGTGTAGTAAGTGTCAGTGGAGGTGGTATGGTGGTGATGGGAGGGGTAGGTGATGGAGACAGGTGCTTGAATGATGTTCAGGTGTTTGATGGCGGGACACAGACCTGGCACAGAGGACCATCACTTCCTAAGTCATGTTACGCCATGTCAGCAGTGGTCCATGGGGACATGGTCTTCGTGATGGGAGGTGTGGGCATGGACAGAGCAGTGTGGTGTGCCGACATCCGTGACCTGGTGAGCCACTGAGCATTGTGTAGCATCTCTGTTCCTTTGTTTAGCGTGTGTGTAGCTGACGTGCGGACACACACCACGCTACTACACACTCACGCGCACACACGCCACACACCTATACGAGTTCACGCTCAACGTGAACCTACGCAGACAGCCTACATACACGCACGTCTGTCCACACCACACACTAGACGCGGACGTGCGTGTCTCTGCGATGGAGAGACACGCGCACGTGAAGCGTCTCCATTGCCACACACCAAGGACGCGCTGGCGTTGAAGCTGTGTGTGTGTGTGTGTGTGTGTGTGTGTGTGTGTGTGTGTGTGTGTGTGTGTGTGTGTGTGTGTGTGTGTGTGTGTGTGTGTGTGTGTGTGTGTGTGTGTGTGTGTGTGTGTGTGTGTGTGTGTGTGTGTGTGTGTGCTTGTGTGCTTGTGTGTTTCATGAGCACACACAGATGTCTTAACACCATGTGTATGAGTACTTACCACACATATGCACACACACCACGGACGCACTGGTGTTGAAGATGTGACTGAGTTGTGTGGTGTGTGTGTGCTTCATGAGCACATACACCAGTGCTGTACTCACGTGCACACTACTACCAGTGTATTCACTGTTGTACACACATGTCTGACACACACCACACACACATGCAGCTTGTGTATGTGTACATACCATACAAATGCACACACAGACATCACATGTACTGGTACATGTGCTCCAAATGTGTGTGCACACTCACATGACCACACATGACACATCTCCACCTATTTCCACCACACATGTGCACACACACACATTCACCAGACTTCTGCAGAATCTGCACACACCCATAACACACAGCAATCTGTATGGAGAGAGGTACCAGATGTACCAACCAAGCTGTTGTCTGTGTGTGTGGTCGATGGTGTGCTCCTTGCAATTGGGGGAGATGGCAACGAGTATAGATCAAAGAATACCTCTTCCATCTATGGCCTCCACCTTGATGAGAAAAAGTGGAGGCACGTAGGAGACCTGCCATTTGCATGTTCCATGGTGGACACACTGCTGCTGTCAGGAGGAGGGCTGTTGATGGTGGATGCGGGCACTCAACAGGTCTTGAAGATTACTGTACAAGGTAAATATTTCTGTACTGGAATTGAAATTGAATTAATTTGACTATTTCCAGGTCTTGCTAAGCTCTTCCCCATCATACCAATTCTAAAAGTATCGGAAAAGAGCAAAAAAGAAGCAGATGAAAGGTACATGTATGGGGATAGTGTTGGAACAGTGTATGTGCAGTGAGTGGATTGAGAATTGGGGGATGGACCTGGTGAAGTGGGTTGGTTGTATTTACTTCAACTCTTCAACTTGTGACTTGACTTTACGTTGTCACAACTGTGCTCTAACTTACGGATTGTTTGTCGAAATAACTTCCACTGCCTTGGTGCATTTTAGTGTTGGTGCAAGTAATATGGTACAAAGTACAGAATCACAGTCTCAACTATTATGTGGGTAACTGTGTACGTAAGATGCACTGTACACATGACTTAGGTACCTCACAGGTGACTATTGAGCTGTTTTGTCTTACTATAAAGGGTTAAAAGTTTTATTTGTTGTGTGGTGGGGACATGTGTGTACTGATGCAATATGAAAGAAGATGTCAGCCTTTTTGTTTGTGTTTTTAATTCAGGAGGCTCTATGAGGAGGCCATGACCAAGGGATATGTGGAAACATCAGTGACCAAGTGTCTCATCCTTGGAGCAGCCGGTGTTGGCAAGACTCACCTCAAACACCTCCTTCTCAAGAAGGACCCTCCACAGCAACGTGTCAGTACAGGACTGGCTGACAACCCTGTTCGAGCCATCTCCTTCTCGCTGGCTGGTGTAAGTGTACAAGAGGAGGATGACTGGTTTGTGGTTGAAGATGACCAGGCACTGTTGAAGGTTGTGGGTGGTACCATCAGAGATGGTGGTGTCTCCATGGCAACATCCTTGGACAAGGTGGTTGGCAGTTTCCCAAAGATGGCCATTCATGTGTCTAGTGATGGAGCTGGTGCCGACCCCACACCTACTGCTGTCAGTGTTACCACAGATACCAGCCATCAGAGCAGGACTGTATCCATAGAGAAAGAGCTGATTCATCACATCAACCACTCCTCAGGTAAAGAGATGGTTCACAGCTAACCACCTTCACCTGTACAATCTCTCTGTGTAGGCAAGGAGAAACTGTTTGGTGTGAAGTGGATCCAGTTCATTGACAGTGGAGGTCAACTTCAATACCATGATATCCTTCCATTGTTTGTTCAGAACCCTGGTGTGGCTATATTTGTTTTGAATTTGTCTGAAAAGCTATCTCATCAGCCAGCCATTGAGTACTATGGAGCTGATGGCAAGCCTGTTGGTAAAGCATATCAATCATCTCTCTCACACCAACAGATTCTTCAGCACTGCCTTGGGGCCATGTGCTCACAGGATGTTCACCCTTTGATCATCACCGTGGGAACACATCGAGATGCTGCAGACAGGTGCTCAGAATCCATCAAAGAGAAAAACCAACAGCTCATGAAATTACTGGCTGCAGACAGGTTTTGTGTGCTGTGTAATGGAGAGGAGCTTACAGAAGCAATATTTCCTGTGAATGGCAAAACCCCTGGGGTTGAGGACAGTCATGTTGCTACGGTACTTAGGCAGAAAATTGTATCCATGTGCCCTAAGCTAATAAAGATGCCTATAGCATGGTTCGGACTGGAGGTTCTTCTCCAAAGGTCATCTCATGGTGGCATCTTGAGTCTTGTAGAATGCCAGGTGTGTGCCAAAAGCTTGCACCTTGAGGGAGATGCATTCTTAGCAGCCTTGCACCATCTTGTCCATCACAATATGTTCTTACATTACCCAGAGGCTCTTCCCCAGACAGTGTTCTGTGATCCCCAGGTAGTACTTACCAAGGTGACTGAGCTAGTAGAATACCACCACAAGCTGAGGGATTGTCCGGATAAGGGTGTGGCAGCTGAGCGTGGTCTAGCCAAGTTCAGGGATCATGGACTATTGTCAGTGGAGCTCCTCAACAAGTTTTCAAGGCACTACACAGAAGGTCTGTTTACTCCACACGATCTGTTGAAGTTATTGGTGAGTGTTGGAGCCATTGCTATGATTGGTGAGGGTGGCGTGTACTTAATGCCTGGTCTGCTGCCCCACCTGGACTCTGGTCAAGTGTCCAAGTACTATCAACAAGGTGCCTCATTGATAATCAGACCCACCCAGGGCTGTATTCCCAGTGGTCTGTTCTGCTGTCTTGTGGCCCATCTTTTATCCCCTTCCAACCAATCGTCTTGGAAGGTGTGCATGGAAGGGGACAAGCCATTGTGTTTGTATCGCAACTGCATCACATTTCAGCTTCAGCACACAACAGAACTGGTGACCCTAGTCGACATGTTCTCTTACATTCTATTGCACGTTGATGAGATGTCCAGTGAAGTGTGTAGTGAGATAAGATGTTGTGTTCACAGTGGCATCAAGAGTGCATGTGGAATACTCAAGTACCAAGGTGACCAGTTTAGAGATGCCTTCATGTGTCCAGGAGCTAGTTGTACCTCAGACCCTCATGTAGCTGTAGTTGTGTCAGAGAAGAAGTGGGTATGTAGCATTCGAGGGCACCAGAAGGGAGACCTGAGTGAAGATCAGCTCATGTGGTTTGGTGAAAGTGGTGTCAGGAGACAAGATCCCAGTGCATCAGGTGGGTGATGTGTGTGGTAGATCATGTGATCACTATCTGTTCCATCTCTGTACAGATCCTGTTTCATTGGACAGTGAGCCATCATTACAGCATCTCATGGACAAAGTAGCAGCTGTGATTCCAAGCAAGTGTTGGGCCATTGGACTTCAGCTTGGCCTCACAACAGCTGAGCTTCAGGCCATATGTCCACAGCAACAAGGCCTGGCGAACCACCACAGAGCATTTGGTGAGATATTTGATGTGTGGAGGAGACGTGGGTCAGTTCCTTACTCCTGGAGGACATTGATCGATGTGCTGAGGAGTCCCAGTGTTGGTGAAGTCAGGCTATCTGATGAGTTGACCTTCTGGACACACAAGTGACCTTGTCATCAGTATCTGTAAACAGTGTGTTGTATTGCTATGTAGAAGTATGTGTGTGTGCTTTGTTGACTCTGTTTAGGATAGGATAATGGTTTACATTACATGTGTGTGTGTTTGTGTATTAGAGGCTTGCTGAATGAATTGGAATGAAATGTTTGACATCTGTGAGTGATACAAAATTAAGTTTTACTGGCAGGTCTGTCTGTAGCGTACACATGAATGCACACACACATACATTCAGTCAGTGTTGGTCACACGTGTTACAGCAATGGTATGTTGCACACACGTGGCCCTGGGTCCATGTCTGAAGAGGGTAGAAATGATGGTGTGGAGGTAGACCTGGTCTCTAGATATGATGGATACCATCTCTATCTGACAACTGCTAAAGACAAGTTGGGGATATGATAGGTGAGATGGCTGGGAGTTGCTTTGTGTCAGTGTCATAGGTGTAGGTATTGTGGTGCATGTGTTGACAGCCATGGGACACATGGCCTGAGCTGGCCATGGAGTTAGGGTTGACATTCTAGGCATGCAGCCATCAACACTGTTATTCAACTGTCACTAGCGGCTGCCAAGGTTCCATCCGGTCTGCTCAGGTGATGATGGGAAGAGACCAGATGACATCACCACTGTACCATGGAGCTGTGGTGGTGTCTTGGTGGATGTCACATCTGATGTTGCTCTCTCTGGCAGTGCAGGGGGCTGGAGTGGTGGGTGCTAGGACCAAGCTGCTAACATCTCTAAAGAATGCTCACCTGGATGCATCCAACCATTTTGAACCAGTTGCTGTAGATACGTCAACGTTTTATTTTTGTACACGCTAGTTATAGCTGTAATTATTTGAATGACGCAAATTGTTAATACTTTATGGAAATCAAAGTATGCGGCTTGTAAAGTGGGTTCGAATGTGTCCTTTGTAGCGCGGTCATGCTGATCCTGGACCTCGTGACGTCGACCCCATCTTCTGCATTACATGCAGGGAAATCAGTACTCCCTGGAAGCAGCTGGTATGTCATTGACGTTGTACACGTATGATCGGTTCATCAGCATGCCACGCACAACCTGAAACGTCACGTGCCGCCACAAGACTTGGCGGTGGACGCTACCAATTGTTTTCCCCACAGGGCGGGCCGGGAAGTGGGAAGGGTAGGGGAGGGTGTGTGTGGATATCATGTAGGTAATTACTGATGATACGAGTAGAGAGATGCCATTGTGTGAGTTCTTTTGGTGTGTCCACACTAATAGTGACCCAGGGCTATCTGATATGGGTGCACTGATCTTGGTGTAGGTGTCAAACTTGCACTGACATCACTACACACAACACACATAATGTGCAAATACAAGTGTGTATTGTGTGTACATGTGTTCATCTGTGGGAGTGTTCACACATTGCACCCCTCCATGTCATGTTTCTTGACACCCCTCCCCACCCCTGTTTAGTGTGATGTAATTTGTCTTCTGCAAGGTGTGTGTGTGTTTGTGTACATGTGAGTAGATGGGTTTGGAACAAGTGTGTGATGATGTCCTACAATTGGTGTAGAGTGACATGTCCATTCTGTGAGGAGTGGGAAGTGTTTAGGTGAGGGATATGCATGTAGCCATGGATGTGCAGCAGGTTAGCCAGTGCACACATTCCAGGTCAGTGGTGAGGAGGTGGGGCATGCGTTGCCATGGTGGCAGGCACGCAGTCCCACCCCCCAGTGATTGTTTTCACATAGGGGGCCCAAAACAAAGTTGCTTTAGAACAACTCCATTTGCAGATAGGATCAAGGTACTGAATGTCTGAGATGAAAAGCTTCTGTGCAGTATCAAACTGACCAAGAAACTTCTAGTGATGAAAAGGAAACAGGCAGGTGAACCCTGAAATGCTCATTTAGGCAATCACTACAGATCAAGGTCCCAGCCATGCTATTAGGGAGCATGTGATTGACCAGCTTTACTTTTCTTTGTGAGCAGGAAAGCAATGGTAGCTTATCTTGTGTGTCCTATAGGAAATGTTAGATGTGTGTTGTGTAGGACAGCACATAGTTCAGACGCCATTGTTGTTTATGTTGGCTGCATGGCGGATTGGATTTGTGACTCGTGTGTGTGTGTGTGTGTGTGTGTGTGTGTGTGTGTGTGTCTGTACTGTATCTGTGTGTGGTATAGAGACTGGTGGGTCTCCTCCCCATCCAGCACTGGTGGGTCTCCTCCCCATCCAGCACTGGTGGGGCTCCTTCCCATCCAGCACTGGTGGGTCTCCTCCCCATCCAGCACTGATTGGTCTCCTCCCCATCCAGCACTGGTGGGTCTCCTCCCCATCCAGCACTGGTGGGTCTCCTCCCCATCCAGCACTGATGGGTCTCCTCCCCATCCAGCACTGGTGGGTCTCCTCCCCATCCAGCACTGGTGGGGCTCCTCCCCACCCAGCACTGGTGGTCATCCAGCACTGGTGGGGCTCCTCTCCATCCAGCACTGGGTCTCCTCCCCATCCAGCACTGGTGGGGCTCCTCCCCACCCAACACTGGTGGGGCTCCTCCCCATTCAGCACTGGTGGGTCTCCTCCCCATCCAGCACTGGTGGGTCTCCTCCCCATCCAGCACTGGTGGGTCTCCTCCCCATCCAGCACTTGTGGGTCTCCTCCCCATCCAGCACTGATTGGTCTCCTCCCCATCCAGCACTGGTGGGTCTCCTCCCCATCCAGCACTGATTGGTCTCCTCCCCATCGTGCACTGGTGGGTCTCCTCCCCATCCAGCACTGGTGGGGCTCCTCCCCATCCAGCACTGGTGGGGCTCCTCCCCATCCAGCACTGGTGGGTCTCCTCCCCATCCAGCACTGGTGGGTCTCCTCCCCATCCAGCACTGGTGGGTCTCCTCCCCATCCAGCACTGGTGGGTCTCCTCCCCATCCAGCACTGGTGGGTCTCCTCCCCATCCAGCACTGGTGGGTCTCCTCCCCATCCAGCACTGGTGGGGCTCCTCCCCACCCAGCACTGGTGGCCATCCAGCACTGGTGGGGCTCCTCTCCATCCAGCACTGGGTCTCCTCCCCATCCAGCACTGGTGGGGCTCCTCCCCACCCAACACTGGTGGGGCTCCTCCCCATTCAGCACTGGTGGGTCTCCTCCCCATCCAGCACTGGTGGGTCTCCTCCCCATCCAGCACTGGTGGGTCTCCTCCCCATCCAGCACTGATTGGTCTCCTCCCCATCCAGCACTGGTGGGTCTCCTCCCCATCCAGCACTGATTGGTCTCCTCCCCATCCAGCACTGGTGGGTCTCCTCCCCATCCAGCACTGGTGGGGCTCCTCCCCATCCAGCACTGGTGGGTCTCCTCCCCATCCAGCACTGGTGGGTCTCCTCCCCATCCAGCACTGGTGGGTCTCCTCCCCATCCAGCACTGGTGGGTCTCCTCCCCATCCAGCACTGGTGGGGCTCCTCCCCATCCAGCACTGGTGGGGCTCCTCCCCATCCAGCACTGGTGGGTCTCCTCCCCATCCAGCACTGGTGGGTCTCCTCCCCATCCAGCACTGGTGGGTCTCCTCCCCATCCAGCACTGGTGGGTCTCCTCCCCATCCAGCACTGGTGGAGCTCCTCCCCTTCCAGCACTGGTGGGTCTCCTCCCCATCCAGCACTAGTGGGTCTCCTCCCCATCCAGCACTGGTGGGTCTCCTCCCCATCCAGCACTGGTGGGTCTCCTCCACATCCAGCACTGGTGGGGCTTCTCCCCATCCAGCACTGGTGGGTCTCCTCTCCATCCAGCACACTGGTGGGTCTCCTCCCCATCCAGCACTGGTGGGTCTCCTCCCCATCCAGCACTGGTGGGTCTCCTCCCCATCCAGCACTGGTGGGGCTCCTCCCCATCCAGCACTGGTGGGTCTCCTCCCCATCCAGCACTGGTGGGGCTCCTCCCCCTTAAGCACGGAGAAGATGAGTAGAATGGCATGGAGGACTGATGTGATTTTTAACTAAATTGATGCTACTTTAATACTCTCCATGTGTACATAGCATGATGGGTGAACATCAATGCCCCACCCCTTCCCCTCCCACTCTTCCCCAGTCCTACCTCTTACAACCCCCCATCTTCCTACTGGACCACACAACGTTCCAATTGTTTCTTCTGTCTTCAGAAGAAGTCCAGCACCCTCATGAACACTCTGGACTCCCTTAGGGCAGCCCTTTCCATATCCTCGTCCAGATCTCTAAAGCTGACTTCTCTTATGTCATCGCCGTGGGAACCAGTGAGCAGGAGATAGAAGCTGACTGGGCGTGGCTTGATGAGAACCTGTTAGGAGTGCTAGGTGAGAGAGGGGAGGGTAGCTAAGGGTATTCAATGTCATAAAGTTAGTAGGAGTCGGAGGAGAGGGGGGAAGGAAGGGAGTAGGAGGAGAGGGGGTAAGATAGGGGAGGAGGGGGTAGGAAGAGGGATTCATAATATTCAATCCATCAACAGGACAATGGGTATCAGTGACAATAACAATGAGGATTGTGGCATTCCATTTAATGACCATCCAGAGGGATGGTGGGATACTCCCCTGGATGTTATAGCTAACCACTGTAGATAACTCATCTACCCATTGATGGTCATTAAATGGAATAGCTCACAGGATGAGAGACCACATTGATAGTGCAGGGCACCTCCTCCCCTCTAGGTACCTTTGGGGATGATGTGCAGGCCATGGACTATGTGCAGGCCAACTCCAATGGTCCTCCAAGCCTTGCAATGCCACACCTACCCACAAACCCAGGCCTGGGGACCAGCCAACCTCTCCCATCCCACAGTCCCCATCCAAGCAGGGCGACGCCCAACCCTTCTCCAGCAAGAGATGCACCCCTCCCACATAACCCACACAGAACAAGGGACACACCCCTCCCACATAACCCACACAGAACAAGGGACACACCCCTCCCACATAACCCACACAGAACAAGGGACACACCCCTCCCACATAACCCACACAGAACAAGGGACACACACCTCCCACATAACCCACACAGAACAAGGGACACACCCCTCCCACAAAACCCACACAGAACAAGAGACACACCCCTCCCACATAACCACACAGAACAAGGGACACACCCCTCCCACATAACCCACACAGAACAAGGGACACACCCCTCCCACATAACCCACACAGAACAAAGGACACACCCCTCCCTCATAACCCACACAGAACAAGGGACACGCCCCTCCCACACAACCCACACAGAACAAGAGACACACCCCTCCCTCATAACCCACACAGAACAAGGGACACACCCCTCCCACATAACCCACACAGAACAAGGGACACACCCCTCCCACATAACCCACACAGAACAAGAGACACACCCCTCCCTCATAACCCACACAGAACAAGGGACACACCCCTCCCACATAACCCACACAGAACAAGAGACACATCCCTCCCTCATAACCCACACAGAACAAGAGACACACCCCTCCCACATAACCCACACAGAACAAGGGACACACCCCTCCCACATAACCCACACAGAACAAGAGACACACCCCTCCCACATAACCCACATAGAACAAGGGACACACCCCTCCCACATAACCCACACAGAACAAGAGACACATCCCTCCCTCATAACCCACACAGAACAAGAGACACACCCCTCCCACATAACCCACACAGAACAAGAGACACACCCCTCCCACATAACCCACACAGAACAAGGGACACACCCCTCCCACATAACCCACACAGAACAAGGGACACACCCATCCCACATAACCCACACAGAACAAGAGACACACCCCTCCCACACAGATCAAGGGACACAGTGTGATGGGTGTGTGGGAGTTTATGTCCAACATTAAAGAATATAGGCCATAGGTTACACTCATACAAATTGGGCCAATAGCACAGAAGCACATGAGTGTGTACACAGCAACATGAATTGTCCAATGGGAAACATCCACCATTGGCCCTTGTGGTTTCACCCTTCTCTAAAGATCATGATCACCTGACAGGGTCAGGATACCACAGATGTCTGTATTTATATGTGATGTGACCACACATAGGTTCTCATGTGTTTAATCTTTGTCTTTATTTTTTCTGTGTGTTGTATTATTTGTACACATACACATGTGTACATGTATGTGTTTGGTCAGTATGTTCAAGTGTCTGGTTGTGTGTGTATGTGTGTGTGTGTGTGTGTGTGTGTGTGTGTGTTGCCCGTAAATTGATTTCTACCTGTTTTAAGCTGCCATGCAGAGTGTCACTGGCTTCATCAATGTCCATGTCAGTGTCTTTCATCTTCACCAGATGAGCTCTGACTCTCTCACCTTGCAGTGTCTGGTGTGCCTGATGGCTGGGTGAGGCTGTGGTGTGCCTACTGGAGACAGCTGTACTGGTCATGGGTGTCACATGTGAGCACATCACAACACACAGTAGAGAACCTCCAGCATACAGATCCATGTGTGTCTGCATTACAGAGTCATAACCACACACAAGTGAGCATTTGCATTGCATTTTTCACACACAGACCTCGAAAAATGGTCATCCTAGAGAGGGGCGTGGCCCATGTGAGCAGAACTGCACTAACACTGATGGGTCATACTACTGCAACTGCACACTTGGCTATGTGCTGGTCACTGATAACCACAACTGCCTTGGTAAGCTGTACAAAATAGCTACACATCCCACAGCACTGTGTGTTCCACCCATCTTGCCTTCACACACAGACACACACTTACACACACACACTCACACACACACACACACAGTCACATGTGCATATATACATGTACATCACTGCATGATGTGTTCAGTATGCCACACCCTTATGACCATATAAGGCTCCACCTACTAGGTCCCCCCTCGGAGTTGGTCCTTGTTGCCTTCAACTCAACGGCTCTGCAAGCTGGCTGGCTAGCTCCAACTGGTGACCCAAATGATGGCAGCTTGCTCTCCTATGGTGCAGTGTGCAGGTCAGCAGAGGGCAGTGGGGTTCAGTACACACTGGACATAGAGGAGGCACTGGGCACACTGCTCACTGCCCTGTCACCATACACACATTACCACTGCTGCGTTTGGGTCGTCACCTCAAAGGCCATTGGTCCCTCCACCTGCCAGTTCGCCACAACATCTCAAGACAGTAGGTTTCTTTTTTTAATTTTTACATCTTCTGCAACAGACCTCTTCACGATGCCACCATTGCTGGCTTTGCTCAGTTCCCTACAGCCCTCCAGAAAACGTCTCCATAGTTGCACGCAACTCTATGGAGCTTGATGTGTTCTGGAGCCCTCCATCTCTACCCAATGGCCCCATCACAGGGTACAACGTGTACATTGAGCTGCTGGCTGGAAGTGATGAGGGAGGAGGTGGATGTCCAGGTGCTCACCCTCGGCCATCTTGTCCCTCACCAGACTGTTGGCATGAGGGTGTCTGCCAATACCACTGTGGGGGAGGGGCCATTGTCATCGCTGGTACAGGGGACAACACTAGTTGGAGGTACGTGTGGGGGACACCATAGGACTGATCAGATAAACTTTAAGGTTTAGTTTATGAGCTCCTCACAACACACCCCCTTTAATGTAGTACAGTCTCTGCTCTCTCCACAGCTCCCATCTACCCACCAAGAGACCTCAGTGTGTATGATGACTCCATCACTCCTCAGGGGACCACTGTTGCTTGGAAGATACCATTCCATCATGACACCATTGTTGTCAACTATTACCATTTAGTCCTATGGGAGGAACAGTTTGGAACACCTCGAGTGACCTTTAATCTTCAGGGGAACATGACATCATACTCATTTGAGGCACTTCAGGAGTACTGCACCTATCAGTGCACGATTGCTGCTGGTAACGATGTGTA
Organism: Ephydatia muelleri; assembly: GCA_013339895.1. Taxonomy (NCBI): domain Eukaryota; kingdom Metazoa; phylum Porifera; class Demospongiae; order Spongillida; family Spongillidae; genus Ephydatia; species Ephydatia muelleri. Next base: position 13,066,097 of record JABACO010000006.1, read on the forward strand.
TGGCCTGGGCCCCAGCAGTAGCATCAGTTTCGCCACTTTGGAAGCTGGTAATAAGTGTGCAGCAATTGGGGTGTAACCCTGGTTACCATAGCCAAATCACTTTGCATTACAGTAAGGGTGTGTAATGGTGTGCAACATTTTATAATTTTGTTAGCTTAACCGATTATGCACGGAAGACGCAAATGTGCATCTGCAGCCCTGGCCATATGTACGCCAAGACATTGCCAGTGGCTGTAGCATACAGATGGCTGTAAACGAGTGCAACAGGGTCTGTGCAAACTACATCTCACAGCCTTCATGTAGGGGAGGAACACAGCACATGATAAGGTCTTTAAATCTGCAGTGTACACACTGCACACTCAGAGCACATACACGGTATCAACACATCACTAAGTACACTCAGCGTACACCCACACAAGTCCACTCAGCTTACAACCATGTTTGCACCCACACCCAACACTAAGCCCACTCAGCGTATAGCTACACGCTACCAGCTGCTACATACATAACTACTATAGCTCAATCAGAGACAATATATACTAATGGTCATCTCTGACTCAAAGTCGATCACTACCACTGCAAAACGAAACCTTCCACCCATGTGGTACAGTACGGACCTATTCTGATACCATGCATAAAATATGCATTCCGCGGTTATCTCTTCCCCAGTCCCATCTGGTCCTCCACTTGGCCTATCTGGTGAGCTCCTTAGTTCAACGTCCTACAGGCTTTTCTGGAACCCTCCGACACCTATGGACAGGAATGGGGTGGTCCGTAGCTACTTCATCAGCTGCTCACCTCTGGAGGGAGGCAAGGCTTTCAGCCATAGCGTCATTGAGAGCAACATAACACTCATCGAGCTCCACCCCTTCTATACCTACGAGTGCAGGGTTGCCGCGGTAACCATTGGCATTGGTCCGTACACGGCCAAGTATGAATTCAAGATGACTCCAGCCGCACCCAGCAGTCCAGCTCAGAACATCAGCTTTGTTCCCATCAACTCCTCATCTGTATTAGTGGCCTGGGGACCGCCATCCCTGAGTGCCCAGAATGGAGTAATCTTGTTCTATGTGGTTTTGGTGTCAGAGCCGGAGACCAGAGCAGTTCTCAACTTCACTGTAGTGAGCACTTCAGTGATGGTTGGCCCTCTCCACACCTATACCTGCTCCATTGGTGTGTTCACAGCAGGTGGAGGAACGTTAGCTGAGGCCATTACCATCCAATCCTCTCAAGGGGGTGAGCACCATTGGTTAATAAACCTACACCACATTGATCTTGTCATACCTGATGAATAAAAGTATCTTGTCTTTTATTTCAGTGTTTGAATATCAGCTTCTAGTTTATGCTATTAACGTTTTGTGACAGAATATAATAATAATAATAATCAGCGAACCTTTTATAAAATAATAATGAATATTAATTTGTCTGTAAACCTTTTATATTTATAATATCAGCAAACATTTTATATTTACCCTTAATGGACTTGGTGTTAACTGCTGTTGTTATAAATGTTAATAACTGCAATGTCCACAGCTCCCAGTGGAGTGCCACGCAACATTATTGCAAACTCGACATCACCCTATGATGTAATGTTGTCATGGCAACCACCTTACCCTGTGGAACGCAATGGTGTGATCGTGAACTACACAGTCTTGCTTGGCGAGTCCCCAGACTCGGAGCATAGGACGTTCAGTTCCCAGGAGCCTAGTGTGTCCCTGCACTCTCTGGCTTCCAGGACCACATACTTCTATTCCATCGCTGCTGGTACCATTGCTGGTACGGGACCGTTCAGTGATTTCCAGCAAGTAACTACCCTGGAGGAAGGTAAGGAACCAATCACTTGTCTCCTATTGCATGCTGCCAATGCCATTCAAGACATAATGAACATGTCTGTTGTCTGTCCAATGGTCTGATGAGCTATGGTTCATGGACAGTAGCATTATTCTATGATGTCATCTGTATCTTTTGCTCTCCTTATCCAGCTGTGAACATTTCGTTGAGTCAGGGTTCCTACTCCACATACAAGCTAGCTGGTCATGTGGAAGTGTGTGCGAGACTCCTGATAGAAGGGTTGGACAAGTCAGTGCCTGTGATCCTGTCCACTGAGCCTGGCACTGTCATTGGTAAGGGAGGGGGAGGAGGAGAATGCCGCACTTAGGGGAGGGGGAGGAGGAGAATGCCACTGGTAGGGGAGGGGGAGGAGGAGGATGCCACTGGTGGGGGAGGAGGAGAATGGAGTTCATGAATGGGGTACACAAAGTCACACTTGCAAAACATGGCTTACACAATATGTTATGAATCTAGAGCATCAGCTGATGGTTTTCCTTTTTCTCCTGCAGATGATGTGAACTTCATTCCTCTTCACAACCATTACTTCCATTTCAGCCCGGGAATGCACAGAGATGCAACTCAATGTGTGAACATGACAGTCCTTGATGACGGTGTAGTGAAAGATGATGAAGAGCTCTATGCTGTGTTGTCTACTGATGACCCATCAGTTGGACTCAAGGAGCCGTATAGGGCTGTCATCACTCTCATTAATAGCAACTGTGAGTTTATTAATGGAAGGCTTTTCATTATTATGATGATGTTCTTTTTATACGTCCATCTTTCCCAGATGTCAGTGTGTCTCTGAAGGATTCCATCTACTACACCACCAAGGCTACTGGCTACACACAGATATGTGCTCTGTTGATGGAAGGTGTACTTGGGAAAATCATGCATATGTCTCTTGCCATCAACAATACTGGCAATCGTAGGTGCTGCCATTTAAAGCAGACACGAGAAACAAAGTGCATCATATTTCTAATTATTCTTTTTAGTACTATATTTCTAATTTGTTTTTATATTTGGGCACAGAATCATTGGCAGAGGTTCTTGGGGCAGGTTATTCTCTACAAAGCCATCAGCTATTATTCCAGCAAGGCCAGAAGATAAACAGCTCAACTTGCACCAACATGACACTCTCCAAAGAGGGGCCAGCTATTCACTGGGAAGAGTTCAGTGTTTATTTGCAGAGCAGTGATGCAAGTGTTGTATTGAGCCAGCCTTCAGTTGCAACAGTTGTGGTCACAGATCAAGATTGTGAGTTTACAATACTGTGGATAACCTGTATTGCCATTTGGGGCACAGGGGGTGGGTCCTATTAGTGCTAGAGATAGGGCCTGGGGTCCCCTAGTGGAATAGACTCTCCCCTCTCCTCTTAAGCAACCACATGCCACAAGTCACATGCACTCATGCAGATGTTCCCCTCTGTGCCTCTGTTCCCATGTGTTCCCCTCTGTGCCTCTGTTCCCTTGAGTTCCTCTCTCAATGCAGATCTGATGCTGTTATTTGCAAGGCAGGAATACTTCACTAGTGAGAGGGTGGGGCATGTGCAGGTGTGTGTGATGGTGTCATCAGGGCATGTGGAGAGACCCACACAAGTGTACATCTCTATAGAGGACCTGAGTGCCACAGGTAGGAGAGGGGAGGAGGACCAATGAATTCACTCAGCCTGCCCTCTCATCAGAGGGTACAGAGTACACTCCACTACACAGCTATCCTTTCCTGTTCAGCCGGGGACATCAGGAGAATGACTCGCTGTGTGTCGCCATAGGAATACAACACTACAACTGTACAACGGGTACTCTGTCATTTGGTGTGCTCCTATTAGACACTACCAGAGTAGTGGAGCGTGCTGTAATCAGAATTGAAGACTATGATGGTAAGTGATAAGGAAAGCAGTATCATTGTGTACGTGACACTAGAAGACCAACACAGTCACACCACAATGCCTATATGCATGGGGATGTCAGAGATATGTGTCTGTGTTGAAGATTATTTAATTGTAATAGTTTTGTGTGCCTTTCATCAAGAATGATTGGTTCTTGACTTTCAATGTTGGATGCAACATACTAGGCTGTGTTCAAATGTTGTTCATTGGTTCTCTTTGCAGTTATGGAGATTGGTTTTGAGAAAACAAACTACGTGTTCTCTGAGGCAGCTGTGGTCCCGTTATGTGTGAAGATCTATTCAGGACAGCTGGCCACAGAGTTGGTTCTGAAAGTGCAGAGCTACGATGAATCAGCCCATGGTTTGTGATTCCATTTAATGAGCTGCAGCTCATCTGTCTGTTATAGGAGGTGTGGACTATATCTTGGTGAACCAATCGGTTACGTTCAACAGAGGACGTACATCTGGTGATACAGCATGTGTTAATCTCACTGTCAAGCATGACAGCGTAAAGATGCTTGCAAACAAAATCTTTGCAATTGGCCTCTCTCCACTTTCAGAGGACATCCCAGTTCATTTTGTGCATGGCAGAGTGACAATAATGATAACATGTGAGAATAATTCTGATGCCACTTTGTAAATAATCTGTGCCTGGTTTTGAAATAGTTGGGGTTTGTTGACACCAAAAGGGACCTAACTCATGTTATGAATAAAATATATGGCTAATTAGAAAATCAGTGCCTTTGAACTTTGTGACATACTCCAATTCTCAGTGTGTAAAAATCGCTGTGTAGAGGACATTTCATACTTGTAGAATATAAACAATGTAACAACAAAAGCAGGAAATCTTACATTAGTACCCTTTTGTTACTATTTGAATGCATTGCAAATGTATAGTGTAATAATAATGAAATACTCAAAGCATTTGTAACTTTCAGATGAGACTGGTTTGTCTAATGAAGAAGCAAGCACAGGTTAGTGTGAGAGTCTTGTACGTATGCTATTGATTTGCTCTAGTCATTACTTAGTTCCTGTCACTACTGGAGTGGTCGGAGCACTGGTTTTGCAGCAGCAATTGCCAGTGTTATCATCGTCATGGTGATGATGCAGAGACGTAAAGGTAAGCTTTCTCTGTTGTCACAAGCCTATCTCCATAATGATGCAGAAATTCGGAGATACATGTACATATGCTCATCATTAATGTATTTCTTAATTAACATGCAGTGTCAGTTGTTAAAGTTATCACATTTTGTTTTGGTGGCATAGGAGTTAAGATAATGATGTCATTGGTATCTAATGTGAGCTTTTATAGGTTCCAAGAAGCTTCTCCTGGTGTCTTCAGAGACGGCTACACACCCTACAGACACCAGCTGTGCTGTTGTGAGCAACATTGGTGAGGGAGACAGTCCTCCCTCATGTGAAGACTCTGCTGCATCATCTGCTGTGCAACACAACGACACAGATACTCTTGTTGCTTCAACGGCAATGTGATGCTCCTGACCATCAGCCTGTGTGTGTGTGTGTGTGTGTGTGTGTGTGTGTGTGTGTTTGTGTGAGTGTGTGTGTGCATGCGTGTGTGTGTGTGTTTGTGTGAGTGTGTGTGTGCGTGCGTGCGTGTGTGTGTGTGTGTGTGTGTGTGTGAGTGTACTTGACAACGTGTTTGAATTTGTCTACTTTATGCAATGATCCATTTTGGCCTGATGAAGGTCCACACAGTGTAATTTATTTAGTTCACAGAAGCTAACAACGGGCCATTGTGAATGAGCAAGTATTTATCTTAATCATATGGGATCATTAGGGACCTAATGCATACATGCATTATAAAATTTCCAGTACATGCAAAGAACGGAATCGCTTGTGTAGAAATGTATAACTAATTAAATATTCAGAGCCTTATGACTCCACAACAGATACATGTACTCTGATCCTCAGTGTCAACAAATGCCATTTGGCAACTTAGGCGTATCACCTACAACTTACTCACTACCTAGTTGGGCCTAGTATCAGATGAGATTGACCGTGTATTGGATGGCAATACTTTATCAGACGACAAGACTGTACCCAAGGACAGCCATACTTCAACATCAAGCAATACCGGTACCAGTCTATCCAATCACAAACATTTGCAGGACACTTTTTCAACAACTTCCTACCTGGTCCCGGTTCAACCATATCAACCTACGACGATAAAGTTTCCAAAGCGTGAGTTAGAAAAATTTCACCGAGCCTTTGGTTCAATGATTTTCCGTGGTTGCTAATGATAAAGTGCTTTGCCATACGTGTATGATGCGAGCAGAATTTGAGGGTAAATTAAGAACTGCCCGAAATAAAGATCCAGCATTTGTTATCGATGGCTACTGTAACTGGAAAAAGGCGCTCGAAAGATTTCGGGAACACCAAACATCATGCAGCCACCTAGCCATAGATTCCATTGTTACTCTACCAAAGACTTGCGCAGATATTGGGTCATCTTTATCTGATGTTTATTAAAAAGTAGTTGCTAAAACCCGGCAAATTCTACGAAAGTTTTTGGCAAGGCAAGGAATCGCTTTCCAAGGAGATACGGATGAGGATTCACATTTTTTTCAACTCTTCAAACTCAGAGCCAATGATGATGCCAGTATGCACGATTGACTGAAAAGACATGACAAATATCTTTCTCATGAGATGCAAAATGAAATGATAAATATTATTGCATTAAGAATTGTTTCTGATTTAGCAGAAGGTATCAGAAAGAATGGATATTTTTCTTTGATGGCACACGAATGTACAGATGCTTCAAATTAGGAGCAGTTAGCAATTTGTTTGAGGCATGTAGATCACAACTTGGTAGCACATGAATAATTTATTGGGTTTTATCATATACCTAATATTTTTTCTGATGCTAGTAGTTTCAGTAATCAAAAATGTGCAGCTAAGAATGAATCTGAGTCTATTGAAATGTAGAGGCCAGTGTTATGATGGAGCTGGAACAATGGCAGGCTGTAGAAATGGAGTTTCTGCACCGCTCTTAGTGTAGCTGATGCTCCAAGTGCCCATTTAACACATGCACTGCCATGGTCATGTATTTAGTCTAGCGGTTCATGATATGATAAAAGGCTGCAAAGTACTATCTGATACCTTGGATACAACAATGGAAATTTGTAAATTAATTAAATTCTCACCCAAAAGAGAGGGAATCCTGAATAGTATCAAAGCAGACATTCACATGGACATTCGTGGAATAAAAATGCTGTGTCCTACTCGGTGGACTGTTCAAGGAGAAAGCTTTGAAAGGATTAAAGACAATTATGAAGCCCTGATGTTGGAATGGGATATCTGCTTGGAAGAAAGATTGGATACTGAGATGCGGGCTCGTATAATTGGTGTGAAAGCTCAAATGAAGTCATTTCAGTATTTTTTTGGATTCAATCTTGGTGCCACATTGCTTATCCAGACAGATAACCTGTCCAAAACCCTCCTAAAAACACAGCAATCATGTGTGGAAGGGCAGCATTGTGCCAATTTGGTAATTAGGGCCATCACAAGCATGAGATCAGATGAAATGTTTGACCTATATTACATGAATGTTAAAAAACAGGCTAAGAATCATGGTCTACCTACCTTCACTGCCCAGGCATCACAATGTCCCAAAAAGATTTGAAGTAGGAAGTGGACAATCTCATCAGCCATCATCTGCTGATGAATATTTTCGAAGAGTCTACTATGAAGCAATCGATTTGGTAACCAATGCCTAAGACAACGTTTCGACCAGCCAGGGTATAAAGGACAGTATTATGGAAACATTACTTCTAAATGCTCTTAAACCGGGAATTGATGTAACTGATTAACTAAAGTATATGTCAGAGAAATATGCTGAAGATGTGAAAGTCACACTTTTGAAAGCCCAGTTACCTGTTTTTAAACTCATGCTAAGTGGAGAATTTTAATCATTCCACGAAATTTACAGTGATTTTCTAAGCCTTGACCAATGTGAAAAGGACCTAATTTCGGAGATTGTTACTGTAATTAAACTGATCTTGGTCAATCCAGCTACTAATGCAGTTAGTGAAAGGTCTTTTTCTACCGCTCGTCGCCTGAAAACGTGGCTTCGTTCAAGCATGAATCAAATTAGATTTAATAACTTCGCGTTGTCGTATCGTTTGGTTTTAGGGGTATCCTTGATTCATTTGATGTCGCACACAGCTTTTTACTTGCTACGATACGGTCTGCTGGCCCCTCCTACCAAAGGATCGCCTTTGTTTATATACCATTGTGGAAGCTAAACTGCTAAAACATTGGTGAGAGCTTGAGGCACATAGGTTGAGCAAAAACCTCTTACATCAATTGAATCTTAACAATGCCTGAATCTGCTTCAATCGTCCAAAGTATTATTTTATCCAAGTATCATGATACAAAATACTTCTAATTATCATAACACTATTGAATACATGATACAAATTGATACCCTTTATTAATATCAGCAAACACACGTGCCATTAAAAATGTTTTACACCAGGGGAGCTGAAACGTGCAGATTGTGCAGTTACTGTATCTGTGACATACCTGCCATCTTCTTCTCACATCTCATGCACATCTCACATCTGTGACATACCTGCCATCTTCTCACATGTGCATGCCACAGGAGTCAAGTCTTCATGCATTCACATCATATAAAATAATAGTAAATGAACCCCAAAAAATAGACACGTTCAAAAAGGGTAACACATGTTTGCTTTTTTCAAGATTCAAATTCTTTGATATTCTAGAAATTTGAAATGTCCGCTACACATCGCTTCTTACGCACCGAGAATCGTAGTATCTGTCATTAAGCTGTAGCTTTGAACTTTTAATTAGCCATACAATTCAACGCAAGTGATTTGAGGTATGGATACAACTGTGCTCAGAGCCATCCCATCACTTCTTTTACATTGATCTGCTCTGAATGGTGCTTCAATAAATGACGTTGGGCAACAGCTGCGTGTGATGCGGTAACCATATATTAGCAACGTGTGAGTTAATTGCAGTGAGTAGCATTGTGCACGGGAAACTAGAGAATCAAGTAGTCCACTATCACACCACAATGTTACGTGCATGTATGGTAATGTCCCATGATATCAGTGCAGTTCTACCGATACATCGCGTGAGGATTATAATTTTGTCTCTTTACTATTTTGCACGCAAGATATCAGAGCTGTGTGCATCATCTACAATTGTTTTGGTACAGTATTATTGGTGGCCTAGGAGTTACAATAATGTTGTTATTGGTAACTAATGTGGAGTTTTCCATAGGATCCATAGGCAGTCTGGTCACGTGCCCTGATGAACTCCCTAACCTCCATCCAATGATGCTCTACATCATGCAGCATCAGAGTGATGCATCCTGGTACTTATAGGCAGCCTCGTGGGATGGACACTTCACCTGTTACCACCTGCACTTACTGAAAATATAATCTGCTCTCTAAAAAGAAAATGTGGGATCGTTCTGCGTAATAGGGACCTAGCCTTACATTATAAAATTTCCCCTGGTTCGCGCAACAAAAATGTAACGCTTACGTTGAAGTATATGGCTAATTGAGCTGTCGCCTTCCTTGGCTCTTTTCTAGGACCCTCGCACGTAGCTATCAACAATTTCAATTCGATCAACAATTCAATTTACACCCTTTCATGCAATCTACAGTGTACCGCATTGCTCTAGTCAAATGTTGTAGCTTTCTTCTTTTGGGTATTTTCGATACGTATCGTCGTTTATACGGATGCTAGGTCTGGGAGCGGTGCTGTCGCAAGATGGAGACAGACATGTCATTGCATACGCCAGTAGGGTGCTGACAAAAGCTGAACGCCAATACTGTGCAACAAGGCGGGAGACGTTGGCAGTTGTGTGGGCGGTCCGCTACTTTCGTACCTATTTGTGGGGTCGTTGTTTCATTATACGTACAGATAACAATTCCTTGCAGTGGTTAAAGAGTTTCAAGGATCCACAAGTGCAAGTGGCTCGGTGGTTGGACATTTTAGCCGAATATGACTTTTCTAGGTATTCTACTCGTTGCTTAGATCTATCTTTCGATTAGGTGAAGGCATTCTTACAATTTCACTAGCTAGCCAAAGTAATATTAATAAATAAAACAAAGGAGAATTTTGACGACAAACGGGCACAAAGCGAACCGTTTTATGACACGGAATTAAGCCATGGTATCGAATATTGAAACCTGCAAGGCGATATCAATAATAAATAATTAAATAGCTAAATTCGATTCGAATTTCAACCCCCAAAGTACATAATCACACACGCACATCATAGCTAGGGATTGAATCAGTCAAATGAATAATATGGACAATTAAGGGATATGGCGCAGTCTTTTGAGCTTATTTCCTTTCCCATGTCAAATGAGTTGGTTACATTTGTGGTGCCAGGGTTGTGCTTTTGATATTTTGTGGGATGCTTAGACAGTATGTGGGTTTTCATAAAGGTTGTGGAGAACCTAGGTACTTAAATGCAGTCATGCACTGTTTCCTCAATAGTGCAGTACGTCACCATTGCATCATCCAACGTTTGAAGGAGGTCTCAAAAACTCGAATTTCCCTTTCCACTTATTTAGCCTATGCACGTCAGTCTATATGCTTTAAAACAGATCAGATCAGATCAGATTCGGCATTATTATCTGATCTGATCTGTTTAGTTATGGCGTGAATCTGATTTAACAGGGTACATTATCTGAATTTGAAGGTAACGGCCATTTGATCTGGGTCCTATGTAGGATAGACTCCATGGGCGTGGTATTTATCAAGCGCATGCAATGAAGACCGTTCTGCTAAATTGAAGGACAGTTTTCGTTGCATGTCAATTTTTACACCCCCAGACCAATCCTACATCCTACTCTATTTCTCAAAGAGAATTGACGTGTAACTTTACTATCCGTGCACAATAATTACATTATGAAACATTCTGACGACCCCTAAATGTGACAAATATGGTTGGATTATAGTTTCTAGCTAACCTGTCTCAAACCTACATGAGAAATGAAACCAATGCTTGTAAAATGCGCACACCAGACACAGTCACGCACACCCCATGCATATATAAAGCGAGCAAGGGGGAAATGCCTAAATTGGAAGAGTGCGGTGGCAAAAATTAAAATAGAAAAAGCATTGTGTACAAAAAAGGGAAGAAATAAAAGCCTACATTTATTTCACACCGCCTTTTGCCAAAATTACAAAACGCACGCGGACTAGGTACTGTTGAATCCGGAAATAAATGGCTGCTTTCCCTCTGTCCCAGACCATCGGATATTCAGATATGCGTGTTAGCATCCGATGGGATTAGGTGGGCTATAATCCGAATCTGTTTCGACTTTGGAACATCAATCTGAATGATTAATGTAACGAAACTGAATACGATCCGTAATGGGCCTTTCGGATAGGATATGCTAATCCGATCCGATCCGTTAAAAAGCCTTAGTGTCATGAACGTAGTGCATGCAAAGAAAGAACATACACAATTATTGGCATTCATAACTCGAAGGCAATGCCGACAGCAGCCTTGCGCGCTTATTTGTTTGCGAAAGATTCAATTATGACGTCGAAGTTAACCTGCATGTTTCGCCAACTGTGACGCCACAGCCAAACTTCCCAATGATGTCAATCGCATTTGGCACTTTGTCGATCGAAGGTAGTTCTTTTTTTTAGAACGCTAAATGGCCAGGCAATATGCGTATAGTGCCACGCAACAACAAACCCCGGCATGCATCAAAGATGTTCAGATTTTGTCCCCCCGGACAATATCTGCTAGTGGATTCAGTTCCCCACGGACAGAATCCGCTAGCAGATATTGTCCCCCAGCATTATGGAGGATAAGGAGTACGAGAGTATTTTCAGCTTTCTAGACTCTGATATATATCCCGCGCTGGATATCAGAAGGTGTGCTGTATAACAGTGTTTGGCATCAAGTTATGTTCATTTATACATCGATCACCTTCCCTTATTTTATTGTGTTTATACATATTGGAGTGCAGAACGTGATGAAGCCTATATTGAAGACGTTTTCAAAGGAATGTGTTTTCTCAGAGAAACAATTTTTTCAGATGCATATCTCGTCAGTGCAGATGCGCATGAATGCTGACTATAGGATATAAAAAAGGGAAAACCAAAGGTATAGCAAATGAGCCTTCTCATTTGAAGTACTTAGCAGTGAAATCTTTCTGTAGGAATACGATGTCGGCTGCCTAGTAAATGTTGCTCAATAGTCACAAAGATCAAAGAAAGGGAGACAAACTTGTTAAGAGGTATATAGGATCTTATGCAGTGGAAGAGTATGTTGGAAAAGGTGTCTATCAATTGAACAATCCTGGAACAGGGAAAGTACTGTAGACCGAAAGAGTTCCATCCAAGAAAGGTGTGGTTTCAAATTTAAGATGATGCTGTAATGAATATTCAATTCATTTCATTTTATAGCAAGGCATGTGTTCTCTTACATGTGCACTATCACTAATGTATACTGTATGATCTACATAGATATGGTTTTTCATATGTTTAAAGAAACCCTGTACTGCATCCAACATTAGAAGACTTCAACAGAACCTGTAAATACACATTATGGTCTTCCTTCAAGCTGGTAAATGAAAAGTAGATTGTGCATCCGCTAATTTATTTCAACAGGAGAGAAGATGAAATAAATGACAGTGCATCAAGACAAGCTGAACCTGTAAATGCACATGGTCAATTGAAAGCATTGATTATGATGGTTTTTGAAATAGATCAAGTTAACTAGTAATGGCTTTTTGATTGTTGCGTGTTACAGTGTATGACTGCAGAGTCCTGGAAAGAACCAAATAACAAAGCACGAGTTCTTAATAAGCATATTCAGGATATCCATCCCAAACGTTCTGGACTTGACAATCATGGTAACAAAGCCCACCATGAAAAACGTGCAGTGATTGATGTAGATGACTGTACATTGCCTAACATTGCTGAGAATGTTGATGCTTGGTGGATCGAAGAATTTCAGTTAACAGGCGTGAGATTACTTTAGTGAGATGGCTCGCAGCACTGTTATGAACAGTGGTCAGTACGTTCTAGCAAACCAGTTATCTTCTACTTTTAGATGTTCAGGATTTCAAGATGTATGGACTTGTAATGAACTATTCAATTAAAAAGGAACGATTGGATCATTCAGATGTCTGATCGTCTGTCTGGCATTGGTATAGTAATGTTGGAACTGAGAAGCCATATGTTCTTCAGGTCTATGACAGTCTCTATTCATCATGTTCTTTGAGAACAAATAGCTTGTCCGATCTTCTGCACTCTGATATGCCAAACATCCCATTAGAATATGTGACTGTACATAAGCAGTATGGCAGTCAGGACTTTGGTCATTTTTCTTTAGCATATGCATGCAGCAGCTCTTTGCTATAATGAACAGCCAGGAAATTATGTATGCAACCAAGCTAAACTGCGCTGTCACCTTTTATCATGTCTACAAAATAATAGGTTTTCAATGTTTCCATTCATATCCGTCAAGCCATGAAAATTCATTCCAATCAAAAAATAAGAGTTTTCTGCAAGTGTAGAATGCCGCAACTACCAGACATCACTATGATTTGCTGCAGCCTCTGCAAAGAACGTTTCCATGGTGATGTGTGCATTGGCACTCTCCCACGTGATACTAGGCAGCAGAAGAAAAGATGGCTCTGTCCTTTTTGCACTGAATAACACTGATCATTTATACATGTTTATTGTTTAGCTTATCATTACTGTCGTGCACGAGTTGATTTAATCCTTGTCATAACAAGATTGAATGGTACCTAGCCGTGAGCAATAAAATTATACATGTATATACATTTTCAAGACACATGCATGGTTGCTTTACTTATTGGACAAATTAGGTAGTAATTTAATCCGAAAGCTTGCCTTAGCTTAATAGGACCAATTTCATTAGAGACAGCCTGTTCTAGGACAAGGGGGGAGGAGTCCGGACGACGAAATTTTTTGCGGTGAGGGACAAGATAGACTAGGGAAAAGTGTTTCCCCCGGACAGAATCCGCTAGCAGGATGTGTCCCTATGCAGGACAATTTAGGGGGAGGGGACAAAATCAGCTTTGACGCCGGCTAATTCAAGTACATAAATGTAATTCCCCTTGGATCTCAGTCGATCCTTTAACAGCAGCATCTGGTTCTAATCGAGGCGCCTCTTCTTGCATCTCAAGGCCTTCTTCACTCAATCCTTCAATGGCAAATTCGGAATCTGATGGAGCGAGCTGTCATTGCTTTCGCACTCGGCACACTGCTGCATTGATTCCTCTCACGGTCGGTTCCTTCTGCTAGATCAAGGCCATGTTATTGAGGCGTCTTCTGTCCTTTGACTCCTTCAACACGCATTGCTTTTCTTCTCATTTCTGGGCGCCGGATTTAGTATGGTAGCTGCTCATTCTCGACCTCGCTCGTTAAATAGGAAGTGTCACCTAAAGCCAGAGATGATATATAGATTATCTCCATGCTAAAACTCTGTCATTGATTATAACGGTGTGGGCTCCGAAAAAATTTCGTTAACGACCTAGCCGTGAACAAGCCACGGCCCGGGAGCGTGCCGGTCATGGGCGTGGCTCTAAAGCCCCCCCCCCCACCATAGTAAATAATAGAATTTTCAATAATATTATTTTATTAAATTAAATCAAGAACGGAATAATAGTCTTTATTAAATACACAACCAAATAGATTTTATTTACATAATGGCTCTAATAGAACTGATTTTCAGTAGCTAGTTAAACGTACGTAATAAATTCAATTAAGATGAGGTCTCTCGTTTTTCAAGATTCTAATACATTTTAATGTCTATATTTTTTCATAGATATTAGAGTAGAGTCAGTAGACTCTAATTTTTTAGACCACTGCATTGCAGCCTAACCAGGAATAATTGAAGTGCAGAATTCATTTAAACGACCAAGCCCATCATATATCAGTGTGTTTTCAACATCTCGGCCGAGCTGCTGATCACTTACCTTTCAGTCGCCGCCTGGGGCGACTGGCCCGCGGTGCTTGTTCGCTTCTTTCCTGCCCCTTCTACACTCCTACGCCATCCGCCCCAAACCTCACTGTAGCTGTCTATATATGCGATGGGCCATATGCATAAAATGTCTCTTTGAAAACCACATGGGTCAGGTATATCAACAGGATATTATGTATTACTAAAAACAATGACCATATACATTCGCTGCATCTGATCTAAAACGCATGCGCATTCGGTGCCATAAAAGGAAAGAGCGCTGTCATCATTGTCATTCTTAGCAGTTGTTACCAGTTGTTGGGAGGTCCTATATAGCAGTAGGTTGTAGTAGACCATTTTGTACATGTAGAGTTTTGAATTGAAAAGACGAGGTGAGTGTATCTGTAGTGTCTGTGCTCTTGACTAGCTGGCAGCATTTAGCTATACAGTACTGAAAATAGTGTGAGAAAGAAACAAGTAGTACGTATTGGGTAAGGTAGCTGTGAGCATTGGAAGGAGCTAGCCGACATTGTATTGACCTCCACATGCAAGACGCTAGAATGATAGACCTACGGGATTCATCCCCTAGTGTACGAAAGAAGCAAATATAGACTTTAGAAATGGCAGTTGTACTGTATCTGTAAATGGTAGTAGCCTTTAGGGATAGCAAAGTTGCCATTCTTGACAATCCAGCTTGGTATTCGTATGTGGCAGATCTAGAGAAGCATTGGGTGCGTATTGTGAGTGGATAAGGTAGCTGTGAGCGTTAGGAGTTAGCCAATAGTCTATATATTATCTCTGGTGATTTATGGTTGATCCTCTACACGTTGCACAAAGATCGATGTACATCTGGCTTGCCAGACTACATTAGCTAGACAGGAATTGCTGGCAGCATTCAGCTAAGTGGTGAAAAAGGCTAAGAAAGAAACAAATAGGCCTATAGAGTGTAGACAGTCGAAATGGCAACTGTTCTGTATTCGCAGACCTTTAGGAAGCTAAAGTAGCCATCAGACACAGATTTGCTCAACCTTCTAGTTGTCAAGAAGAGGTGCTTGTACCTCCTTGATAGCTGAAATTGCTTATCAGCTTGGTTAGGTTAGGTGGGACCTATATTTGGTGTGGCAGAGAAGCTTGAGGTGCGTTTATTGAGTGGATATAAGGTAGCTGTGAGCATTGGAAGGAGCTAGCCAACAGTGTCTCCAAGACGCCGGAATGATAGGCAGTAGTCTCGTACCCAGACCCAACTGTACGTAACGATGATCATCGCTTACAGTATGACATCACGTACAGAGGGTCTGGGAATAAAGTCGTGAGAAATGGTTCTTGGAATGTCGTTGGAATGTATATTGTTACATAATAGTTGTGTCGTCACAAATTCCGATACGTCACTAATTCAAAATCAATTATGGACTACTGCAAAGTGTGCCGTACTTCGGTCGCAAACGATAGATCTCGACGGCTACTACAAAATCACGCGTCTTGTAGGGAAGGGATAGCGGTACTGGTATGTCAGCTAGCTGTAGGCATTTGTGCAGAGGAAGCAGTAGGGGAATTCAGTTGTGGCTACGTATGCAAGAAGTGCTTCGATGCAGTCATAAAGTACCAGGCTAAAAAAAAAGCGTTCGCTGCGCTAGAGAAGGACCTGCTTGGTAAGCTATCTGCAAAGACGATGCAATCAGGTGAATGCAGAGGAGTCAAGCGTCCCCGCGTATCAGATTCAGCTTTATGACGAAAGGCTAAGTGTATGTGCACATGCATAGACTGCACATAGACGCCAGACTGATTGATGAGTGAGATAGATAAGGCTGTATGTGCATGTGTGTGTGATAACTAAGCAGCAGCTGAGCTGAATAGAACAGCTGCTGGGTCACCTTATGTGGTAATAATAAGACCATATGTGGTGAAAATCAAATAACCATCAAAGTTGCAACTAAGGGACTTACTTGGTCCTTCATTAGAGCCTTCAAAGGAGACACGATCAGGGCAATGCTACCTACGTGTCTATACCGGGTGTCCACGAAAGAACGCAATGCTTTTGAACGGGAATAACATTTGATAGATTGCGTTCTTTCGTGGACACCCGGTACATATCGTCAAACGCAAAGATGGCATAGCACAAGGATTTTCCGCTCAGGGTTACAAACACATCCTTTCCTTCTAGGAATGATTTTATAGCCTTATACTGGTTTGGCCGAAGAGCGGAGTAGCCAAGCCTTTCTGATGCACGAGCTATAACACCGTCTATTAATAACCGTAAACGTTGACATTTCAATCACGCCGGACCTTTGGGTGTGGTTTCACAATTGGCATGCTAGAAATGCAATTAGCTGATGGCCAAAAGCATTGGAATGTCTACGTCACAGATCGCTGCAATTTGATTGGTGCAACAACATTCCGTCGCACTGGAACCATTTCTCACGACTTTATTCCCAGACCCTCTGTACGTGATGTCATACTGTAAGCGATGATCATCGTTACGTACAGTTGGGTCTGGGTACGAGACTAGATAGGCAGACCTCTTGTAACCGTACGTAGCTACAAAGACTACCCCAACTATCGTACTGGTCGCCATGTCCAGTTGGCCGTGTCCAGATGAGCCTATTGGTGTAGTAAAGAGACGCGTGAAGTGTGTGTGGTTGTGTGGTGTGGACCTCGTGGTGCGTACGAGCTCGCTAGCTACCTGAACGTACGGTCTTGCAATTAACTATTCAGAACATAAAAATGTTGAGTTTCAAAACATGTGAGAAAGCACCTGTGCGAGGTGGTCGAGGAGGTGTAGGTGGAGGTGGTCTAGTGGAGGTGGAGGGTAGGGTTGTGTGGGGAGGAGGATTTGGAGGAGGAGTGTACATGTATGAGGAGGACAGGTGGAGTAGAGTGGCTGAAGGTGGTGAGAAGGGGGGCACACTAGCTGTGTGTGGAGGAAGGCTTGTGTGGGTTGGAGGTTTGAAGGGTAGTGGTGTGTGGAGTAAGGAGGTGAAGGAGTTGAGAGGAGGGAGATGGTCTGTCATGCCAGACATGTTGGTAGGGTGTGAGTGGTCCTGTGTAGTAAGTGTCAGTGGAGGTGGTATGGTGGTGATGGGAGGGTATGGTGATGGAGCGCGCTTGAATGATGTTCAGGTGTTTGATGGCGGGACACAGACCTGGCACAGAGGACCATCACTTCCTAAGCCATGTCACTCCATGTCAGCAGTGGTCCATGGAGACGTGGTCTTCGTGATAGGAGGTGTGGGCATGGACAGAGCAGTGTGGTGTGCCGACATCCGTGACCTGGTGAGCCACTGAGCATTGTGTAGCATCTCTGTCCCTTTGTTTAGCGTGTGTGTAGCTGACGCGCGGACACACACCACGCTACTACACACTCACGCGCGCACACGCCACACACCTACGAGTCCAGGCTCAACGTGAACCTACGTAGACAGCCTACATACACGCACGTCCGTCCACACCACACACTAGACGTGGATGTGCGTGTCTCTGCGATGTAGAGACACGCGCACGTGAAGCGTCTCCATCGCCCCACACACCACGGACGCGCTGGCGTTGAAGTTGTGTGTGTGTGTGTGTGTGTGTGTGTGTGTGTGTGTGTGTGTGTGTGTGTGTGTGTGTGTGTGTGTGTGTGTGTGTGTGGGTGTGTGTGTGTGTGTGTGTGTGTGTGGGGTGTGTGTGTGTGTGTGTGAGTGGTGTATGTGTGGCCACACACACATGCAGCTTGTGTATGTGTACATACCATACAAATGCAAGCACACACACTTAGCTACATCACATGTACTGGTACATGTGCTCCAAATGTGTGTGCACGCTCACATGACCACACATGACACATCTCCACCTATTTCCACCACACATGTGCACACACACACACATTCACCAGACTTCTGCAGAATATGCACACACCCATAACACACAGCAATCTGTATGGAGAGAGGTACCAGATGTACCAACCGAGCGGTCATCTGTGTGTGTTGTCGATGGTGTGCTCCTTGCAATTGGGGGAGATTGCACGGAGGATGGATCAAAGAAGGCCTCTTCCATCTATGGCCTCCACCTGGATGAGGAGTGGAGGCATGTAGGAGACCTGCCATTTGCATGTTCCACGGTGGATACACTGCTGCTGTCAGGAGGAGGGCTGTTTATGGTGAATGGGTACACTGAACAGGTCATGAAGATTACTGTACAAGGTAAATATTTCTGTACTGGAATTGAATTAATTTGACTATTTGCAGGTCTTGCTAAGCTCTTCCCCATCATACCAATTCTAAAAGTATCTGACAAGAGCCAAAAAGAAGCAGAGAGCCAAAAAGAAGCAGATGAAAGGTACATGTATGGGGATAGTGTTGGAATAGTGTATGTGCAGTGAGTGGATTGAGAATTGGGGGATTGGACCTGGTGAATTGAGTATTTACTTCAACTCTTCAACTTGTGACTTGGCTTTACGTTGTCACAACTACTGTGCTCTAACTTACGGATTGTTTGTCGAAATCACTTCCACTGCCGTGGTGCATTTTAGTGTTAATATGGTACAAAGTACAGAATCACAGTCTCAACTATTATGTGGGTAACTGTGTACATAAGATGCACTGTACACATGACTTAGGTACCTCACAGGTGACTATTGAGCTGTTTTCTCTTACTATAAGGGGTTAAAAATTTCATTTGATATTTGTTGTGTGGCGGTGACATGTGTGTACTGATGCAATATGAAAGAAGATGTCAGCCTTTTAATTTGTGTTATTAATTCAGGAGGCTCTATGAGGAGGCCATGACCAAGGGATATGTGGAAACATCAGTGACCAAGTGTCTCATCCTTGGAGCAGCCGGTGTTGGCAAAACTCACCTCAAACACCTCCTTCTCAAGAAGGACCCTCCACAGCAACGTGTCAGTACAGGACTGGCTGACAACCCTGTTCGAGCCATCTCCTTCTCGCTGGCTGGTGTGAGTGTACAAGAGGAGGATGACTGGTTTGTGGTTGAAGATGACCAGGCACTGTTGAAGGTTGTGGGTGGTACCATCAGAGATGGTGGTGTCTCCATGGCAACATCCTTGGACAAGGTGGTTGGCAGTTTCCCAAAGATGGCCATTCATGTGTCTAGTGATGGAGCTGGTGCCGACCCCACACCTACTGCTGTCAGTGTTACCACAGATACCAGCCATCAGAGCAGGACTGTATCCATAGAGAAAGAGCTGATTCATCACATCAACCACTCCTCAGGTAAAGAGATGGTTCACAGCTAACCTGTACAATCTCTCTGTGTAGGCAAGGAGAAACTGTTTGGTGTGAAGTGGATCCAGTTCATTGACAGTGGAGGTCAACTTCAATACCATGATATCCTTCCATTGTTTGTTCAGAACCCTGGTGTGGCTATATTTGTTTTGAATTTGTCTGAAAAGCTATCTCATCAGCCAGCCATTGAGTACTATGGAGCTGATGGCAAGCCTGTTGGTAAAGCATATCAATCATCTCTCTCACACCAACAGATTCTTCAGCACTGCCTTGGGGCGATGTGCTCACAGGATGTTCACCCTTTGATCATCACCGTGGGAACACATCGAGATGCTGCAGACAGGTGCTCAGAATCCATCAAAGAGAAAAACCAAGAGCTCATGAAATTACTGGCTGCAGACAGGTTTTGTGTGCTGTGTAATGGAGAGGAGCTTACAGAAGCAATATTTCCTGTGAATGGCAAAACCCCTGGGGTTGAGGACAGGCATGTTGCTACGGTACTTAGGCAGAAAATTGTATCCATGTGCCCAAAGCTAATAAAGATGCCAATAGCATGGTTCGGACTGGAGGTTCTTCTCCAAAGGTCATCTCATGGTGGCATCTTGAGTATTGTAGAATGCCAGGTGTGTGCCAAAAGCTTGCACCTTGAGGGAGATGCATTCTTCGCAGCCTTGCACCATCTTGTCCATCACAATATGTTCTTACATTACCCAGAGGCTCTTCCCCAGACAGTGTTCTGTGATCCCCAGGTAGTACTCACCAAGGTGACTGAGCTAGTGGAATACCACCACAAGCTGAGGGATTGTCCGGATAAGGGTGTGGCAGCTGAGCGTGGTCTAGCCAAGTTCAGGGACCATGGACTATTGTCAGTGGAGCTCCTGAACAAGTTTTCAAAGCACTACACAGAAGGTCTGTTTACTCCACACGATCTGTTGAAGTTATTGGTGAGTGTTGGAGCAATTGCTATGATTGGTGAGGGTGGCGTGTACTTAATGCCTGGTCTGCTGCCCCACCTGGACTCTGGTCAAGTGTCCATGTACTATCAACAAGGTGCCTCATTGGTAATCAGACCCACCCAGGGCTGTATTCCCAGTGGTCTGTTCTGCTGTCTTGTGGCCCATCTTTTATCCCCTACCAACCAATCGTCTTGGAAGGTGTGCATGGAAGGGGACAAGCCATTGTGTTTGTATCGCAACTGCATCACATTTGAACTTAAGCACACAACAGAACTGGTGACCCTAGTTGACATGTTCTCTTACATTCTATTGCATGTTGATGAGATGTCCTGTCAAGTGTGTAGAGAGATAAGATGTAGTGTTCACAGTGGCATCAAGAGTGCATGTGGAATACTCAAGTACCAAGGTGTCCAGTTTGAAGATGCCTTCATGTGTCCAGGTGCTAGTTGTATCTCAGACCCTCCTCATGTAGCTGTAGTTGTGTCAGAGAAGAGATGGGTATGTAGCAGTCGAGGGCGCCAGAAGGGAGACCTGAGTGAGGGTCAGTTGATGTGGTTTGGTGAGAGTGGTGGTACAAAACAAGATCCCAGTGCATCAGGTGGGTGATGTGTGTGTGGTAGATCATGTGATCACTATCTGTCCATCTCTGTACAGATCCTGTGTCCTTGGACAGTGAGCCATCATTGCCTCTCCTCATGGAGAAAGTAGCAGCTGTGATTCCAAGCAAGTGTTGGGCCATTGGACTTCAGCTTGGCCTCACAGCAGCTGAGCTTCAGGCCATATGTCCACAGCAGCAAGGCCTGGAGAACTACCACAGAGCATTTGGTGAGATTTTTGATGTGTGGAGGATTGATCGATGTGCTGAGGAGTCCCAGTATTGGTGAAGTCCTGTTATCTGATCAGTTGACCTCCTGGATCACACACAAGTGACCTTGTCATCAGTATCTGTAAACAGTGTGTTGTATTGCTATGTAGTGCTTTGTTGACTCTGTTTAGGATAATATAATGATTTACTTGTGTGTTTGTGTATTTGAGGTTTGCTGAATGACATTTTTGATATCTGTGACTGATAAAAAATTAAGTTTTACTTGCACCAATAAGAGATGGGTTACCATGGCTACTTATAAACAGAGGGAGTCCATGACTTTGTTGGCATAATGTCTCTGGCAGTGTAGGGATGACCTGGCTGGTCTGTCTCTAGTGTACACATGCATACACACACACAACACTGCTACATTCAGTCAGTGTTGGCCACACATGTTACAGCAATGGTATGTTCACACTATGTTGCACACACGTGGCCCTGGGTGCATATCTGAAGAGGGTAGAGGAGATGGTGTGGAGGTAGACCTGGTCTCTAGATATGATGGATACCATCTCTATCTGACAACTGCTAAAGACAAGTTGGGGATATGATAGGTGAGATGGCTGGGAGTTGCTTTGTGTCAGTGTCATACGTGTAGCCATTGTGGTGCATGTGTTGACAGCCATGGGACACATGGCCTGAGCTGGCCATGGAGTTAGGGTTGACATTCTAGGCATGCAGCCATCAACACTGTTATTCACCAGTCACTAGCGGCTGCCAAGGTTCATGCTGATCCTGGACCTCGTTTTGTATGTCCTATAATTGTATCTTGTATCATCATTATTATTATTGTATACACTAAAACAATAAATCGAAGTGTAGTTTTACGTGATTATGCGGGTTGTAAAGTGGGTTCGAATGTGTTCTTTGTAGCGCGGTCATGCTGATCCTGGACTTCGTGACGTCGACCCCATCTTGTGCATGACATGCAGGGAAATCAGTACTCCCTGGAAGCAGCTGGTATGTCATTGACGTTGTACTATACACGTATGATCGGTTCATCAGCATGCCGCGCACAACCTGAAACGTCACGTGCCGCCACAAGACTTGGTGGTAGACGCTACCAATTGTTTCCCCCACTGGGGGGAGAGGGGGGGGGGGGGGGGGGGTGTGTTTTGGATATCATGTAGATAATTACTGATGATACGAGTGTACAGAGAAGCCATGGTGTGGATTCTTTTGGTGTGTCCACACTGCAAGGTGGCTGGCACTTGGGCTAGTTTTTGCAGGTCACTACTTGACATGCCAAAAGTCAGTAGCAATGCTGCACGCTTGTTGCATTGCATCTAGTAATCAAGGTCATCCCCATGGCTTTACCTGTGCTGGTATCTAGTAATCAGGGTCATCCCCATGGCTTTACCTGTGCTGGTATGATGCTGCCATGTCAGTTGTGCATGTTTGATGAGAGAAGCAGCAATACATCAGCTACATTCCAGGATCATGAACTGCAATCAGACCAATAGAGTGGAGTAGAATAAAAACCCAAGGCTAGGAGAATGTCTCCTCCCCTCTCCACTCTCCTTGGAATACAATCACATTTTGGAGTGGAGGGATTGATGGTGGGGAGTGTGTAAGTGGGAGTGGTGCCTCTGTAAGTATGCAGATGGTTTGTTTACAACATGAATTTAAATAACATTTCTCTCTCTCTCACACACACACAACCCCCCACACACACACATACACACACACTCACACACATAACTACACACACACATAACTACACACACATATAACTACACGCACACACACACACACATACACACACACTCACACTCCCCTCCAAAATAGTGAAGAATTGTTTGAAACCATGTGGCGGCTGACCCTGGTGGGTGTGGTCTTGAGGGTGGATAAGAACCTCCTACGAAGAAAGTATATATGAGTATGTGTGTGTATGTGTGTGTGGTGTGTGTGTGTGTGTGGGTCTCCTCCCCATCCAGCACTGGTGGGTCTCCTTCCCATCCAGCACTGGTGGGTCTCCTCCCATCCAGCACTGGTGGGTCTCCTCCCCATCCAGCACTGGTGGGTCTCCTCCCCATCCAGCACTGGTGGGTCTCCTCCCCATGCAGCACTGGTGGGTCTCCTCCCCATCCAGCACTGGTGGGGCTCCTCCCCATCCAGCACTGGTGGGGCTCCTCCCCATCCAGCACTGGGGGTCTCCTCCCCATCCAGCACTGGTGGGTCTCCTCCCCATCCAGCACTGGTGGGTCTCCTCCCCATCCAGCACTGGTGTGGTCTCCTCCCCATCCAGCACTGGTGGGTCTCCTCCCATCCAGCACTGGTGGGTCTCCTCCCCCATCCAGCACTGGTGGGTCTCCTCCCATCCAGCACTGGTGGGTCTCCTCCCCATCCAGCACTGGTGGGTCTCCTCCCCATCATATGCACATAGCATGATGGGTTGTAACGGACCGAACTAGCTACAGCTTACGCGCCCCGGCGCTAGCGCTGCTCTGCTCACGTTGTTCCACCTGCTAGCCACTTAATCCCGTCACCAGACCCCCGAATATACACAGTTTACACCATTATATACACACAGACAAGTCTACTAAATGTTCCATTCACGAGTTCGACATGTTATACCCCGTGTGAACTTATGAGACCTCTGGTCTCTCACACTCTTCTCTTCTTCTCCTGCGACAAACACCATTCCTTTGTCGTGATCGACTGTTCCTTCCTGCCTCTGCTTATCTTTCTGCCTTCTCCCCTTCAGACATACTCCGCTAGCTTTATCATTCTATTCTGATCTCTCGCACAGCTCCGTTCGTGATGGCTCACAGGTCCTCCTAGCATCGGAACGACGCCACCACCCTCAGATTCTCCATTCTTGGGTACCGCTAGACACGCACTCCAGCCGGCTACCCTCAGGTGTACCACTTTTGGATGAGCTGCAAGCCTTCTGTTTCTCCAGGTCCACCTCAGCTTCACACCTGCGCAGTCACGACGCGCGTACGCTCTTCCTGGATCCATGGGTCTCCCTGAACAACTGTCACGGATGGATCCCACTGCTGCCACCAAACGTGACGGATCGTATTAGGATGTCTAGTGAGCAGCGCACGATGCGAGCGCAACCACCGATGGCTTAGCAATAACAGCAAGTTCAAGAGCAACAAAAGACAACACACAAATACAATGCGCAGCTTTAAATACATACAAACAAAGATGTATTGTTCAGTCTTTCGGCGCATAGGTAGACAAAGAGGCTCTACGCCGCCACGCTGGATGCTGACTGCTAGGCCTCACACCTGAATAGTGATTTACTTATCACCTTAATGTTCCCGGGCAGGTGCCCAGACCTTGCCACGCAGCACGCCTCTCTCCAATGGGTGCCCAGTCCGCCACATGGGTGAACATCAATGCCACACCCCTTCCCCTCCCACTCTTCCCCAGTCCTACCTCTTACGACCCCCCCATCTTCCTACAGGACCAAACTACGTTCCAATCGTTTCTTCTGTCTTCAGAAGAAGAAGTCCAGCACCCTCATGAACACTCTGGACTCCCTTAGGGCAGCCAAGTCTTCACCTTTCCGTATCCTCGTCCAGATCTCTGAAGCTGACTTCTCTTATGTCATCGCCGTGGGAACCAGTGAACAGGAGATAGAAGCTGACTGGGCGTGGCTTGAGGAGAACCTGTTAGGAGTGCTAGGTGAGAGGAGGGGAGGGGAGGAAGGGTGAGAGAAGGGAGGGTAGCTAAGGGTATTCAATGTCATAAAATTTTATCAGTGGCAATAACAATAGCATTCCATTTAATGACCATCCAGAGGGATGGAAGGATACTACAGTGATACCCAGGGCTGGATGTTATAGCTAACCACTGTAGATAACTCATCTGCCCATTGATGGTCATTAAATGGAATAGCTCACAGGATGAGAGACCACACTGATAGTGCAGGGCACCTCCCCCCTCCTCTAGGTACCTTTGGGGATGATGTAC
Source organism: Ephydatia muelleri (assembly GCA_013339895.1). Lineage (NCBI taxonomy): Eukaryota > Metazoa > Porifera > Demospongiae > Spongillida > Spongillidae > Ephydatia > Ephydatia muelleri. The sequence goes on from JABACO010000006.1 coordinate 13,091,738, forward strand.
TCAGTACAGGCCATGGACTATGTGCAGGCCAAGATAGAGAGTCTGGTGACCCTAATGGAGACCGAGGATGCCAGCATCAAAGCACTTCAACCCTGAGAAGATGAGGTTTCAAGACATGGAGCAGAACATCAGGCCTCCAATCACCAGAGGGTGTGGTCACCAGAGAGTGCTGTCGTCAGAGGGCGTGGTCACCAGAGTAAGAGCAATGACAATCCTGGAACATTAACTCTCCATGCTCCTCCTCCTGTGCTATAGAAACTAGAGTGTCAGTCCAACATGGCTGCCGAGTACATCACACTGACCACACCCACCAAGGCCCATCAATTTTCCATGTTTATGAACATCAAGGAGACCTTTGAACTGATGGAAACTCTGACCAAGATAGCCATACAAGAGTGAGTGTGTGTTGTGTGAGTGTGATAAGGAGTGAGGAAGGGAAGAAATTGTGTGTGTGTATGTGTGGCTGTGTGTGTGTGTTTGTGTATGTGTGGCTGTGTGTTTGTGTGTGTGTAGGTGGTGTGCATATTCAAACTTCATTTGGTGAATGAGTATATCATTATCTTCTAATTATCTTCTAATTGGCAGGGTTCTCCTCTGAAGCACAGAGTGATTGGTAGGAGGATGATATCAATGGGGTTGGCTCTGGGATGCAGGTAGTTTGTATTGTAGCTTTGGCAGGGTATAGGTGTGTTGACAGGTTTAGAAGCACATGAGTGTGTACACAGCAACTTGAATTGTCCAATGGGAAACATCCACCATTGGCCCTTGTGGTTTCACCCTTCTCTAAAGATCATGATCACCAGACAGGATCATGATACTACAGACCACTTTATGTATAGTTGGAAACATGTGACCACACATTTAGTTCAAAGTGATCACCTGACAGTAAACAGAGTTTAATGGCAGGGCAGTTGTGGTTTGTGGGCTTGTGAGTTTGAAGAGGTCATCTTCACTGGGTAATGGTTTAATCTTGGGTGCCACAGTCTTCCATATCTTGGGCCCTGGGGACATTCTAAAACATAAATTTTTTCTGGTTGCTGGCCTTCTTGAACAGTCCACTTATCATGGTGCCTGGGGACCAGAATGGCTCTGTGAAGCTTAGCTGTGTCTAGCGATCTTGAACGTTCCTGGAAGAGAACCATCCAATTACTCCTTCTCCAATGGTCCTCCTAGCCTTGCAGACAACAAATGCCACACCTACCCACAAGCCCTGGCCTGGGGACCAGCACACCTCACAGTCCCCATCCGAGCAGGGCAACGCCCAACCCTTCTTCAGCAAGGGACACACCCCTCCCACATAACCCACACAGAACAAGGGACACACCCCTCCCACATAACCCACACAGAACAAGAGACACACCCCTCCCACATAACCCACACAGGTCAAGGGACACACCCCTCCCACATAACCCACACAGAACAAGAGACACACCCCTCCCACATAACCCACACAGAACAGGAGACACACCCCTTGATGTTCATAGGTTATGGTCATACAACTGGGCCAAGAGCACAGAAGCACATGAGTGTGTACATACAGTGTAGCAACATGAATTGACCAATGGGACCATTGCCCCTTGTGGTTTCACCTTCTCTAAAGATGATGATTACATGACAGGGTCATGATACCACAGTCCTCTTTATGTATTTGTTATGTGATGTGACCATACATTTGGTTCTCATGTTTTGTGTAGGTAGTCTTTGTCTTTTTCCTTTTGACTTTTTCTGTGTGTTGTATTATTTGTATGCACATATGTATGTGTTTGGTCAGTATGTTCAAGTCTTTGTGTGGTGTGTGTGTGTTTATGTGTGTGTATGTGTGTGTTTGCATGTGTGTGTGTGTGTGTCTGTGTGTGTGTGTGTGTCTGTGTGTGTGTCTGTGTGTGTGTTGCCCATAGATTGATCTCTACCTTTTACAAGCTGCCAGAGTGTACTAGGGATTCCCGTGTCAATGTCTTTCATCTTCACCAGATAAGCTCTGACTCTCTCACCTTGCAGTGTCTGGTGTGCCTGATGGCTGGGTGAGGCTGTGGTGTGCCTGATGGCTGTGGTGTGCCTGATGGCTGTGGTGTGCCTGATGGCTGTGGTGTGCCTGATGGCTGGATGAGGCTGTGATGTGCCTGATGGCTGGGTGAGGCTGTGGTGTGCCTGATGGCTGGGTGAGGCTGTGGTGTGCCTACTAGAGACAGCTGTACTGGTCACGAGTGTCACATGTGAGCACAGAACATCATCACAACACACAGTAGAGAACCTCCAGCATACAGATCCATGTGTGTCTGCATTACAGAGTCATAACCACACACAAGTGAGCATTTGCATTGCACACAGAATGTCATCCTAGAGAGGGGTGTGGCCCATGTGAGCAGAGTCATACTACTGCAACTGCAACTGCACACTTGGCTATGTGCTGGTCACTGATAACCACAACTGCCTTGGTAAGCTGTCCAAAATAGCCACACATCCCACAGCACTGTGTGTTCCATCGATCTTGCCTTCACGCACCACATACAGTCATATTTTCATTTCATATATATATTATCTTGGTGTTAACTGCTGTTGTTATAAATGTTAATAACTGCAATGTCCACAGCTCCCAGTGGAGTGCCTCGCAACATTATTGCAAACTCGACATCACCCTATGACGTAATGTTGTCATGGCAACCACCTTACCCCGTGGAACGCAATGGTGTGACCGTGAACTACACAATCTTGCTTGGCGAGTCCCCAGACTCGGAGCATAGGACGTTCAGTTCCCAGGAGCCTAGTGTGTCCCTGCACTCTCTGGCTTCCAGGACCACATGCTTCTATTCCATCGCTGCTGGTACCATTGCTGGTACGGGACCGTTCAGTGATTTCCAGCAAGTAACTACCCTGGAGGAAGGTAAGGAACCAATCACTTGTCTCCTATTGCATGCTGCCAATGCCATTCAAGACATAATGAACATGTCTGTTGTCTGTCCAATGGTCTGATGAGCTATGGTTCATGGACAGTAGCATTATTCTATGACGTCATCTGTATCTTTGCTCTCCTTATCCAGCTGTGAACATTTCGTTGAGTCTGGGTTCCTACTCCACATACGAGCTAGCTGGTCATGTGGAAGTGTGTGCGAGACTCCTGATAGAAGGGTTGGACAAGTCAGTGCATGTGATCCTGTCCACTGAGCCTGGCACTGCCATTGGTAAGGGAGGGGGAGGAGGAGAATGCCACTGGTAGGGGAGGGGGAGGAGGAGAATGCCACTGGTAGGGGAGGGGGAGGAGGAGAATGCCACTGGTAGGGGAGGGGGAGGAGGAGAATGCCGCACTTAGGGGAGGGGGAGGAGGAGAATGCCACTGGTAGGGGAGGGGGAGGAGGAGAATGCCACTGGTAGGGAGGGGGGAGGAGGAGAATGCCACTAGTAGGGGAGGGGGAGGAGGAGAATGCCGCACTTAGGGGAGGGGGAGGAGGAGAATGCCACTGGTAGGGGAGGGGAGGAGGAGAATGCCACTGGTAGGGGAGGGGGAGGAGGAGACTGCCACTGGTAGGGGAGGGGGAGGGAGGAGAATGCCGCACTTAGGGGAGGGGGAGGAGGAGAATGCCACTGGTAGGGGAGGGGGAGGAGGAGAATACCACTGGTAGGGGAGGGGGAGGAGGAGAATACCACTGGTAGGGAAGAGGGAGGAGGAGAATGCCACTGGTAGGAGAGGGGGGAGGAGGAGAATACCACTGGTAGGAGAGGGGGGAGGAGGAGAATACCACTGGTAGGGAAGAGGGAGGAGGAGAATGCCAGTGGTATGGGAGGGGGAGGAGGAGAATGGAGTACATGAATGGGGTACACAAAGTCACACTTGCAAACATGGCTTACACAATATGTTATGAATCTAGAGCACAGCTGATGGTCTTCCTTTTTCTCCTGCAGGTGATGTGAACTTCATTCCTCTTCACAACCATTACTTCCATTTCAGCCCGGGAATGCACAGAGATGAAACTCAATGTGTGAACATGACAGTCCTTGATGACGGTGTAGTGAAAGATGATGAAGAGCTCTATGCTGTCCTGTCTACTGATGACCCATCAGTTGGACTCAAGGAGCCGTATAGGGCTGTCATCACTCTCATTAATAGCAACTGTGAGTTTATTAATGGAAGGCTTTTCATTATTATGATGATGTTCTTTTTATACGTACATCTTTCCCAGATGTCAGTGTGTCTCTGAAGGATTCCATCTACTACACCACCAAGGCTACTGGCTACACACAGATATGTGCTCTGTTGATGGAAGGTTGTACTTGGGAAAATCATGCATATGTCTCTTGCCATCAACAATACTGGCAATGGTAGGTGCTGCCATTTAAAGCACACACGAGAAACAAAGTGCATCGTATTTCTAATCATTCTTTTTAGTACTATATTTCTAATTTGTTTGTATATTTGCTTATATGTGGGCACAGAATCATTGGCAGAGGTTCTTGGGGCAGGTTATTCTCTACAAAGCCATCAGCTAGAGATAGTGCCTGGGGTCCCCTAGTGGAATAGACCCTCCCCTCTCCTCTTAAGCAACCACATGCCACAAGTCACATGCACTCATGCAGATGTTCCCCTCAGTGCCTTTGTTCCCATGTGTTCCCCTCTGTGCCTCTGTTCCCATGTGTTTCCCTCTGTGCCTCTGTTACCATGTGTTCCCCTCTGTGCCTCTGTTCCCATGTGTTCCCCTCTGTGCCTCTGTTCCCATGTGTTCCCCTCTGTGCCTCTGTTCCCATGTGTTCCCCTCTGTGCCTCTGTTCCCATGTGTTCCCCTCTGTGCCTCTGTTCCCATGTGTTCCCCTCTGTGCCTCTGTTCCCATGTGTTCCCTTCTGTGCCTCTGTTCCTTTGAGTTCCCCTCTCAATGCAGATCTGATACTGTTATTTGCAAGGCAGGAATACTTCACTAGTGAGAGGGTGCCACAGGTAGGAGAAGGGAGGAGGACCGATGAATTCACTCAGCCCTCTCCTCTGCCCTCCCATCAGAGGGTACAGAGTACACTCCACTACACAGCTATCCTCTCCTGTTCAGCCGGGGACATCAGGAGAATGACTCGCTGTGTGTTGCCATAGGAATACAACACAACAACTGTACAACGGGTACTGTGTCATTTGGTGTGCTCCTATTAGACACTACCGGAGTAGTGGAGCGTGCTGTAATCAGAATTGAAGACATTGATGGTAAGTGATAAGGAAAGCAGTATCATTGTGTACGTGACACTAGAAGATCAACACAGTCACACCACAATGCCAGAGTTGGCTCTGAAAGTGCAGAGCTACGATGAATCAGCCCATGGTTTGTGATTCCATTTAATGAGCTGCAGCTCATCTGTCTGTTATAGGAGGTGTGGACTATATCTTGGTGAACCAATCGGTTACATTCAACAGAGGACATACATCTGGTGATACAGCATGTGTTAATCTCACTGTCAAGCAGAATAATTCTGATGCCACTTTGTAAATAATCTGTGCCTGGTTTTGAAATAGTTGGGGTTTGTTGACACCAAAAGGGACCTAACTCGTGTCATGAATATATGGCTAATTAGAAATTCAGTGCCTTTGGACTTTGTGACGTACTCCAATTCTCAGTGTGGCTGTGTAGAGGACATTTCATACTTGTAGAATATAAACAATGTAACAACAAAAATCTTACATTAGTATCCTTTTGTTACAATAATCCTATTTGAATGCATTGCAAATGTATAGTGTAATAATAATGAAATACTCAAGCATTTGTAACTTTCAGATGAGACTGGTTTGTCTAATGAAGAAGCAAGCACAGGTTAGTGTGAGAGTCTTGTACGTATGCTATTGATTTGTTCTAGTCATTACTTAGTTCCTGTCACTACTGGAGTGGTCGGAGCACTGGTTTTTGCAGCAGCAATTGCCAGTGTTATCATCGTCATGGTGATTATGAAGAGACGTAAAGGTAAGCTTTCTCTGTTGTCACAAGCCTATCTCCATAATGATGCAGAGATTCGGAGACACATGTACACTTGCTCATCATTAATTTATTTTTTAATTAACATGCAGTGTCAGTTGTTAAAGTTGTCACATTTGTTTTTTGATGGCATAGGAGTTAAAATAATGATGTCATTGGTATCTAATGTGAGCTTTTATAGGTTCCAAGAAGCTTCTCCTGGTGTCTTCAGAGACGGCTACACACCCTACAGACACCAGCTGTGCTGTTGTGAGCAACATTGGTGAGGGAGACAGTCCTCCCTCATGTGAAGACTCTGCTGCATCATCTGCTGTGCAACACAACGACACAGATGCTCTTATTGCTTCAACGGCAATGTGATGCTCCTGACCATCAGCCTGTGTTTATATGTGTGTGTGTGTGTGTGTGTGTGTGTGTGTGTGTGTGTGTGTGTGTGTGTGTGTGTGTGTGTGTGTGTGTGCGTGTGCATGTGCGTGTGTGTGTACTTGACAACGTGTTTGAATTTGTCTACTTTATGCAATGATCCATTTTGGCTTTCCCTTCCCTGATGAAGGTGCACACAGTGTAGTTTATTCAGTTGCTGAAATAATCCTATGGGATCGTTTCCGCCAAAAGGAAGCTAATGCTTACATTATAAAATTTCCGTTACATGCAAAAGAAATGAATCGCTTGAGTAGAAATGAATAACTTCAGAGCCTTACGACTCCACGAAGATACTCCAATTCTCAGTGTGTAAGAAGCAATGTGTAGAGAACATTTCAGACTTCAAGGAGAAAGTTTTGAAATCTTGAAAAAAACATGCGGAAACGATCCCATTATCATTTATTGCAGTTTATCAATGATCATGACTTCCCTGAATGCCTTCAAAGTAATGCAGGTGTGAACATCTTTGCTGACGACACCAATATGTATTGTGCTCGTGACTACCCTGAAGCTCACACTTTCACTGTTAGTTTTAGCCTTCAACAAATGCCATTTGGCAACTTAGGCGTATCACCTACAACTTACTCACTACCTAGCTAGTAAGAGTAATTTGTATTTGATATATTGGGGTTTTCATGTTTCCTCTGATTTTTTAAATGAAGTGTGCATTTTTCGTTTTTAGCATGAATTGAGGCATATAGTTGTGCTTGCCTCTTGAAAGTATTCATTTGTCTGATGTATCTTTTCTGGTTAAGGCTTTCAAGTTAGGCCCATCGATGACTTGTGTTTGACCAAGTGACGTATGTGCTTTAATATCCTGAGCATCATGCCCTCGGGGGTACCTTTGTACACCCATGCATTTGTTCGGCAGAAATTCATTAATGCTGTTTTGTTACTGGTGCACCAAAACTGAAATTGAACAGCACACGCATGTTTGACAGGCATTTCTAGCTTGGGCTAAATAATTCCTTCTCAAACTCTTCTAAGCCGTGAAGTCCTCTGAGGCATGCCAGAGACACCCAAGGTGCAACTGCATGGGAGAGCTTCACTTTAATTGGCACTCTGGTCACGTGCCCTGATGAACTCCTAACCTCCATCCAATGATGCTCTACATCATGCAGCATCAGAGCGATGTATCCTGGTACTTATAGGCAGCCTCGTGGGATGGACACTTTACCTGTTACCACCTGCACTTACTGAAAAAAAAATCTGCTCTCCAAATAGAAAGTATGGGATCGTTCTGCGAAATAGGGACCTAGCCATACATTATAAAATTTCCCCTGCATGGTTCGCGCAACAAAAATGTAACGCTTACTTTGAAGTATATGGCTAATTACATATTCAGCGCCTTACAACTCCATTATACAGATACTCCGATTCTCATTGCGTAAGTAGCAATGTATAGAGAACATTTCAGACTTCGAGAAAATAAAGAAAAATAATATAAAAGATGGAAACCTTGAAAAGAAAATTCGTTAAGTCCCTTTTCGCGGAAACGATTCCGTATACATAAATAATTCAGATCATTACGGCGCAAATTCGCGCCGCTGTCCGTGAAAGAGTTTATTGGGCCTAACAATTCAGAGCCTTACAAATTCATGAAAGCCGATACTCCGATTCTCAGTGCGTAAGAAGCAATGTGTAGAGGACATTTCAGACTTAAAATTGAAATCTTGGCGTTAATTAGCCATACATTTCAATGAACGTGTTACATTTCTATTGCGCTTCTGGAAATTTTATAATGTATGCGTTAGGTCCCTTTTCGAGGAAACGATCTCAATTATTTCTTTATTTAGTGTAATGATCTATTTTTAAGAAATCAAAATGGCGAGCCTAACCACATGTTGAGAATCTGCCCATTGCATTAACAGTTACATGTACGAGCATATTGTGTGGTAATTTTAGGGCACCCAGGATTTGATTCGGGCGGGTCCTATAGAACATATTCGAGAGCCATGCATATCATTCTGTTCCCATTTCAAATGTTCTGATGTGCAACTGTCATCATAATTATACCGTTTGTTACAACAGTGAATTATGAATTCTTCTGTTTGTTTTTTGTTGTTTTCTTCCCCCCCGGAAAGCAAATCTGTCAACAACGTCGACCCACATCACATGCACGCGCTTGTACTGAATTTTAAATGTTCACAACTCGACTGGGGTCGAGGCGCGAGTGCGCGCTATGATTAATTCATGACTTCACACCTGCATTACTGTAATTATGCTGATCTCGGCTGGTAGAGCCTAGGCCCTACCAGGCCCTACCGTAGCTACGCCACTGGTATACAGAGGTCTGGTATATCGCATACATTTAGCCAATCGGACAGCACCGTGGTCATTCCAATGCCTACCAACTCCTTTCAGATGCCTCAATGGTGTCTTCCTTTCCGCAGCACGGTTCTCATCGAGGTCCTCATGATGTCGCTGCAATTGAGCAAATCGTATAGATTCCATATCAGCGTTAATTGCAGCTGTGTTTTCTTGATCAGCCTGTAACTCAGTGTCGCCTTCTTCATTTGGATTCGCTTGATAGCGCGCTCGAGATTTAGCTTTGTTTTGATTTGTTATATCGTCTTGTTTTTTTTGTCAGGTAATCAGCTCGTTGCTTACATCATGGATATTAGAGGTATAAGGGATTGGAAACCGCGCACGTGCGCCATACATTTCAACGGAACGTCGAGCGGACAGTTGCTAATTGGTAAGTCTGACACCTCGCCTATCGTAAAGTTAACTTGAGGCACAAACAGAGAGCAGGAAAAGATAGAGAATAAATTGCAGATTACAGAGAGCTAAGAGTTATGTTTTTAGTACCTTCCTAAAGGGAGTTACTAGACTTGGCGGAGTTGGCGCACTTCGTCTCCATTTTGAAACTCTCAGACGCTACGCCCAAACCAGAGATAATATATAATCTCTGGCCCGAACAAAGCGGCGTAACAGTGCGGCGTTAGGATAGGCAGATAGAGCACAGTATTTTACGTACCACAGTATAGTTTTTGCGCTTTGAATGTGTCACACTCACCAGAAATATTATAAGTAAAAGTTTTTTTGACCAGGTACGAAACTCTCAGACATAGCGACTGTAGCTTTGTCGTCAAAGTTACAAGACTTGGTTTCTAGATAGCTAGATGAATATTACGTGCCAACGGATAGTTGGTTTGCTGTCAATACGTATTATAGAGGAGATAAAAAAATTATAAAGTTAAGCCTTACAAACCCGCGCTCAATTTACATTATACGCCAGTTACGCTGAATGCTTTCTCTCAATACAGAATGTGTGATAGATCTAGACACAAGTTTAGATTAGACCAGTGTCGTACAAAACATGCATTGAAGGGACTTATTGTGAGGATTCCAAGGGATAAAATTTTTCTCTGTAAAGGCCTGGGTACTGGAACTGCCAGGAGTCTACCTGTTGATTGGTGTTGATTGGGTTCCCTTACCTCTAATATCTATGCTTACATCTCTTCCTTTGATTACGTGATGGTATTTTTACAAAAACTATCGATTAAACCGACAAGAGCCAAAAAGAAGCAAATGAAAGGTATGTGGAAATATGGGAGCAGTGATACGTACATAGAGTGGATTGAGGATTAGGTGAGGGGACCTGGTGAAGTGGGTTGGTTGTAATACTCCAACTCGTGACATGACTGCATGTTGTCTCAATGTTGCAACTGTGCTCAAACTTACTGATCGTTTGTTAAAATAACTTCCACTGTCCTGGTGCAGTTTTGTGTTTGCGAGCATACTGGTACAATGTACGTAATGACAGCCTCTCACTCATTCAGTACATTCTGAAATAGTGCTAGCTGATGCAGGGGTGTGCTAAATATAGGCCTAGTTCATTTTACCATGTGTCATTCCAATCAAATCTTGTTTCAGTGCTTTATACACCACCATTGTCTTTCAATTCTATATGCCACTGACTTTCTTGTATAGAGAATGTTGTTTCCTAGGTTTTGAAACGTCTTTACATGGCCATAGTCAATCACAAAAATTTGGAGGGAGATGGGGGGTTGTGATAATATTTAGCCCACCCCTCCCCCTTGGCCCCTTCATCCCGATGTCTGTTTGAATGAAAACAACTGCCATTCTATCCCATTGTCCCGTCCAGATCGATCACGTATCATCCGACAGGCTGTATGATTAGTGTCATTTAAAAGTTTACATGCAGGGTCTCTTATAGTCAACATACTTTATATGCCATCTTTGTCAAGCATAAGACTGACGGAAAATATCACGCTTGTGTACGCACCACAGCCATCTCTTGGATGATTAAATTCAGTATGGCATAATTAAGCAGTATTAATGATTAGTATAAAAATATTGAATAAATCACCAGACTCCTCTTTGGCCTGCTCCTCAGTTTCCACCAGCAGGTACAATATCCATCCTGCATGTACAAGAATCACTTGCCGTATTCATTCCACTCATCTTTCATATAAGGTGTGCTTCAATACCATGCAGCCTTCTCACCCATGGTGTGTGGATCATGTGATCTCTCGCACATAGGTGCCAATTGTCTCTGTGTACTCAGATTTAGCTAACCAAATTCAATAGCAACATACTCACACAGGCAAACATGCATGCCCAAGTATTTTATAAATGGGACAGTTCACGCGAAAATGATAACTCGCATTTATATATAAAGTGTTATATAAATGCTTCTCGTTTGAATCGTTATATCTTCCGAACGGTAAACGCTATCAACATCCTATTTTCAACACTTCATACCACACCATTTCTCTATGGTAAAATACTTTTTGGGATCTTGCACTTGCTCCTTGCCAGTATTGCAACGTTCGATACCCTATGGGTTCAAACCCGCCATAACTTTCTGTAGGAGTAATGAAATCGCTTCAAATTCGGTATGTAGGTAGAGAGGTCCTATACCTATCGATTTGTTCTGTTCGTTGATTTTTATGCCATCTGTTACGGAGATACAGTTGAATAAACTACGTGCACGTTTTCCCGCTTGATTCGCGCCAATGTAATAATCCCCGCCTCCCCATACATTAAGCGGAGCGCACTTTGCCCAAATCATTGGCGCGAAACGAGCGCGAAAATGTGCACGTAGTTTTTTCAACTGTATCTCCGTAACAGATGGCATAAAAATCAACGAACAGAACAAATCGATAGGTATAGGACCTCTCTACCTACATACCGAATTTGAAGCGATTTCATTACTCCTACAGAAAGTTATGGCGGGTTTGAACCCATAGGGTATCGAACGTTGCAATACTGGCAAGGAGCAAGTGCAAGATCCCAAAAAGTATTTTACCATAGAGAAATGGTGTGGTATGAAGTATTGAAAATAGGATGTTGATAGCGTTAACCTTTCGGAAGATATAGCGATTCAAACGAGAAGCATTTATATATATAAATGCGAGTTATCATTTTCGCGTGAACTGTCCCAAATATCAGTAAACTAATGTTTTACTGAAAATATAATTGCATTCATTGAGTTGCACGCAACATTGTTGCCTAGTGTATGGTCGCCTTAACGTTACAGTTTTTCTAGTGCAGATATATCTCTTACATGATTATACAAATCATTTCATTTTCTTCTAACTTCAAAGATAGCAATGACCCTGCATTTGCTCTTCGTCCACTCAGTGCTTTAGCAAGGGACATATCACTAATCTTACTTCTGCTACATGGACTGATCTTGTAACAGCCTTTTGAGCTAGCCATGGATGAGTTTTACAAAAGGCATCATTTACTTCACTTAAAAGCTCACTATCCCTAAGAATTGCTTTTTCTAGGCCACCATCATACTCTGCTAGTGTGTGAGAGTTGGGTTAATACATCAGCCTTCTTCACACCCCATGGACAGGTCACAAAGGAGAAAGAACTGTACATGTGGTGATGGTTTTGTGCAGATTCCTTACATGCGTTTTACACACCATCCCTTAGCATGCAACATGCTATAACATACCTTTGGGTGGTCGTGGTAGTTCTAAGACCTTTGCGATACCACGTCGTCTCGGCAGCTCGCTTTAAGTTAGGACGGGTCTGGTGTGGCATACGTTTAGCTAGTAGGACAGCAGCGGGGTCATCCAAATATCATCTCCTAATGGCAGCTGATCCTTTTAGCAGCACGGTTCTCCTCGAGGTCCTCTAGATATCGCTGCCTTTTAGCAGATCACTTAGATTCAATATTTGCCTTCTAGCTGTCGCCTTCCTTGGCTCTTTTCTAGGACCCTCGCACGTAGCTATTTCTAATTTCAATTCGATCAACAATTCAATTTACACCCTTTCATGCAATTCACAGTGTACCGCAATGCTCTAGTCAAATGTTATAGTCTTCTTCTTTTCGGGATATTCGATATCGTATCGTCGTTTATACGGATGCTAGGTCTGGGAGAGGTGCTGTCGCAAGATGGAGACACACATGTCATTGCATACGCCAGTAGAGTGTGACAAAAGCTGAAGCCAATACTGTGCAACAAGGCGGGAGATGTTGGCAGTCGTGTGGGCGGTCCGCTACTTTCGTACCTATTTGTGGGGTCGTTGTTTCGTTATACGTACAGATCACAATTCCTTGCAGTGGTTGAAGAGTTTCAAGGATCCACAAGGGCAAGTGGCTCGGTGGTTGGACATTTTAGCCGAATATGACATTTCTAGGTATTCTACGTTGCCTAGATCTATCTTTCGATTAGGTGAAAGCATTTTTTCAATTATCATTATCTAGCCAAAGTAATATTAATCAATAAAACAAAGGAGAATTTTGACGACAAACGGGCACAAAGCGAACCGTTTTATGACATGGCTAGGCCATGGTATCGAATATCCAATAAAAATTGAAACCTGCAAGGCGATATCGATAATAAATGATTAAATAGCTAAATTCATTAACATCGATTCGAATTTCAACCCCAAAGTGCATAATCACACACGCATGCACACACGCCATAGCTAGGGATTGAATCAGTCAAATGAATAATATGGACAAGGTATTTTATAGGATATGGGGCAGTCTTTTGAGCATTTGTAAGGGCTATTTCCTTTCCCAAGTCAAATGAGTTGGTTACATTTGTGGTGCCAGGGTTGTGCTTTTGATGTATCGTGGGATGCTTAGACAGTATATGGATTTTCATATAGGTTGTGGAGAACCTAGGTACTTATATGCAGTCATGCACTGTTTACCATCTTGCTGAATAGTGCATTTACGTCACCATTGCATCATCCAACTTTTGACTACTTGAATTTCCCTTTCCACTTATTTAGCCCCTGCACGTCTAGGCTTTAAAACAGATCAGATTCGGCATTCTGATCTGTTTAGTTACGGCGTGAATCTGATTTAGCAGGGTACGAATTTGAAGGTAATGGCCATTGGATACCTGAATATCTGGGTCCTATGTAGGATTGGCTCCATGGGCGTGGTTTTTATCAAGCGCATGCAATGAAGACCGTTCTGCTAAATTGTAGGACAGTTTTCGTTGCATGTGGTCTTTCCAAATCCAGTGTTTTATTTTTACACTCAATCCTATACATATATTTCTCAAAGAGAATTTACTTGTAACTTTACTATCCTTGCACATTATGAAACATTCTGACGACCCCTAAATGTGACTAACTTGGTTGGATGATAGTTTCTAGCTAACCTGTCTCAAACCTACATGAAACCAATGCTTGTAAAAAAATACGCACACCAGACTGACGCACACCCCACATATAAAGCGAAATGGAAGAGGGCGGTGGCAAATACTAAAATAGAAAAAGCATTGAGTACCAATTAGGGAAGAAATAAAAGCCCACGTTTTTTTCACACACCGTCAACCGCCTTTTGCAAAATGCACGCGTGGACTGTTGAATCCGGAAATAAATGGCTGCTTTCCCTCTGTCCCAGACCACCGGATATTTAGATATGCGTGTTAGCATCCGATGGGTTTGGGTGGGCTATAATCCGAATCTGTTCCGACTTTGGAGTTTGGAACATCAATCTGAATGATTAATATGAATCCGATCCGTTGGCCTTTCGGATAGGATATCCTAATCCGATCCGATCCGTTCAAGCCTTAGTGTCATGTCGTAGTGCAAAGAAAGAACATACACAATTATTGGCATTCATAACTCGAAGGCAGTGCCGACAGCCGCCTTGCGCGCTTATTTGTTTGCGAAAGATTCAATTATGACGTCGAAGTTAACCTGCATGCATGTTTCGCCAACTCTGACTCCACAGCCAACTTCCCAATGATGTCAATCGCATTTGGCACTTTGTCGATCGAAGGTAGTTCTTTTTAGAACGCTAAATGACCGCAATAAATGCGCAGTGCCACGCAACAACAAACCGCAGCATGCATCAAAGATGTTCAGATTTTGTCCCCCCGGACAATATCTGCTAGTGGATTCTGTTCCCCACGGACAGAATCCGCTAGCAGATATTGTCCCCCAGCATTATGGAGGATAAAGAGTACGAGAGTATTTTCAGCTTTGTAGACTCTGATATATATCCCGCGCTGGATATCAGAAGGTGTGCTGTACCAGTGTTCGGCACCAAGTTATACATCGATCACCTTCCCTTATTGTATTGTGTTTATACATATTGGAGTGCAGAACGTCTAAACATAAATCAACAATTGTGTTTTCTCATGCAGAGAAACTATTTTTTCAGATGCCAAGCAGAATATCTCGTCAGTGCAGGACGCATGAATGCTGACTATAGGATATGAAAAAGGGAAAACCAAAGGTATAGCAAATGAGCCTTCTCATTTTACGTACTTAGCGGTGAAATCTTTCTGTAGGAATACGATGTCGGCTGCCTAGTAATGTTGCTCAATAGTCACAAAGATCAAAGAAAGGGAGACAAACTTGTTAAGAGGTTTATAGGGTCTTATGCAGTGGAAGAGTATGTTGGGAAAGGTATTGAACATTCCTGGAACAGGGAAAGTACTGTAGACCGAAAGAGTTCCATCCAAGAAAGGTGTGGTTTCAAATTTAAGATGATGCTGTAATGAATATTCAATTCAATTCGTTTTATAGCAAGGCATGTGTTCTCTTACATGTGCACTATCACTAATGTATATGATCTACATATAGATATGGGTTTTCATATGTTTAAAGAAGTCATGTTTCCAGAGGATAGCCATTACATCACAATCATCACCATTCACCAAGTAGTGTTTTGTACCTATTCCTTATCTCAGTTGCTGAATAAAGATGTAACCACAAACCCTGTACTGCATTCAACATTAGAAGACTTCAACTGAACCTGTAAATACACATGCATGATGGTCTTCCTTCAAGCTGGTAAATGAAAAGTAGTAGTTTAAATTATGCATCCTGTGCTAAATTATTTCAACAGGAGAGAGTAATGAAATAAGTGACAGTGCATCAAGACAAGCTGAACCAGTAAATGCACATGGTAAATTGATAGCATTGATTAAGATGGTTTTTGAAATACGTCAAGTTAACTAGTAATGTCTTTTTGATTGTTGAGTGTTACCATGTATGGCTGCAGAGTCCTGGAAAGAACCAAATAACAAAGCAAGAGTTCTTAATGAGCATATTCAGGATATCCATTCCAAACGTTCTGAAGTTGACAATCATGGTAACAAAGCCCACCATGAAAAACGTGCAGTGATTGATGTGGATGACTGTACATTGCCTACCATTGCTGAGAATGTTGATGCTTGGTGGATGGAAGAATTTCAGTTAACAGGCGTGAGATTACTTTAGTGAGATGGCTCGCAGCACCCGTTATGAACAGTGGTCAGTACGTTCTAGCAAACCAGTACTTATAGAGGTTCAGGATTTCAAGATGTATGGACTTGTAATGAACTTTTCAATTGAAAAGGAACGATTCATTCAGATGTTACATGATCCTGCTGGCCATTGGCTAACTATTAGTAATGTTGGAACTGAGAAGCCATATGTTCTTCAGGTCTATGTTGTCAGGCCATAAAACAATCCATACCCCTGGCACCAATGCAACCGTGGACGTGGCCAGAGAGACCATGGCAAAGAGTTCATGTTGATTTTGCTGGACCGTTTCTGGGGAAGATGTTCTTTTTGTTGATGGATGCTCACTCTAAATGGCCAGAGGTGTACGAGATGACGAGTACAACAGCACAGAAGACGGTTGATATTCTTCGTCACATTTTTGCAGCATATGGACTACCAGAACAGTTAGTGTCCGATAATGGCCCTCAGTTTGTTGCAAAGGAGTTCGAAGACTTCATGTTGAAAAATGGAATAAGGCACATTCGAAGCGCTCCATATCACCCGGCTACAAATGGACTAGTGGAACGTTTTGTACAGTCATTCAAAAGAGCGATGGAAACAGGGAAGAACAGCGGACAGACATTACAACATAGATTGTCTTCATTTTTGTTAGCGTATCGTAGTTCACCACACAGTGTTACTAATGTGTCCCCTTGTAGTCTTTTTCTACAGAGAGAACTGAGGACCAAGTTGGATCTCCTTCGGCAAACCACAGAACAGATTGTGCGGAAAAAGCAAGAAGAGCAAAAAGAGGGGCATGACAAAAATACGAGAGAGAGAGTGTTTGAGCAAAATGATATTGTGTGGGCAAGTAATTTCGGGGTTGGAGAGAGATGGGTAAAAGGGAAAATAAAGCAGAGTTCTGGACCCTCATCGTATCTAGTGGAGTTAGCGGATGGGAGAGAGTGGAGACGACATATCGATCATTTAAGAAGAGCAGAGGGGGGAGTAAGAAAAACAGAAGGGATTAAGAGTGAAATTGATGATCAACAAATGATGCAGCCTGACAAGGAAGTGATAAATAAAGAAAAGCGTGCAGTAGAACCAGCCCCGGAGGAAGCAGGGGAAGTACAGATAGACCAGGATGAGACACCGACTGAAGTGGAAGAAAATGAAGATAAAACAATGGAAAGAGAACCAGAGGTACCAGTAGCCGGACATCGGTATCAGCTGAGACAAAATAGAAGACCACCAGACAGATATTAATAAGGAGAGAGGAGTGTCATATTATTATATGGACGTTCGCGCATGCGTAATACAGAGTACTTAACGAGATGATATCGTGTAATAATCAGTTGATATACTCAAATTGTCAGACTCCGCGATAGCCTACGTGGGTATATCACAGGGTTGACAACAGGAGATAAGAAAATGATTACACGTGGTGGGTGGCTAAGTGATGAGATTGTAGATGCTGGTCAGAAACTGCTGAAATCAATGTATCCTCATATACAAGGGCTTCAAGAGGTTGCACTGGGTATGGTCTTGTCATATAGCATTGCAAAAAGTGAGTTCATTCAGATTATGAACACTGGAAAACACCATTCATTTGGGTAACAGTTTCAAATATCAACTGCAATGATGAAGAGATACATGTCTATGACTGTGCATCAGGTAGTCCAACTAGTTCTCTATTAAACCAGATTGCAAGCATTGTTTGCACTCCCAAAGACATTATCAAACTTACCTACTTTGATGTGCAAATGCAGCAAGGTTGTGATGACTGTGGGCTATTTGCAATAGTATTTGCTACTTCATTGGCTAGAGGAGAACAACCAGGTAGCTTCTTCTATCAGCAAAAGGCAATGAGGAAGCACTTAGTTGATTGCCTTGAGAAGCAAAATATTACTGCATTTCCAATACAAAAGATAAGACGCCATGGATCTAAAGTGAGGCACTCAGCAAATATACCAATACATTGTGTTTGCAGATTGCCAAAATTGGAAGGAATTAAAATGATTGAGTGTAGTTATTGTGGAACATGGTATCATATTGACTTATGTGTGTCAGTATCTGCAGATTCCCAACAACCACATACAAAGTGGGCTGTGTGAGATGTAAAAGTTGGACTGATAATTAGTGCTGTTTCTTTGTCAATGATTGTCAATGATTTACACTAAATGTGCTTGTCCACTTAATTGTGTTATCATGTTTTCAGTCATATTTATGAAGAAATAAATGCCAATAATTTTTACATTTTAATTGGAAACATTTGGTCCCGGACCAAATGTCGCTGCCACATTTGGTCCGGGACCAAATATAGCAGCCATATATGGTCCTACCGGACAGAGTATGGATGCGACATTTGGTCCTCGGGCGGACATAATATGGCATGGTGGGACCGAATATGGCAGCCACATTCTGTCCGGTAGGACCAAATATGGCAGCCAAATTTGGCTGCCATAATCGGTCCGCCGGACAATGTTCAGGTAGGACATTTTGTGCCGTGACAGGTCCCACGCATCGCGCATACAGATGTGCAATGAAAACCGAAACACTCATTTTGTATTCAGGAAAAGAGTTTTTAAGTTGAATCACAATCGACTATCTTTACTAAATGTATTTAATTTATTCGAGATACATAAACCACTTCTCGTAAAGATACTATGCTTTCCAGGTATTGAAAATACTGTACACACACACACAAATGACAGACATCACGTTGATACCACAAGAACATCAAACAAACACATGCACACACAAAGTCACTTCAGTAAGTGGCATAATATTGAGACAGCTCAGACCTCAGAGGCCATGGCTGCCCTCGTGTAGGGGTCCAAATTCATATCCACACGTCTGCCTTCAAACACAAGCTTGGAGGACTGCTCAGCAAAAAACTGCACCTAGTGACTGGATGGATGGTGATGTCAGATCTACACCAACTGAGGTGTTCAGGGGTGTCTGCCCTTCATGGCCATCCAGTGAGGTATCTGTACGTAACGTAACAATGTGCCATTCTGCACTTAGTTAAGTAACAATCCGCAATTGTACATACGTAACCCACCTTTACAAAAATGTGGTTGGTCGTCTATTACGTGCTGATTGATGCGCATCCACCCCTCGTCGGATGGGGTGGGGTGGGGCTGGCCTTGGGTGCATGCACGTGCTAGTTCTCTATTCAACCAGATTGCATGTTGTTTGCACTACATTATCAAACTTACGCACATTGATGTGCAAATGCAGCAAGGTTGAGATGACTGTGGGCTATTTGCAATAGCCGCATTTGCTACTTTGTTGGCTAGAGGAGAACAATTGAGTTTTTAAATTGAAATTTCGGACGATCGAATTATGACATGATTGGCGTTTCATAGGCCTCTGTCCCTCCAAAGTGTGTAGCTCCGCTTTTGGAAGCCTGTGGGACTGGGGACGCTGAAACTACAGAACCAAGGTGTTCCCTTTCATGGATACGTTGCAGAAATCTGGTCATCATTAAAATGCTAACATGCACAAGTACCAAACAGTGATCATGAGTCCATATTTTCGATCATCTTAAGAAATTTGTAACAATGATACTGCGATTTCTCATCATCATGAACCAAGCGCACCGCTTCCCTCGCTTCCTGAAGGTTAAACGCTGAATAATCAGTAGGCCTGTCACCTTTCAAGTCTTCCATAACGCTGTACAGCTCCTCATTTAATTCCAACTTGGTACGCAGATTGTTCCACTTTTTCCTTGCTTCCTCTCGGTCGACTAAGACGTCTTCATAACCCTTGTCTCCGTTGATTACCATATCTAACTGGGAAAGGTAGTATATCGCGAAATCTTCTTCGCCAAGTACTTTGGTTATACATTTCATCTCTAGTATGTACGGTATCTCCCCAACAATTCGTACCCTTTTTATGTGTAGAACCCGTTCTGCCAAAGCGTTCACGGTTGTTACGAATTTCTCATCCTGGGAAGATAAACGGAGAAGTTGTTCCTCTCGCTGTTGAGCCAATTTAAGACGCAGCTCATGGAAATTGCTTATAAGTCTTTCAACTCTATCCTTTTGACCACCAACAGTTATAACAACGGGTGCTAGAGTCTCCATTTATTTTTGAGTAAACACTACTTACGTCATGAACGTGACTCTCTAAATATACGCACGCATTGTGTGTCGCTGGGCAACCGATGCCAGGGGTGTCCCACCTCCCCGGGACGGCTCCGCCCCGCCGCTTGCCACACCCTACCTGTGCCCTTCCCTCTTCCCCCCCCCCCCCCCCCCCCACCTCTAAATCCTGCTTATATGTACCGCACCAGTTTCTACGAAAACGTTTATGACGTCATATTTACGCATTCCAATCCCGTTCCGTCAGGTCTTTAATCTATGGTTATATACCAGGCCCGTAGGCTGGGGGGGGGGGGGGGGGGGGGGGGGGGGGGGGAACCCCCCCCGCATGTCACGGATTAATTCCGGCCATAATTTTTATCATCCACTTTAACAAATTTAACCCCTTGGGGTATTAAATAATATACTTGTTCTTATAATTTGATTTGCGTATCGTCCGTTGAACGGTTTCGCCAAAATATACACAGGGGGAAAAAATCATGTTCCGGGCCTTGGGTTTTACCCTATCCACTTTGCGATCTGTTACATCAAATGTATTTAAAGTGCCTAAGTCAACAGTGGATACATGATGGAACAGATCACAAGGCTGATAGGATAAATCCCAAGGTCCGAAACATGATTTTTTTTTTCCCCCGCGATATACGCGCACTTGCCTCTATTGCCACTTCGGCTTGACTAGCACTGCTCACTGTGCTTACTCCGTTGTTTTTGATATAAAACGGCCGGAACAGAGGGAAAGAGAACGCAATTGATCTGCTATATTGTGCAAATCAAGTCTCTTGACAGCTTTTCCTTTCCAAGAAACGGGAAATGGCTGAAAACTGTACCAAAAGTGCAGCGACTTTCATGCACTTTGCCAGTAGGCGAAGCTACTGACTCCATGCAATAATAGTTTGCAATTGCCCGACGACGATCAATTAAGGTTTACAGAATGTCGATCAAGGGACACGGAATGTTGACCAAAGAACACAGAATGTCACTCAAACTCCAAGTGAAGTAAGTAGAGTGGATGTAGATGTAGATGTAGATAGTGAACGCCTACAAAATAGATATGTCCAAAAGGAGTCACACTTCCTTCAAAGCACTGCAAATGGCATTGGAAGGCTCGTAAATGACCTTTTATCTCTCAGTGAAGTTACGCAAGCTATAGGGCGACTATATCAGGAGAGAACAGTCTTATGCGTCACTTTTTGGTCCTATCACATCCATCGATTTGGAGCCAGAAAATGATTGTCTGAAACAAGTTGAATGGGAGATCAAAGCATTGCATGTCGAGCTCTGCCCAGATAAGACCCATGCATACTAAAGAAAAGTACATATATCATTTATGACTGAATTGCAAACTTCATATTGCATGTGTCTATAAGCTAGATTGTGGTTCTTCATGCATGGGTCTTCCGGCTAGAGATACAATAACTCTTCCTTCATATCAGTATTGGCTGCGTAACGCGCGGGATTCAGTGATTCAAGTAGTATTATGTATAATAATAGTTCCAGGTTTAATGATTAAGGACCCCCCCCCCCCCCCCCCCCCCAGTTTAAAACCAGCCTACGGGCCTGTATACAAGGTTTGGTTTATTTAGAAACGGCACTCGAAAAGTTCTATTACTCGTTCTATAGTAACATTTTAAAATACGTTGCTAGCTCATACACCTTATATCGTACGTAATAATACATCAAGGTCACCTGCCCAGCTAAGGGGTATATGGGCTCCCCCATCGGGGTCTGGGGCTTGTCACGGCACAAAATGTCCTCGGTACCTAAAAATTGTCCGGCGGACCCATTATGGCAGCCAAATTTGGTCCGGGACCAAATATGACTGCCACAAGTAAAGAAAAACATTCTCTAACGAGAAAGTTGGTGGGATATAGGAATTGGAGGCAATGGTGGTGTTAAAAGGAAGGGAACAAGGTTTTGAGAAAAGGTTAAATGAGACAAATCCTGCACTTCTTTTCTGTTCGTGCTAAAGCTCCCGCGCGAAGCGCGGAGCTTTTGACGGATCGTCATCCCGCACATTATTGGTGACATTTTATAGAAACTTGAAAAGGGTGGCGAATACTGTGCGTGGTTCGGTTTGGGGGACTCTATTCTCAGTGCAACTCATAAACTGCGTATCCTAAATTAATGAGTAATCCCTATTTAACAGACTTATTTTCCTATCATGGCAGATACCTGCGGAATTAAAATACGTATTTATCGCCATTTCACATTTGACACTGAATGAAACATACAATGAATCTATACAATTACTACAAAATCATTTATTGGTACAAAATACAAGATTGAAACATTTTTCTGTTGTGTTTGCTGATAAAAGCTTCACACACCTCATCAATATCAATATGAACATCACTATGCAAATGCATCAGTGCTAATCCAGCAAAACGCTCAGAACTCATTGTACTTCGTAAATACGCCTCAATGCTGAAAAAGACCTTTCTGCTTCACAGCTAGACACAGGTATAGTGCAGGCAATAATTAATAGTACTCGTATGTTGGGGAAAACATCTTCATCAGCTGCATGGATACAATGTGCCAGATCTGCAGGAATGATGTTATCAAGGGATTCAGATTTTAGTTTCCAAAAACGTTGCCACTGTTTTAATTCAGATAGAAGTGATGAAGCACTAGGTAAATCACGTTCCCAAAACAACAAACATTTTGCAAGATCTTGTAAATCACTGTGATTAATTATACTAGATAAAATAAGTGACTACCAACCATACTGTCACGATGAAATCTATTGTTTAGTACTTGTTCCATGTGATCCAAGAATGGAATTGCCACATTAATTCTGTAATAAACTTCAGGATCTGGATTTTCTGGACCTGCATTAGCCCTGTGTTGTTGTCTTCCAGATAGACGTGGAACTGTAAGTACTATGCCTAACTCACTACCAATTCTGCTAGCATCTATAAACCAATCATGAAAATCTTTCTCTCTGAAAATTGCAATATCACTGATGACACTGTGTATCAAGTTATAGGCATGCACAATATCCTCATCTTGCGTCTTACCTATATCTATACTGAAGTATAAAAAAGAAACTCCAGGCCCGTAGCGAGGTAAGTCTGAAAGGGAGGGGGACGGGGTGTGTGTGGTTGGATCGATTTCTAATAGGACTGCGGGGGGGAGGAGTAGTCTAAGCGGTGTGTGCATGTGGGCCCTCATGCATTCACGCAGCTGAATCAATTAAGTAATGAGATAACGCGATCGGGTGGGTGAAGTCATGACAGGCGCGCGATTCCTGTACGCATAAATTACCTTTTGCTTTCTTTCGAGATACTTTCCGAGCCCGAGTGAACAGGCTTGCCATAACGCTCTCTAGAACAATGAATATCACATGGGATGTTGTTAATTGGTTTCACTAATGAATTAAAGTATTAATCCTTAATTTTATTCATCATCAGGTCTGATCCGCCACTGAGTAGGAACGTCAGTTGAGTCAGGACACAAGCACATACGATATCCGGCCGTAACAATAACATAGTTAAATAACAGTTCATGTGACCTCTGGAAGGATAAATGGCAGGGGCACGAGTTACAATCTAACGCGTATGACCGACGCGCATGCATATGGTTAGATCAGTAAAATCGACGATAGCCTTAGTTTGGCAGGATTTATGTAAAAGCAATGACCTCACCTAACTTCTCTACCATACAGACGTACAATTAATTAAATAAAAGGCGAAAACAATAATATATGGGGAATTTCATGAGAAAAGGGACCTTATGGATATATAAATCATAAATGTATAAAACACAATAAATCGTGTGCGTTTTTGATGCGCTATATCTTCCGAACGATTAGTGCTATTCTCTTGAAATATTCAACCCTTACTGGTACACCTATTGCCTACATGCGTAGCATTTTTTCATATTCAACACTCTTTCCATCCCATATGTGTGGTGGACAATAACCCCACGGGGTAAATATTTAAGAATCTTCATAGCCGAGCATGATACAGACTCCAAGTTCGCCATGCGCACGTAGGAGTCCTCCTCCTACTGTATTCTCCAGATCGTTTGAGTTTTTCTTAGCCGTTATGGAAATACAGACGACTGAAGTTGAACTTCTTTTCAGCGCCATTTCGCATTATTGCGGCGATGTATGACATCACGTAGGAGTGATGTCATACTTACGTCTTCATTATCGTCGTTACTTATTTGCTTTGGGCACGAGACTACCTGCTCCGTTATTAATAAACTCATTGACGCTTAGTAAATTAATACGAGACTACAGCACTTGCTTGCTTTTGTGTAGTGCAGTCACTGCTAGATAATTATGTATCGTTTCATGAATACACGCCACGGGAATATAGTCTTGGAGGATTGAAACGACGTCCACAGGCCAGCCAAGCCTCCTGTTCTTCGTCACGTGATCCGAATGCCAGTGTTGAACAGGTACTGTATGTGTATTCTTTCATCACAGCTAGGTCGGGCATACCGAGGACATGCAGCACGTACGTATTTCAACCTAATAGAATGCCACAAACACGTTCACTGTGCATACATGTACGTATACACACCTCGTGCATTTGCATTACATGTACTAGTGTGTACCATGTCCCGTGTCTTCCTTCTTGAAATGGTCACACGAGAGCCCAACTGGTTTACGGATCAATCATAACAATTCGTGACCCAATGGTTGACATGCAAAGTGTGTGATGTATAAGTTTCATATAAGGGTGTTGGTTATTTGCAATACATGTTCCGTGTATTGCAGCATGGCTGTGTGTATGTAGGGCTCTGCATGTGTGTACATGTGCATATGTGAGAATATTTGTTTATGTACAGGTATTGGTCAATGTATAAGTACTTGTGAATATGAAAGTATGAGTATATGCCATTGTGTGTATGTAAGAGTAGAGTACTGTATGTGTATATGTGTGTGTGTGCATGTAGGAGTATACAACTGTAGGAGTACTTTATGTGTATGTGTGTATGTGCAGGTATCTGTGAATGTAGGTATATGTATGTAGTACGTATATGTATGTGTGAGTACTGTAGGAGTATGTGTGGATGTATTTGCGTATCAGTGTACAATGTATTAGTATATGTGCATGTACAATACGTGTGTATGTCCAGTTATGTGTGATTATGTGTATATGAAGGAGTATGTATGTATGGATGGATGTACAAATTATTTGTGTATGTAGATATGTGTTGTAGGAGTATGTGTATATACCTGTATAGAAGTGTGTGTATATACAAGTGTGCGCATGTAGGAGCATTTGTTAACGTAGGAGTATGTTTGTCATTGTGTGTTAGAAGCATGTACTGTATGTGTATTTGTATACATCTGTGTATGTACATGTAGGTGTATGTGTGTGTGTACAAGTATTTGTGAATGTAGGTATATGTGTGTACGTATAAGTATTTGTGAATGGAGTATATGTGTGCATGTGTACTCTAGTAGAATGTGTGTATATAAAAGTGTGTGTATGTACAAGTGTATGTGCATGTAGGGGTATTTATGTATGTATGTATGAGTACATGTGGATGTATGGGAATGCATGTTTGTATGTAGGAGTATGTAAGAGTACTGTTGGAATTTATGTGTATGTACAAATATGTGTGTATGTATACTGTATGTGTGTTTGTACGAGTATGGGTAAATGTATGTGTCATGATTTGTGACTTGTTCACTTTATGCTGGTTTAGGATCACAAACTGGAGGGGATTGGGGAGAATCACAGCATGTGAAGGCGTGAAGCTCACTTGTAGTCTGAAGGATAACCCTACTGCTAACCTTCAGGCACCACCTCCTCCCCCCCCTACCTGTGGCATTCAGCTACTCGCCAGCAATAGCAAAGGTTTGGTTGTGGTATCAGGTGTCGTACAAGTATCCCCTGACTGGGTAAGCACGTGTTCAACTGAATTCAAACTCTGCAAATAATCGCCACTCTCCTAGTGACATCAACTGTTTATCCATTGCTTTGTGTACTGTATGTCCTTGTGATTCATGTGTGTAATGAATAATTTGTGTCACCTACCTCAACGATCTTTGGGTAGGGGTGAACGGTAACTCAAGCATGTCTTGTTTACCTTGGCCATGACAATTGTACACTTGATGTACATGTATGATACTTAACGTCTCACATGTGGTACAGCATGTCAAGCTTACTGATGTATGCTATTGTGTACTAACTGCATGATGCATTTGGGTAACATACAGTATAAATCATACACACTGCATGTATGAACCTACACCAAAGTGAATCCACAAGCTACCACACTATACACATCAGCTTTGTTCACTTCCGAGGTTCCATTATTCGTTCACATTCCTCACTGTTTGGGAAACTTATTTCCCAGATACGAGGATCGCTATCTGGGGGGGCATACAGATATTTGTGTCTGCACACTTTCTTCATGTGGTCACGTTGATTGGCATGGATGCCATCTTCAGCTGCAAACCACTGGAGAAGGTGACAAGGATATTATAGAAGAGAAAGTGGTAGGGGAAAAAAATCATACATGGACACTGAAGCAGATAACTGTTATACATGTACATGTAAGTGAACCTGTTAATGGCATCATAGTGATGTCATGAAGGTCCTAAAATTCTGCCTCAATGAATTTATACACATACCTTTCTACACTCAGGACATGGCTTAGCATGAAGCTTGTCCCTATCACATTTTTTACGTATAGTTGCAGCAAACTTGTACGCAGGAAGACCTGCACGTTTTGCAACTGTCTGAGCATATCTATATGTGTACAAAAAATTTTGAATGTTGTGCATTCAATATATTCTCATCAACGTTATGTAGCTCACTTATTCAGTGAGTCCTGTCCATGTTCTATTGTAGCCAAATCTTCCATTTCCCTTTCTCCCATATCTGCATGAGGAAGGTCCTCCTCTTCCTCTGTATCTATGTCCCCCTCTGTGAATAATAGTGGACTGTACACTTGTGTACATTGCACTATAGGGATGACTGAAACAGAGGTAGGTGGTTCTGCTGGATGTGAGTAGCTGTCTATCCTTGGAGATGGCGGTTGGGACTCAAAGTCGTTTAGCAAACACTGGCTATCACTTGATGGTATGCCCTCTATCACAACTGGTCGAGCCTGGTCACTGAGACCCTCATGACATGTGTTCCCTTGGTATTGCAGTGTAAATAACAGTTTACAATGCAAAGAGCACAGTTTACAAACCACACACACACACACACACACACACACACACACACACACACACACACACACACAAACACATGTACAATCACACAAACACACACACACAAACAAACACACACACACCACAAACACGCACACACACACACACACACACACACACACACAAACACACACACAAAAACATGCACACACACAAACACACACAAACCGGCCAATAGATGTGTGTTTTTCTCATTGCCTGATTAAGTGTTAGTAGTGCATGAAAAGCACATGGAACACATACCTGTACTCATGGGATCATGATTGCAACATGCACACTGTTCTTTCCATTTGTCAATTTTTGGCACATCCAATCTAAGTAGAACGGAGAATGCTTGTACTGATTTGATGTACCATACCAATGAGATCAAGTTGAAGCTACTACTGTGGCTAACCTAGCAATTTCTGCTTCCAGATTTGTGATTTTGGTTCTCAGTTGTTCAATAATGACCTTCTGATGTTCGATTTCTTTCTTCAGCACTATATACAAGACGTGTAATATTGAGACTGAGGGCTTTGCTCGAATTTGATTCTATCAATATCATTGTTCTATAAGCCTTACAGTGATTACTTGAAGATTCATTCAGTGTCTGTTTTAATGCGATCCCAAGAAGATCCAATGCACGCTCGATATAATTGGCGGTGTTCATGCTTCGCAACAGAAGTAGAAATGTCAACAATTTTACAGTAGCGGAGACTTTTACCATGCAGCTCACGTTCGAAGGGAAACGACTTGACACAACTGTTGGTGTTCATAGCGTGACCTCAGTGTTTTCATGCATGTATTCGTGAATACAATCACGACTGGCCTTTAACAATTGCTATTGACAGTTGTTTTCATACAGCGACCTGGAAGCTTTCAGTCATGAATAATAAGTGATTTGTACAAGGCCAGTGCACAATAATCAATATGGATACATGAAGCGCAGATCGCTATATGAACACCTAGGTTTCTCGCTATATTAATTTCTCCCAACTAGTTACCTATTCGGAGCGCTGCATGTACCGCAGTACGATCCTCTCCCTCCGCAACAATGTATGATACAAAAATTCATGCAAATCACATACATTAATAAGGTTCCCCAACTAAGCGCCAATTTCCGGTCTGAAACTATACCCTTTTTTGCTTTCATTAGCGAGGACACGGTAAGCGACATGCATGCTATGCGTATGCTGCAATAGATATGTATTTTCCCGTACTGAATACTTGGTCCCATGCGGACATGATAACTATCAAACCGAAATTCGCGGTCACCATTGCCTATGTATTCATACTTATGTCAAAGTGTTGTATTATTTTGTCATGAAATGCAAAGCAAGTTCGTTTATTCCACTACAAGTGTGCATACAATTTTCCGGCTCCCCTTTCTCATGATTCGTTGCAATTTTATGGTGGCTCTTTGCGTCGTTATTGACACATTATACTGTACACAGTTGTAATGCCAAAGTGTTCGTCCAATAGCATGATTATCATTTAACTGCCTTGATGTTGAAACTTTTGTCTCATCTTTGCACCAAAGGATGCAATGTCACAGGTGGGAGAAGAATTGAACGAACTATCAGACAACTTAATACAAGCGCAGCTTGAAAAGAAGGAAGAGTGTGAGTGGGAGTCAGAGGAGTGGGACAAGTCTGAGGAGGAGTGGGAAAGTTCTGACAAGGAGTGGGAGGAGTCTGACAAGGAATGGGAGGAGTCTGACAAGGAGTGGGAGGAATCAGACAAGGAGTGGGAACAGTCTGACAAGGAATGTGAGGAGTTGGAAGAGGAGGGGATGATGGAGCATGAACAGTTTTGTGAGGAGGAGGAAGATTTGGGAAAGGAATATTGGAAGGAGAATTTTGATGAGAGTGATGCATCAGAAGATCTGGATTGTGAAAGAAGCACAAGTAAAGGAAAAAGCAAAAAGAAGACGTTCCTGAATCTTTACATTACAAAAGGGGGCTGTTGTGGAAAGAACTGCCTAGCAAAGGATACAGAGTTGTCATGGAAAAGAGCACATGCTTTACATGCCTTAGATACCAAAACCAAAAAGGCTGTAATCCTTGGAATGCTGGCAATGATAAGGGATGATTCTAGTTGCAATCGTCAAGGTGAACAACGTGTCCGCAATACCTTCAGGTATCGCCTTAGCTGGTCACATCCCATTTGTAGGGATGCATTTTGTGCAGTCGCTGGTATCGGCATCAAGTGTCTCAAATTGTGGCAGAGTCAGGTGGGGTCTGAATCAGACGTGAAATGTGTTGAACATGGAAATACTGGCAGATCCCCTCATCATGCATTGTCACATGATGACACTTGCAAAGTTGTTCATTTTATCAAACAGTATGCCAACACAAATGGATTACCTGATCCTGGTCGTTTGAAGGGTAAACACCGAAACATTATCCTGGACAGCAGTAATAGTATGCAAACCGTTTACAATGAATATCGACGAGCTCTGACTTCCACACTATCACCATCACCACCTCTCCGACCTTCTCATTACCTTACCCTTGGTCTGAAGAGGCAATATTCTCTCCTAAATGATCCACCAACACCTCCTCCTCCACGTCCTCCAGTGGAATATGTATGCTACAATACATTTGCAGCACTTTGGCACAAACATTGCCCAGACATAACACAACAGGCATCACGCAGCGACCTTTGTGACACTTGTGATAAGATTCTGGTCACACTGCGTCACAGTATGTCAGATGAACAGAGAAAAAAGCTGAACCAGACGTACAACAAGCATCGTGACTCTGCCAAGCTTTTACGTGACCACTACATAGACAACATTGCCACAGCTGAACGAGAATGGAGAATGCTGAGCCAGAGGGATCGTGACCAAGTCCTGCAAAGCTTTACATCACCACGCCCCCTTACAACACCTATGTTGGATATTCAAATGCAGTACTCATTTGATTATTGCCAGCAAGTGGCCATCCCTTATAGCTCACAGCAACGAGGTCACTACTTCTTCAGGACGCCACGGAAGGTACAGGTATTTGGTGTGTGCTGTGAGCCACTCAAAAGACAAGTATTCTTTCTTATTGACGAGGCAGAGAAAATAGGTAAGGGAGCAATGTCAGTTGTAAGCCAAGTACATGCCTTTTTGAAGCTTCATAGTGTAGGAGAAAAATGTGTAACACTACAGGCAGACAACTGTGTGGGCCAAAATAAAAACTCTACTATGTTGTGGTACTTGGCATGGCGAGTTATAACAGGTCAGCATGACAGAGTTGAACTTAATTTCATGCTACCTGGTCACACAAAATTTGTGCCAGATTCCTACTTTGGAATATTTAAAAAACACTACCGACAACAAGACCATGTCGATGATATGTCTGATCTTGTTGAGTGCGTGAAGAAGTGTGGGTGCAATGTGACCTGTGTGCCACAGCAGTACCAGAATTGGGTATATTACAACTGGAATGCTTTTCTGGACCAGTGGTTTGTACGTCCAGCTGGGTTTTCCATCTATCACACTTTTATTTTTGACAAAGAACATCCGGGTATAGTTAAAATGAAATTGTGGCCAGATCAAGTACCAAGAGATATGTCATTACTTAAAGATGGGGTTACAGTCAGCAGCATTCAATACGCATACAGAGATGGGACAATGCCACGTGTTGTGTTACCCAAAGGCTTGACACAGCAAAGAGCACAGTATCTGTGCTCACATATGCACATATGCACATATGCACATGTGCACATATCACATATGCACATGTACACACATGCAGAGCCCTACATACACACAGCCATGCTGCAATACACGGAACATGTATTGCAAATAACCAACACCCTTATATGAAACTTATACATCACACACTTTGCATGTCAACCATTGGGTCACGAATTGTTATGATTGATCCGTAAACCAGTTGGGCTCTCGTGTGACCATTTCAAGAAGGAAGACACGGGACATGGTACACACTAGTACATGTAATGCAAATGCACGAGGTGTGTATACGTACATGTATGCACAGTGAACGTGTTTGTGGCATTCTATTAGGTTGAAATACGTACGTGCTGCATGTCCTCGGTATGCCCGACCTAGCTGTGATGAAAGAATACACATACAGTACCTGTTCAACACTGGCATTCGGATCACGTGACGAAGAACAGGAGGCTTGGCTGGCCTGTGGACGTCGTTTCAATCCTCCAAGACTATATTCCCGTGGCGTGTATTCATGAAACGATACATAATTATCTAGCAGTGACTGCACTACACAAAAGCAAGCAAGTGCTGTAGTCTCGTATTAATTTACTAAGCGTCAATGAGTTTATTAATAACGGAGCAGGTAGTCTCGTGCCCAAAGCAAATAAGTAACGACGATAATGAAGACGTAAGTATGACATCACTCCTACGTGATGTCATACATCGCCGCAATAATGCGAAATGGCGCTGAAAAGAAGTTCAACTTCAGTCGTCTGTATTTCCATAACGGCTAAGAAAAACTCAAACGATCTGGAGAATACAGTAGGGGGAGGACTCCTACGTGCGCATGGCGAACTTGGAGTCTGTATCATGCTCGGCTATGAAGATTCTTAAATATTTACCCCGTGGGGTTATTGTCCACCACACATATGGGATGGAAAGAGTGTTGAATATGAAAAAATGCTACGCATGTAGGCAATAGGTGTACCAGTAAGGGTTGAATATTTCAAGAGAATAGCACTAATCGTTCGGAAGATATAGCGCATCAAAAACGCACACGATTTATTGTGTTTTATACATTTATGATTTATATATCCGTAAGGTCCCTTTTCTCATGAGATTCCCCATATAGTTTAAAATTTTATTAGCTGTTTTAATAACGTGATAGATCTCTAAAGTGTCTGGTGAGTTTAACGGTGAAATCAGAATTTTTTAATCACAATTGCCGAGTTATGCACTGATGTCCACAATTTCTGGACATGAAGGGGCAGGACACCCGCCAGAGCACCATTGCAATACAAACTGAAGTTGATGAGGATGCCATTACTATGAGTTGGCAAGTCCCAAGACACAATGATGTAGGTGGAGCCCACATTCTGCACTGGCACAGCATCAAATCCATCCGGTGCTGGGGGAAGGAGGGGGAAGAGGATGACATCACATAACGGCAATCACATCACACATACATGTATATGTATCATAGATTATCTATGCATGTATATAGTCAGTGACACACACATACACATGCACACACAATCACACACACACACAAACACACACACATGCACACACACACACACACATGCACACACACACACATGCACACACACACATGCCAACATGCCTGCTTCTCCTGTTGTGATATTCACGTATACGATGTAACTGACTACGCCGCTGGACACAGCTATGGACATGTACATGTAGCCCACTTTGGGGGGGGGGGGGGGGGGGGGGGGGGGGGGTACGCTACTAAATTCACATAGTATACTCACCAAAACACCTGCGTCTCAGAAGATGAAAGCATGAAGGGCATACGTAGTTCGATCCCTGCATGCATCATTGTGCCTAATTGATGCGCTCCACTTCTCCAGTGCAAGTGACGCACAACTGATAAGTTAATTTTAATTTGTGTATCGGTACAATTATAATTGTAATTCAAATTGTAATTGTCTTGATAGTCACGTCACAGCTATTAAAGTTTATAACCGTTAACCCGACATAATTTTATTCTAAGATGACGCAAGGTATTACGGAATGACTACTTTTTATGAATAAATTATGCGCGGTAGAAATTAAATTTTGTCTTGATTTTAGTTTACGAATGGTTGATGATATAATCTTATAAAGCACAGATTCACAATCAATCCGATTTATCGTAAATTATAAACGTGTTTGGAATTCAATTTAAAAGAAAAAAGCAAGATGACCGCCTATGTATGGGCCATTTCTCCATATGATCTACAATTGTTTTGGTACAGTATTATTGGTGGCCTAGGAGTTACAATAATGTTGTTATTGGTAACTAATGTGGAGTTTTCCATAGGATCCATAGGCAGTCTGGTCACGTGCCCTGATGAACTCCTAACCTCCATTCAATTATGCTCTACATCATGCAGCATCAGAGTGATGTATCTTGGTACTTATATGCAGCCTCGTGGGATGGACACTTTACCTGTTACCACCTGCACTTACTGAAAATATAATCTGCTTTCCAAATAGAAAGTATGGGATCGTTCTGCGAAATAGGGACCAAGCCATACATTATAAAATTCCCCCTGCATGGTTCTCGCGCAACAAAAATTTTACGCTTACGTTGAAGTAAATGGCTAATTACACAATTCAGCGCCTTACAACTCCATTACAGATACTCCGATTCTCATTGCATAAGTAGCAATGTATATAGACTTCTGAATTAAAAGATGGAAACCTTGAAAAGAAAATTCGTTAAGTCCCTTTTCGCGGAAACGATTCCGTATACATAAATAATTCAGATCATTACGGCGCAAATTCGCGCCGCTGCCCGTGAAAGAGTTTATTGGGCCTAACAATTCAGAGCCTTACAAATTCATGAAAGCCCATATCCAGAAATGAGCGGTCAAAGGGAAAGCTAATTAATTCGCGGTTTGCGAATCACCGAATATTCCCGTATAACTTCCCATAGACATGTATGGGGTACTTTAATACCAAGCACACCAGATTTTTCTCAGCATTTGCCAAAGGGGATTGTTAGTACACTACATTTGCCATGATTTTTAGTGGGGTCGCCGTATTTTTCCTATTTAAGACGTCGCTTCCCTAGGATTGTCATAACATTGTCCTCAATGTACACGTAGTCAATGGGTGCGTTTTCTCATTACAAATTCTATGACCATTTGTGTCAATATTTTTACGATTTGCCAATTTGCCAAAGGAAAAACATGTAGCTAGTACATCGAAGAACTATAATATATATTGAAAATTGGGTCTTTGTATTTAAAAATCGGCTTCCATAATTGAAAGAAGGATTCTATATCGAATCGGATTGTTGTCTCCGTCTCGTGCCCTCAAAATCGACTCACGCGCGGGACAAGGCAAATGAGTATCTCCCTAGCTGTACCAGTTTTATACAGTATGAAATCGGGCCTGAAATCGATTCTGCACGCCTCCTAGCGCTACGTAACAAGGTTTGTTGCTACCAGTTGAGTAGCCTACATATAAATGTACGTTATCGTACCCATACGTTCCGGATCTTTTGTAAACATCGCCGGGCCCATTTCATAATTGTATTGCTGTTAGGCTGTTACGTTGGTAGTTTATCTAAGTAACTGAAGTACAACTACTAGTATAGGTGTGACCGGAGCTACTATTGGCACCAATAGTAATACGGCTACATGCATGTGTTTAGAAAATGCGCACCGATTTATCGAGTATCAAAGAAGCTGATAGCAGCGTCAACGGCGTGGTAGCGTATTTTATTCTGCTGTCTGGCGCTGCGTTGCAACATCCACCACCAGCAAAACGCCGTTGCAATCTTTCAGGTGAAATAAATATAAAATGCATGTGCAAGGCAATGACTTACGTAGGCCTAGGCATTGCACATCTCTCAACTTGGTAATTGCAATAATGTCAGTCACTTCTTACCCTGCACTGCATGCTTTGTAGCTACCTTGCGTACTTACATGTATATTCAGTTACCGCTGTGAAGGCACCGTAGCTAGTGTACTCATGTGAAGGCACCATAGTTATAAGGTGTAACTATTTACAAATGGTTTATTGTGTCAGTGTGGTATGTAGCAGGCTTTGTCAATGTAATGTATGCACATGTGCATATGGACATATGTAGAAGTTGGCAACGGACTCAAACGTGAATGTTGTGCATGTGTTGTCGACTGCATCACAGTGAAACGTATTA
Organism: Ephydatia muelleri; assembly: GCA_013339895.1. Classification (NCBI taxonomy): domain Eukaryota; kingdom Metazoa; phylum Porifera; class Demospongiae; order Spongillida; family Spongillidae; genus Ephydatia; species Ephydatia muelleri. The sequence goes on from JABACO010000006.1 coordinate 13,126,870, forward strand.
GTGAACAATTTGAAATAAATCACAAGATGACCGCCAATGTATGGGCGATTACTCGATATGACACAACACGCAAGCACTAAAACGCATCACACAGATCAAACAAACTGTCAGACATTCTCTGCAACCATTCTCTGCTACATGTACCAATGTAAAGGTCTTGTTGATAACAATGAATACAATAGTTCAAGGGATGGTATCAGGCCCGTAGGCTGGGGGGGGTCGGTGGGTTCGGTCGACCCCCCCCGCTCGTCAGAACTAGTTCCGCTTGCCATCAAAATAATTTATTCATAACTTCTATACATGTATAGCTATAGCCAGCGAGAACGAGATAACAATACATGCAGGCTTAACAACCGCGGGACATCCATTCTAAAATGGGGCGCCCACGTCCCGCCCACAACAAACAGCAGCGGCGGAACAGGGGGAGGGTCCGTGAATTAAATTACGGGTTCCGTGCAACTATGGGTAAAAGTTCCGCATACGATCAAGAATTGCGGAACTTTTACCCATGCATACTGTTAGTTGGGCGTAGCCCGACCTTCGCGTATTGGCGGATACGCGAAGGTCGGGCTACGCGCCTACGCCCAACTAGCATATACTGTTACATGTAGTCATTTGAGTTGCATACGACAAATCGCCCGGAATTGTGTATGCCAGCCTTTATAGACTCGCAACTCGCAAGCCAGACCTATATGTACTTCATTATTGAACGGGAACACAAACTGGGCTATATCCATGTTTCTATGCAATTATGCTATGTTTTGTGGATGAAAATATGCAAAAGTTGCAAAGCGGCTGGGGCTCCGCCCCAGACCCCGATGGGGGAGCTTACAGCGCTCCCCCATACCCCCTAGCTGGGCGAGAGGGGGCTACGCCCCCTCCTGCTCCCACCCCCGCTCTTAATCAGTTCCACCTTATTGCTTTCCCGAACCCCCCCGTCTCCCGACCAGCCTACGGGCCTGGGTATACAAATAGTGCATGCTCATACAAGTATGCATATCTGTGTATGTGTAAACAATTAATTTTTTTGTATGTTTGTATTGTATGTGTGTATGTGTGTTACATATGGACAACATTTCAACAGTCCTTTGCTGCGGCAGAACACACATGGCTGAGTTATCTTGAGCCTGAATACCACAAATGCAACAGTGATAAATGTGAAGCCAGAACAGAGTAAGGCTGTTTGTGTATGTGTGTGTGCGTTACCAGTGTGGTAAGGGAGTGGCTCAAACATGGCACTGATCTTGGTGAACACACACACACAAACACACACACACACAAACACACACACACACACCACACACACACATGATGTGATATTGTGGTCAATTAGTTATGGCATGTGCAAATGGGAGGGGCTGTGTTTGTGTGTGTTGCCTGTATTGTGACAAATACACATGCATGTACACACATGAGGCTTCTGTAACTTCTACTGTAGACAAATAAAACATATCTAGCAAATTAAACCTCCTTTCCCCCCTGATCTTGGTGATAGACACACACACACACATACACACACACGCACACACACACACATACACACACATACACACACACACATACACACACACACACACACACACACAAGCACACACAAGTACATACATGTACAAGCACACACACATATACACACAGTTTGGGGTGTGTATTGTGGGCGGGTTGATGTTACAGGGGGTCACGTGATATACTCTGCTGTGTAGTGTTGTTGCTGATGTGCTGATATCTTTGGGCAACCAAGTCCCCGATCCTTGACTACGCGCCATATGCGAAACACACGTGTACGAAGCTTCTAAAATCACTAAAACATCCATAGAAAAGCAGGCCTTCATTCCATATTAGTGATTTGGTGCTTATTGTGTAGTGTAGTGCTATTGTGCAGTGCCTCTAATACGGTGCTGTGCCTGTGACATAGTGCTATGGTGCAGTGCTTGTGAAATAGTCATGGTGCAGTGACTGTGAAGGGGTGCTAAGGTCAGTGGTGTACAGTTGTAGGAAGCATGGGGCCCATTGCCACATTCTTATTTTTGTCAAAGTGGGGGCATTGCCCCCCCCCCCCCCCCCCCCCCCCCCCCCCCCCCACCTTTTAATATCATCCTATGTGCTTGATGGTGCTGTATAGCCATGGTGCTGTGCTTGTGATGTACATGTAGCTATGGGTCTGTGCTTTTGAAGAAAGTTTGGTGTAGTTGAATGTGAACACTAAGCTTACATGTACATGTATTACCATTCAGCTGCTAGCCTTATGTAAACTTTCCAGTGGCCCAGTCCTGCCATACACAAGTAGCAATAATATTCACTGCCACCATATGCAAGGCTTCAAAGCTTAGAAGTATCAAGGGCATTGGAAAGTTTTCTATTGCTTTGCACTTTTCAACACACACATGCACACGCATGCACACACACATACACACATATGCACACATGCACACATGTATACATACATACACACATGCACACACAATCAGTATGTACCGGTACAGAAATGGTGTGGGAACAAGTGTACGAAAAGAAAAGGTAAAAATGTAACGTGAAATCTTTATAGTAATAAAATTATAACCTTACAAGCCTGATTTTGCTGGATGCTGTCCCATAGCATTTGTGCAGCTCAGAGGTCAACAACAAAAGGGCATTGTTTGCTATGTAAACTGAGGTTATCTTAGCTATTGAGCTAGTACCAAGTTCTAAGAAGCAAACACTATTGACGTACATGTAGTACCTACATGTGCATGTATGTGGCATGGGCCTTTTGTGCCTGATGCCATAAACTTTACAATCAAGTACATGTACATGATGGGAGGGGGGTGGAGTGTGCTTTGGGCCTCATGCCTGATGCATAAAGTCCTGGTACTTTTTTTCTAGGACCACGACCCCGTTCAATATCAAGAGTTGTGTTAAAAGTCTGTTTGGGACTGTTTCTATGGAGATGAGGCGAAATATTACTCAAGGACACTCCTGTATCTGGTTTTGTACTGGGGAAGAGCAGCACCAGGAACCCAATGCTGAGACTGACCATCCGGAGTGTTCAACACCTCCAGGGATATCCACCTTAGGCTCAACAAATTTACTTAAATACCCCTACGTTCCACAGTACTCAGCTGGCATGCCAAGCAAACCAGCTGGGCAGGTGTGTTGAGTGTACCAAAGGCAGGCAGTTCTAGCAATGGAGGCCTACAAATAATGCTGCCACTGTTCCACTCCCCCTCTTCCACTTCAAAGTTGGGACGCCACTCGCATCTAAGAACTTCCGCTCCACCTTCCTATCCCTGGTATGGTGGAGCAATGTGGCTACAATCCAGCCAAATACAACACTCGCATTGGTGCAGCCACTTACAGTAACTGCTGACACCATTCAGAAGTACATATGGTGCAGCCACACTCATTGTTAGTAATAGCAATAGCAGAAGAGGACAAATTGTGTATGTTTTTTAAATGCACATTACATGTTTGCACTAACCACACAACACTGTGCAGAGACAGGGGAGGGGTTTGGGGGCCGTTTGGGCCTGTGCCAGCAAGCATTGGCATAACATAGAGGGGGGGGGGGGGGGGGGGGGGGGGGGGGGGGGGGGGGGGGGGGTATAGTATGCTTTTAACCTAATGCAGAGGCTTTGGCCTAGTGATAGACTGATCAGTGCTACAGAGTTTACACAAAACTTTTCTTTAAAAGAAAAAAAATGAAAGCATTGCTATTCCATTGAAGCCCCACGAAGGTGATTTGCATTAAATTAAAGTGGGTTACTGACTCTGGCCTGGCCATACACATGTATGCAGACAAAGATTCAAAATACGGCACGTGCAGATTTGATGTTAATCGATCTAGGTAGGGCTGAAATGCCTACGTAGGTCGCAACTGTACTGAAAAGTGCCATTTGCAAATATCTATGTTTTGTATCAGTGCACGTGCCTATTAGCCTTCGCGCTTCATTCATCGAGCTGAAAGCAGAACACGATAAGGAAAACACTATATAGGTCAAAAGGTCGATCGACATCATAGTGTCCCTCTTGGCAGTCGAGACCTCGCTCTTTCGTATCGAAACGCTCTCGGCCCCCCCCCCCCCCCCCCCCCCCCCCCCCCCCCCCCCCCCCCCCACATTGTCCGGTTATTAACAGCCTATTACTATAGTTAAGTTCTATCTTCAGCTCACGGGTGTTTCATTGCATTGAAAAAATGGACATTAGGTCTCGTCCCCACTTTTACCTACGTAACAAGTAACTAGACCCTCATTATCGCATGGCATTGGAATTTGGCTTATCTTTTGTAATCCGTTGCAGGTAAGCGCAGTACAGGTGAATATCTGTGTTATGCACACTTCGAGGACTCAAACGGCATAAAATTTATTATTTTTATGCAAATATACGCCATGATACCGGCCTGTGACTAATAGCGCTCCATTTAGAGTGCTTGGTTTCAAAAAGCTTTTGTTCGTTAATTTGCCTGACATGAGTGACAAAAACTTGTATAAACGTATACAGGAATGCTGGTTGTATTTGATTTGGTTGTTGTTCTTAGCAGACTTATTTTCTGTGAGCCGTACCAAGACGCTGAATACGACCGATTTATGTATACTATGGCATGGCGGTGGTCGGGGCGGTCTGATTGACGATGTTAGCAATACATGTATGTAGATGCACACTTTGAAAACGAGTTATGTGTTGCTGCGATGTGTTAGGAGTTCAATTGTATTGTGGCAGTTGATTAAAGTAATACAGCAGTAAACTTTTTCATTTGTGCAGGGATGTATGTGTTCAAATCAACTATCAAATCCATGCATGCTATAGCAGCCTATAGGTAATCTTATTAACAAGTTCTAGTTACCTTCTTAAAGTCCTAAGTTGGTTCCAAGGCATGCCAATTGCAGCTTTCATTGCAAGTCCTGTTGTTGCCTCAATATCAAGTGTTAACCCTGCTTCTGTTAGTATCATTTTTTTCTCTTCACTTCCCAGGGCTCTGATCTCCTCCTCAAGGATCTTTTCAGGTCTTTCTAGTGACAGAAGGCTCCTTACTCCTTGAACTTCACAGACACGTCGCTTAAGAGTTTTGCTGCAAACCTCCTCACTTTTCGATGAATGGGCCTTTGTCACACACACCAGAGTCAGTGGCTTCAAAAGATGGGAATAAGTGTAAGTATAAAAAATTGTTTGTCACTTACAGTACCTCCTGTCTTGATTTGCATAATATTATCCTTTGTGTTTTCAGATAGGATTCTTCGAATCACCTTAGAAGCGCACTGTTCTTCAATAACTCCCAACCTGTGGCACTCGTGTGAGTCATAGTCACCCGCCCGTACATCCCTATTGCATGTATCACAGGACACCATCACATCACAAAGAAGGCGTTGTGTTAGGTCAGGAGCAGGCTGCACAGAACCTGGCACCAAGTTCACTGCATCCTCACAGCATGGACACTGAGTACTTGCCGATGTTGCTATGGAGTCAGCAATGCACTTTGCACATACTACTGCATTGCAGTGCAACTTAAGTGGCTGTCACAACATTCCTTTACATATTGGGCAAGTTAGTAAGTCCATGACGGAAAGTACCTGTGTCGAGGCTAGCTGTGGTTCCTTTCTATGACACACAACCTTTGGAGGTGCAATGGTGTTAACATGGTGAAGCAAGGCATTAGGTGTGATGCCTGGTTGTCGCCCTGGTTTCTGTTTATGTATGTCCTTTAATTGGATCCATGAGTGTATGGGTTTCTGTATATGTGTTTATGTATGTGTGATTAAACTTATGAGGTCATGTGAATATGTTTTAGTACCTTGCATGTACTGTACTGGCACAGTGCAGAGACCAGTCGTATGGCTTTACCATACACTTGTATTCTGCCGCTTCTTTTGCCTTGGACATAGCAAGCCTACATGATTGCAGAAATTGGCGGGATAGTCAGCAGTGTCGTTGTGGTGTCAATTTGAAAGCATGTTTTAAGCTCCACAGAGAAACCAGCACAGTTATAGGTTGTATCTAAATTGCCTCGAGACGTTTTCTTCAACAACCGGTGTCCGCATACCCTGCAGTATCTCTGCACTTGACATTCCATCGCTTTGTATCGAAGGCACGGAGCGCACGTGATACCGCTTTATTCATGACTAGCTAGTCCGGGATAGAGGGGTTTGTTCTCGCTTCAGAAAATAAGTCTGCACATAAGCTTGATATCTTTACAATGGGCAAGGCTCTATCTTTTCAAAAAGGTGCATCTCGCACCTGATTCTCAGGCATTTTTTCAAGAAAAATTGGTTGCCGTTCGAGTACTTCAGGAGTGGCAAAATAAAAACGAAGAAACCGTGAGATGCGCGACTTTCGTGGACGAAAAAAGAACATCCCTCAATAGTGCGCATTGACGTTTTTTAGTGCCGAACTGAATATAGAACAGCTAAAAAATATATTGGTATTTTATGGTAAACGCATCTTCACAAAATAGGGATTAGAACATTAACCACATTTTAATGAGCTCCTATGGGACCCAGATAAGAATTGTACCGTAATATACATACGTATTCTAATTAACAACCTAATGTCCATCTCGAAACAGCCGTGAGCTAAATTAACTTCCTGTGCATATATTTATTCACCATTTTGTTCAATGAATATCAATATTAGTTGAAGAATTCTGGCGGATGACGCAAGGCATTACGCAATGACATATTTTGATGAATAAATTATGCGCGGTATAAATTAATTTTTTGTCTTGATTTTAGTTCAAGAATGGTTAATGGAATAATTTTTTTAAGTACATATGTCATGATCAGACCGATTTATAGGACATTTTACAAGTGTTTAAAATTCAATTTGAAATAAAAAGCAAGATGACCGCCTATGTATGGGCCATTTCTGGATATGCGATACTCCGAATTCTCAGTGCGTAAGAAGCAATGTGTAGAGGACATTTAAGACTTAGAATATAAAATAAAAAAATAAAAAATTGAAAGCTTCGCGTTAATTAGCCATACTTTCCAATGCAACAGAAGAAAAGATGGCTCTGTCCTTTTTCCACTGAATAACACTGATCATTTATACATGTTTATTGTTTAGCTTATCGTTACTGTCGTGCACGAGTTGATTTAATCCTTGTCATAACAAGATTGAATGATATATACATTATCAAGACACATGCATGGTTGCTTTATTTATTGGACAAATTAGATAGTAATTTAATCCGAAGGCTTGCCTTAGCTTAATAGGACCAATTTCATTAGAGACAGCCTGTTCTAGGACAAGGGGGGAGGGAGGGAGGGAGCGGGGGGGGGACGAGTCCGGACGACGACACATATTTTGCTGCGAGGGACAAAGATAGGCTAGGGAAAAGTGTTTCCCCCGGACAGAATCCGCTAGCAGGATGATGTGGCCCCCATACAGGACAATTTTGGGGGGAGGGGACAAAATCAGCTTTGACGCCGGCTAATTAAGTACATACATGTATTTCCCCTTGAATCTCAATCGATCCTTTAACAGCAGCATCTGGTTCTAATCGAGGCGCCTCTTCTTGCATCTCAAGGCCTTCACTCAATCCTTCAATAGCAATTTCGGAATCTGATGGAGCTAGGTGTCATTGCTTTTGCACTCTGCACACTGCTGCATTGATTCCTCTCACGGTCGGTTCCCTCTGCTAGCTAGATCAAGCTAGGCCATGTTATTGAAGCGTCTTCTGTCCTTTGACTCCTTCAACACGCATTGCTTTTCTTCTCATTTCTGGGCGCCGGATTTATGACGGTAGCCGCTCATTCTCGATCTCACTCGTTAAATAGGAAGTGTCACCTAAAACCAGAGATATGATCTCTGCCTAAAACCAGAGATAATATCTTATAACGGTCTGGGCCCGAAATAATTTCGACTACTCGTAACGACCTAGCCGTGAACAAGCCGCGGCCCGGGAGCGTGCCGGTCATGGGCGTGGCTCTAAAGGCCCCCCCCCCCCCTCCCCACCATAGTAAATAATACAGATAGATAATATTATTTTATTAAAACGGAATAATTATTAAATACACAACCAAATAGATTTTATTTACATAATGGCTCGAATAGAACTGATTTTCAGTAGCTAGTTAAACGTACGTAATAAATTCAATTAAGATTAGTTCTCTCGTTTTTCAAGATTCTAATACATTTTAAAGTCTATATTTTTTCATAGATATTAGAGTATTTGACAACTTCATTGCAGCCTAACCAGGGATAATTGAAGTGCAAAATTCATTTAAACGACCAAGCCCATCATATATCAGTGTGTTTTCAACATCTCGGCCGAGCTGCTGATCACTTTCCTTTCAATCGCCGCCTGGGGCGACTGGCCCGCGTGGCCATTGGCTAACTATTAGTAATGTTGGAACTGAGAAACCATATGTTCTTCAGGTCTATGACAATCTCTATTCATCATGTTCTTTGAGAACAAATAGCTTGTCTTCTGCACACTGATATGCCAAACATCCCATTAGAATATGTGACTGTACATAAGCAGTATGGCAGTCAGGACTTTGGTCATTTTTCTTTAGCATATGCATGCAGCAGCTCTTTGCTATAATGAACAGCCAGGAAATTATGTATACAACCAAGCTAAACTACGCTGTCACCTTATATCATGTCTGGAAAATAAAAGGTTTTCAATGTTTCCATTCATATCGTATCGTCGTCACGCCATGAAAATCATTCCAATCAAAAAATAAGAGTTTTCTGCATACGGTCCCCCCCCCCCCCCCCCCCCCCCCCCCCCGGACCCAACTCCCAACTCCCTAGGGAATACGGTCCGTCTAAAATATTGTACATCCAGGGAATACAGTCTGGGGGAGGAGGCGGACTCAATTCCCTGATAGAATGGTGATTTGATTTTGACGACCCAGTTTATAGCGTGTGTAATTAAAAAGAGAAGAAATCGATTGTCATCGAAATCGCAACCGTTATGAAAACAATTTAACCACAGGACAGAAGTTCTAATTGATAATGTTATAATGAAAACAATTTAAAACCAAGACAGAAGTTCTTTCACGACATCATGTAATTTATAGCTAATTTATAAGCATATAATGAAAGCAATTTAAACTCAAGACAGAAGTTATATAATGAAACCAAGATAGAAGTTCTTTCACGACATCAGATGTTTAATGTAATGAATAGCTGATTGTTCGTACGATGTTTCTGGACTGTGGTTCATCCAGACAGAATTTATATAATGAAAGCAATTTAAACTCAAGACAAAAGTTATATATTGAAACCAAGATAGAAGTTCTTTCACGACATCAGATGTTTAATGTAATGAATAGCTGATTGTTCATACGATGTTTCTGGACTGTGGTTTCGCTAGATTCCTATTTGTCATCTCAAATGATTTTGAAATCCTTTACCTCAGGGTAGGAGGACATCCCAAGCAAGGGTATTTGCTTGAGGGCCCTTAAAACCTTCATCTATTGCAATCCCGAACAAGAAGTGTTGGACTGCCTCTACCTGTGCGATAAAAAACATAAGAATTTTTACAGTGCTCAGTCTCAGACGTTCATAACATAACCTATACCATTCCACGGCCTTCTTGTTCTCAGTCTTAGTACATGTACGTGACGCGCATGCACGTGATTTATTTAATCTGCCTTTTGCAAACCGTGCACCATGTATATTGACAGAACGTGTACCACAAATTTAGCTCGGCAATGTCATAATATTTTTAATTGGTGATGTAGGATTTGTAGGCACCAATTTACTAAAAGTATGTAAAAAAGGGATTTCGTATATTCTCGCAATTATCAAATATTATTTGACAAATGCTGTGCTTAATTGGTGCCTACAATTCATGCATAACCAATTTTATACATTTCATTTCTCTCATAGCTTGTCTGTGAGTGCATTTTTATATGTGTATCGGTACATGAGTGCTAGCCATGCAGCAATTACGATGGTTCATGTCGAAAGCTTTCATAGAACATATACTGACATGTGTGTACACTGGAACACATGGTTGGGATTTCATTTTTCATTGTGTAACCGAACACTATATAGCTAGATGAGCCAACATCGCTTGCGCGTCCTAATACCACTACGACTAGATATCCCTGTAGTGTCTGCTAGTATCGGTCAGGTAGGATCTTGATGCAACTGAACTAACAGGCATACTGTTGGGGTGGATCACTGAACCCCGATCTTTCCTTCTACTGTCTCCTATATAGATTCCTGAATCATGGGCGGGATAAACTGTATGGTGTGGTGCAAGGTGCTAATTAAGACTTGTTATTCGTGTACTTTATACTTATAAGTGGTATAGAAGTCGTACTATGGTATGGGCATAAAAATTATTGAGCAATTCTATACATAGTGTTTTCACCCTCTGGAGGCATGGAAAGAGAAGCGAGTAAGTTCTATACTGGCGCCGCGTGAGGATTGATATCGACGATTCGTAGCTGTATTTAATTATCACAGGTACAGGTAAGATTAAAATACTATTTGCAGTTAATCGTTTCATGACCGTTACCCCGGTAGCGCTCTACTCAGTTTGGTCTATTAAACGCTCCTTCCTTACTTCGCAATCAATGAACAGAACTGACGAGTGTGTTGGTCACTTAGATCATAGATTAGATTTAGCGATAACATGAATTGCTGTGTTTTCTGGCAGTCTAAGCTTCTACTCGGCTCTAAACTAGTTGCGTCGGGTCATTTTGCAAACCCATATACCAAGACTTATGTTCATCTGGTCCCATGGGTACTAGTAATAGGGGGAGGATGTAAAACTGTTCTTTCAGTGTGTTTCAAAGGTGCATTCTTACTGATGCACAACTCTCGGAGGAAGACTGGTGACAATGTGTTTCTATTGGTGAGAATCTGTGTGTTAATTTAAGGTCAATGTACATGTATCGTGTTTGCACTTACTCTCACATGATATATCCAATCTTATAGGGTGTAGATGCACACCTCTCCAAGGTGATTGGAGACCATGCATGCATTCTCATAGGTCAGTGTGCTTGCACTTACCCTCAGATGACATACACCTGTATGTATATGCACCTCTAAGACAGGGTTTGGCGACTGTGTGTTTCTACTGGAGGGAATCAATTTATTTAAGGTCAGTGTGTTTGCACTTACATGTACCCTCAGATGACGAAATGTAGGCACGTCTTTTTACCGCAAAAAGACATGCACACAAAGACAAGCCAGACAGCTTAAAGACATGTGAGGATATAACAAAGAGATGCTGTCCCTACAAGATATGTGATTTTTCGTTAAAACCTACACAAAGACATCCAGCTCATACAACACCATTAAAACAGTAAGTTATTCTGTTTTATTGTAATCCTTAACTTCCATGAGCATGGCTTTTATCATATACAGCAACAAGTAGCTATATCTTGCTAATGCTATGTGTCTAATACACAGTGACACTTAAGACTAAAAAGACACAGGGCACACAAGCAATATTAACGGATGCCGCCAAGCTTATATTTGTCTGTGAAATTCACTTTTTGGCTTATTTTACAGGTACGAAATTGAGTACACTCAATATATCAGCATGTCTCTTATGTTCATTTGACTAGTATCCCCCACTCATTCCTCTCTCATCCCATTTCTTTTTCTCCTCACACAGGACCTGGTGTACAGAGGAAGTATGCAGTCACACTTAGAGTGTGCCAGGTCGATTTAACCGCTAATTAAGTACCAAGTTTTTGAGGGCCCATGCAGCTTAAAGCAATGTGTCCCTGTATCTCTCTCATCTCCCTTCCTTTTCCTATCTCCTCCCCCTCTGCAGAAAATCTCTGGGCCGAGCTGCTGATCACTTTCCTTTCAGTCGCCGCCTGGGGCGACTGGCCCGCGGGTGCTTGTTCGCTTCTTTCCTGTCCCTTCTACACTCCTACGCCATCCGCCCCAAACCTCACTGTATATGCGATGGGCCATAACGCTACAGGCATAAAATGTCACTTTGAATACCACATGGGTCTGGTATATCAACAGGATATTATGTATTACTAAAAACAATGACCATATATGACAAGTAAATAAAAACATTCTCTAACGAGAAAGTTGTTGGTATATAGGATTGACCAATGGTGGTGTAAAAAGCACAGAAACAAGAGTGACAGAAATTTGACTGGAAAATTGAAAGAGGCCTATATTTAGCCCATTACTCAGGCATGTACTGTTACAACGTTAGTGTGCTAAATATAGGCCTATTTCAATTTTCCAGTCAAATTTCTGTCACTCTTGTTTCTGTGCTTTTTACACCACCATTGGTCAATCCTATATACCAACAACTTTCTCGTTAGAGAATGTTTTTATTTACTTGTTTCATAAGTTTTTTCCTCTGGCGTCTTTATAAGTGGTCACAAATTAATTTTAATTTTTGAAGGGAGGGAGGTTAAAAATTTTAATAATAGAAATTATATGTATATGAGTTCTTAACGTTCTGTACGGTTCCTCCTTGTCCTCTTTGTCTCCCCCAGCCTCTTCTATGGCCGCGGCGGCCTGGTTCTGGCCATGGGAGCTATGCGAGTGGTGGTGGCAGCGGCCAGGGTGGCAGCAGGCAAAGTGGTGGTGGGGGCACTGGTGCCAATACTGGTGCCGGTGGTGGGGCTGGTGCAGGTAGCGGCGGGTGCTCCTGCTTCTGCTGCTGGAGGTGGGGGCAGCTCTGCTGTTGGCGTTGGGGGCAGCGGTGGGGGCAGCTCTGCTCGGCAGGGGCAGTGCTGCAGCTGCTGCTGGCGGGCGGACAGTAGGGGGGGCAGCAATGTATCTAGCAGCGGTGGCTGCGTAAAGGGAAGAGGAGTTGGAGGATGTACTTCGTCCTCCGACTAATGCATCTGCACCGATCTTACTGCTGCACAGGCAGATCTTGTAACAACCTTTTGAGCTAGCAATGGATGAGACTTACAAAAGGCATCATTTACTTTAGAAGCTCACTATCCCTAAGAATAGCTTTTTCAAGACCACCATTATACTCCATTAGTGCATGAGATTTGGATTCATACAAGGAGTAGCTATATGGGAGAAGGATATGGTTGCAGTAATTTTCAGTGCTCATTAAATTCATACACAGTTGCAGCCGTAGTACATCAGATAAGGAAGCCTTTTTGTACATCAGATTAAGGATGACACCCCAATATTCAATAGACAGGTCACAAAGGAGAAAGGACTACATGTACTGTACACAACAGTTGGGTCACCATGCATGCTGTACATGTGAAGTGAATGGTTTTGTGCAGCTTTCTTACATGCGTGCTGTACACATGTTGCATGCACATCTTCCTATAGCTTTTTAATGCTAGTGCAATACAACATGCCATGACATACCTTTGGGTGGTAGTGGTAGTTCGGTGACCCCTGCGATATCGCTTCCTCTCGGCAGCACGTTTAGCCAATCGGACAGCGGGGTCATTCCAATACCGATTCCTTTCAGATGCCTTAATGGCAGCTGAATTGTCCTCGTATTTCTGCCTTTTAGCAGCGCGGTTCTCCTCGACGTCCTCTTGATATCGCTGCCTTTTAGCAGCACGGTTCTCCTCGAGGTCCTCTTGATATCGCTGCCTTTTAGCAGCACGGTTCTCCTCGAGGTCCTCTTGATATCGCTGCCTTTTAGCAGCACGGTTCTCCTCGAGGTCCTCTTGATATCGCTGCCTTTTAGCAGATTGCTTAGATTCAATATCTGCGTTGTAGCTGTCGCGTACAGAGGCCTTCTTCTTTTCGGGATCGGCCTTGTAGCTGTCGCGTACAGAGGCCTTCTTCTTTTCGGGATCGGCCTTGTAGCTGTCGCGTACAAAGGCCTTCTTCTTTTCGGGATCGGCCTTGTAGCTGTCGCGTACAGAGGCCTTATTCTTTTCGGGATCGGCCTTGTAGCGCGCTCGGGCTTTTTCCTTGTTTTGTTGTGATACAATATCGTCTTGCTTTTGAAGGTATTCTGCTCGTTGCTTAGATCTCTTCTTTCGATTACGCGAAGGCATTTAACTTCACTAGCCAAAGTATTAAACTGCGATAGGAACACCAAATAAATTTCGTGCAGGTCGGAGTATTTGTACGTACATGTACTGCATGCTGTAAAATAACTTCATTAATCAACAATAAACCAAATAAACTTCTGCAATAACTTCATATCCTATACAGAACTTGCTACCGCATGAGGTACTTCTCGCTGTAGTCTTTCTATATGACCTTAAAGGGCACCGTGCAGGTGAATTCCAAAGATATTGGTGCTATTGCCGTTCTTCAAAACCGTTCGTAGCTCGAGTTATACCTTCCTAAGGAAGAAGAAGAAGAAGACGACGACCAAGAATTATTTTGGGACTGGGCACGAGAAAAAGGAATTCGTTTGTTTCTCTAAAAGCACACCGTTTTATGACACGGAACAAACGTAGAACTGTAGATCTTTGAGTTCTCGTTCCATCGCGACAAAGAGATACGCGATCCGTTTCTCCGTTGTCCCTCGAGACGCGAGTGAAGTTTTTTTAATGATATTCATCAATCCTCAATCAATCCTATATTGAACCTGCTGCCGCAGGTTCAGATTCATTCGCTGCTTCTGATCTAACACGCATGCGCATTCAGTGCAATTCATGCCCATAAAAAGAAAGAGCGCTGTCATCATTGTCATTCTTAGCAGTTGTTAGCAGTTGTTGGGAGAACCTATAGAAGTAGGTTGTGTGTAGGCTAGTAGACCATTTTGTAGAGTTTTGAATTGAAAAGACGAGGTGAGTGTATATAGTGTGTGTGTGTGTGTGTCCTCTTGACTAGCTGGCAGCATTTAGCTATACAGTACTGAAAATAGTGTGAGAAAGAAACAAGTAGGACGTATTGGGTAAGGTAGCTGTGAGCATTGGAAGGAGCTAGCCGACAGTGTATTGACCTCCACATGCAAGACGCTAGAATGATAGGCCTACGGGATTCATCCCCTAGTGCACGAAAGAAGCAAATATAGACTTTAGAAATGGCAATTGTACTGTATCTGTAAATCGTAGTAGCCTTTAGGGATAGCAAAGTTGCCATTGGACGCAGATTTGCTCAACCTTCATGTTGTATAGAGCGCCGCTACGAGAAGCGAGTGAGCTTTTAAGACTAGTTGCATGATGGTTTCTGCCAGCTATTGAAGGTGTGTAGTGGGTCAGAAGAGGTGTCTGTACCTCCTTTATGGCCGAAAGAGTTTGTCTTTACAATCCAGCTTGATATTCGTATGTGGCAGAGAAGCATTGGGTGCGTATTGTGAGTGGATAAGGTAGCTGTGAGCGTTAGGTGTTAGCCAACAGTGTAACGACCTCCCAAAGACGCTAGAGTGATATGCGATCGATCCTCTACACGTTGCACAAAGATCGAAGGACGTCTGGCTTGCCAGACTACATTAGCTAGACAGGAATTGCTGGCAGCATTCAGCTGAGTGGTGAAAAAGGCTAAGAAAGAAACAAATAGGCCTATAGAGTGTAGACAGTCGAAATGGCAACTGTGCTGTATTCGTAGACCTTGAGGAAAGCTAAAGTAGCCATCAGACACAGATTTGCTCAACCATCTAGTTGTCCAGAAGAGGTGCCTGTACCTCCTTTATAGCTGAAAGTGCTTATCAGCTTGGTTAGGTTAGGTGGGACCTGTATTTGGTGTGGCAGAGAAGCTTGAGGTGCGTATATTGAGTGGATAAGGTAGCTGTGAGCATTGGAAGGAGCTAGCCGACAGTGTCTCCAAGACGCTGGAATGATAGGCAGACCTCTTGTAACCGTACGTAGCTACAAAGACTACCCCAACTATCCGTACTGGTCGCCATGTCCAGTTGGCCGTGTCCAGATGAGCCTATTGGTGTAGTAAAGAGACGCGTGAAGTGTGTGTGGTTGTGTGGTTGGACCTCGTGGTGCGTACGAGCTAGCTAGCTCCCTGAACGTGTTGTCTTTCCATTAACTATTAATCATTTCTTTTCTTCAGAACATAAAAATGTTGAGTTTCAAAACATGTGAGAAAGCACCTGTGGGAGGTGGTCGAAGAGGTGTAGGTTGTGGTGGTGGTCTAGTGGAGGTGGAGGGTAGGGTTGTGTGGGGAGGAGGAGGAAGATATGGAGGAGTGTACATGTATGAGGAGGACAGGTGGAGTAGAGTGGCTGATGGTGGTGAGGTGTTGGGCACACTAGCTGTGTGCGGTGGAAGGCTTGTGTGGGTTGGAGGTTGGAAGGATGGTGTGTGTAGTAAGAAGGTGAAGGAGTTGAGAGGAGGGAGATGGTCCGCCATGCCAGACATGTTGGTAGGGTGTTGGAGGTCCTGTGTAGTAAGTGTCAGTGGAGGTGGTATGGTGGTGATGGGAGGGTATGGTGATGGATGGAGGAGCTTGAATGATGTTCAGGTGTTTGATGGAGGGACAGAGACCTGGCACAGAGGACCATCACTTCCTAAGCCATGTTACCTCATGTCAGCAGTAATCCATGGGGACGTGGTCTTCGTGATGGGAGGTTATGGCATGGACAGAGCAGTGTGGTGTGCCGACATCCGTGACCTGGTGAGCCACTGAGCATTGTGTAGCATCTCTGTCCCTTTGTTTAGCGTGTGTGTAGCTGACACGCGGACACACACCACGCTACTACACACTCACACGCACACACGCCACACACCTACGAGTCCATGCTCAACGTGAACCTACGTAGACAGCCTACATACCCGCACGTCCGTCCACACCACACACTAGACGCGTCTCTGCGATGGGGAGACACGCGCACGTGAAGCGTCTCCATCGCCCACACACCACGGACACGCTGGCGTTGAAGCTGTGTGTGTGTGTGTGTGTGTGTGTGTGTGTGTGTGCATGTGTTGTGTGGTGTGTGTGCTTCATGAGCACATACACCAGTGCTGTACTCACGTGCACACTACTACCAGTGTATTCACTGTTGTACACACATGGCTGACACACACCACACACAGATGCAGCTTGTGTATGTGTACATACCATACAAATGCACATACACACATATAGCTACATCACATGTACTGGTAGATGTTCTCCAAATGTGTGTGCACACTCACATGACCACACATGACACATCTCCACCTATTTCCACCACACATGTGCACACACACACATTCACCAGACTTCTGCAGAATCTGCACACACCCATAACACACAGCAATCTGTATGGAGAGAGGTACCAGATGTACCATACTCTGGGTCATCTGTATGTGTTGTCGATGGTGTGCTCCTTGCAATTGGGGGAGATGGCAAGGAGTATGGATCAAAGACCTCTTCCATCTATGGTCTCCACTTTAATGAGAAGAAGTGGAGGCACATAGGAGACCTGCCATTTGCATGTTCCATGGTGGACACACTGCTGCTGTCAGGAGGAGAGCTGTGGATGGTGGATGGGTACACTCAACAGGTCTTGAAGATTACTGTACAAGGTAAATATTTCTGTACTGGAATTGAAATTGAATTAATTTGACTATTTGCAGGTCTTGCTAAGCTCTTCCCCATCATACCAATTCTAAAAGTATCTGACAAGAGCCAAAAAGAAGCAGAGAGCCAAAAAGAAGCAGATGAAAGGTACATGTATGTGGATAGTGTTCGAACAGTGTATGTGCAGTGAGTGGATTGAGAATTGGGGGATTGGACCTGGTGAAGTGGGTTGGTTGTATGTACTTCAACCCTTCAACTTGTGACTTGACTCTATGTTGTCACAACTGTGCTCTAACTTACGGATTGTTTGTCGAAATATCTTCGACTGCCTTGGTGCATTTTAGTGTTGGTGCAAGTAATATGGTACAAAGTACAGAATCACAGTCTCAACTATTATGTGGGTAACTGTACGTAAGATGCACTGTACACATGACTTAGGTACCTCACAGGTGACTATTGAGCTGTTTTCTCTTACTATAAGGGGTTAAAAGTTTCATTTGTTGTGTGGTGGTGACATGTGTGTACTGATGCAATATGAAAGATGTCAGCCGTTTAATTTGTGTATTTAATTCAGGAGGCTCTATGAGGAGGCCATGACCAAGGGATATGTGGAAACATCAGTGACCAAGTGTCTCATCCTTGGAGCAGCCGGTGTTGGCAAGACTCACCTCAAACACCTCCTTCTCAAGAAGGACCCTCCACAGCAACGTGTCAGTACAGGACTGGCTGACAACCCTGTTCGAGCCATCTCCTTCTCACTGGCTGGTGTGGGCGGACAAGAGGAGGATGACTGGTTTGTGGTTGAAGATGACCAGGCACTGTTGAAGGTTGTGGGTGGTACCATCAGAGATGGTGGTGTCTCCATGGCAACATCCTTGGACAAGGTGGTTGGCAGTTTCCCAAAGATGGCCATTCATGTGTCTAGTGATGGAGCTGGTGCCCTTCACCCTGACCCCACACCTACTGCTGTCAGTGTTACCACGGATACCAGCCATCAGAGCAGGACTGTATCCATAGAGAAGGAGCTGATTCATCACATCAACCACTCCTCAGGTAAAGAGATGGTTCACAGCTAACTTACTTGACCTGTACAATCTCTCTGTGTAGGCAAGGAGAAACTGTTTGGTGTGAAGTGGATCCAGTTCATTGACAGTGGTGGTCAACTTCAATACCATGATATCCTTCCATTGTTCATTCAGAATCCTGGTGTTGCCATATTTGTTTTGAATTTGTCTGAAAAGCTATCTCATCAGCCAGCCATTGAGTACTATGGAGCTGATGGCAAGCCTGTTGGTAAAGCATATCAATCATCTCTCTCACACCAACAGATTCTTCAGCACTGCCTTGGGGCGATGTGCTCACAGGATGTTCACCCTTTGATCATCACCATGGGAACACATCGAGATGCTGCAGACAGGTGCTCAGAATCCATCAATGAGAAAAATCAACAGCTCATGAAATTACTGGCTGCCGGCAGGTTTTGTGTGCTGTGTAATGGAGAGGAGCTTACAGAAGCAATATTTCCTGTGAATGGCAAAACCCCTGGGGTTGAGGACAGGCATGTTGCTACGGTACTTAGGCAGAAAATTGTATCCATGTGCCCAAAGCTAATAAAGATGCCAATAGCATGGTTCGGACTGGAGGTTCTTCTCCAAAGGTCATCGCATGGTGGCATCTTGAGTCTTGTAGAATGCCAGGTGTGTGCCAAAAGCTTGCACCTTGAGGGAGATGCATTCTTAGCAGCCTTGCACCATCTTGTCCATCACATATGTTCTTACATTACCCAGAGGCTCTTCCCCAGACAGTGTTCTGTGATCCCCAGGTAGTACTTACCAAGGTGACTGAGCTAGTAGAATACCACCACAAGCTGAGGGATTGTCCGGATAAGGGTGTGTGGCAGCTGAGCGTGGTCTAGCCAAGTTCAGGGACCATGGACTATTGTCAGTGGAACTCCTCAACAAGTTTTCAAAGCACTACACAGAAGGTCTGTTCACTCCACACGATCTGTTGAAGTTATTGGTGAGTGTTGGAGCCATTGCTATGATTGGTGAGGGTGGCGTGTACTTAATGCCTGGTCTGCTGCCCCACCTGGACTCTGGCCAAGTGTCCAAGTACTATCAACAAGGTGCCTCATTGATAATCACACCCACCCAGGGCTGTATTCCCAGTGGTCTGTTCTGCTGTCTTGTGGCCCATCTTTTATCTCCAACCAACCAATCGTCTTGGAAGGTGTGCATGAAAAGGGACAAGCCATTGTGTTGTATCGCAACTGCATCACATTTCAGCTTAAGCACAAAACAGAACTGGTGACCCTAGTTGACATGTTCTCTTACATCCTATTGCACGTTGATGAGATGTCCAGTCAAGTGTGTAGAGAGATAAAGATGTTGTGTTCACAGTGGCATCAAGAGTGCATGTGGAATACTCAAGTACCAAGGTGTCCAGTTTGAAGATGCCTTCATGTGTGCAGGAACTAGTTGTACCTCAGACCCTCCTCATGTAGCTACAGTTGTGTCAGAGAAGAAGTGGATATGTAGCATTGTTGGAGATCAGAGTGGAGACCTGAGTGAGTGTCAGTTGATGTGGTTTGGTGAGAGTGGTGTCAGGAGACAAGATCCCAGTGCATCAGGTGGGTGATGTGTGTGGTAGACCATGTGATCACTATCTGATCCATCTCTGTACAGATCCTGTGTCCTTGGACAGTGAGCCATCATTGCCTCACCTCCTGGACAAAGTAGCAGCTGTGATTCCCAGCAAGTATGAGTTGATTGGACTTCAACTTCGTCTCTCACTAGCTGAGCTCCAAGTGATAGGCCCTCGTCACCCAACCTTGGAGGAACACCACAGAGCATTTGGTGAGATGTTTGGTGTGTGGAGGAGACGTGGGTCACCTCCGTACACCTGGAGGACATTGATCAATGTGCTGAGGAGTCCCAGTGTTGGTGAAGTCCTGTTATCTGATGAGTTGACCTTCTGGATCACACACAAGTGACCTTGTCATCAGTATCTGTAAACAGTGTGTTGTATTGCTATGTGTGTGTGCTTTGTTGACTCTGTTTAGGAAAGGATTATGGTCTACATTACATGTGTGTGTGTTTGTGTAGTAGAGGCTTGCTGAATGAATTGGAATGAAGGGTTTGACATCAGTGAGTGATACAAAATTAAGTTCTACTCTCACCAATAAAGAGATGGGTTACCATGGCTACTTATAAGCAAGGGAGTCCATGACTATGTTGGCATAATGTCTCTGGCAGTGTAGGGATGACCTGGCTGGTCTGTCTCTAGCGTACACATGAATGCACACAAACACAACACAGCTACATACAGTCAGTGTTGGCCACACATGTTACAACAATGGTATGTTCACACTAGCATAAGTGTAGCCATTGTGGTGCAAGTGTTGACAGCCATGGGACACATGGCCTGAGCTGGCCACGGAGTTAGGGTTGACGTTCTAGGCATGCAGCCATCAACACTGTTATTCACCAGTCACTAGCTGCTGCCAAGTCAGCTCAGGTAATGATGGGAAGAGACCAGATGACATCACCACTGTACCATGGAGCTGTGGTGGTGTCTTGGTGTGGGCCGGATGTCACAAGTGTGGACACAGCACACTCTGATGTTGCTCTCTCTGGCAGTGCAGGGGGCTGGAGTGGTGGGTGCTAGGACTGAGCTGCTAACATCTCAAAAGAATGCTCACCTGGATTCATCCAACCATTTCGAACCAGTTGCTGTAGATACCGTCATAAAATCCATCATGTAATACAAGCTAGTTATAGCTGTAATTATTTGAATGACGCAAATTGTTAATAATTTATGGAAATCGAGTGTATACTTTTGGAACGACCGCGTGTAAAGTAATAGGAGGGGCAGGATGAGTAAGGGGGGGCTAACTGAGCTGCTAACATTCAGCAGGATTTAAGAGGGGGGGGGGGGGGGGGGGGGGGGGGGGGGGGGGGGGGGGGGGGGGGGGGGGGTTGGGGGGGGTTTTGGTTGGTTGTTTGTGGGGTGTTTGTTTTATTTTGGTTGTGTTTGTTGTTTTTT
>JABACO010000006.1:13148320-13216344 GCA_013339895.1 Ephydatia muelleri
GAGAGGGGAGAGGGAGGAGATGGGAGGAGAGGGGGGAGAGGGAGGAGAGGGGGGAGAGGGACTGGAGAGGGTGAGGATGATGGAGGAGAGAGCGGGACCGAGGGAGGAGAGGGAGGTAATGGAGGAGAGGAGAGGGATGAGCAGGGAGAAGGAGGTGAGAAGAGGGGAAGAAGAGGGGAAGAAAGGGAGGACGAGAGGAGAGGGGATGAGATGAGGAGAGGGGAGAGGGAGGAGAGGGGAGGAGAGGGAGGAGAGGAGGAGGGAGGAGAGGGAGAAGTGAGGCAGAGGGAGAGGGAGAGGAGGAGAGGGAGAAGTGAGGAGAGGGGAGAGGGAGGAGAGGGAGGAGAGGGAGGAGAGGGGAGGAGAGGGATGAGAGGGAGGAGAAGGGGGAGAGGGGAGGAGAGGGGAGGAGAGGGAGATGTGCTGAGCTGTTGGTTGCATGTTCACACTTCCAGTACACTTTCTACACACTTCCAATACACATCCTGTTTTCTGTAACAACTCAAAGGGTTAAAATGAAGTAAGAGTGGGCAATAAATCATATGTGTGCATACCAGACCATAGAGATGTGATCTCCATATGTCATGTTGCTACCAAGCTACAAGATGGGTCAGGTGCATTACTGTAACATTACTGTAACAATAGTGTAACATTAGTGTAACATTTAGTAGAGCACTCACGCCCGCTCGTTGGCACTGGTCTGCTTGCACAGCTGTATGTAGATCTCGTCCCTCAGCGACTTGTTCTCCACCCACGGGATGCTATCTCCATGGCAACACTGTGCCGGTCTCTGCGTGTCTTTCTGTCTCCCATGTATTGCTGTACGAGTGCTTGGGAGTCAGGGAACCACACTACATTGTTAGCGATTTGTAATACCCATTATTAGTGATGTAACCTAACAGGTGTCATGAAGTGATGTGTCAGACTGTTATTATAACAGACTCTATAGGAGGATATGAAGAAACAGTTCCACTGCATCTTTCTTTATCTGTTTGTCGCGTGTCATTATCATGGGTTCCCTGATAGGGTCCTGAGGAGAGGGGTAGGAGGGGGAGGAGGAGGGGAGAGGGAGGAGGAGGGGAGAGGGAGGAGGAGGAGGGGAGAGGGAGGAGGAGGAGGAGGAGGAGGAGGAGGGGAGGTAAGGGGCAAGGAGGAGGGGAGGTAATGGGGAAGGAGGAGGGGAGGGTAAGGGGGAAGGAGGAGGGGAGGTAAGGGGAAGGAGGAGGGGAGGTAATGGGGAAGGAGGAGGGGAGGTAATGGGGAAGGAGGAGGGAGGAGGTAATGGGGAAGGAGGAGGGGAGGTAAGGGGGAAGGAGGAGGGGAGGTAATGGGGAAGGAGGAGGGGAGGTAAGGGGAAGGAAGAGGGGAAAGATAGCAGGTAAGGGAGGAGGAGGGGTAAGGGGGAAGGAAGAGGGGTAAATGTGGATGCTGTTTAAACAAACATCTAATCAATGAATTACTAATCAATCTACACATTTTCCCAAATGATAGCAAAGGACAAATGGCTTCCCACACACAAGGACATACATGTGTAGCCAGCCAGGCACATTTGATGTTGCATGACATCATGGCCACACTTACCTTGGTCCATGATAGCATGTTGTGTATCGTGACCTTCTTCTTGAAGATGAGACCTTTCTTGTGCTGGGCTAGATCCTCAAATGAGCTCATGCAGTCTACAGCCAATGTAGAGGCCAGACTGGAGCAGCTAACAGCTGACAGCATGGCAGATACTAAGGGGTTAGACGGGGCAGACCATACAAATAATAGTAGTGGCTGCAATAGAAAACGATAATGTGTAATAGAAAGTGGTTGTAATGGTGTTGCCATGGCAAAGGACTACAATAGCTGCTACAATGGAGTTCATCCGCCCCCTCTTTGTTGCCATATATGGTCAGAGTCACCTGACAGGGCTTAGAGAGACGGTCCCCTCAACCATCGTGCCACGCCTGACACAAATAACACCAAGCCTGTCTAATAGCTGAGATCTATCACCAGAGACGCGCACGCCGCTAATACGATATAACTCATGCGGACACATGTACACGCCTTTCTCTAAATGCGGCTCTTGATCATCGCAAGTAATGCACACGACGCCATCGGTGGCCCCGCCTATGCGGCTGCGCGTCCCACTGCGACCACATAGGCGCAAAGAGAGACACCGCTGCGCGCGTCACGTGAAGCCTTTAGAAAGGTGGTCTGGCCTACCTTTATCGAGAATAAGAGGTTCACGCGCAGAGTACAGACGTCAGGGACGGTGAGAGCCGCACACGATAGGCTATACGTTGTCTTGAGGGTTAATGATCAGTTTGTTTTTTTAGTCCGGATTTGTTATTTTATTTAATATTATTAGTCCTTTGGCCGGCGCCCCCGGCTAGTTCTAGCAGAGATGATATCGTTTACTTTTAAAAAAATAATCTTGTCAACATTAACTGAACAAGTTATGGAGTTTAGCGGTCTATGGAAGGTTAAAACATGGATATTAGAGGTAAAAGTTAAGCTTGTAGTCTTGCCTACTCAGTATGGTATTAATTAATACAACTTAAATGGCAAACCACTTTTTAGCACACTCATACAGTGTTTGCGCGGTTAACGTGCTAAGGTTTCGCACGACTGCTCGCGTTCGTGATTGGGGCAGTATTTTCTGGCTTTCTGTGAACAGTTCTTTATGAAATTCTTCATGGAGCCATAAGGCACTGAGACAAACATTTCAATGCTATCCTCGTCAGTCCTTGAATTGTCCGGGAACGTTTGAATAGCATGTTCATAATGGCGAGAGTTTACAAATGAATCAATACTGCTCAACGGTAGTCTCGTACCCAGACCCTGATTCCCGCAGCTGCGGATGGATTACATCACCGCTACACTAGCTCAACGGGGGTGTTGACGTAATTGGAATGTCGTGGTCTCGTGATCCTACAGTGTTGACGTTAAAACAGGGGTGCCATGAGTGTCAACTGGGACGACATCGAGAAGCTTTGGCACCACACCTTCTACAACGAGCTCCGGTTGGCCCCGGAGGAGCATCCCGTCCTCCTGACCGAGACCCCCCTTAACCCAAAGGCCAACCGCGAGAAGATGACCCAAATCATGTTCGAGACGTTCTCCGTCCCGGCCACCTACCTCGCCAATCAGGCTGTTCTCTCCCTCTACGCCGCGGGACGCACCACGGGTGTCGCGGTGGATTCCGGAGAGGGCTACACCCACACGGTCCCCATCTACGAGGGACACGCCCTTCGCCATGCCACCAATTGTCTTGACGTGGCGGGTCGCGACATGACCGAGTACCTGATGATGCTCCTGAACGAGCGAGGTTTCTCTTTCACCACGACCGCCGAGCGAGAGATCGTCCGTGACATCAAGGAGAAGCTATGCTACGTGGCCCTGGACTTTGAGCAGGAGACGCAGATCGACAAGCTTAAGGAGAAGAGCTACGAGCTTCCCGATGGCAATGTGATCCTTTGCGGTAACGAGCTGTTCCGATGCCCCGAGGCACTGTTCAAGCCTTCGGTTCTGGGCGTGGCAGGAAGCCGTGGTGTGGCCGAGTGTACGTATGACTCGGTCACCAAGTGCGAGAATAGTATACGGAGGGAAATGTACGAGAATATCGTCATATCCGGAGGGTAGCATGATGTTCAGCGGAATTGCCGACAGAATGCTCAAAGAAATCCGCAAATATGCCCCGCCCAACACGAAGGTCAAAGTGATAGCGCCCCCTGAGCGCAAGTTTGGCGTGTGGATCGGTGGCTCCATCTTGGCCTCTCTGTCCACCTTCCAGCAGATGTGGATCTCCAAGGAGGAGTACGATGAGTCGGGTCCCTCCATTGTGCACCTTAAATGTTTCTGAGCCACGCAAACCTTTCAGTGACATCATGCCGCTTTCAAGCAGCTCAGTTCGTTTATGGTTTTATAATTAACAGGTAGAGTGTATAATACTGTATATCAATCATGATTTAAATTATTACTTTAAAAAAAACTACACATAGTAATCTCATGCAGTCTTGATTAATTCTAACACTGATGCACGTCAGTCTGTTGACACCCCTCCCTGCACTCAGTGTATAGTGCGTGTGACAAAGAGTGCGTGTGACACCCCTCCCTGCACTCAGTGTAGAGTGCCTGTGCATCGCTAACGCGTGTGCACTGATCCATGCCGCTGGATCAGCTAGATGATATAAATAATTGCAAACGTATAATACTAGCTGAGATGATTATATTGAATAATGAAACAATACCAGCTATATAGAGAGTCATTGCTGAGATCAGCAGTATACCAGCCTTCTCTCAGTGGTAAGTGAAGCGATACTGCGGTGCACGTTAATATCAACTATAACTATACATCTAATAGCATTCAGTAATAGGCGCCTTCACCTCGTTCAGCAGTACCTGTAGCCTGCAGGCTGTACGTGTGCACGTGGGGGTATGCCCCTTAATCCTCATAGACATTTTATAAGTACATAGACGATATAAAATTATCACTGGCGTTCAACGTTGATAACTCCGGTGGCTCGTACAGGCACAGGAAGCCGTCAGCAGTGGTAAATGTGCAGATCCAGTATAGGAATGCACGGATGGTCAAGAGTAGGATTTGGGGGGACGAGCCCAAGTCCTTTCGCCCTGCCCAGGTCATCCACACGTCTATTTTTTTTCAGTATCTCTATGGCCTGGTGTGGTGTGGGAGCTATATAGGGTGGAACTCAGGCCTCGCTGGTTGAGCCGGTCATGACTTGGGGGGTGTGCCGCATGCATGCAGCGTGCATGCACTAGCGCGAAGAACATCGCCACGGGCCAGTTACCCTGCAGGCCATTCGTGCCTGTGCAGTCCTAGGGTTTCGCACACTATTACAGAGGACCGCGCCCCTTTGGTATCGGCCATCGTTCTACAAGGGCCGTTTGGAATGAATTCCACATTGTACATGATTCAGCACAAAATGAATTTGACACAAAATGGCGCCTATAGTATCGCTAGCTCTGCCTGGTATCGCAGCTCTGTGCGGATGGAATCTGTATGAAGTTCAGAGCTATCTCCTGTTTCTCTAGAATAGCACATGCTGCATGCAATTCCAATGAGCTTGTGGCCAGTATGTGACTGCCATAGTTCTTGTGTTGCGCGTCACCTACATTAGCTCAATTGTTGTTTACATAGATCTAATGGAAAATTAATAATATTGATTTTAAAGAATATAACAACTTTGCCGTTTGCCACTGTATGATGGTGCCGGGGGGGGGGGGGGGGGAAGGTGATCGGGAGGGGAGGGGAGGGGAGGGAGGGCGATGGGGAGGGGTGGGTTTGTAGTATGCAAACCATTCGCATTTACTAATCAATATAGCGTCAATTTCATTATCTCAGCTAGAATAATAGTATTACTATATTCTCTCCAGTTAGTCAGAGCTCACAAATGAAGCGTTCAATCTTGGAGCTGAGTCGACCGCGCCTTCTGCCACTAGTGCTGCTGATGACATCACTACCGCACCCTATGTGTACAGGTTTGTCCTATTGTGTCTCTCCGAGGGGATTGGACGATTCGTATCAAGGACAGGAGTGTAAGAATTTTAGTGAATATTTGCAGAACGCATCATTCTACTTTCAGTCAAATTCGATTTTCTACTTCGTCAATGGAACTCATTTTGTCGATCTAAACGGAACGCTACTTATTCAAAATGCAACAAACATCTCATTGGTTGGAGTAGGCGGATTTAAGCAGACAATGCACCCAATAATGGGAGCATTCTCTGAATCCCTGAGTAAGGTAATGTTCATCTCTTCAAGCCTGTTATTTGAGAACATCGAAAATCTGACCATCATCAACATTACGTTCACAGAAGATGGGTCACTTGTGGGCCAAATGGATTCCCCAAACGTAGCGATTCTTCGGCTTTACGATGTCAAAAACGTCTTAATAGCGAGATCACTGTTTTTCAACATTTCTGGTGCATCCATCAATTTTATAGGCAGTGTTGCTGTAGTGATGGATTCTTACTTCCTCGACTCATCCACGGCACTTGAAGCGCACGAAGCAAGTATGATTGGTTGTGATCACTGCACTATTGTGGGTTCAAAGTGTGCAGTGAATTTCACTGACAGTACTTTTAGAGCAGAGCAAAGCACAATTGCTTACTGCACAAATGGCGTTGTTTCTCATGCTCTATCGTACATGTACGTCACTACGCTCAGCCTGAATGAATGCAACTTTCTTGCTTGTACAGATGCTGTATCCTTAATTGACATTGACCTCGCTACCGTAGTCCAGTGCGCATTTATCAACTGCACAGTAGGTGTCGACGCTGTACACATTTATGACCAGATATCTCTGTATCAGTGTAACTTTATTAGCACTGGTTATCCTTTGGTCGCAACCACGATAAGCAATTTGATAGCCCAACAGTGTACCTTCACTGATGCCATTACTGGAGTTAATGCTTCTGACAGCTCCGCCCAGTTATGGCAGTGTACCTTCACCAGCTGTGCCAACGGTCTCATTGCTTATGCCCCCAAATGTATATAGCATCATCGAAATAATGGACTGCAATTTTACGACGTGCTCTACTGGTCTCACTATAGATCTCATCAATATTGCGATTATTGGCCGTTGCGCAATGAGCCATGTCAATTATTCCATTGCAGCCCACGGGTCACTAGTTGGTGTTGTCCAATCAGTATTTACTGCGTACATAAGTGCTGGGATGTTCGTGTCTTCGGAAATCTACATTGAAAGCTGCACATTTACGATGGGCAAAAGCTCTACCATTTATTCCATTGAAAGTTACATAATATTATATGACAGTGTTTCTTTTTCAAATGGTTACAGCTCCGGATATGGTGGGGCGATGTACTTGTCTGGCAGCAGTGTCATTTTCAAAGCGCCTGTTAATGTGTCGTTCATCAACAACACAGCCCAGCTCAGTGGTGGGGCGATATATGTGGAGTACCAGCACAGCCAAGCGTACTGCTTCTTTAGCATCTATGATCCAGATGGAACTTTGGAGACACCAAATGTCCATCTTTTTTTTACGGGGAACAGCGCAAGAGAAGCTGGAAATGATATGTACGCAAGTTTGAAGTGCCCAATTGATTCTTCGGGAATCCCGCTCTATCACTCGGAAAAACAGACAAGCGAGAGCATCGTTCGAGCTGTGAGCTCACCCGCTTTGGGTCTGGCGGCCGATCCCACTGTTGTTTGTATCGGAGAGCCGAGCACATATGCATTATCTGAATGTTCTGATAATCAAACTAGCCCTTACACAGTGCAGCTGTATCCTGGTCAGTACACTACAGTATCTATAGCAACCCTCGATGAATACAACGGAAGGGCACCCTCGTTACTGTTCCTCAGAAATACCAATCGCATCATTTTTGAAACTCTGTGGAGCCAAGCAATCGGTACGAACTACACGATCAACAGTTCTCTCCAAAATGTAACGTTTGAATTAATTCCTCAAGCTGTGTTCATATCAGCTTTGTCTGGTGATACCAACGCGACATTAATATCAGTTCAAGTTCTTCCATGTCCATTGGGATTCACTTTCAATTCATCAAATAGCTCTTGTGAATGTAACGCCTTTTTAAGCGAGCAACAGGGAGTATGGTGCAATGTGTCCAACTTCCAGATAGATGACGTCCAAATATACAAGCCCTCTAAAAGCTGGCTTGGAACCATTAATGGTGCTCTTGCTTTTCACGAGGTTTGCTCGTTCGATTATTGCAGTGGTGTGACTGCTGTCGATCTGCGCAAGCAGGATGACCAGTGCGCCACTAACCATTCGGGGCCCTTGTGCAGAGGATGCGCGGATGGTCTGAGCGAAATGTTCGGGGGATCTCAGTGCAAGAAATGTGACAATCTCCATCTCCTTCTCCTCCTTCCATTCGCAGCGATGGGCGTGGTCTTAGTGTTTGCGCTGCTCACTTTGAACCTCACGGTGTCCAATGGCACGCTGAATGGCTTCATATTTTATGCTAACATCGTTAAATCAACGAATCCGCATTTCTGCAAAGTTCTAATTCCGTATTGATTAAGATCATCTCAATCTTCATTTCGTGGCTTAACTTGGACCTCGGTATTGTGACGTGCTTTTATGACCGGATGAGCACAGCGGGTAGGCTGGGTCTGCAGTTCGTGTTCCCAGTATACATCCTGGTGCTAGTGGGACTCATCGTTACTGCAGGGCGCTATTCCACCAGAGTTTCCAATTTGTGCAGACACAATGTTGTTCCCGTTCTGGCTACCCTCGTACTCCTGACGTATGGAAAGCTATTAAAGACAGTTATTGATATACTCTCTATAGATTACATTGCTGTTGCTATGGACAACAATAGGACAACTGTCACCAACTTGTACGTCTGGAAATACAATGCCAACATAATATACTTACACAGTTCTCATGTGCCCCTTTTCATTATGGCTTTTCTCACCGTACTGCTCTTCATTCTTCCATACGCGATACTTCTTTTATTAACCCCTTGCATACAGACCAAGTCCGATTGGAAGATCTTGAATTGGGTGAACAAACTGAAACCATTTATCGATAGCTATGAAGGTCCGTACATTGGGCGTCATCGCTTTTGGAGTGGACTTCTTCTTTTAATTCGAATACCTATTTATGTATCCAGTGCTTTGGTCGAAATCACCAATAGTAGTTTCAATTTGAGTGTAGCCATGTTTTTTATCGCGGCCGTGGTCATTTACCTGGCTCGATTTAACGTATACAAGAATGTCAAATACTGTTATCTGGAAATGTTCCTCTACATAAATTTGATTGGCTTGTGCTTGTTTCCGCTTCTTTATCGATCCCGAGTTGGATACGATCAAGATGCTAATTCAACCCAATCGTTATCTGAGCTCCATTTTTCTTATATCACTTTTGTCGGCAGCGTGTTCATCGTATTTGTGGCAGTGATTGTGCTGCAGGAGTACCACCAAATACGGAAAGCAAAAGGGAAGTACACAACAGTTCCAAAGTTAACCTTCCCAGAGCTAACTGATCCAGAAAGTGATGCGTCATCTTCACATACGGTAGCTCTCTCCCATGAAAATGAGAAAGAATCCGACACAGGATACCGAGAAGAACTGTTGGATGACTAAATGCTCCACGCGAGCACGTGAAGGTGTATGGATAGTTCTGCGCAGCACGTTTTAGCCTGTGTCGTAACGTACATTTTCCACGCATGCGCATGAGTCGATTAATGTATACTATGTCTATTAATTGTCTGCTCACATCATGCTGTTTTGTGGGGGACATTTACGGATGTTTATAGATGTCCAATTGCACATTTACGAATAAATGATTTTGCTAGCTCATTAACGTGTAACAGTGCAGGTGTAACGCATTACGTAATTATTATACTTGTGTATTTTATGTGAAATACAGCTGTGTGTATTGTTGCCAAGAAACTTGTATGTATTGCACATTGCATTGACAACAAGAGTTTTCTCTGTGCTCATTGCCATATACTGAGTCTCGTTACAATACATAAGTATAATAATTACGTAATGCGTTACACCTGCACTGGTTGATGGGACCAAGTATTGCAGCGTATGGAAACCTTGGAGCGACGTTTCGACGTAAAGGAGAAGACGAAATCAGGACGCCGAGGGACACCAACTATTTGCTGTTACAACTGCAATAAGGAGGGTCGTATTCGACGTAATTGTCCTCTGCTTGGTTAAGAGCGCGAGCAAGTACGGGGTCGGCGAGAGGGAACTGACCGAGAATGGAATAAGGCACCTGCCCAGGTATGTGGCTGTAATCTAAGTCACAACACTATGTGTGCGCACGGGTTGGTAGGGGATCAACCAATTCAACATGGCCAGAAATGGAGGACATGAGTGAATATGTAAAGTTGTGATAGAGATTTGAGAATTCTGATTTCACCAATAAATTTGTCACCTTTTTAAATGATTTATCATGTTGCAAGACAAGAAATTATTAATTCAAATCAATTAACTAAAATTAATTTTTTCAAATTGAATTCCAAACACGTTCAGTATTCGCTAAAAATCAGTCTGATTATAATATACGTGTATCATGAAAAGAACATTAAGCATCCATGAACTAAATTCAAGACAAATTCATTACAACCGAGCATAATTAATTTTATTCATAAACGTATGTCATTATGTAATACCTTGCGTCATTTGATGTGTCGTCTGCTCACGAGACTTCTGCTCTCAAATAGTACGATACCAGAGATAATATATCTCTGACGATACATTGTGCCAAACCTCCGTTTCTGCAAAGATAAAAACGAGTCTTGACGATACAAATACGGTACGCCCATGCTTATGTGGATTGATGCAGCGCAAGTGCGCAAATTAAAAATTCTGCGTGCCAGACTAGTGTATAATAATAACAGGTCCTGACATGTTTTTGTTGTTGCCGAAACACTATCAAACCTATATCCTACATACCATGCGCAAATTTAGTTGAGCGTTTTATTAGTTCCCTGATACCAAGTCATTTCGTGCATTTCTCACGCGACACAATAGTGGAACTAATCATGATACTCAGTAACCGATTGAGTATTTTAACACGAGGTGTCGCTACATCAGGCGGGAATGATGGTGTTTTACAGTTTCGTTCGAGTACGTTTTAAGTCAAAGCGTTCGAAGCTATCAAACAGCACATGGAGAAATTTCTGTTGTATACATGTAGCTCACGATTATTTCCCATCTGTATCGTTTTTAATGAGAGGTGCAATTTGGTCATATCAGCAAAAATCCATGGTGGGTCTTAATAATCGTGGGATTCGGGGATAAAAACACGAAGTTAAAGCAAGATCCCACAATATGCATTTTACCATACAGCAAACTTGATGTGTAGTATATGATGCGCAGAAAATAGGAAGTCCATAGCAGTTGTGTAACATGTGTGATTGATTACAAGGAGATGTACAATTATGATTTATAAAATATGTAGGAAAGCGTCATATCATGCACACATATGAACAGCTACATGTAAAACCCTGAAATAACTGGTTGCTATACATCAGATTCACAAAAGTACAGTGGAAAAGCCCGCTACATGTACATGATTATCTGTTGGAATGCACCATTTTATCACATTCATAGGTCAGTGGATGTTTGAAGGCAAACATTATGAACGCCTGCAGGCAACATCATGCAGAGCTCATTCAAAACATCTATAGTACAGGAGTAACAAGAGAGACAATATATATAGGTCATAAGTGCAGACAACTTATAGACCTTATTCACAGCAGTGGTCTAGCCGCGGCCAGAGAATCAATTCCTGAACTGCTTTCACATTGATCAGCTGAATTAAGTCAGGATGAGGTGGATACATGCATGTGGTACACGTAAAGCCCGCTACATGATTATCAGTTGGAACGCACTATTTTTTCACACCCATTAAAAGTTCATAGGCCCGTGTATGTTTGAAGGCATGCAAGCATTATGAACTCCTGCAGGCAACATCATGCAGAGCTCATTCTAAACATTGCAACTCATTGTAAACAACATTGCAGTATATACATGTACATGTATTCATGGTAACTACATTGGGCATGAGTCTGGATCATCACACAGCTACGTGCCAGTATATAGCACTGAACAACACAGTCAGTTCATTGCATATCACTCCATACTATCTATGGATACATGCAGTGTGCTTAGGTACTTTTGCATTGCAGTTAATAGTTTCTTCTTTCCTGCTCATATATAGGAACACGGAACTTCTAATCCTTGTCCTTGTTGTGGTCTCCCTCGCACCCTGCAGCTGATAGCGTCACCGTGATCGATGAATTTAACCTGAATTGCTGTTAATTCACGTGGTACATGACCAACAATTACACCTCCCTTCTTGATGCAGACGGCACGGCGATCGTGTAGGCTCCTTGCATACCTCTAGATATTCTCCGATCGTAGTGGTCCAAATAGCGCTGTAAACGTGATGTCCTCGTATGACACTTTCCAAGTATAGTATTATGTAGTATGCAATAATGTATAGGGTGCGTAACTACAAGCGCCCATGGAAGGGGGACGAGGGGATAGAATTTAGAGCCCTCGTCCTTCACACTTACGCGCGCAATGGCTTATTATCCAGTCGAGAGGATCGTAACGTCAAGAACAAAGGTAGACATAATCCTAGTAAAAACTCTATCATTAATCCTTACCAGGGTGCTCAAAAGGAATTCCTAGTCTTGTGGAAAGGATGGCCTATCCAGGATGCCTCCTGGGTTGCGCAGAAAGACCTTACACCGTATCTTTTAAAGTATGGATTTCGTACTTCATTTTATGTAGTAAGAGAATCTTTTCTTTAGGACATTTCACGTCCCAAAACCTTCATCCCGCTTGGTACTAAGCTGTGTCAGCAGAATGATGAGGGACGTCCAGCTTTCACTGTCCACAGGAACAAGACGGAAAAGATTTATATCTTTTGAATTTAGAATTGATGTGTTCCATTTTCTTTTTGGACGCAAAGGTGTTACTAGCAGAGAGTCAAAAAGAGGTACAAATCCTTTAATTTGGAAGACTTCAATCCTATCTTTTTTACACCTGGTTGGGACACAGTTTTTGATCATCTTGGGGACGGTTGTCGCATCCATTTTCCAGTGGAAATGAAAAGTGCAATAAGATGGTCCAAGAAACTTTTCAATAGAGAGGAAGATGGTACTTTAAAGTTAAAGAAGAGATACTTTGAGGAAAAAGTGTACATGCGTCTTGTGAAGTATATTGTGTGATGTATTATACTCTTATCATTGCCTGAATCATAATGTCATTTCTTATAAATATGATATCAGTAGTCCAAAACACTGTGTTGATGTGTACATTGTACTAAAAAAGACAGCTATACTTAAAGACATTGCAATAAGTATACCAACCTCTGAAATTACTCATGTAGAGCAGTTATTTCACCTTTCTGTAAACATGTATACTGTGCTGCAGCTGCCTGACCCTGGACGTTGAGTGTTTTTATTTAGGAAGTAAATGCATACCTCCCAGGCTTAGATTGGGCATGGGGAAACATACAGTATGTTGAAAGGGAGCTTTGTCTAAGGTTATTAGGTTAAGCCTGCCTCCTGTCTGCAACTCTCCCCTCTATATACAACTTATCCCCAAACAAGATTATCCCTTTGTCTGGTTCCAGGTATTGTACTACTGTTAATTCCTGGGAAAGCAACCATTCAGTCCTATTGACAACCTCATTTTGTTTACCCCCCATCACTTCACTTGTGCATTGATTGTACTTTTTAAACTTATTTTCCTGTCATACATCAATGGCTGCAAAGTTAGTATTTTAAAGTTTCTCGCATCTGAGATCGCGTTTCTTGCATTCCTCCTTCATGCCAATATGCTGCAGCATGTTTGGTGTAGTGCCTCTTCTCTCTGGCATACTGTTGTAGTAACTCCAGCCTGTGCTCAGCCAACATGATTTCTGCAGGAGCATCCCAACGATTACTTGAAAAATAGTTTCGTTTGGAGTCATCGTTGTGCTTCTCAACACCTACATGAAGTTACTGATGTAGATGATGTTAAGAACTTAACAAACTTACCTTGGCAAGAGAATTGTTTTATGTTTCCATACTGTCGGATGGCATCAGGAACATGGTACACCATGACATGAAAGTAAGGAGTTACAAATTTCTTTTGGTGACCATCACTCTTTATCCGCAGAAAGAGTTGAATCCATCTTTTAGCCTGAATGTAAGCTGATTTGGTCACAAGAGTGTGTGTGTGTGTGTGTGTGTGTGTGTGTGTGTGTGTGTGTGTGTGTGTGTGTGTGTGTGTGTGTGTGTGTGTGTTGATGTGTACCTTCAAATGTAAGTCATCTGCAGCATTTGGTGGAGGTGTTTCACTAGACAACAGGTTGTATAAAACTTCAAAATCCTTTTAGGAATAAAAAAACATTATTGTTAGCCTATCGAGGGAAGTAGTTCACCTTCCATAGCTGAACTACATCATCCAGAAAAGCATTTGGTAAGGGGATATCTTTCATCTTGGAAGGAAGTAGCTAGCATATGGAAAGGCAGAATTGGAACACATAAATTATAGGGTGTGTTGTACCTTCAAAACCTTCTTTTTGGCTTCCCCAGTTAACGACGTCCATTCAACTTTTCCAT
The DNA here is from genome assembly GCA_013339895.1 of Ephydatia muelleri. Lineage (NCBI taxonomy): Eukaryota > Metazoa > Porifera > Demospongiae > Spongillida > Spongillidae > Ephydatia > Ephydatia muelleri. The sequence continues at coordinate 13,162,395 of JABACO010000006.1, forward strand.
CACTCGATTCACATTCCCAAATATTAAATGAGACTCCACAGCTCCTGATGTATGCCACAAGCTGCTGTGTATGTGGCTCTGACATTTTGATTAAGTTTCTTAACATGACATCAAAAATTCTCAGAAATAGGTGCAGCTCATCAATCATCATGTGGTCCACTGGAATGGCAGTCAGTGGACGATTAACTGACCCTTGGTGTACAGCAGCAGTTCTGCCATGAGAGGCAAAGGCACGTCTGTGCAGAAATTTAAGAACTGACATATGCTACTTAAGTCAGCTAGGATCATGCATTTTTACCTGAGGGTAACTAGTGTTCTGGCCATAGTTGTGCTGTAATACGATTCAGGCTTTGACACATCCCACCTATATAGTGACATCGGTTGACACCATGTTTAGCCAAATGTATTGGTAACTTACCTGCAATCACGGTGCACTGTACATTTTGGACATGCATAAATGGAGTTAGCTGCATTAAGGCCCAGCATTGTGAGCATGAACTGTAACACATACGAAACATAAATGTGCATGCCTGTAATACCATTACATCACAAACCTTCATGTCAGAAGAAAAAAAAAGTTCAATATTGTAGCTCACGCCATTGACAGCAACAAATCCTAGCTGCTGAAGACCATCAATTTCTTGAAAAGTGCAGCGAAAGCTGTGGAAATGGTGTCATAATCTTCATTCCCTTTCAAAACTGCGATGGTATGATTGCCTTTAAAAAAGAATTAAATTTTCATTGAGTTACTGAGTCGCTGGCACATATACTTAAGATTTACCTATTCCAGACAGATAGCGGCCAGCTGGCATCAGAATGGCGTACGAAAGCAAAACAAAGCTTGACGTCCGAGAAAACTTTGCTCCGTCACCAGATACTCTAACTTTAATTTTCTGGTCAGTAGGGAAACTTGTAGCATCTTGAGCGATCTGCAGCATTGTAAAAGAATGTATTCACATTATATAACACTATAACTATGATGTTTACCATGTTGGATAATTGTTCGCACAATGACCGTTCGAAAGAGCGATAGGCACCTTCATACCCTGGGATGCGAGTTAGTTGCATCGTGTGGTTGAGATCAGTGCGAGCTTTTTTAATTGAATGAGATCTCGGCAACTCGCTAAAAAGCATTGCAAGCTCGTGATAGAAGGCATCCCCGATCCCATACCTATCTAAAATGTACAAAACACGCAAATCCATGTTGTCATCTTTTTCGGAGGCCGCATCATCTGTCAGATGAATGTGGATCATCTTGCCAGAAGTGCTGTGCACATTAAGCGACTCAGATGTACTACAGTACGGGAAATTGTAAAGCGACCTCTTCACGCGCGCGAAACGGTTTATAAGGCCACACCCACTGGCTAGCTCGACTGCTAATCATCTTACCGAATCGTTTACAAAGGAATGGTTCATACAGCAAAAATATGGCGTATAAAACACCACGCATCTTGGTTATGTCGACGTCACACCGACGAGACACCGTTCCACCCAGCTAGCTATGTCGATGCGGATCAGCTATAAATAAATATTAATTTTTGCGCACGTCACGTCCTGACTATAGCTCGACCCAAAACTTTAGTTGGCCTAGCTAGTGGCTCGAGGAGTGGACAGTATATTATCAATCCAAGATACAGCGCTATAGCCTAGAACTGCGTCATTTGTACGGTTGTACACAAGTTGCAACGCGATGTCGCTTTACTGAAGCTAGCTATCGATTCATGCATGTTGGTCTGATCACAGCTAGTACAACTACAGTCCAGAGTGTGTCATGTTCGCATGCGCGCCTCGTACGCCCTACGTTTACTCCTGATGGTGCTTGGTGCCATTCCAGGCAGAAACCGCCATGCAACAGTGACGTAGCATGAATGACATCATACATTTGTCCACATTTTACAGTGGGGTGCACAAAATTGCCTGAGGAAACTTTTGCGTAGGGGGCAAAATTATACTAATTGTGCCTAAAAATGTCTAGGTGGTTCAGGTTTTATAAACCACTCGGTAGACTTGAACTTTCGGTCTGCGTGATTGGAAAAAAATTGAAGAAACATAACAATTTCATGTTCCACGTACTAAGGTATGTAGAGAACACAAAACGGTGTAGGGAAATAGCAGTGAGCATATTTTAACGAAGACCAGAACACAAAAACGATGGGATATCTTCACCTGTATCATAATCCGTTTGGTAGACTTAACATTTATGTTACGTTTAAGAACGGTGAGCGTTGGAAGACATTTCTTCATAGACTTCCCGTTCAATTAATTTTAAACGCGTAACGCGGGTATTCAATTATTCAAGTCCGCAATTGCTGGACATGATTTTTGATCGATTCGGGTGCTGCGGCGGTATCGGTCATTAGTTATCATATCCTATCTTCTAGCGCTCGCAAAGAAATGACTAAGACGGCACCTCATACAGTGGGAGCAAACGGCCTTCCATTGGATGTACTAGGTAGTGTGTCTCTTGACATGGCCAGAAATAGCGGACATGAATACTTGAAACCCGCGACGCGCGTCATGAAAAATTGAAGTATGGAACGTCTATGGAGATTTGCATTCAAACGTGTACAATTCTTTGCTGGAGACCCGTAACTATGTTTCCAGGCAAAATTGTGATAAAGGTACTCTGAATGGAACTTCTTGTATTATTTTGTTCCGCCAAAATGTGCACACAGCTAATTCGAAACTGGGTTTTATGAAAATACACATACATTGAATGGAAGATGGTGCATTTATCAACCGTTTCTCCCTTATAGCACGCCGTGTAGACCCGCTACTCAAGTTTCCAAGGCAGATCCTAAAGGCCAAATCATCTGGCCATATACTTATACTATGGTGTTAATTTTGCCACATACACAGATGATTCAAAATTGACTTTTCTAGGTTGTGCAGCATGACATTATTAAACGTTATGGTTAATTATTGTACAGTACACTGGTCGTTACATGCTATACATACATGTACATCCGTAACTTCTAAAATCGCTGTACCTCGCGAGTACATGGTATTCAGTGTATCCTCGCGTTCATTCTAGCTTTCGCTTTGTGAAGACAACCATATATCTATATGGAATTGGATGAGAACGTGCAACCAGCTAGCAGCCGAAGAAGCTATACGCTTTCGAAAGATGTGCTACCTCCGTTGGAGACACTAGTGGTGACTATTGTGGGGTCCACTGAACTTGATGGTATACTATCTGTAGCGAAACCAAACCGTCTGCTAGAAGACTGGGCAAATTCACGGAGCACCGCGATACAAGCTTCGTGGCGTTGTTAAATGAACGTATTGAGGACGATATCATGTCTTTCGACCCAGACGCGACACGTTTAGAAACACAATTGTATCGCAGATCGCTGAGTGTTGCATCTAAACTTAGAAAAATGAGGGGTACAAAGTGGATCGATGTGCTATTTGGCTCCACAATCACTACAATTTATAAAGGTGAGTTGTTTCCTGCTGCCATGCTTGTTGAAGAACGAAGCGTAGCGAACGACTTATTGGCTGAAGCCGATGCTATGATATACGATTTGCAGAATCAGCTAATTTTCGTGAGGCAGGAACTGACTGAAGCACACGAAACGCTTGCTTCACAGTATTGTAACAAAGGAGGTAAATTAGATGATGTAAGCAACATGCAGGCACGCTCGATAGAAAGTACAAGATGTAGTTAGTTGCACAAGTAGAGCGTTGGAATTCCTGCATGCCATCATACGGGATTACTCTTGACTCACATGTCATACCACCACTGGAAAACCTCTAACTATGCCTCTGTTATCAGGAACCACTGATATCGATAACTCCGACAGCACCGAGGCAAATCTATCCGCTAGATAGATTCGGAGTAAGCGACAAGTTTTACCAAGAACTTTCCATGCATGCTTTTCTCAGAGCTTCCAAGGTCTAATGCTGTAAAAAAAAAAGGCGCACCGAACTTAATGATATCTTGGACCTCATCCGCATCGAGGGTCATGAAGGTGCCTGTCGGCCGTTTGAAAGTACTTTGTGCAAACACTTGTCAATATTGGTAATAGTAAACATTACAAACAATACATGCATGTAATAATTCATTCTTCTCAATGCAGATATCAAAGAACCCAGCAGTATTTGCATCTGGTAAAAAAATTAAAATCAGGATTTCTGGGGATGGTGCTAAGTTCTCAAGAACGTCCACAGAAAAAACCCCCGTAGAATCAATTCGTGATTTTCAATTGATTTGTCACTTACATTCTGGTACAAAATGTTTACATACCTGGTACAAACCGTTACCAGAATGTAAGTGGCAAATCAATTGAAAATCAAGAATTGATTCTACGCGTTTTTTTGCTGTGCGTCTAATTTCATTCTGTTATCATATGCTATCCTGGAACCTTCCATTGGACAATACTTATCCGGACTAGGTAAGAAAGTGAATAGACGCTACTCATGCAGTTATGTTTACTATTTATAATACTGTCGGTGCATGCAGGCAACCATACTATTGCAGTAGTCAAAGGTATGGAAGATTACTAAACAATCTCCGCAGCGGTTTCTGTGACCTTTGATGAAATTAACCATCTTCAGCAGACAGCTTTGTCAATGTCAATGGTAACCCTTACCCTATTGAACTCTTTCTGAGTTCAGACATGAAGGTTGGTGTTGTCTAGTTTAAGGAGGTACCCCATGCACGTTCTTTCTATGTTCTAATAGTTAGTTTACGCTTTTGACACTGGGTCTAAATGGAGCAGATTCTATATACGATTGCACGATGCACCGTGATAACAGGTTTGAACGTACTAAGCCTGTTACAGTGAAATGTGGTACATAATGCCTTTTTCTAGATGGGACATGTCAAAGGCAGAAGCGCACTTTACCAACACTGTTGTGAGAACACTTGCTACTCTTAGGTGAGGAATATATACATAAATTCCTACATGTCCTAACTGCAATCTTGCTTTGCTACCAATGGCAAAATAGCAGCACAGCACAAAGGCTCAATACATCGGCCACTCACTTCTATACCACTTCATCATGTGATACTTGATGAATTACATGTATTGTTAAGGATTTTTGATGTGATGCTACGGAACCTTATAATGACTATGAAGTCAATGGATGATCGGCTTCGTCTTCACACTAACTTGCATCTACATCAACTGGTGGCATGCGTTAAAAGTTGCGGTGTTTCATTCAATGTTTGGGAATCAGTGTCAAGTAGTGGCAATTTTGAGTGGACATCCTTAACGGGTGAAAGTGTGAAGAAATTAAGTTTTAAAGTTACACATGCACACTATGTACAAACATTGCATCCCATCATCTTCTACTTACACTAGCTACTTCCGCCAAAAATGAAAGCTATCCCTCTGCCAAGTACATTGCTGGCAACTATTGTTAAACTGTGGACGGTACATGCAAGGGGGAGGGTGGGGGTGGGGGTGGATAGAATTAAATCAATATTGAGTAGATTTCTATATTGAATGTTAAAACAGGATTTTGAAGAGTTGTACACTATGATATCCGGTGAGTCACCACCATGAAATGCTGCAGATGACATGCATCAGAAGGTGTGTTGTCAGGTACACCAAACAATGAGCACTGTCATACAGGCTGTGTATATATATATTATATAGAGCAAGAGATGGGTTGAACTATTCTTGAGCATCAAAGAGGATGGTCACCAACTCAAGCATGTAACTCCATACATTCATGCCATGGTGTATCATGTTCCAAACATCATGGAAGTATGAAGCGGTTTTCTTGTCAAGGTAAATTGTACGGTAATAGTATGCAAACGTCAAATATTCTTTCAGGTGTGGAGAAGCATAATGATGACGCCAAGAGAAATTACTTCTCCAGCAACCAGTGGGATGCCCCAGCAGAAGACAGAGTACAGGCTGGAAGAGCTGCGTGAGTATGCCAGAGAAAGGAGGTCTTACACTAAGCATAATTCTGCATACTGGCATGAAGGAGGGATTGAGGCCCATCGGTCTGAAACTCGGGAAGCACACCTACATCAAATGAACATTGCCAAGACATCCTTAAAGCATGATTACAGTACTGCTGGAGGACAACTACATTTATAACATTACTGCAATGTTGTTTACAATGAGCTGCAATGTTTTGAATGAGCTCTGCATGATGTTGCCTGCAGGAGTTCATAATGTTTGCCTTCAAACATACACGGGCCTATGAACTTTAAATGAGTGTGATAAAATGGTGCGTTCCAACAGATAATCATGTAGTGGGCTTTACGTGTACCACATGCATGTATCCACCTCATCCTGGCTTAATTCAGCAGATCAATGTGAAAGCAGTTCAGGAATTGATTCTCTGGCTAGACCATACTGTGAATAAGGTCTATAGGTTGTCTGCAATTATGATCTATATATTGTCTCTCTTGTTACTCCTGTACTATAGATGTTTTGAATGAGCTCTGCATGATGTTGCCTGCACATCCACTGGTCTATGAATGTGATAAAAGGGTGCATTCCAACAGATAATCATGTACATGTAGCGGGCTTTACCACTGTACTTTTGCGCCCCTAATGTCCATGCACAAGAGTTAGTCCAGGTTTTAAGCCGTTCGTATGTGTGCATGATATGACGCTTTCCTAAATTTGTTTAGGATATTTTTAAAATCGTAAATGTACATCTCCTTGTAATCACACATGTTACACAACTTGTACATGGTTATAGCTATGGACTTCCTTTTTCAACGCATCATACTACACCTTTTCTGTATGGTAAATGTATATGGTGGGATCTTGCTTTAACTTCGTGTTTTTATCCCCGAATCCCACGATTATCTAAACCCACTATGCTTTTTGCTGATATGACCATGCAAATTGCACCAGCACATTAAAAATGATTCAGATGGGTAAATAATCGTGAGCTACATGTATACAACAGAAATTTCTCCATGTGCTGGTTTGATAGCTTCGAACGCTTTGGCTTAACTTACGCCAACGAAACGGCACTACTATTCTCATTCCCGCCTGATGTAGCGACACCTCGCGTTAAAATACTCAATCGGTTATCATGATTAGTTCCACTATTGTGTCGCGTGAGAATGCAAGAAATTACTTGGTATGGCCTGGGAACAAACAAAACGCTCAACTAAATTTGTGCATGCGTATGTAGGATATAGTTTTGATAGTGTTTGGGCAACAACAAAAACATGTCAGGACCTGTTGTTATTATACACTAGTCTGGCACGCAGAATTTTTAATTTGCGCACTTGCGCTGCATCAATCCACATCAGGTGGGAGTACTGTTTTTCTCGTTGCAGAAACGGAGGTTTGGCACACTATATCGTAGTCTTACTATTTTAATGGTCTCGTGAGCAGAAGTCTCGTGAGCAGACGATACATCAATATTCAAAAGATGACGCACATAATGACATACGTTTATGAATATAATTAATTATGCTCGGTTGTAATTAGTTAATTTGTCTTGAATTTAATTAATGGATGCTTAATGTTCTTTCCATAATACACGTATATTATAATCAGACCGATTTTTAGAGAATACTAAACCTGTTTGGAATTCAATTTGAAAAAAATAATTTTAGTTAATTGATTTGAATTAATAATTTCTTGTCTTGAAAGATGATAAATCATTAAAAAAAGTGGCAAAGTTATTGGTGAAATCAGAATTCTCAAATCTCTATCACAACCTTACATATTCACTCATGTCCTCCATTTCTGGCCATGAAGTAAACTTGGATAGCATTAGTGCTTCGCATGTATTTATTGTAGCTAAGAAGCTTACTGTGGACTGTCTATTAGGCATAGATTTCTTGTCTAAACATGGTGCTGTACTTGATTGTGCAAGGAACACGTTATCTTTCCATTGCAATACTGGGTATGGAGGTAGAGTGTTCTGGATTGCTAACTGGAAGGGAGGGTTTCATAGAGCCAAACTATAAGGACACCACATGCAGGGGGTTTCTGATTGCTAGAAGCGTTAGATCTTACTCAATCACAAAAACAGAAGCTGGAGAACTTGATTTGGGAGTTTAGGAGCCTGTTTGTTACTGAAGGTGGTCCAACTGGTCGAACTTCAAAGGTCAAGCACACTATCATAACAAATGGGTTACCAGTTCGGGAACCTATAAGGAGGATACCTCATGCCCTTCAAGAAACGGTCAAGTTGGAAGTCAAGAAGATGCTAAAAGACGGGGTAATTAGGGAAAGCAATAGTCCTTGGTCATCACCAATTGTAATGATCAAGAAAAAGGACGGGTCTTGGCGTTTTTGTGTTGACTTCCGAAAGGTTAACAGCATGACACAGAAAGATGCTTACCCCTTGCCCCGAATTGATGAGACATTAGAGGCCCTGACAGGATCACAGTTCTTTACAACTCTAGACCTGGCTTCGGGTTATTGGCAGGTAGAGATGGAAGAGGCAGATAGGAAGAAGACAGCATTTTCCACTCGTGAGGGACATTTTGAGTTTAATGTGATGCCCTTTGGATTAACAAATGCCCCGGCTACTTTTCAAAGGCTTATGGAATGTGTGTTAGCAGGTTTGACTTATGAACAGTGCCTAATTTACCTTGATGACATTGTGGTCTTTAGTGTCCCTTTTGATCAACATCTAGAGCGTTTAAAAATGGTGTTTCATCATCTGGCCGAGGCAGGGTTAAAACTAAAACCTAGCAAATGCCATTTCGCTAAAAGTGAGATTCGATATCTGGGTCACATAGTGTCGAGGCAAGGCATACAAGCTGACCCAGATAAAACCAGTGCCATGATTTCTTTTCCAGTTCCAAGCGACATCAAGGAATTGAGGCAATGTCTGGGACTGACAAACTACTACCGACGTTTTATCAAGGGGTACTCCAGCATTGCAGAACCTTTGCATAAGTTAACACGAAAGACAGAGGTGGTTTCAAATGGAATTCAGAATGCCAGAATGCATTTCAACACCTGAAGCATCTACTAGTCAGTCCCACAATCTTAGCATATCCACAATTTCAGCTACCATTTGTTGTCGCCTCTGATGCATCAGGTTGTGCAATAGGTGCAGTATTGAGCCAGGAACATGAAGGGGAAGAAAAGCTTATAGCTTACTGGAGTCGCCAGTTGAGCAAAGCCGAGCAAAATTACTCCACAATAGAAAGGGAGGCATTAGCAGTGGTAGCCGCTGTTAAAGAGTTTTTCCCATACTTGTATGGAAAGTCATTCAATTTACTCACAGACCATAATCCCCTTACTTCACTTCGTGGATTAAAAGATACTGGAGGAAGAATAACACGTTGGTTGCTGTTTCTCCAACAATTTGACATAGCCATGAAATATCGTGCTGGTAAGAGCAATGGTAATGCTGATGGAATGTCACGACGAAGGCCAGATGAAGAGAAATTGCCGGTGGTGAATGATGGAGTATTTGTGAATGGAATTACATGTTTGGGGGATCAGGTGAGGTTGAAGCGAGAACAGGCTGCAGATGAGTTCACATCAAAAATTGTGCGGGCTATTGAAAATGGCATGTCTCCTCCGGATGAAAAATGGAGCAAGTTCTTCCTAGAGGATGGAGTTCTATGTCGTCATGCTAAGAGTGTGATACCAAAATCTTTGAGAGCACTTGTGTTTGAACTCCTTCACAGCAAGTCAGGACATCTAGGTGTTCACAAAACGTTGGAAAAGGTAAAGGAGCGTTTTTTCTGGCCAGGTTATGAGCAGGATATTCGGGAAGCTGTTAAGAAGTGTGAGGCTTGCCAGCGTCCCAAGCACCACTAGGCACCATTAAAAGTGAATATCCCTTTCAAAGGCTTTCATGGGATATAATGGGCCCATTACCTGCTACGTCCTATGGAACAAGTACATACTGGTCGTGACTGATCTATTCAGTAAATGGGTCGAAGCGTTTCCACTGGCTGTGACTGACAGCATCACATTAGCAAGGATACTAACCGATGAAGTCATTTGTCAGTATGGTGTTCCTGAATCTCTCCACAGTGACCAAGGTGCTAATTTTGTAAGTGAGGTCATGCAGTCACTATGCGCACAGCTTGGTATCAAGCGCACACAAACATCTGCTTATCACCCTGAAGGAAACGGTCAGGTAGAGCGTTTCAATCGCACCCTTGAAGCAATGCTGTCCAAGGTTGTTGAGGAGCATCAGAAGGATTGGGACTGTCACCTTCAGAAAGTTTTATTTGCCTTTAGAACTGCTGTCCACGAGTCAACTGGATACACTCCCCTCTTTGTAATGTCTGGATGTTCTCATAATTTGCCAATCGATGTACTGCTAGGTCGAGCTCAAACTCAAGGTCAAGAACTTCCTGATTATGTAAGGAAGACGCAGTCATCTCTTAAATCTGCATTTTCTGTAGTTCGCCAACGACTACATAAGGCTCACCAATTACAAAAGCAGCTAAAGGATCAAGCCATTGTAGGAGATGCTTTTCAAGTTGGGGATCGAGTATGGCATTTTGTTCCTGCAATCAAAAAGGGACAAACACGAAAATTCTCTTCATTATGGCGTGGTCCATACACCATTATAGACAAAGTAGGTCCAGTGAACTACCACGTGCAACTGATAGGTGCGACCCAGAAGCGTGTTGTTCATCGCAACAGATTGAAACCTTGCCTTAGTGACACAGAGCCTGAATCAGATGTTGAACCATCCTCAAGTAAGCAGGTGACACCAGAGGATAATAATACCCACATGGAGGTCGTGCAAGATATGATGTTACCTGAAGTCCTTGAAGATGAAACGGTCATTCCAGTTGAGAATACAATTTTGGAGAATGAAGATCATGTGGTAAATGTGGAAAATCACCAATTATGTATTGGAAATACAGCTGTGTGTATTGTTGCCTAGAGACAGAAACTTGTATGTATTGCACATTGCATTGACAATAAGAGTTTTCTCTGTGCTCATTGCCATATACTGAGTCTCGTTACAAACGCACGAACATATTTCAGGCCTGTTGCTGCGACGACGCATGCAGTCTTACTACGCCTCTCTATTGATAATTTCATGCATAGTAATAGTCTAAGTACAAACCCAAATCTACTGCATGCTCACATGTTTATTGCATTTCGACATACGGCGCAACGCTTGTATCAATCATGTGGTCCTTAATTCGTTACGAGTGGCATCCTTTGGTTGGATATTTGTGAGGCTCGCGAACTTCCAGGTGAGTTGTGAGGAGCTTAAACTAGCTTTTGGTATCCATGTGATCGTTGATCATATCGAGATCCACCCACCATCATTCTGCAAACCTTGTGAGCTAAGTATGGAGAGAGTGTTAAATTTTTCCAGTCAGAGAAAGCTAGTACCTTCAGAAGTTTGGTCACGCCTTACAAGTGGAAAGCAAGTGTGAAGTGAGTGAAGAGCTAATTATAACTGAATTTAATGGCATGATCATATTTACATTTGCCAGCATTTTGAGGTGCTGGTGAAAGGTGGTATGAAGAAAGGAATGTGACAAAACATATGACCAAACATCAAGGTGAATCACTACATCAAGGTGAGCCGATACTTGCACATATTGGGTACATTGCACCAAACAGTTTCAATCCAAAGTGTCCAGCTGGCTGCTACACAGTCACAAACTGCCATCAGTTATCTGAAGTGTCCACTCTGCCTTTGTATTCTGCACAGACCAGTAGAGCGCATGTGATTCAAACAATGCTGTCTGAAAGCCTAGAGCCAATGCAAGTGCATTACAACTGGGGGCGGAAGAGTGAGTAAATTTGTATAGCAATAATAATTACGTCATCAATTCACCATCATTCCAGACAATAACTCTTGTAAGATTACAAAAGGCCAAGGCCAAAGTGAGGCATCAAAAAGAACTTTGTGCAAAGACCTTCAAAAATGGCCCAGCAGTACCCTGCTCTCCTTATGGATGCTCAGTAGCTTGCAGACAAATTCGAAGGGGCATTTGCTAGACTTGGAACATGCCACTCCATCTACGACTAATATTTTGTGAATGTGGAATGTTAGGTAATGTCACGTGGATATGTATTAACTATGTGATATTTTTCACAGATGAAGCCTTTATGAACAAATTTCGAACCAATTTCTGCAATGAAACTATCTCACCCAAAATGCACCCATTAGAGGAGCACACAGTTGAGTGGGTGAGATGGATTTGGCATGTTGGGAGAACAAAGGTGCTGAATCGATTCACCGCCGTTTCAACAGTTCAATCAGAACAGAAGGTGCATGCATCATCAAATATCACTTAATCAGTATTTCTCCTGACTCAAATCCGTGCTCAGCCACTACCCACAAAGAGAGTAAAACGTACTCCAAAGCATGCTGTTGCTTCGCAGTATAATGGATGTATACACGTATATACATGTCTACACTTGCTCCATACATGCAGCACCACAAAAACAAGACGTTCCTTATAATCTCTTGACAATGTTTGCACGTTACTGTTGTATCTTATATACGCTTTTTTCTGAGACACGATTTGTATACAAATCGCGTCTCAGAAATAAGCGCATATAAGTTAAAACGAAAGCTCGATTTATATGTACAATGCCTTCATACAAGTCGCTTCTCAACTGGAAGTTCGCACGTTGGGAGTTTTGCTAACCTTCTATCGAAGGACGCTTCTCCACACCGAAACAATCTTTGATGCCCAAATGTACCTTGTTCAGTATAGAGCACAGATCTATCTTCAACAATACCTCGTCTAAAGGGCCATCACGTGTTCCATTCAGTAACTAGTTCCGACGGGTACAAATCATTGCAACCGTTGCTAGGTGTGGTAATAGCAATTTCAAAATTTTGGGGCGTAATTCAATGGATCGTAACACCCGTGGCATAAAAAACGTCACAACAACTTGTCTAAAAGGGTGTAGGCCTGATGATTACAACGTTGCTGTATGAAATCAGTGATCGGTAATTGAAGGTTGCTAAAGCGGGCGAGCTCACAGCTCGAACGATGCTCTGTTTTCTGAGTATTGCGAGATTTCTGAAGAATCAAAACAATCATCCAGCTTTGCCTAAAGCTTTAGTTGTGTTGGCACCAGGGTCAGGTAAATTACCACGTGGCGTGCACTGTAGACATCTTGCTACAATTCACATGTATATGCAGAACTGCTTTTATTATAGGCGCGAGAATCGTGGCTTAGTGCTTGTGTCATATTGTTACAAAGTACAGTTGGTACAATTCCTATATAGGATGTAGGTTATTTTGTTCACATGAGGCTGGTGGCGAAGCAACTTAACTATGTCGGAAATACAGTAACTCGTACATATGTAGGGGATCAGTAACTCGTACATATGTAGGGGATCAGTAACATCGTACATATGAAGGGGATCAGTAACTCGTACATATGTAGGGGATCAGTAACTCGTACATATGTAGGGGATCAGTAACTCGTACATATGTAGGGGATCAGTAACATCGTACATATGTAGGGGATCAGTAACATCGTACATATGAAGGGGATCAGTAACATCGTACATATGTAGGGGATCAGTAACTCGTACATATGTAGGGATCAGTAACATCGTACATATGTAGGGGATCAGTAACTCGTACCGCGGCATATGTAGGGATCAGTAACATCGTACATATGTAGGGGATTAGATGCGCTCCTCTTTGTCTAGAGGCTACAACATGATAAAACGTCCTTACCCGTGACTGATGGTTATATGTAATTGTTCTAGCTTTAAGGTGACGATGGAGCGGGGTATCCGGGACAAACGCAGCATTAACAAGCCCGTTTCCTTATCTATTAGCTACAGTATCCATGCTGCTATATACGGCATACTTGCTCCTCAGTATTGTAGTGTAACTACATTGTGATGATAAATTCATGAGGATGTACATGTAAGTCTACGCTTTAAATAGAAATACAGATGACGCAATAAATTGGTTATTCCAAGCCGTGTTTGAACGAAAACCAAGTTCGTTGTGCGAGGTTAGCCAAACACTAATTTATCACAAACTCGTATTAAATACCTCGTGTTAGTGTAACGGACCAGTGAGTCATGAACCTCCATCGGGTGAAGGCCTTTTTTGCACGCGGAAGGCGAGAATGATTAATATCATCAATGCACGGCCTTGCAGATACTGCAAAGTACAGCATTCATACTCCCAATGACATACTCACCATATACTCGTGTACGCACGTAACTCATATACGCCACGCACGCACATGTACGCATCACTGTATGGATGCCCATGTACGCTGTGTTAGGTGGTGTAAGCGCACAGAACGCTTGAGTGTCATACCTTCGATAACGGACAATGCTTACGTACATGCGCGTACCGTTAAGATTCAAACCGATCGGTGTTTGGTAAAAGCAATAAGTTTCTGCTGTGCCCGGCAGTTTATGCAAGGGCCGTTGCATGAATTTAGGAGCATTTTCATTATGAATTATGAATTATATTATACCGACTGCATGTAAGACGCGGAACGAGTGGTTACGTTTGGAGCACGTGATGGCACGTGGACATGCATGTATCATGTATTTTATACTAGCAACATGCAGTGAACTTACTATATAATGCGCTGCATAGTGCATATGTGTGCTTCTAACATCAAATCCTTCTCGCTGTAGATCACGAGATGGACTCGTTAATTTGTCTTCTCTCTTTGACGATATTTTCAGTACACACATCAGCTACAACTTACTGTGTTTCTCCAGAAGGGGAGCATGCATCCTATCAGGGAGACTTGTGCAGAACCATTAATACATATGCTATGAATTCCTCGTTCTACTTTCAATCTGATACTATCATCTACTTTTTGAATGGAACTAACGTTCTTGATTCAGATGTCACCCTGTCTATTCAAAATGCAACTAATGTATCGTTTATCGGAGCCGCATACAATGGGTTCACTGGAACACCTAGTATGATCACGTGCAATTCCACCTCGTGTTTATCCTATACCAATGTTAGTAATCTCACCATTGCTAACTTAGCAATCACCAACTTTCGAACCCACCCTGATGCAACAGCCATTACTCTAGCTTACGTCAAGGATTCAACTCTTGACAGTATTTTAGTTCTTAACATTTTCGGATATGGTGTGCAACTGCAGAATTCAGGAGGCCAATCTCTGACGATAATAAACTCCATGTTTGTTAATATCAGTGGCGCATCCCTAAGCCTGGTGAATAACTCTGCGCCTACGTACATCGCCGATTCTCAATTTACTGACTGCGTCATTGGCGGCATGGTGTTGAATACTGATCTCACCTTGGAGCGATGCGTTTTTACAAGATGCAAGAAGGCATGTGTTAATACCATTGCCAGGGTGACGCGCTCTTACGTCACCCTTATCCAGTGTTCCTTCGCTTCTTCGTCGACTGGGCTTGATGCGGATTCATACGCCGTGTCACTAGAGCGAAGTGTCTTTAAACGTGTTGGTGTTGCAGTCCAACTTAAAGCAGGAGTTGCCGTATAAAAGGAGCTTGGATCCAAAAATTTCAACCGGCCGTGCGGCTGTTTTAGATTAAAAATGGTGGCTTCTTATACATAGAGCTAGAGGCTTGGCAACAAAAGTTACAGCGTACAAGTTCAAGCACGCATGCATGTTTTGAATGCCATTTCATGCAACAATACCATTTCTGAAGTTAATAACACTAAGTTAACAAACTGGATCACATGTTCGTATAATGGCGACCTCTTCACCAGAAGATACGTACTCTAGGTTTAGACTGCATCTGCAAGGGTCCTTTTCCTCTCAAGAGGAAAAGGAAACTTTTCTGCGTAGATTTGAGGCAGCGAAGCAACTACTTGCACCCGGTTGCAAGCGGAACGCTACTATCAGCGTGTTGAATACTTTGCTGGACCGTGTATTGACACAACCCGAGAATGTCCAGGCCTCAAATAGCAGAACATCCTATTCTAGGAATGAAATGATGTTGGATTCTGCAGGTTAGTTGGATGGATACATACATGTACGTTCGGTTATACAAAATTGGGTTTACTAACTTACTTAGGAATCTATACGGGAGACGAAGATGCCAGTGACCAAGACCTCTTTGTGGTCGAGCGTAAGACCTTCAAGAGTCTTTGTTCGGGCCTTGTCCAGCAGTGTGGCTGTCTCTCCAACCCATCTTGGACTATAGCTTCTTTCATAAAGGTATGAGTACCGTAAGTAATTCTGTTCAATTTGGACTATAGCTTCTTTCATAAAGGTATGAGTACCGTAAGTAATTCTGTTCAATTCTCTGTATAAAACTCATTTACTACTCACTTAGAAGGGACATGTAGCTAGGGTCCAGTTTGTTTGCCCACACTGCAAGCAGTCACGTGTCTGGGCTAGTTCCAGAGTGCTGTCTGGTCATTACCTTGCTAATCAGAAGTAAGAGTACTATTTGGATTTAGTAATATCAATGTAAATGTGATTCTTTTTGCAGACTGGTCCATGCTTTCACCTGTGCTGGCATGTTGCCTCGCCAGTACATGAATTTCGCTTTATTTGCTGGTATGGGTGTAGTGAAGCATAAATACATCAGTTCAGGTGGGGGCTGAGATGATCGATTTATATTATTTTACATCCTGTTCTAATCCATGTTCATTCAGTTTATCTAAACCAACTTTACCAGCAAGTGGTGACAGATGTAGCAGAAGAGTCCATGAAAGCTGCTGTTGAACGTGTGAAGGAAAGCCCTCACCATGCTAAAAGTGGAGAGGTTAGAGTGCCACAAAAAAAAAGTTAATTAATATTTTTACAATATAGTGGGTTATAACTGATGCACGTCACGATTCAACGTCAAATGCATACCACTCAACGGTACCTTGTCTGGCTGGAAGGTATGCACATAAGTTCTAAATGCCCATGTTTATCAGCGTATCGTCCATTTCAGTACACATAGGATTGTTGGAATTTCCACTCTTTCCAGACAGCAGCACAGAGTTGCTCAGACCAGGGAGGTGGCATGCACTAAGATAGTCTTGCCTCAAGTTATTGCCCGAGGTTTGCTCTTGTGTCCAAACTTTTAACAATTTCACTTTTTTTTTCTTACAAAGGGTTAAACATCACAGAGGTAGCCCATGACTACCAGGCTACTATAAAGCTGTATGTACGACAACTCGGAATGGTCAATTCCTACGACACTTGGCATGGTAAGGTATCTATTGGTTTTCAGTGGTGAATTGATTGGAGTTATTGCAGGCACTAAGAATGTGGCGAAGCAGTTGCGTCATATCTGTGCCGGTACGGTCCGTACAAGGGATAGGACGTGGTTCACTGAACTTTCTGATAAGGGTATGTACTTTTTGGACATATTGATTAAAAATGGAATATCTGGCTATTCAGCAAGGTGCACCAAGGTGCACTTGTATTGGTGCATGAGGAACTGTGGTGGCAACCCTGTCCGTCTACGTGCAATGATCATGAACATCAGCAAGCACTTTCAGGTTTGTATTTACATAGTGGGTGGGTGTGCATGTGTGTATGTCTGTGTATGTGATGTGAATGTGTGTCTTTTATGTGCATTAGTGCATTCCATACGTGATATGCATCCCTGTCTGTGATTCAGGGTGATCACCAAAGTTGCTCTTCTGAGAGTCCCTGTCAACAGCCAGGTTACGTTCCAAAAAGGAAGCCTCTCACTATGCCGGCAGCCATTAGTGCATATGAGGCTGCACTACGAAAAACCCTCATCTACAAAAACGCTGATTCGTGCCATCTGGTATGTAACATGAACAACATATCGTGTGAATGTACATATTTGTGTTCTTCCAGTGTCGGGATACCTACTGGGTTGAGTCGTTTAACCATCAACTGCTCACCTACCTCCCAAAGAGAATTCACTTCCACACCAAGACATTTGAAATGCGTATGAACTTGGCTGTGATGGATTGGGTGAGTGTTCTGCTTGTTCTGTATGTGTGATGAGATTATGCAACCACATCAATCAGAATGAAAACTGTCAAAGGATGGCTACAAGTCACCACGAATACACAGATGTTCGCCGACCAGACCATCACTCCACATACAATGTGTTGGTCAAGAAAACGTATCGTTTTGTAAACAACATCTGGAGTATGTACGTTCTCAGGAACATCACGTCTCAACAGTATGTGACGATCAGTGATGCCTAATAATTGTTGTAAGACAAGTACTTTTTAGGATACTTCAGGATGATGAAGATGATGATGAGATGGTGTTGCCAGATGATGCAGCTATGTATGATGGAGACTATGTGGACAGTGAGGATGATGACTATGTTTGTTCAGAGGATGGTGGGGATGACGAGGAAGAAGATAACTGAAGTTCTGTGGCTGTAGGTGATTTACTATATTCACATTATTTTTATGCCCAGATGTCTTTTGTCAGCCACAGGTCTCATTTTCTGAATTGATATCCCTGTCTTTATCTCAAAACAGTTCTTTTTAGAACTACCAGTACGAACAACAGATTTACTTTGTCAGATCTGCATCTGACAGCCAATGATCTATGTACATTATGAAAGCAAATCAATTTCGTCTCATTTTCCTTGCAGATCTTGAACCGTGGCTGCAGCTGGCACTTGATGGACTTGTGTGACTACTAAACTACATGTACATCCTTCTACGTTGTGGTGGTCCATGACCTGCCTGAGGACAACCTCGAAGCCTGCACATAGACACTTGGAACTTGGTGAATGTGTGTCTTGAATGGACTGGATGCTACTAGTGATGCCCTTTGTAAGCCTAAACATGGGATTGATAAGGCTTGGCAAAGTCGTATCTCTCATCTGCATGAAATACTGTAGGAAAGCAAATGTACATGTTTTCTATATTGATTGAGCTATTTCAGCTAAAACAGTATTGGAAACCATTCAGTTCATTCATTTCCACAACTTTCCCATAGCATGGATGAATGTCCCTCGTGCTATCTGTGCATAATGGGATAATCAAATGAACAGGCAGCAATATACGCACACATTTATGAGTCAGAGGTACTGGTCAGCAACACATACAATACTAAATAACTTGTTACAAAAATGATGATCTGTAGTTAGTGTAAGGAATGCCCACTGGATTTGGATACCTGCTTCTGATTTCCTATGTAGCAAAGAGATTATAAGTACACTTTCTAATACGAAGGTTGGATCATTCACATTTTGTACACATTTTGGCATTATCTCTCTTCTGTCCAATGGGTGCGTCACCAATCCCTTCCTCGCCAGGTATGTTGGGTGGTCCCACAACCCCAGGTCTTTCAAAAGCTTCCAGAATTGCTGGTAAAGTTTGTACCGCTTTCTGTCATTGGCTAAGGATGGGACAGCTCTCCCAGTGAGGAACACAGGTGGCCGACGGATTATGCAAGGCCCAAACAGGCAGTGTGGACAACAAGGTTCATTTGGAGTACCATTCAGCACTGGTGGGTCTCCTCCTGAGTAACCTGATGGAGGAAGCCCACAAAGTGCATAAATGGGGTATTGTTGCTATGACAACCAAGCAATTTACCTCGTGGGTACTGCACTGTACAAGTTTCTGAACTGGCTGGCATATCTTGGAGCCCTGTACAACCGGAGTTGGTGGCTGGCACTTGACAGGTATCTTGGGGGCATGTTATTTCTATGCATACCCCTCCTGCGTTGTGATGGTCTATGACTTGTCTTAGGTCAGCCACAAAGGCAGGCAGGCATCCAGTGGTACATTCAACCACAACCTTGCATAAATGAGTGTGTAGGAATGTGGGTGATCACTGGTACAATTGAACTACAGATGAGTAGGAATGTGGCTGATTCTGGCTTGTGTATGTCTATATATGTACAGTACTGGCTTGTTTACTAATTGCATTGCTCTATATTACCTGTGTTACTTATTTGACTAATTCGTTTTGCTGAATCGTGTGCCTGACAACATAACCTTACCTTTATTCTAGGAACGGCGCTAGGTTCGGAAGACATATTTCACAGAAAACCTCCTGCTAAAAACTTCAGCACGTGGAGATGTGGTTTTTGATTTCCAGTAAATGAGACAGCTGGAATCAGGGCTTTCAAAAGTTTTCTCCATTTTATTGTTTTGTTTGCTCACGCAAATGCTCATGCAGCCACGCTCACCTTTGAAACTCACGCAAAGCCTCGCAGAGCTTGTAACAGTTATCAATGCACTCTCCAGTATAAACTGAAACACAATGCGAGTCTGTTTCGAGAACAAATAAACGCGTGCGATAGAGTACTAAGAAGTACTTGATCTGCCCGTCTTAACAACGTAAAAACGATGTAGCCAGCAAGTGTGGGTGAGAATCCTAACAGCTTACAAAACTACGCCATTCTGAGGATGTTGAGCTCACGTGATTTCCGGTTGGATCCAAGCGCCTTTTATACGGGAGTTTGAGCACGGCCTGCGCCACTATTTACGTGGCGTCTCCTCCTTTAAGAATTGCTTGTCTATGATTAATCAATCTCTTTTTGAACAATCTACAAACGCCGGCGTATACATCTACTCAGACGTCGAAATAATAGAGAGCAATTTTACTACGGCATCTAGTTCCATCGTAATTGCAGTACAAACTGTAATATATTTGACTCAAACAATTGTGTTTACTGCAGGATACAGCGCGGCGTACGGGGGAGCGCTGTATCTCTCCAATAGTTACGTCACTTTGCGTGCACCAACCAACGTGTCTTTCATCAACAACACCGCAGAGCTCGGAGGCGGAGCGATCTACAATGAATACCACCATTCTCAAGGCGATTGCTTCTTCCGGCTGGTTGATGCGAATGGGACCTTGGAGAATCCCGGCGTCCATTTATACTTTAGAGGAAACCGCGCAAACGAAGCGGGTGGAGATGTGTACGCCAGTTTACAGTGTACTGTCTACGACGATGGGTTGGCCCCCCAATATGCTGCAGCTAGAAATGCCACTGAAGTGTTTCAAGCAATAACCAGCGGGGCCCCGGTACAACTTGCAGCTGATCCGTTCATTGTGTGCATTATTTTTGACAACACAGACATGCAGGAGTGCGCTAATAGCCGCACTGCCCCATATCAGGTCGCTATCTACCCTGGGCAAAGCAAAACTCTTTCCTTCATCACGTTGGACGAGTATGGCCAAATAACTCCATCTTTGGTGTATTTTGTAGACGCGGCAGACAATAGAATAGTATATATTGTCAGGACCGAAGCCAATGCTTCACAAGAATATGACATAATCAGCTCTCTTGGCTCCGTGGTGCTCGAATTAGCTACTCAGACCGTAATTACGTCAGGCTTATCCCTTTTCGATCAGCATATTTACGTAGCCCACGTGTCGGTTACCGTGCTTCCCTGCCCCGATGGCTTCATTTTGTCCATAAACACGTCCAAGTGTGTCTGCAATTCCTTCTTTCAAGAGCAGGGTTTGTCGTGTGACATTGTTAACAATAGATTTCTGAAGCCTCTTTACAGCTGGATTGGACACACTTCAAACGGAACTAATTCTGCATTTTCTGACCTGTGTCCTCCAGATTACTGCAAGGCATCACGTGATGTCAATCCTGCCAATGCCGACGAACAGTGTGACAACAATCACGCCGGGGTACTGTGCGGCGCATGCGCATTGAACTTTAGCTCGGTATTCGGAGCTACATTATGCCGCCCGTGTGAGGATAGCAGCAAACTTTGGCTTCTTATCATTTTTGCCACTATGGGAGTGGCTGTGCTTGTCCTTTTAGTTGCGTTGAATCTGACAGTGAATAATGGAGTTTTAAATGGATTTCTGTTCTATGCAAACGTGATTAAGATCTACGACTCCTCATACTTACCCGCGCAGAGCACCGACACTTTTGTAAAAATCTTTTCTATCTTCGTCTCGTGGCTAAATCTCGACCTAGGCATCGTCACGTGCTTTTACAAAGGGATGAGTGTATACGACAAATTGTGGCTTCAGTTCACCTTTCCCATCTACATTTTTATCTTGGCGGGGGTGTGTGGCTTTATTAGGAAGCTATTCCAAAACGGTATCTCGTTTATTTAGCCGGCGCAAAATGATCCCTCTATTAGCTACGCTGCTTTTAATAACATACACCAAGCTTTTAAAAGTTTCCATAGCTATACTTTCATTTTCAGAAATTAAAATTGAAAGCGAGAATGGGACGAGTTCAAAGAAAGTGTGGAAACCAGACGGAAATGTCGACTACCTTAAAGATGGCCACATTCCTCTTTTTATAGCGGCCACGCTAGTGCTAATGGCCTTTGTAGCTCCGTACACGCTCTTGCTCCTTTTAACTCCTTGCATCAAGGCAAATCCGATAGGCGGATTTTCTGCTGGATTAACAAACTGAAACCCTTCATCGACTGTTACGAAAGTCCGTATGAAACGCGGCATCGATTTGGACAGGCGTTCTTCTATTAAGCAGAATTGTGATCTACGTAACCAATGAAATGGTTGGTTTCAATCAGCCTGATGCCACCTCCGTTATTGTGTTTGTAATTGCATTTGGACTGACTCTATACCTGACTCGTTTTGCTGTGTACAAGAGGTGGCAGTACACCTTAGTAGAGATTTTCCTATATCTAAATATGGCCTTCTTCAGTGTGTTTTCGCTTGTGGATGCTGCAGATATTGTAGCCAGTATTGATGGCTCTGCATCTCTGAATTCGTTACACACGGCGTACTCCTTTGCCGTCGGAAGTACGTTTCTGTTATTCCTTATAGTGATGGGACTTCAAGTCTACATTGTACTGAGAGGGATAAACGCCTCTCGAAAACATGTCATTGTGAAAGAAACAAAAGTTGATTCGACAGAGGCCAATACGTACGTGGTCTTAGATGTCTCACACGAGAGGTCAGAGACTGAAGAATTAAGTTCAATGTCTGACAAAGTCGTGCGTTACACGTGATATTTACGCACGCATTCTTGTGTACTGCATGTGTTCTAGTTTCTGTTGAGCAGAAAAAAATATTTATTACATGCATGCATAATTATACTAATCAGCTAGGACTTGCAGGTTATATATAATTGAAACAAGTAATTCGGCTGGACTGAAATTGATCTAACTGTATTTCAGACGATATAGACGACGCAGGGCTTTTGCTCTCAACGTCATTCATCCGCTCAATATGACTCAAATATTGTCTCTAGCTAGTTCGACCTCAGGATCAGCAGCAGGCTACGGAGAGTTACAAAAACACACCATAAATGACCAAGCACGTGTGCTGACAGGAAATGGCTCGCATAATTCCATTAGTTGTAGAAGCCTATGGATGTTGGGGCGGGGGGAGGGGGGAGGGGATGAGGCGCTTACGGTATTGAACAGAGTTGCAAGGAGGCTGGCCATACAACACAACACATCAGCCTCTGAAACACTAAATGACATTTACATCCGACTGAGCATTGTGCTATAATATTATGGTCGTGCCCCTCCTTGCACATTCTTCATTTGTGCATGTTTTTATGTTATAATGATGTATCCGTGTATGTACTGGACAAATTATGATAGCTTTATGAAATGTTGCATAAAACTGCCATATGCATACCAATTACCAAGCATGTTAGTCAGCATCCGCGAAAATTAAACTTGTAAAAGAACAGGCATAACTAGAGATGTATATGCGTAAAACGATTAGAATACAGTAGTGCACGGAGGGGTCGTATAATTATCTGCACTTCTGAATGATTCTGCAATGCATATAAGCGGGGGGCGCTGATCAGCGTCAGTGAGAACAGCTGTCATACTACGCGCATGTTTAAATTTGTAGGAGGGGAATCAAGAAATGAGAAATGAGAAACAACAACAAACATTTTAGCGAGACTCTACTTCCCTCCCTCTCGAGCACCTGGAAGCATAAAAGGCACCAATTGATTTTTTAACTCCAACAGAGATCAGTGACATCTCTCACCGAACCAGATAAATTACATCAGATACTACTATTTAATTGCATTTCATTTTTGTTATTCAAAATCTGTTAGTTCAGACCCTCAATAAATAACATACGATATAGTTTTGATCCGAGGTATATGTAGTAACTGTGACTGAGACTGTGGCCAACGTACGCGCTGCGCTAGAACTACCGAGTTGTGCGGATTCTCGAATAGCCAAATCACAGCGGTACACAAACAACACAAAGCACATACAACCACTGCCTGCCAAATTCCCACGTCAGGTGTAATGCTTCCTCTGCCAGGTTGTCACAGCTTTTAATAGCGCCGGTCCATCACGTGCGAAGATGCTTCTAGATGCTTCTACAATCAGGGACATACAGTCTGGCTGCTTTAAGACCAGACATCTAACAATTACACGCACACTTCTATGATACCTATTACAGCAATCACTACAGTATAGAAGACTTGCAGTTTCGTCATTTAACGTGATCATGCGTGGCACTGAACCGTATCGACGCATAGCCATATGAGATCGAGTTTCACGTGCTGAATTCATTGAATAATTACCGTGATGAAAGAGAAAACCTTTTACAATTATCACTACATGCAGTTTGACTATCATGCATGTCAGAAATTGACACAACCTAATCCATGTGTGACGTCATTTGCAAGTCCCCGCTCCGTAATCTGACATACGTCAGTGTCACTCAATATAAATTAATACAAGTCCGCCATCTTCAAGTGCACAGCTTTTACGACTGGTCTATAGCGCCATGTAGCTGCATGCATACGCTGTGTATATATATAGGTCTGAAGTGTGAGTAAACAAAAGAGCGAAGGGCTCAGTGTCACGGCTAATTTTGTCCTGAAATGGTCTTAGGACCAAATTAGGCAGAGATGGTTTAACCGGTGTCACGGCATATTTATCCCCCGAATATTTTATCCGCGGGGGATAATTTGTGCTAGTATTTTGTATTTTTCATCCGGTCGGATAGTTTAAACTCGGGTATACATGTATCCGCCTTGGTCCGTGCAGTTCGTTTGGCTTGAAAATGTGTGCTTCGCATATCGATAATCAGCGGTATAGCTTATTAAGTTGAGTGCTTCACTTCGGGCAGAGATGGTGATCTCGGGCTTCATGCATGTTTATCCTGTAGGAGCTACAGCAAACGTGAAACGGGGAATACAGCAGCAAGCTGCTATGTACATCCTGCAGAGAGAAGTATTATCGAGCAACATATATGGCGAATGAGACTAGTCCGCAAACGGGTCATTGCAAACGAAAAGGCGAAAGGATTATTCGTATACCTACCAGATGGCGTTGATGGGTAATCGCGCGCAAAGGAAGTAACTGAATTCCTGAGGATATAATTACGAGGAGTCCATGCATCCGCTCATTCCAGATTTCCGTTTTCTATAAGCGTATCGAGGGTGCAGAAAATGGTCTCATTAGATGTACAAGTGGCTACTAGCATGCATCTGATTGTCCCAATCAAATTTCACAGTCCTTGAATGTGTGGGCAACAGAAATGGAAATTATTGCAGCTGTATCCATGTATGCATGCTCAATTGATTTTTGTTTTTCATCATCCGTGGCCACCTTCAAATGGCAGCATGCGAAATGGGTGAAGATAAGAAGCATAAGCAATCATTTTGAAACTGTTAGGAAAATGTAAGTGTAGCTCATATACATGCATGCATATGGCGCATATAAAGGTATTCTATATATGCGCATCAGGGATTTTTTTTTATACAGGCTTGTACATGTACCTGTATGATAAAATTATAAAGTTCCTCCTAGGGCTATAGGGTATAGGATAAAATACGTACATGCATGTATACGTATATAGGATAAAACATCCTAGGATGCTTAATCCTAGGGTACACCTGGGTAGGATAAATGTCCGGCTGAATATTATATCCTAGCGCTAGTTATCCGGCGGATAAAATATCCCGGGATAAAATGTACCGCGACACCGGTCTGCCTGTTTTAGTCTTAGGATAACATTAATTAATCAGTCCTTTTAACTCACAATTTACATGTACCTATACGGTATGCATGCCTTCGGAGGGCCAATATACGATTGCTGTTCTTTTGAAAAAGTATGGAGTTTTAAATACTTAATTGTTCAGTAATAACCCCTTTGCTGCGGCGAAGCGGTGATGCATGAGGTGCGTTCCACGTTACGGGGAAAAGTTCTGCTCTGTAATTTGAAAGAACTTCAGTGAATTTGGCAACCAAACACTTTTCCTCTAAACAATGTTTTGTTGATAATAAAAAACGCCAATACATGAGCGAGCAATATTATATCATAAGTCTCGGGCCCAGAGAAATCAGAACAGCATTTGGCAACTAATTGCGCAGGAATGTGCTAATTGCTACTTAGCATTCTTCGTGTGGCATATACGACGGTCGACTATGGACATGTTTTTCCGCACCCTTCCGAATAGTGCTCTGTTGTACTGACCAGCCTTCTTTGATGTGTTTCATTTATTTGTTTGCCCCTAACAGGTGCGAGAATCCTTGGATACGTCCTGGAGTATTTGCAGGCAAAACAGAATCCGTCATAATCAAATGGTCGTTAGACTCGTTAATTCCTTCAAAGCTGATACGTCTATAGGGAGTAGTTTCGTCCCCAGACTCACATGACAACATATCCACACGTTACGTCTGTGGGTCTGAGAACGAGACTAGCAAGGGGTGCTTTATGTAATGCCATTTCACCATTTGTATGTCATCAGTTCCTCGGCGGCACGCTAAGGTCGGGGCACGCCTAACTCAAATATCATTTGGTTGAAGCTACTATATCCGGTTGAAGCACTGATTAGCTTTTTTTTGTGA
The DNA here is from genome assembly GCA_013339895.1 of Ephydatia muelleri. NCBI lineage: Eukaryota > Metazoa > Porifera > Demospongiae > Spongillida > Spongillidae > Ephydatia > Ephydatia muelleri. The sequence continues at coordinate 13,188,949 of JABACO010000006.1, forward strand.
CTGTTATGGCACTTACGCAGTTTTCGGATACCATACTAATGTTTGCTTTTCGATTTTTAAAAGTATAGTTTGGGTATTGGTTAGTGTTATCACTTTCCACATCAACATTGTTACGCATCAGCAGATTCTGTATATTATCTCTGGTATCAGAGATCGAGCGCCGCTCCTTTACGCGTTTTTAAATAATTGCCACTCTGATATTACTGCATGACGTAACTGACTGCACTGACTTCCTGGGTTGCACGCACGAACCACTGGAATTTGTATTGAATAGGAAGCTATGGACTACTTGTCGCCAGGCACCTTTGTAGCCCTATTCGTTATACTCGCTCTGATTCTGGCATTGAAAAGGTCTAAACTGGTTAGTCCGTTTAAATCACCAATTGCGTGTTACATTCACGCGGTGTCGATCCCTAATCAGAGTGTACTCGACGTCTATCTGTTCTTCGCTATCTTACATGGAAGCAGTAGGTCAGTATTTGGAGCGTTTAGCGCTACAGGGCACTGGGGCGTGATCAGTGTTGTCACTCTTTGACCAGCTGCTAGTGTTCACGTGTATACTGTGTGCATACGTAACAGTTAGCCGCGCGCTGTGAGTACGACGGTCAGCTAGGCCGTACCCTGTGCGACACTGCATGCTAAATTCATGACCTGGCTACTGTGAGTGCACGCACCTGTGCTGATTGATTGGCCGTTGTATGACTTGAATGAAGAGATTGATCGATGTATTTGTCTTCAGTTCAAGAACAAGGGGTACGAAGAAGCCACTGAGATTACACACCTACCTGGCAAGGACAACAGACCTGGATTTGGTATGGCTTAAGATTGTGTTTGTGCTTTGGTGTTGTCATGCCTATATTAGGCATGACTTAGGCCTGGTGTGAAATGGTCTGGTATTTGTAACGGTATGTACTTGTCGCTACAGGTCTCAACGGAGGAGCTGTATCGATTTGTAGTAAAGTTCATAACTGCACCCTCTTTGGATAAGGAAACAATGTGAGTCAGAGTCATTGTGACGTCAGTATACTATTCTTACACATTAGGATGCTGTGCACAACCACTGCTAGTATGTTTACAATTCCGGGAAAAATATGACTGGATTCGCATAAATTTGCATGCATGCATGCATCATGAAGTCCATGCGTAGGTGTAGGTGTAGGTGTAGGCGTGGGTGTAGGTGTTGGTGTAGGTGTAGGCGTGGGTTGTAGGTGTTGGTGTAGGTGTAGGCGTGGGTGTAGGTGTTGGTGTAGGTGTAGGCGTGGGTGTAGGTGTTGGTGTAGGTGTAGGCTACTCCGATCCAACTTATACATGTCTCAAAACCAAAGATCTCACCTGTCCATGCTATAATTTCGTCCTGATGGAGGCATCAAAGAGGCATTTCGGCCACAGAGGCAGAAAAAGTTGTAAAGAACGATCTACGTGTTTGTTCTATATATGGAAACGGTTAAAAGGGTTGTAAATACAATTAATTTTTCGATAACTTAACCCTATTCCCCTACTTTCCAGGTAAATGTAAGTCTGTAACATCTGGACGAGATCTTGGTGCTAGGCTGCTTAGCCTGTACTTTAATCTATAGAGGAATGAATGCATTTATTATTATGATGATGACAGCTCCATAATGATTATAATGCACGTAACAGCTCTATAATAGTGTTAAATGACCATGCGATGATGACCCTTGTCTAGAGTGTGATGGGATGTTCTACTGTACTAGATATAGAGCGTGTCTTTCTATGTACGTGGTTCATTGATCTTCTATCAATTCCCATATTACAAAGTCATAACCCTGTTGGGCACAGAGCTCATTCAATTTACTGTCCACTTCCAGACTAAAGAATTTCAATAAAACGTTGAATAGCTATTCTCATGTGATGCTATGTCGTGAAAGAACTGATGGTTCCTTGCGAGGAATGATGCTAATAGGCATCGAGCATAATGGAAGCTACACAGTGATCAAGGTACGAAGACAAGGAAAGCCATCAGCTGTTGTTATGGTGTCATAATCCCTAAATGTTCCTTTCTTGTTCCTTTCTCTGTACATTATATAAAGTGGGGTTTGGTCATGTTTTTGAATTACTATCGTGGTGGTCCATGGATGACTGGATTCTGATTATGTATCACTAAAAGTAAAGTAGATGCTGTGTGTAACAGCTTGTTTCATTGTGTCAGCAGCAATGATGCCAAAGTTTATGTTTCCATCAACAGAGTTATTTCTTCAATCCATTCACCCCCACTATACCATAGTGGGAAGATTTTTAGCTACAAAACTTACAATGTGAGTGAAGTTTCCATTAGGAAGCTCAGCCTATATGTGTATGTATGTATGTATATGTATGTAATGTATGTATGTATGTATGTATGTATGTATGTATGTATGTATGTATGTATGTATGTATTATGTATTATCTGTATGTATGTATGTATGTATGTATGTATGGTATGTCTGTCTGTATGTATGTATGTTATGTGATGTAGTATAGTATGTATGTAATGTATGTATGTATGTATGTATGTATGTATGTATGTATGTATGTATGTATGTATGTATGTATGTATGTATGTATGTATGTATGTATGTATGTATGTATGTATGTATGTATGTATGTATGTATGTATGTATGTATGTATGTATGTATGTATGTATGTATGTATGTATGTATGTATGTATGTATGTATGTATGTATGTATGTATGTATGTATGTATGTATGTATGTCTGTATGTATGTATGTATGTATGTATGTATGTATGTATGTATGTATGTATGTATGTATGTATGTATGTATGTATGTATGTATGTATGTATGTATGTATGTATGTATGTATGTATGTATGTATGTATGTATGTATGTATGTATGTATGTATGTATGTATGTATGTATGTATGTATGTATGTATGTATGTATGTATGTATGTATGTATGTATGTATGTATGTATGTATGTATGTATGTATGTATGTATGTATGTATGTATGTATGTATGTATGTATGTATGTAGTATGTATGTATGTATGTATGTATGTATGTATGTATGTATGTATGTATGTATGTATGTATGTATGTATGTATGTAGTATGTATGTATGTATGATATGTATGTATGTATGTATGTATGTATGTATGTATGTATGTATGTATGTATGTATGTATGTATGTATGTATGTATGTATGTATGTATGTATGTATGTATGTATGTATGTATGTATGTATGTATGTATGTATGTATGTATGTATGTATGTATGTATGTATGTATGTATGTATGTATGTATGTATGGTATGTATGTATGTATGTATGTATGTATGTATGTATGTATGTATGTATGTATGTATGTATGTATGTATGTATGTATGTATGTATGTATGTATGTATGTATGTATGTATGTATGTATGTATGTATGTATGTATGTATGTATGTATGTATGTATGTATGTATGTATGTATGTATGTATGTATGTATGTCTGTAGTATGTATGTATGTATGTATGTATGTATGTATGTATGTATGTATGTATGTATGTAGTATGTATGTATGTATGTATGTATGTATGTATGTATGTATGTATGTATGTATGTATGTATGTATGTATGTATGTATGTATGTATGTATGTATGTATGTATGTATGTATGTATGTATGTATGTATGTATGTATGTATGTATGTATGTATGTATGTATGTATGTATGTATGTATGTATGTATGTATGTATGTATGTATGTATGTATGTATGTATGTATGTATGTATGTATGTATTGTATGTATGTATGTATGTATGTATGTATGTATGTATGTATGTATGTATGTATGTAGGTATGGTATGTATGTATGTATGTATGTATGTATGTATGATGTATGTATGTATGTATGTATGTATGTATGTATGTATGTCTGTATGTATGTATGTATGTATGTATGTATGTATGTATGTATGTCTGTATGTATGTATGTATGTATGTATGTATGTATGTATGTATGTATGTATGTATGTATGTATGTATGTATGTATGTATGTATGTATGTATGTATGTATGGATGTAATGTATTGTATGGAGTATGTATGTAGGATGTATGGATGCATGGATGCATGCATGCATGCATGCATGCATGCATGCATGTATGTATGTATGTATGTATGTATGTATGTATGTATGTATGTGTGTATGGATGTATGGATGTATGCATGTCTGCATGTATGCGTGTATGTAATGTATGCGTGGTGTGCGTGTGTGTGTGCATGTGTATGTGCGTGCATCACCTGAATCACTCATTTCCAGATGATCACACCATTTGAGCACTTCTACCCTCGGTTATGACCGAAAGACTCCTCCTTTCATGAAGGCGCTCATTGACCAGATTGCCCTCAGTGTCAAACAGCCTACAGAGAACTACAACCAAGAGACATGTGTTCTTGAGCGAGAGTACTCTTACATCAAGGAGCACGTCGCACCCATCACAGATGACGAGCTGAAGAACCCACACATCAGTTCTCTTCACCGAGCAGAACCCAGGATGGAGGAAGGTGAAAAACATAGAGTACCATGGGGCCAGGAGGCATGCCTCAATCTCATCCCCAGCCTCACCCCCAACCTCATCCCCAGCCTCACCTCCAACCTCATACCCAGCCTCACCCCAACCTCATCCCCAGCCTCACCCCCAACCTCATCCCCAGCCTCACCCCCAACCTCATCCCCAGCCTCACCCCCAACCTCATCCCCAGCCTCACCCCCAACCTCACCCCCCATTCCTATAAACATTCCTACTGAACTGAATTTAGAAAAAAAATTTCATTCAGCCAACTAGATTCTGAATAATTTGCTATTTCTCATCTTAATACTTGCAAAATAGGGTCATTGCTTGATTGTGATCACCCTCATGTCGTGGAGAGAAGTATTCAAGGCTGCATTCATTGGCTCGAAACGAAGTAAATCACATGCTGCAAGCCTCAAAGTATGTGCTAGCAGTTATACTGCACATGTGCTAGCAGTTATACTGCACATGCAGATGCTCATGAACTATGTACTGTCCACATATTTCATCTTGTGCACCCAAGCATCGGCCAATGAAGCCTATCCTTCGGAGAGGACTCACATATCAGTCACCTGGATTTAGTTCGTAAGTGCTACTTAAACATTGTACCTACTATAGCGGGCACAATTTCTGCGGTGGTTGGCACGTTGATAGATACCAAGGAAAAGAATGTCTCGCTTCTTATGAGAAGAGAAAGAATTCTGAATCACTAGCATACAATACATATTGAAGTTAAGTATTATGCTGTTGACCTCTAATCTCATATTAATTAATTTGTAAGGAAATTATTGTTAAGTTTACCTTAAACTTAATGTAAGAGCTGGGATCGTTTATTGTGACTAACATAAGAACACAAATGCGTAAACAAATCATGCATGTTTACGCCGCATGTGCATGCAAATGCAAGCACGTACACACACACACACACACACACACACACACACACACACACACACACACACACACACACACACACCCACACACACACACACACAGACACACACACACGCACACGCACACGGATATAGCCTTGCTGAGATGGTGAGATCACCATGAATGGGTACTATATAAATGTGAAATATTAAAATTACAAGATTGCATGCTTTCCAACGCGCACGTGCTCATACATGCATGGCATCGTATTCCACTGCAGATGTGCGGCCAGTGTTCATGGCAATGGCATCGCAAATATTGATGGAAATGCCTATGCATTTGTGCTGGAAGATGAAGAAGCAACAACTGATCAAATTCAGGAACCAGGAGTGTTTTAGCCACTTAACTGATTATCTCACGTCATGCCGCATCTCAACTAGAACCGTGTCCAATGTGATGCACAGTGCATGTAATAGCCATGCCGTATACATACAGCACCGTTCGATTCGGGCTAAGTCCCACGCAGGACCGATGTGCGTGTATATACTATACATTAATTTTCATTTCCGCGAAAAGGGGCCCTAACGCATCAAGATTTCAATTTTTTCTAGAAGTCTGAAATGTCCGCTACACAAGGCACTGAGAATCAGAGTATCTGTCATGGATCGCTGAAGTTTAATTAATCATACAAATAATTATGCATTTCAACGGAAGCGTTATATATACATTTCCATTGCGTACTGGAAATTTTATAATGCATGCGGCGCTAGGTCCCTTTTCGCTGAAACGTTCCTAGTTATCAGTATACTCTATACATTAATTAGTATACTATACATTAATTAGTATACTATACATTGATAGTATACTATACATTAATTATTTTACTATGCATTGATTAGTATACTATACATTAATTTACATTGATTAGTATACTATACATTAATCGGTATATACATTAATTAGTATACTATTAGTATACTATACATTGATTAGTATACTATGCATTAATTAGTATACATTAATTAGTATACTATACATTAATTAGTATACATTAATTAGACATTAATTAGGATTACTCTACATTAATTGGTATACTATACATTAATTAGTCATTCATTAGTATACTAAACATTAATTAGTATACTATACGTTGTATGTAGGCTGCGGTTTAGTGTGAGATGAATCGTGGTCCCTTATTGCATTATCTCTATACAGCTGTATGAGTAATGACAGTTATTAATTGCCTAGTTATATCCTTAATTGATTCCTATTTCAATTTCCTTTCGAAATGCTGGAAGTCAGAATTTAACACACACATGCACACACACACACACACACACCACACACACACACACACACACACACACACACACACACACACACACACCCACACACACACACACACACACACACACCACACACACACACACACACACACACACCACACACCACACACACACACACCACACACACACACACACACACACACACACACACACACACACACACACACACACCCCTACGCCTTCCCATGCTCGTACAATGTGCACGGTATCAGCAGGGGCGGATACAGGAATTCTGGAAGGGGGGAGGGGGGGGGTCCGGCGACATGAATAATTAATAGGGGGGTGCGGGAGGGGGATGTGCGCGAAGCGCGGAAGCTTTTGACGGATCGCCATCCCGCACATATTTGGTGACATTCTATAGAAACTTGGAAAGGGCGGCGAATACTGTGCGTGGTTCGGTTTGGCGGACTCCATTCTCAGTGCAACTCATAAACTGCGTATCGTAAATTAATGAGTAATCCCAATTTAACAGACTTTTTTTCCTATCATGGCAGATAGTTGTGGAATTAAAATACGTATTTATCGCCATTTCACATTTGACACTGAATGAACTAATAAAACAGTACAATGAATCTATACAATTACTACAAAATCATCTATTGGTACAAAATACAAGATCGAAACATTTTTCTGTTGTGTTTGCTGATAAAAGCTTCACACACCTCAATATCAACATCACTATGCAAATGCATCAGTGCTAATCCAGCAAAACGCTCAGAACTCATGTATTTTGTAAATAGGATTTAATACGCCTCAATGCTGAAAAGACCTTTCTGCTTCACAGCTCGACACAGGTATAGTGCAGGCAATAATTAATAGTACTCGTATGTTGGGGGAAAACATCTTCATCAGCTGCATGGATACAATGTGCCAGATCTGCAGGAATGATGTTATCAAGGGATTCAGATTTTAGTTTCCCAAACGTTTGCCACTGTTTTTTATTCAGATAGAAGTGATGAAGCACTAGGTAAATCACGTTCCCAAAACAACAAACATTTTGCAAGATCTTGTAAATCACTGTGATTAATTATTAATGTTGGAACTAGATAAAATAAGTGACTACCAACCATACTGTCACGATGAAACTATTGTTTAGTTCTTGTTCCATGTGATCCAAGAATGGAATTGCCACATTAATTTTGTAATAAACTTCAGGATCTGGATTTTCTGGACCTGCATTAGCCCTGTGTTGCTGTCTTCCAGATAGACGTGGAACTGTAAGTACTATGCCTAACTCACTACCAATTCTGCTAGCATCCATAAACCAATCATGAAAATATTCTCTCTAAAAATTGCAATATCACTGATGACACTGTGTATCAAGTTATAGGCATGCACAATATCCTCATCTTGCGTCTTACCCATATCTGCATGTGTCAAAAAAGATAAATAACTGAAGTATAAAAAAGAAACTCCAGGCCCGTAGCGAGTTAAGTCTGAAAGGGAGGGGGACGGGGGGGAGGGTTGGATCGATTTCTAATAGGACTGCGGGGGGGAGGAGTAATCTAAGTGGTGTGTGCATGTGGGCCCTCATGCATTCACGCAGCTGAATCACGTAATGAGATAACGCGATCGGGTGGGTGAAGTCATGAACAGACGCACGATTCCTGTACGCATAAATTACGTTTTGCTTTCTTTGAAAAGTAATTCAAGATACTTTCCGAGCCTGAGTGAACACGCTTGCTTGCCATAACGCTCTCTAGAACAATGAATATCACGTGGGATGTTGTTAATTGGTTTCGCTAATGAATTAAAGTATTAATCCTTAATTTTATTCATCATCAGGTCTGAGGGGGGGGGGGGTTCCGGACACCACCGACCCCCCCCCCCCCCCCCCCCCCCCCCCCCCCCCCCCCCCTCCCCCCCCCGTATCCGCCACTGGTATCATCAGCATGCAATGTACTGATTAATAAAACCATAGATTATATAATCTATGATAAAACTAACACTCGCTGTAATAATTATACATGTACTGCATACGCTTACATATTTGTATTCAGCAGAGAGAAAACAAAACACGCAGAATAAACCAGCTTGCGGATTATGTCATGCCCTGATTCCCGGAATCAGCCGTGCGGGCCTAGCTGTGTTCAGACCTGTTTATACTCGATGCTTCCATCAGTGACTCTCGAAGGTACCTTGGTTCATATTCTGTTGCACTCACCTCTAGGCTTCGCGCGGGTTTTGAAATCACATCGAGCATCATATACTCTTGTGGTTGCTTGGGCTGATGCTCTGCTCCTTGTTTTGTCCTTAGCCGCTTCACAAAGAGGTAGGTCTGAATGCCTAGCACTGCCAAGAAGCAGATGAATGCGATCCCCACTAAAACGGCGTATGCCGAGTGCAACGAGCTCAATGACAAGGCGCTCGAGCCGTTCTCCTCGTACGACTCGAAGGACAACGCGATCAGACACAAGAGTGAGAGGTCGGCGCATAGGAACATCTCAAGCAAGGTGTACTGCCATTTCTTGTACACACCAAAGCGAGCCAAATAGACCATCAGCCCTACCGTGATGCTGATCACGACCATTAGGTCAGTACTTTTAGACGTCAGCTGCACGTTCGTGTTTACTGAGTAAATTATCGCTCGCGCCAGCAGCAAAATGCCTGTCCAGAATCTGTGCCTATTCACGTAAGGTCCCTCATAACTGTCGATGAAAGGTTTCAATTTTTTACCCAGCCGAAGGCTTTCAATTCCGATTTGGTCTGAAGAACGGGGGTCAAAAGTAGAAGAAGAGTATACGGAATAATGAATAGAGCGATCATTGCTACGGCAACCAAAATGAGCGGCCAGTGCCACACCTCGCCGTACCGAATGTTACCATTGTGCCTCCACACTACTTCCACGTCCTGTGTCGTGTTATTGCCTTCCACTGTAACTGAAGCGTACGACAGGATGGCTATGGCGGTTTTGAAAACCTTTGCATAGCATATCAGTACAAGGGTGGCTATCACAGGAACCATGTTTTGTCCGCTCAGAAGTCTGGACACTCGTCTCGAATATCTGCCCGCCAGAATCGTTAGACACACGATACAGAGGATTGTAAGCGGGAAACGCAAACTGAAGCGCCGTTTTGCCGTAAATGTCCATGCCGTTGTAGAAACACGTAACGATCCCAAAGTCGAGGTTCAACCAAGAGATGAAGATGGACAGGATTTTTATGAACACATTGGAGTCCGTCAGTGGTGAAACAACGCATCATTAATCTTGACGATATTGGCGTAATAGATGAAACCATTAATTGTCCCGCTGGATACCGTAAGGTTGAAACAGAAAATAAGCGCAACTAAGGCCACGCCCATAACGGCAAAAGGGATAAGCAGTAGAAGATATAGATTGGAACATTCTCTGCAAAGCGACTGTCCAAACACGTGACTTAGCCCGCTCTTGCACCCCCGCATAGGGTTCCTGAGTGGTCGTTGTTACACTGTTCGTCTGGATCGGAAAGATTCACTAAATGAGAGTCACGGCAGTAATCTAGCGGACACTGTTCGTAATACGAAAGGGCCCCACGTGAGGAGTACCCTATCCAACTGAAGCGTAACTTGTGAATTGCCACTTCCTTAATTTCGCACGTGACGCTAGGTAACGAGTGTAAAAAACTGTTACAAACACAGGTGTAACCCGATTCGTTGAGTGAAAATCCGACAGGGCAAGGATTTACTACCACGGAGATGCGTAATACTTTATACCGCTATCCATACCGACTCTGAAAAGAGCCTGCGGTATGATTCTCAAAGATATGTTATTAGATAGCTCGTATCCGAGCGGATACGAGTAGCTGGTTCCCGTTCTCCAGGTATCGTAGTACTGGCCATCGCCATCAACGAAGAAGACGACTGAGGGGGTGGTACCCCCATATTCGTCCAGTGTAAGTATTATGAGCATCTTACTCTGTCCCGGGTAAAGCGTCATTTGCTCCGGCGACGTTTGGTTATGTGAGCACTGTTGCGGCGCACCCTCGTAGGTATAGCAGACAATTAGTGGATCAGCTGCGATATCGATGTTTGACGGTGAAGCTAATGCCCGGAGGATATCCGTGTTTGTCCGATTGTGTACATAGTAGTATGGAATCTCGCTAGGATCGAATTTGTATGCACAATCCAAACTTGCGTACACATCGTCACCCGTCTCCTGGGCTTCGTTGTCTTGGAAACGCAGATGTATAAAGGGATTTTGGAAACTGCCACCTGGATCTAAAAGTCTGAAGAAGCCGCAGTAACTCTGCGCGTGTTGGTGCTCCTCGTACACAGCTCCACCACCGAACATGGCGCTGTTATTAGTGAACGACACTATAAACAGGTGCCTTCAGTGCGATGGTGGTATCAGAGAGATGAATTGCTCCACCGTATCCCGCCGAGCATCCGTTCAAGAAGCTTACGTTTCCTGACATAACCAGATAACTTTCAGAGGCTACAACGCTCGATTCTCTGCCTTCGACAAAGAGCCGCTGAGAAAAGTGGAGTTCTCAATTACGATGTAGGAGTATAGGAACCTTCCGGCGAGCCTGTAGTTAACAAATGATGATTGCCCAAATATAAGTATGACCGTGTTGCTTGTACAGCCCAACTGACTGTGTTGAAGCGGCACAAAGCCAGTTCAATGGCTGAATCATCAGCTGTAATACCATACATAGAGTCACTGAAAATGATATCGTTCAATTGAATGACACTGTTGTTGCCTATGATGCATACGATGGAGTTGTTCATAGTGCTGTGTGTTACTAGTGTGGCGATGTTGTTCAAAGCGAGTCCAGCTGTTTTCATTCCATCCAAGTCACAATGGTCGAGAATTAATTGGGCCGTATTTGGATGCGGTGCGCCATCTGCGGCACGTGCACTGATGCCCACGTCACTCAGGCTGAACGCAGACCCCGTCAAGCTCAACTTGGCATTACTGCTCGCCAAACTAACCCCGCATCCACAGTACACAAAAAAGCAACTCTCTATTTCCATTGCACCGTAGCTCGTTGCTACACCATAGCTGACGTTAAAGAAAAATGTGCTGACAACCGCGGTGTGAAAGTGCTATCTGAACAGACCAATGCGGTACCATCAATGTTCACGAAAGAGGAGTTCGTTATCCTCATGGAATCAGAGTTAACCTGCAGTACCCCAAATCCATGGGCATTCTGTAATGAGATACCGTATATCTCAATATTTTGCACGGCGGCCAAATAGATGGCAGAAGTGTTGGTTGACCCGCAGTCACTAAAGGTAATGTTAGCAATTGTGACGTCATCAACATTGCTCGCTTCGAGTCCAGACACAGAAGACGCGCACTGTATTCTGCTAAGAGGCTCAGAGTACTGCAGCGTCGGACCAGCTGGACGGTGCAGTACTCTATCAGCGTATCCGCCAACTCCCACTAAAGAAATGTTTGATGTGTTTTGAATCACCAGTTTCGAATAGAGCAAATGCGTTCCTCCCATTATGTAGACGATGGAGTCTCGTTGGGGGTACGCTGTTAGATTTTCAGCATACTCGTTGATGTCGACACACAACTGTCCACCATAGGACATAGTCGTTCCCCGGGGGGCGATACAGTAGCCATCTGACTTCCATAGAGCGAAGACGACGAAGATTGTCACTGAAATTTGACCAATCATTGCTCCCGTGAGGGACGTTTTGAGACACTAGAGTGAAATGTATGCAGTTTTGATGCAAGGCCTAACATCATAACACGAGTGTTGACTCAAACTCACATACAAATAGCTCGAGTTTCCTTTCCAGATGTCTCTGCGCTATTGCGCGGCTTATACACAGCTAACTATGCAATATAAATTTAAATTATTCTTTTTCAAATAATAATTTTATAGACGGCACGCCGGAGCTTATTCATCACTGCTTGCTTCGGTGTTGTTTACACTTCAAGGTTGTACGTGTACAACTCACACGTTCGTGTTGCTTGTACAGGCGCAATGCGGAGGTGATGGAATTGCTAGTGTCAGCAAAATATTCCCTACCAATACCGTGCCTTAAAGAACTAGGATGCGCATGTCTGGCAGACGGCGGTCGGTCAGATATGGCGACTTCGAACACGACTCGCCAGAGTGTATGTTTGCTAGTGGAGGGCACTTGTTTCGAAGGTTTGTGCTCACGATGTACGTCATCACTATAGCTTAATGTAGCGTGATAGTCGAAACTCTAATTAATAATCACCGTACATCACGTGCATTATTACAACATAATACGCATAATAATGTGTCCATAGTTCATCACTCCACATCTCCCTTTTCTAGAGCCTATTTGGTGGTTTAGATACACGACCGCTCCTTGTAATGACTGGTCTTGGTTGAACTAATTCCTGTTGCTTATGAGAACCAGATGCATTGGGATTATTGTTATTTGGAGCCTCATATTGCCCTTCTGATTCATGCCCTTGCACTTGTGGTTCAACTATTCCCTCTAGTTCTTGTTGTCCAACCGCTTCTTCTTGTTCATGTGATTCAACTGATTCTTCCGGCACTTGTAATGTTCTTTCCTGTTCTTGTGGGTCTACTGCTGCTTCCTGCTGCTCCCTCGGTGTTTCTTCCTCATCTCGGAGGATGACAACATTATGGGGCACTGGATCAGTACTGCTCACACCTCCACCATTGTGTACTATGGCTGAATGGCTATGATCCTTTACCCCCGGGAGAAATTTCAGCTGTCGTCTGTTCCTCCGCAGTATACCCCTTTCAGTGTCAACCAAATAAGATCTTGGGGAGTATTCCTTTACTACAGATCCTCTCAAATTTTGGTCATCAATCCACACTTGATCACCTGGCATCAATTGTTGAAGAGATCGACTGGCATGACGTCTATCAAAATCAGTCTTCTGTTTCTGTTTATCTTTTTGCTCCATTGCTCTGAGCTGTGCATAGTTAGGTACTGATGGATGCAAATTATACCCCAAAGTAGGAACTGTGGTCCTCAATCTCCTATTCATCAAAAGTTCAGATGGACTGTACCCATTACGGAGTGGAGTGGAACGATATGCAAGAAGACCAAGGTATGGGTCTTTTGCTTTGTCAAGGATATTTTTAATGGTTCTCACCGCCCGTTCGGCTTCACCATTTCCTTGAGGGTCCCTAGGGCTGCTGGTGGTGTGAACAAATCCATATTCACCAGCAAAAGAGTGAAATACATTTGATGAAAACTGAGGACCATTGTCCGAGACCACTTCATTTGGAATTCCATGCCTTGCAAAAATAGATTTCATGTGGTTGATTACATCCTGAGATGTAGTTGCAGAAAGTTTGGAGAGCTCCACATATCGAGAAAAATAATCAATGATGAGAAGATATTGTGAACCTTTCCAACTGAACAGGTCAGTTGCAACTTTCTGCCAAGGCAAGTCAGGTAGCTTTGACATCATCAAAGGTTCTGGCTTCTGAGAATGTGATTTGATACACTTGGTACACTTACTAATCTTTACTTCTAATTCCCTGTTTAGACCAGGCCACCACACTGATTTCCTTGCACGATCCCTGCATTTGTTGATTCCCAAGTGTCCCTCATGCAATCTATTCAAAACTGGTGCACGTAGAGCCATCGGTATCACTATCCGATTCCCTCTCAACAACAAGCCATCTTCAATGGAAAGTTCTGATGCGATGTGGAAAAATTGCTTCCATTCACCCTTCACAAGACTCTTATCAGGCCAACCTTCTTGGCAGTATTGAATGACCTTTTGACATATTTCATCCTTCTGCTGTGCTTGTTTTATTTCCAGCATCTTTGGTTCAGAAGTGGGTATATTCCTAACTACCAAGTCAACATAAGCTTGAATTTCTGCTCTAAACTCTTTCTCTTCCTGATATACTTCATTACTTGGAGCTCGTGACAATGTATCGGCAATGACCAACTCTTTTCCTGGTATATGTGAAATTGTGTACTTAAATCTCATCAATCTTAGTCGAAAACGCTGAACCCTTAATGGCAAATCCTCAAGGTTCTTCGACCCCAGGAGTGGTACAAGAGGTTTATGGTCCGTCTCGATTTGAAATTGAAGTCCTGTAAGAAAATCCCTGAAGCGCTCACAGGCCCATGTCACACCCAAAGCCTCCTTCTCAATCTGAGCGTACTTCTGTTCAGTTGGAGTTAAGGATCTAGAGGCATATGAGACTGGTTTTACAGATCCATCAAGCTGTCTCTGGAGCAGCACAGCACCAATGCCATATGAAGAGGCATCCGCCGACACAATAGTATCTAACTTGGGAGAGTACAAAGCTAAAACAGGTTGTGTACTGACTTCGTCCTTCAGCTTAGAGAATGCTTTCTGATGGATTTCATTCCATGTCCACTCGTTCTTTTTACTCAGCAACTCTCGAAGTGGCTTGGTGAGCTCCGCTATATTAGGAGTGAATTTACTAAGTTGATTAATCATCCCAAGATATCGTCTAAGTTCTGTTGTGTTCATCGGTGCAGCCATCCCTCTGATGGCAGTCACTTTATTTGGATCCGGCCTCACACCGTGTGCATCTACAATTTGTCCCAGGAATTTCACACTGCTCTGAGAGAATACACATTTGTCTCTTGTGGAATAATAACTATATGTATATATAGAGACATACGGTATCGGGGGGGTGGGCTTGAATTAGGAATTGTAAGTGTGAGCATCATTGTTAGTTGTCAACGTTGTTCATATAGTATTGGCGGGGTCGCTACATTGGCGACGAGAGTGGAAATGGCTGAAGCGGTACAAGAGGCGATGCGGAGGTTTAGATTTGACAGGTTTGACAACAACATCGAGGAATGGGATTACTACATTCAGCGTTTTGAAAATGAGTTAGCGGTACACGGTTTACGGACAGGAGAGGACTCAGCAGATGCGAGGAAGAATTTGTTACTGTCAAAGATAGGACCTGAAGCGTTCAAGGTAGTGGTGGACTATTTCTGTCCAGATCCGGTTGGGACACAATCTTATCAGCAGTTGAAGGAGACGTTGGAGAAACATTACTTGAAAGGTGTGTGTTTTTTTGCTGAGAGAGTAAAATTTGCTAGTCGGGTCCGAGGAAATGATGAAAAAATAGCGCAGTTTCTGAACTCTTTGAAGGCTATTGCGGGACACTGTCGATTTGGAGATTCATTGAGTGAAACGTTTGCGGGATCAACTGCATGATAATAGGAATAAATAACGATGCGTGGCAACAAGAGCTCTTCAGAAGACACACCACAAATGAGGCTACATTACAACAAGTGGAAGAGACAGCCTTGGTTCTTGAGCAAGCATCGATCCAACAACAACAGTTACAGGGCATGGCAAAAGGGGACGGAATAACAAAGTCAGAAGTGTGTAGAGTGAAGAAAGTTGAAGAGGGGAACAGGACACAAAAGAAGCTACAAAGAGGGATGGACTGTTTCAGGTGTGGGCATCCAAGACATGGTAGAGGACAAAGCTGTCCTGCTGTAGGGACAAGGTGTCGAGCATGTAACGGTCCAGATCACTTTGCAAGAGTCTGCGTTAAGTCTGGGAGGGCATCAGTAGTTGGAGATAGAATCAGAGACAAGAAACAGGTAAACAAACTGTCAGAAGTGGAGCCTGGCATAGATGATACATCAGACGAATCACAAGGGAATGGCAGTGACCTTAATGTCATTCATATCCAGGCCATCAAAGGAAGAACAGCAAAATTATCAGTTACATTAAATGGGGTGACGTTAGTTATGCTATATGACCCCGGAGCAGCACGTTCAGTCATTACAAAGAAAGTGTGGTCACAAATTGGATGTCCTAAGCTGAAATCAGCAGGCACATTAGTAGCATATTCTGGTGTGGCAGTGGATACAATGGGCGAAACTAAGGTGGAGGTAGAAGCATTTGGTAAAAGAAAGCGACTTTCAGTCATGGTGGCTGAAACAGATGACACATCATTATTTGGACTGGACTGGTGCCTGAGTTTTGACATTAAGATGCCCCCCGGAGTATCTATTCATCATGTAAGGAATGATCACATGACACAAGGGGGCAGTCTTGGAAAGGAAATAGAGGGGTTATTAACGCAGTTCAAGGACTTGTTTAGTGACGAGCCTGGGGTAATTGTAGGTCACAAGCAGTAGTTCATTTGAAGGAAGGAGCAGTACCTAGAGTGTGTTCAGCCAGGCCCGTGCCATTCCCAATCAAAGGAGCAGTTGAAGCGGAGTTAGTGAAGCGGAACATCTTGGAGCCAGTTGATACAACAGTAACACCGATAGAGTGGGCATCACCAATCGTAGTTGCAATGAAATCAACAGGGGCAATTCGAATCTGTGTAGATTTTAAGACTACAATCAACCAACAGGTCTTTATGGATCCACATCCTTTGCCCAGGTTTGAGGACATCATGGTTAAGTTGTCGGGGGAGCACAGTTTTCTCCATTATTGATTTGACAGATGCATACCTACAATTAGAAGTGGAAGAAAAATCAAGGAAGTACATGGTGGTTGCAACGCACAAAGGGTATTATCGCTACAAACGACTACCATTTGGGATATGTTTTGCTCCTTCTATTTTTCAAAAGACAATGGACACAATACTTGCCGGTATTGGAGAGACTGCAGTGTACATCGACGATATTATCGTTGGGGGGAAGACAAAGGAGGAACATGTGAAACTTCTGCATGAGGTTTTTGGTCGCCTTCGCCAAGCAAACATTCGGGTAAAGAAGGAAAAATGCAGATTTTTGAGACCACAGGTAACTTATTTAGGGCATTGCATTGACAAGGAGGGTATACATCCAACTGAGGAACGCATAGCTGCCATTCGTGACATGCCTAGACCAACAAATGTGAAAGAATTACGATCATTCCTTGGACTAATGAACTACTACTCCAAATTTATTGCAAACTTACACCCAATGTGCAGCGGGTTGTATGAGCTCACACGGCAAGGGACAAAGTGGAGATGGTCAGAGGCCGAAGAATCACTGTTCCAGAAATTAAAAACACTCATTTCAACAAATGATACTTTGGTGCATTATGATGAGTCACTACCAATCATTTTACAAACGGATGCAAGTGATAGTGGAGTAGGAGCTGTTCTTATGCATCAAGTAAAAGAGGGCACTCTCAGACCAATAGCATTTGCCTCGCGCATTCTTGACGACCGTGAAAAAAGGTACTCTGCAATTGACAAGGAGGCACTGGCTATAATATTTGGAGTAACGAAGTTTCACCAATATATTTTTGGTTTACAATTCATTCTATGTTCTGATCACAAGCCGTTGGAGAGAATCTTGGGTCCAAAGAATGAGATACCAAAACTGGCAGTTGGCAGACTTCAGCGCTGGGCACTACTATTAAGCACTTACAATTATGTTTTGCGACACATTCAGGGAAAGGACAATGTAATAGCAGATGCATTGTCTAGATTGCCTGTCAAAACTTTGAGCTTTTCGACAATGGAACGTATAGGACAGAACCATTCACTCCTAAAGGTACAGATAGGAGATCTACCAGTAACAAAGAAAGAGTTGCAAAATGAAACAAAATGTGAGCACTTACTTCAAAAGGTGAAAAGGTACATGGAGTCTGGGTGGCCCAGTGATAAAACACATATTTCAAAGGAGCACCCTCACATTTTATGAGAAGAGAGAGTTCTTGTCTTGTGAAGAAGACATTCTACTATGGAACAGTAGGATAGTGGTACCTAAAAGTCTCCAAGCCAGAATTTTGCACATGTTGCATGAAGGTCACCCAGGCATTGGGTCAATGAGGGCATTAACAAGAATATATGTGTGGTGGCCTAATATAGATGAAGACATAGAGAGATATGTGAAGCGTTGTCACTCATGTCAGGAGAATCAACCGGAAACACTGCTATACTCATGGAATGCACCTACTGAGCCTTGGGCCAGGATTCACATTGATTATGCTGGGCCTTTTGAAGGAAAGTATTGGCTGGTTGTTATTGATGCATATTCCAAATGGCTGGAAATTGTAGCACATCAGTCCATAACAACATTGAGCACCATCAAGTCTCTGAGGGAAATTTTCAGTCGTTTTGGGGTTCCTAAGATCATTGTCTCAGACAATGGAACACAATTTGCATCCAAGGAATTTGAGGCCTTTTGTTATTCCAACAACATCATACATGCAAAGTCGACGCCATATCACCCAAAGACCAATGGGTTGGCAGAAAGGGCTGTTAGAACTTTTAAAGAAAGGATGAAGGCATCAAAGGGATCTGCAGCAGATTGGGAGCTAGGATTACAGAGGTTTCTTATTGCATACAGAAACACGCCCCAGAAATCAACTGGAAGAGCTCCAGCTGAGTTACTGATTGGGCGGAAGATCAGAACAAAATTGGATTTGCTGAAGCCAGATGTATCGAAGAACATTGACAAAGCTTTGATTGAACAAAAATTACATCATGACAAACATGCAAAACCTAAAATATTCACAACCGGGCAACATGTGTGGGTGCAGAATATCACAGGAAAAGGGTACCAGGCTGGTAAGGTAGTAAAGTGCAATAGTGAGCATTCATACTTGGTGGAGATAAATGGAAGGGTGGTGAAGAAACATAGTGATCAATTAAAAGTGAGGTATACATCTGATGAAGATGACTCAGACAATGACGGAACTGTTCAGAAGTCATCGAGTGAGGATCAGTTCGGCCAGCAGCACTCAGGGGATGGGGTTGTCGGTGAAAAACCAGTAGAAGATGCAGCTGTGGAAGAAGAGGAGCACAGTGAAAGACCAAGGCAATCAAAACGTGCAAGAAGTCACCCAATACGACCATACGACAAATACTTGGTGTACCCAGAGCTAAAATGACAGGGGGAGAAATGTGGAATAATAACTATATGTATGTATAGAGACATACGGTATCGGGGGGGTGGGCTTGAATTAGGAATTGTAAGTGTGAGCATCATTGTTAGTTGTCAACGTTGTTCATATAGTATTGGCGGGGTCGCTACATCTCTATTTAGTGTAACCCCAGCAGACTTGACCCTCTGCAACACAGCTTTTAGTCTCATGTCATGGATTTCTTGGTTTGGCCCAAAAATCAAGACATCGTCCATCATACACACAACTCCATCAAGACCTAGAAGAATTTCAGACATTCGCTTCTGGAATATCTCTGGTACAGAAGTGATCCCAAATGGAAGTCTTTGAAAGCAAAATCTCCCAAATGGAGTTATGAAAGTTGTAAGTGGAGACGATGACTCTGACAACTTGATTTGCCAAAAGCCAGAGTTTGCATCCAATTTAGAAAACACCTTCGCTCCACTAAGCTGCGCTAATATTTGCTCCACACAAGGCAACATGTGTAGCTCTCTACATACACTTTCATTCAGTTTAGTGAAGTCCACACATATACGTATCTTGCCATCCGCTTTGGGAACCACAACCATGCCTGCACACCACTCTGTCGCTTCTTGTACTGGCCTAATCACTCCCAACTCTACCATTCTCTCTAACTCTTCTTTCACAGCATTCATGAGTGGGAGGGCAACTCTCCGTGGAGTATAAAGTGCAAAAGGTTGTGCATGTGGCCTTAGACATATCTTGTACTCTTCACCCAGAGTACCAAGGCCAGTAAACAAATCAGGATAACTATTGAGTATTCTTGTGGCATAGTCCCCTGATTCAGTAGCACACACTCGTACAACCAATCCCAAAGCTTTAATTGCTGGAAGTCCAATTAAAGGTGTTTGCAAGCCTCGTACTACATACACTTCCTCACTAGTAACCCCACCACGGTGTGTCAATGTAGCATTAAACTGCCCAATAACATGAAGAGCATTTCTGGCAGGACCACACAGTATCCTATCACTATGCATCAGATTTGCATTCCTTATTCTCTTAAACACTGACTCTGGAATAACTGTAACATCTGCCCCTGTGTCTATTTTGAAGCGCACACTTATGCCTTGAAGCTGAAGAGTGACAAAACCAGGGTCTTTCCCCCCCAGCATCTAAAATACCAACAAAACCAGTGCCACTCTGCTTAATAACTGTACTAATATTTGTAGAAGGAGTTTGACAGTGAGAGTGAAAATGCCCCCGTTCACCACAGCGATGGCAAATGATATTTCTAGCTGGGCATTGGTGGAAGGCATGGGGTGGAAATCGCCCACACCTAAAACACTTCTTACCAGATGGGGACTCAGTTCCCCCACTTTGAGTTTGCAGTTTTGATAAACGTTGTTTGACTGATACAGCTTCCAACTCCACATTGACAATCTTCTGTTCTCCCCTTACTGTAGCTTGCTGTAGCTTTACACTTTCAGACTGGCGTGCCATGGCAATGGCCTTCTCCAGAGTAAGCTCTGAATCCAGCTGCAACTTTTCAGAAAGGTTTGCATCCCTAAGACCTACCATCAGTCGATCTCTGATCATTTCATCATGAAGGTCTCCAAAGTGCAATACTGGGCCAAGGAATACAAAGATGTGACAAAGTTATCCACAGGTTCTCCATCCTCCTGTTTCCGTAAGTTAAACTTGGCGCGCTCGTGAATGACATTCCGCTTCTTGACAAAGTAAGCTTCATATCGATCTCGCACTACTTTGTACTTCTTTTTGTCTTCATCCTTCAGACCAAAAGAGCGTAAAATGTCCTCTGCCTTGTCTCCCATCATATAGATTAGAGCAATAACTTGCGCCTCTTCTTCCTTTTCTTTCAGACCCGATGCTTCCCGGAATCGCTCAAATCTGAGAACCCAACTAGGCCAGTCTCCCGGTTTCCCAAAATCGAAGCACTCAACAGCCGGTAGTTGATATGTAGCCATTTTTACACGCACAATAACAAGGAAAGTCGTTCACGTTTCAATCCCAGTAAGCTGCCACCATGTAGCGTGATAGTCGAAACTCTAATTAATAATCACCGTACATCACGTGCATTATTACAACATAATATGCATAATAATGTGTCCATAGTTCATCACTCCACACTTAAGACCCGGGATCGTTTCGGCGAAATGAGACCTAACGCATAGTCGCATATTATAGTATAAAAGTTCCAGTACGCGCAATAGAAATGTTACGCTTAGAATTTATATGCTAATGTAATGACAGCCTCACTGGCAGCAAAAAGGTGATTCACATCAGCATACACGCATATTTATATCTCATTAATTTTAGCGCATGCGTATAAGTATACACAATTAATAGTCTGTCAGCGTCTCATTACATCATCCCCCTCTTCGTAAGACTTAGAAATAGGGAGATCTTCCATAGTAGCTTGGAGGTCTTCGCTCTCTCGTTGGGTACCTTGGCTCTGGCTGGCCATGGCCTTCTCCTGCATCAGGGTCCGAGGGTACCGGTAAATTGTCGGTTTCAATCTGTTGTTCTCTCGGCGCTACGTCCCTCTGCGCAGGCTCAGCATTTTCTGGTTCACTCTCCGCGCCATCGTCATCCATTAACTGCAACTGATTTCCAGGAAACCTGTTCTTTGGGAGAACGTCGGAAACTCCAGGTTCTGTCTGGCTCCGAACTTTCAGGTTAGAATCATCCAATCGAGTATTGTCTGGGCACGGCTTCAATCGGTCAAAATGCACGACTTTCCGATTCTTCCGAGCTCTTCTTGTGTCTTGTATCCTGTACACCACCGATGATAACTTCTTATGATTCTAAACGGTCCACTCCATGGACAGTGCAATTTCTTTGCCATTCCTCGACCCACAACCGGGTTGTGCAGCCACACCAAGTCACCAATCTCAAACGCTTTCCCGTGGACTTTCAAATCGTAGACCTCCTTCTGTCTCTCAACGGTAGTGCCAAGGTGCTCTCTGACTCTAGAGTAGGCATCTTCCAAACTTCTTTTCAGATTCTTTGCATACTCGTGGACTGGCTGAGGTTCAGTTGGAGTAGAGCCATAGATGATGTCAAGTGGGAGCTTAGCTTGTCGCCCAAACATCAGGAAAAACGGAGTAAAACCGGTTGAGGGGTGAACAGATGTATTATAAGCCATGCACACTTTCTTGAGACATTTATCCCACTCTACGGATAGTTCGTGCACTGTTGTCGCCAACATGCTAATCAACGTGCGATTGAATCGCTCTACTAGGCCGTCTGACTGGGGATGATACGGTGTTGTACAAGTTTTGTTGACATGAAGCAGCTTACAGATCTCCTGCACGAGGTTAGATTCAAATTGCCGACCCTGATCCGAATGAATCTGTTCGGGTATGGAAAATCGGCAAAATAATTCATCCACCAGTTTTGTTGCGACGGTTACAGCTTCTTGGTTCGGAATGCCGTAGGCTTCTACCCATCTAGAAAAATAGTCGGAGGCCACCAATACATAAGTATTTCCACTCTCACCCGATGGAAATGGTCCGACAATGTCCACTGAGCTGCCACTATCTGCATGGGGTACCCGGCTAACATGCTCTGAAGAGGTGCTCTCCGTGTATGGGTTGGATTCTTTCGTGCTGCACAATGAGAACATGTTTTGCACCACATACGCACATCACTAGCGTGCCCCGGCCAATAGAACCGTTCCCGCAATCGGCTCAACGTTTTAGCTTCACCCAAATGGCCTCCAGCGATTCCATCATGCAAGTGATGCATTATATCAGAACGGCTCACTTTTGGTGCTACTACCTGGAGATGGCTCCTCCCATTTGCATCTTCATGTCGTCGGTGCAGTATTCCGTCCACTATTGTCAGTTGGTCCCATTGTTCTGCCAGCTGATAGCATTCTCGACTTCTTCCTTGAATGTCTGAGGGTCTCACCCTCGTACCTGAATGCATGGCTCGCAGCACGGGGCGGGCCGATAACCTCATCCTTTTCCTGCAGCTGATGCATATTCACGGAGTCCAAGGGATCCTTTGACACCGTCGCAGCATTCACCTTGTAGCGTTTGACTTCATTCTCTCCGGTGGTACCACACCTTGACAGTGCATCAGCATTGAGTGATTCCGTCCACTTCTGTGGATCACTTCGAAATCGAACTCCTGGAGTGACTCCAACCAACGCGCTGTTTGACCTTCGGGCTCCTTGAAATTATAAAGCCACTGCAATGAGCTATGGTCTGTCCTTACGACAAAATGTCGGCCTAGGAGATAGTGTCGGAAATGTTTAACGAATGTTACCACTGCAAGTAGCTCTTTCTTGTGACGCTGTATTGTCTTTCAGCTTTGCTGAGTACCCGACTAGCGTAAGCCACCACTCGCTCCTGTCCGTCATGTAATTGTGACAACACAGCACCAACTCCAGATTGACTGGCATCTGTGTCAAGAATGAAAATTTTGGTAAAATCTGGAAATGCCAGAATAGGTGCCGACACTAGACGTGACTTCAACTTCAAAAACGCTGCTTTCGCACTCTGTAGTCCAGATGAACTCGCGTCCCCTTTCCGTAAGGCGATACAATAGTTTTGCAGTGGCCGCGAAGTTACTGACAAACTTCCTATAGTACCCAACTAACCCCAAGAACCTCTGGACTTCCTGAACCGTTCGAGGTACAGCCCATTTCCGTACCGCGTCGATCTTGCCTGGATCTGTGGCTACACCATCCCTCGTGATCCTATGTCCCAGGTAAAGGATCTCCTTCTG
This sequence comes from Ephydatia muelleri, assembly GCA_013339895.1. Taxonomy (NCBI): domain Eukaryota; kingdom Metazoa; phylum Porifera; class Demospongiae; order Spongillida; family Spongillidae; genus Ephydatia; species Ephydatia muelleri. The sequence goes on from JABACO010000006.1 coordinate 13,213,163, forward strand.
AAAAAGATGACACTTAGACGGTTTTAACCACAGTCCCGCCCTCTTAATTCTATCCAATACTAACTGCAAATTGTCTAAGTGGTTTTGAACTGTTTTTCTCACTATAACAATGTCATCAATATACACGAGGCACTACTCCACTGGATACCGGAAAGAACTAGATCCATTAGCCGTTGGAAAGTCGCAGGCGCGTTGCATAATCCAAATGGCATCACTTTAAATTCGTACAAACCTTCATGAGTAGAGAAAGCAGTCTTGGCCCTATCCTCCTCACTCATTTCGACTTGCCAGTAACCCCATCGAAGATCCAACGTGGAAAACCACTGGGAGCCACTCAAGGCTTCTATGGTGTCGTCTATCCTGGGAAGGGGATAGGCATCCTTACGTGTGATCGTGTTTATCTTGCGATAATCCACGCAAAATCGGTAGGAACCATCCTTCTTCTGGACTATGACAACCGGTGACGCCCAGGGGCTTGATGACGGTTGAATAACATCTTTCTTCAACATGTCTTGAATTAACTGCCTCACGTGCTCCCTCTTTGAAGGAGGGGCACGCCTACATGACTGTTTGATAGGTGGATTATCACCAGTAACAATGGAATGCTTGACCACCCTAGTCCGCCCTAACCCATCTTCTGCATCCGCAAAAACATCAGCATATGCTAACAGTAAGTGAAAAAGTTGGGGATTTTTCCTCCACTGTCAAACCCACCCCACATTGCTCTGCCATCTCATGCAATACGTCCTGCTTGTGCATTGGTACCTCGGGTATTTCTTCAGTGGCAGTTTCGGTGAGTTGAATTGGAGCCAACATCCATTCATCCATCTTTTCTAACTTGGCAATCTTTGTTCCTTTGTGCACGACCACCTCTGTTGACAATGGGTTAACCATCCGGATAGGCACAGAACACAATGCATCTTCTTGTAGGGGAGATACAACTGCTGCTGCCACCAGTACTGACAGATTGGGATGTTCTAGACCCTCCAACAGCCATATCCCCCCATCACCCTCACCTAGCTCTGTGTTTGCCAAGGTTTCCACCTCACTGAAGGGTGGAATTGTCACTGTTTCCAGTAGAGACACATTGACACGTCCAATCTGACAGTGTTTTCTATTAGCTGTCTGCTTGGATAGTGGTACCTGGACTCCTTTGAACTGCAAGACCTTCTCAGATAAATCAACAACACAGCTATATCTTTCTAAGAAGTCCAGACCCATGAGTGACTCCACCTTCAACATCTCAACCACTACAAGTCTATGCTCACCATTTGTCCTTGAAGTTGAATGTCCATTGTAGTCACTCCATGAACTGGGACAGAACTTCCTTCAACACCAACCAATTGTCCTCCAGACCATTGTTCTAGAGTACAATTGCTAGTTCTGCTTAACATGTTCCACACGTCTTTTCCAAGGAGGCTCACGGCTGCCCCTGTATCGACCATCAACTGAATAGGCACACCTTGTACATATGCTGTTACGAAGTATGACAAAACAGGATTAACTGCTAAGCTACACAAATTATCCTCTTGGACCCCTTGCTGTTTACCCTCATTCACCGGGTCCCTGGTGCTGAGGGTTTCTCGTTTTCCTGCGTCATCCTTCTTGCACATCCTCGAGCAAAATGGCCCTCCTGCCCACATTTAAAACATACCACTGGCTTCGTTGGTTTGCCGTGTGTAGCTGTGGGTCCTCCTCTAGAAGATGTTGCCCTGCCCTTCCATTTGCTGTACTCAGAACCTCGGTCGTCAGTCTCCAGTCGCTCCAACCGCGCCACTATAGCATCTAGCAAAGGAAGTACCTCCCGGTTAGCACATGCTGTGTCCACTTCTTGCCCACCGTCCATCTGCTCGTGTACCACAGACACCCCAGCTTCTTTCTTTTGGCCGTGCGACAGGTATGACTCCATTTCTAGCGTCGCCGCGACTGCCTCTTCCAGCGTCTTCGGTCTTCCCTGACGAACTGCGAATGCAACCTTAGTGTCGTCTAGCTCACCTAGATACCTGTCCAACGCCAACAGCGCCTTTGCTTCCTCTCCAAGAGTCGGGAACGCTTGTCCGCCAGACAGTGCAGCGCGTCAGCGAAGTCACCCCACTGCTCTGCTCTCCGCCTGCGCCTAGAGTGGAATTCAGCCGCGTACAACTGCCGTTTGCTGTCCGGTTCGAAGCGCTTGTGGAGAGCTTCTTTCGCGGTGTCATAAGAGCCTCTCGCGTCTGCTGTCAACCGTTTCCATGCTACCTGAGCTTTACCTGTAAGGCGGACTGGTAGCCAGACTAGCTTCGCAGCATCATCCCAGCCGTCACCAAGGCTGTCGCCTCAAAATGGTCAACCCAGTCTGTCCAGCTGGTGTCGCCAGAGTACGCGTCCGGTGAAATAAGGGGACGCTTTACCGACATTGGTCCAGTGAGTGCCGACTACGCCAATGTAATGACAGCCTCACTGGCAGCAAAAAGGTGATTCACATCAGCATACACCGCATATTTATATCTCATTAATTTTAGCGCATGCGTATAAGTATACACAATTAATAGTCTGTCAGCGTCCTCATTACACTAATTAAAAATTCAGAGCCTTACAACTCCAGGGCAGATACTCCGATTCTCAGTGCAATGTGTAGAGACTACTAGAATACGAAGAAATTGAAAACCTAGGCTACATCCTTGTGTTGATAGTCACAACTCTATGATGCAATGCATATGCTTGCTGCACTTGTAACCTTATACATATGTTTCTTCTCATACTGGCTAAAGAACCCCATTATTCAGACGACCTCACTTCACTAATGCATCACTTCAGGAACAAGAATGCGTAGCCCAGATCAGTGTAGTATATCATGCCTGCACACACACACACACACCCCCCCCCCCCCCATTTTTGCCAGTTTCGTATTATGGGTGTTGCAACAAATAACCAGCGGGTTATAATGGACACACAAAATAGGCTTATAAACTGGGACCACATATGTTCAAACATTTGTATGACTGTGGGGTTACATGCATGTCAGTATTGGACTTGTATTCATGTTCAAAGTGATTTTGATCAACACAATATAACACACAGCACTGCATGAATGGTGAGGCAGATTATTCTCATTTGGTGAGATGTATTATGTTGCATAGGGTATAATTAAGTAAACATTTAAAGAAGTGATCGCTCCTTCTGTGTCCAATCGTCTCTCTCTT